>CM076575.1:1515816541-1516561616 GCA_034641835.2 Pinus albicaulis | reverse complement strand
GGGAACTCGCCTATGTCTATTCTTACCAAAAAGACCCGAGACATAATTTATGCCAGAACCAAACCATAAGTTTTTACCTTTTTACCAGATCATGCTCTTCTGATATGATTTTTTTTTTTTTTAAATCTTTATTTCTTTTAACTATTCTATTTATGAAAGTAATGATGAATGAAATTTTTTCATGGAATTTTTTTTTCAATTATATTGGGAGTTTGAGTTAGTTAAGAAATGCAATTTATATTTGAATAATGAGATTATAATTTTTATATTTTTGTTATATCAACAACTTTTTACTTTTTTATATTAGATTATTTTCAAGATATTTTAGAGTTATAAATAATGGATAAAATTTTTCCCAATTGAACCAAATGTAAATAAGGCTTATATAACACTATGTATAAATAAAGCAAGGACATTTTATAGTAAATGTGTTTTTTTAACTTGATGTTCATTCTTGAGTAGTTATTTTGATTAGTGTTTAATTTTATTACATTTTGTTTTAGTAATTATTATATAATGTTTTATTAACAAGAATCACATTTTATTGTTTAAAAGTAATAAATATTATTTTAGTAAAAATAATTATTAAATATAAAATTCAAATATAATGTTTTAAAAAATAAGATAATAATGACTTGATTAAAATATAAATATTTTGAAATTAAGATATTTTAACTAGATTTTATGTAAATTTCTAAAATATTGTAATGTTCATTCTTGAGTAGTTATTTTGATTAGTGTTTGGTTTTATTCAGAACATTTTGTTTTAATAATTATTATATAATGTTTTACTAATAATAATCACATTTTATTGTTTAAAAGTAATAAATATTATTTTAGTAAAAATAATTATTAAATATAGAATTTAAATATAATGTTTTAAAAAATAAGATAATAATGACTTGATTAAAATATAAATATTTCGAAATTAAGATATTTTAACTAGATTTTATGTAAATTTCTAAAATATTGTAATGTTCATTCTTGAGTAGTTATTTTGATTAGTGTTTGGTTTTATTCAGAACATTTTTTTTAGTAATCATTATATAATGTTTTACTAATAAGAATCACATTTTATTGTTTAAAAGTAATCAATGTTATTTTAGTAAAAATAATTATTAAATATAAATTTTAAATATAATGTTTTAAAGAATAAGATAATAATGACTTGATTAAAATATAAATATTTTGAAATTAAGATATTTTAACTAGATTTTATGTAAATTTCTAAAATATTGTGAAGGATATTTTTAATTCTCCATTTTCTAAAGTACCATATTTTATATTTGTGTTTACTAATTTGTTTATTGTTTCATACATTTATAAATAATTGTAAATTTGTCCAAATTCGATTGTGAAAAATTGTAAATTTGTAGAAATTTAATTGATTTTTTTTTTAATGATATAACCTATAGAGTTATTATCACCTTTTTTTTTTAATGATTCAACTAATCTTAACATTTTTATGTTGTGACTAGGAGTTTTTTATTTTTATAATTCATGTTAGTTACTTTTTATAACTTTAGGAGGTTCTTAATATTGCCTTTTGTTTTTAATAAATGGAAATCCATTATATATTTAAAAAGATGATGAGATAGAATTTTAGGATTACAATTTTTTTGTTTCTCCAACTTATCTCATGTGAATATTTATTTACCTAAAGTTTGCTCCCATGTTCAATAGCTCCCCATGAGGTTTGGACATAATAGGTAATGGAAATTGAACCACATATAAAACAAATAATTAAATTTCCCTTAAAAGTGTTTCAATTCTCAACTAAAGTGAATTTGTATAATTTTTTTTAAGAAAAAAAAAACCACTTTGATATATTATAATAGTTCTCACTTAAGTAATATTTCAATTTGGCATTAGGTCCTTTATTAATAAAAAATATTATAATCAAATAATAGGAGAAAAAATATTGACAATAGAATTTATTTGAATAAATAAATGGGTGAAATATTTTAATAAGAAACTAAATTTTGTAATTATAAAATATAAAACTATAACTTAAATTTTTTATTTTACTTTGTATTTTTTCTTATGTATATAGAGAAAGGCTAAACCAAGCTTGGAGTTAAGAAAATAAACCATAACATAAAGAAAAATATCTCCTTCCAAAAATGTCTCCATATTAAAATGACATTCACTTTCTTGTATACCAAGACTATTGTTCTTCATAACACCCTTAAGAGGAAATGTGATGGTGTAACATAGGATTGAGTATTCAATTCAAATCATTTCCAAGACACATTTGTAGCCTTGAAATTCAAAAAATTCCATCATAAATTGTATAATTATGGGATGGTGTCAATATCAATGTTGACACATTAATTTATACAAAACCAACCTCAAGCTGTATTCCTATGATGGTTTGGGATGGTGTAACATATGATTGAGTATTCAATCCAAATCATTTCCAAGACACATTTGTAGCCTTGAGATTCAAAAATTTCCATCATAAATTGTATAATTATGGGATGGATGTGAATATCAATGTTGGCCCATTAATTTATACAAAACCAACCTCTAGTTGTATTCCTATGATGGTTTGGCATGGTGTAACATAGAATTGAGTATTCAATTGAAATAATTTCCAAGACACATTTGTAGCCTTGAGGTTCAAAAATTTCCATCATAAATTCTATAATTATGGGATGAGTATGAATATCAATGTTGGCCCATTAATTTATACAAAACCAACCTAAGTTTTATTCCTATGATGGTTTTGGATGGTGTAACATAGGATTGAGTATTCAATCCAAATCATTTCCAAGACACATTTGTAGCCTTGAGATTCAAAAAATTCCATCATAAATTCTATAATTATAGGGTGAGTGTGAATATCAATGTTGACCTGTTAATTTATAAAAAACCAACCTTAATTTGTATTGCTATGATTCAAATTGTACAATGAAAAGACCCATTGAATCTATAGATGAGGGAATTATAACGAAGAACTGAAAAATGATAAGTTACTTGATGATTTTAGACCTCGAATGTTGGCCTTTTCTCCAATTTCTCCACCCTCAATCTACCTTTTCCCCACATTTACAAAACCATCTTATGCACTTGCAAAAACCCTATATCTCACTCACCTGTTCTAAGGATTAAATTTTTGGGAAGTATGGCATTTAACAAGTTTCTACAAGGAAAAATAAGAAGAAGTTTCACATTTGCAAGAAAATAACAGACAAAATCATGTGATTGAGGTGTTATTGTTTCTAATACATATTTTATTAATGACCAGTACAACCCCGTCTTGAATGCAAAAAAAAAAAAATTATTCTTAATGCAAATTCCATATTATATTATCGAAACACAATTTTATTCTTAATACAAATTCCATATTATGTTATTGACTTACGACGTTTCCTTTGCAACATCTGGTGCAATTGCTAGTTATGGTTATTTTGGAACATTGTAAAGAATTATATGAAGTTTCTTATTTTCTTAAGTTTAAATAAACTATATCAGATTTAGTGAGCATTAATCATCATCATCATTTTCATTATTGAAATAAAAAATATAAATATATATTAATTAGCACAAACTTTATTTCATGTGAAACATGACATAAGAGACTATGTATACAATTCTTCTATATATGTTTTATTGATTCATAATGATTATATAAAATTTATTATTTATGCCCTCGATATTTATCCTACCACTTGCGAAACTAGACCAAAGACATAAAAGTATTGATTCCATAAAACCAAAATTAAATGAAAAAGCTGTGACTTATTGAGAGAACTAAATATTGTATTGTTTCCCCATAGATGAGGAAACCATCCATTTAATGTCATCAAACAAGCCACATTAGAAGTATGCAAGTTCAAATAGGATTGTAAATAAAAGTAGAATTGATTTAGATATGGGGAAGATATTCCTCAGTGGAACTAAAATATTTATCCAGAAGACAAGAAGTGTCCAAGTTGATAGGCTATTCCTCGCCCTTGGCATGGAAGTGGATTGCAAGAAGTGAGGGGTGAACCCATCTCATTTTTTTCTAGCCTTGGTTCAACACCCAATCGTAGATTCTTCAACTTGACCAACATTTTCATTAAATTTACCTAAATTTGATGCCTCTCTACTAAGCCTTTACCAAGGAGAAGCTTTACATGCTAATAGAGGAACACCTTATGAAGGTAATCCCGTAATCCTCTTAGTCCAATATTTTTTTTCATTTCTCTTCAACATCCTAAAATTTCCTTTTAATATCTAGCAGAGTATGTTTCTAGTATATTTGTGTTAACGATTCAACATGGAAAAACACCCTAAAGCCATGAACTATGCATAGAACCCCATCTCCTCTATAATATCATGTTCATGGTCACATCACGGCTATGGGAGTCACAACAGCACATGTTAAATTGAGTTGGGGCATAGCAAAGAAATGAATTAGATGTTGGTAGAAGAATACAACAATATTATCTTGCTAGGAGGGTGAGACATCCATTGTGGTTTGTAGAATACCCTCCCCTTCATTAAGATCTACTAGAGACAGAGAAAGCAAGTAGACAGAATTCAATAAACAATGGGTGAGATGTAGAGTCTTCACTGAATGTCATGGTCAACATTGGGAGCAACATAAGTGTTATACACCTAAATCTTCCAGGATTGGGAAAATATTGTAAATGTTTTAATAATAAGATGAAGAAACATGAGAATACGAATTCCAAGGGTCTCTTGCTTGCAATATATATTAATAACTCTTCTTAATAGAAATATGGCATTCTTAGTGTTACCAATACTTGACCTGACACGTTATTAGATTTTCGATCTTAATTTAGCCTTTTCTTTCTTAGTAACTCCTCTACTCTACTCCTCACCCTTGACTAAAAATTTCCATTTTGTCTTGCTTCCATGGAGTTCTCTGCCTTGATTATGCTCCTTGTTCAAGCAGTGAATATGTTGAATGCTCCTTGTAGCATAGACTCTCCTTGTTTAAACAGTGAATATGTTGAATGCAGTGTGATACATCTGCCTCTGCGTGTGATACATCTTCCCCTCTATTATCTGGGAAGGAAGGTTGGATGAATGTATTGTGTTTGAACAGTGAGTAAATGCATAATGTTTATGATGTTTGTGTTGTCTATGTGCGTCGATTCATAGCCTTTATGCGATGAATGGACTGTGGTGAAGGTCAATTTGAAAGCGCAGAATGAATTGTAGCATGGGAATGGAGCATTGAATGCAGTTTTGAATGTAACGTTGTAACGTGGGAATGGAGCATTAGATACAACAATGCAGTGGATTGAATCTCGTTTATATGCCTTGAAATTTTCCGGCCTTACAAAATCTCCGACGTGTGGATTCATTATATGTGTATATGTGTTGATCTAGTCCCTGTGTGCAGTGTCCATGCATAGTTCATGATATGCACGCTGACTATTTAATCTTATATGTGCGCTTCAACGGTGAAATTCATATGCGTTAGTTGTATGCCAATTAGTTTGGTATATAGGTGTATTAGCATCTATACATATTATAGTGAATTAGTTTGTTATATATTTTGATGTATGTTTCGAGTAAACCGTGTGTTACATTTGACGTCCTAGACATTTCAGCTGAACACTTTGTCTATCTTTAGGGTATATATAATACAAAGTTTATGCAAAGAATATGAAATAAATTAAGATTTTAAAGATATGATTTAAGGAAATTATTTATTAAATACTAAATGAAATAAAATTGTAATAAAATTAAAATAAAATTGATTTAGTTAATGAAATCCAAAAGGAATGAGTTTGGGAAAGAAAGATAGAATGAATTAAATAGAATGGAAGAAATTTTAATTGATACAGCAAGAAGAGGTGATTGTAAATTAAAAATTTTATTGAATAGAAAAGAAATAAGAAAGTGCCGAGGAGGGATGATGTAAAACCCATCCTTCATTGTAATGTTGTTTTTATTAAGACTGAATTATGTTGGAAAGAATGGAAAAAAAATCATAAATTACATTGAAATGTTTATTTATTTAAACATTTTGATTAATAAAAATATGAATTTAAACTTTAAAGTACGTAGGAATGAGACATTTGAAGATGAGTTTCCTGCTTAAGATAATTCTTCCATGGAAAAGATTTACATAAGCTTAATAGATGGGAGAGACAAGTGCATTAAGTTGTTTAGCTGGGAAAAGACGCTAAACTTGGATAAGAATAAAGCATTGCGGGAGATAAAGCGAGATTTTGGAGAAAAGCTTGGGGAAGTGGTATGAAATACGTAGGAAAGAATAATCAGACATTGTTGATTTCATTGGCAAGCACTCTCAGCTCGGCGGGACTGAAACACCGCTAAGCGAAACATCCAACATAGAAGAAAGGTATGAAATACGTAGAAAAGAATCATCAGAGGTTGTTGATTTCATTGGCAAGTACTCTCACCTCTGCGAGACTGGAGGTACAGTTGATGGTTGGGTGACGAGTGTGCTCATTAAGTACAATTTACGGTTGTGATTCTGGGTAGGAAATATGCATTTAATTATTTTGATGATTACAAACTCTATGACAGTTGATGGTTGGGTGACAGTTGGGTGACGAGTGTGCTCATTAAGTACAATTTACAGTTGTGATTCTGGGTAGGAAATATGTGTTTAATTATTTTGATGCTTACAAACTTTATAATTATTTCGTTCTATAGGAATGTTGTGGTTATTTAAATGTATATGAATTTCATAATTATTTCGATGCAGATTGATTCTGTTATTATTTAGAGAAATATAAATTATGCATATGATTACATTTAAATGTAAATCGTATTGTACAGAGCTAGTATAGGAAAGCAGTAAGTCTGACCCTGAAATTAATCAGGTTAGATATCATATGCTGTGATGATTAAGGTGCGGTTATTCCTCTAAAATTTTGAAAAAGTTATCTTAGACACTTATGAGTATTGTGCTAAGAAATGATGGTACTTTGATATACGGTGGTAGATAACTTAGAAAAAAATTAGGACAATTTACTGATGATGAATACATTTTAATGAACTCTAAAGAGAATATATTTTTATATGGAAAGGATAGGTATTATTCTTAGACAACATACATCAAATACTAATAATTTTCATTCAAGGGTATATGGTTTTGAATGTCTAAACTAATTTGGTAAAGAGCACAATTTTCATTCAAGGGTATATGGTTTTGAATGTGTAAACTAATTTGGTACAGAGCACGTAGACGCATCTACTACTGAGAAATTATTTTGTAGTTAGATTTCAAAAAATTATATATACATAATGACGTGCTCACTAGTGGTTTAAGAACATCACATGGAATTTTGGAGCGGAGCCTAGTCATTTAGAATAAGCAATGGAGAATAACATATATATACTTTAGTTGCATCTATTTTTTGGAAGAAGGGTTGGGGAGTGCAGGAATAAATTCTCTAACTCTAGGAAAAAAGTATACATATAGCCTATAAGTTGTAGTAAATGATGAAGCATCTGCACTCATCTAACATGATATTTGGAGGGAAAAAAACCTTTCATAGAAATTACATATAGTTGTTATATAAAAAAAAAATACAACCTTCATCCCAAGTATATATTTGAATTTTGTGTGATATTACAGTCTGTGTAAAAGAACAATATTTAATTTCATTTCCAAACATGAAACCGAATTGAACTAATTGTCAAGTTCAGCCTCAAGTTATTTCTATAGTTCAAAGAGTCTTTCACAATAAAGTCAAGTGAATAGGAACAAAATTTCAAACAAAACCTTTTCCTTACTATTACATTGCATGCAAAAATTTAAATAAATGAATTCAAAATTCATAAATGAATTCAAAATTCTATCACATTCAACTTGTGACAATAATTAGTGTATATGCAAATTCTAAGAACAAAGGTCGCTATGATCAACGAATTAAAATTGCATGGAAATCTTAGAGTTTTCCTTTAGAAATATAACGTCTCGTCATATACAGTATAACGAAACGCATTTTATAAATTCAAAAGTAACATCAGTACACATACACATAAATTCAAAAATTATATGACATAAAATTACATGACACAAGTAGTTTGGGCCCAGGAGGCGTATCTAGAGTAGGAATTATCCTACATATTCTTATACAATTCTGAGAAGTTATACATTAAATATGGGTAGTATCCCACATATTACAAGTGGTGGCGCATCGAATGCATCCCACCTAATAGAAGACTCAATCCAAAACCCCGACATTGAGTTTGGGATGGTATGAGAAAACAATTTACACTTTTGAAAACCCCTATAGTTGGTAGCGAACCGTGGAAACCAGGTAGAGATAAACTGATGAGTGGCAGAAGAGGTCAAAATCATAATGTGCGAAAGGAACTACTTGAAATTTTTACATATGCAAGCTTTAAGGAAGGAGTAGGTACCTGTAAGAAAAAAATAACCAACGGAAACCAGTTAGACCAAAAAACGCGAAAATTGGAAGCCTGAACAAATGAAAAATAAATAAAAACAAACTTCGTGGAATGCAAGAGTCCTTCACCTATAATTGAGGCCGTGGAAAGTGATAGGGAGGAAAATCGTTGTCTGGAACAATGGAATACCGATAATATAGCTTCACAAGGGAAATTCACTACAATATCCAGAAATTAACATGGAAAACTGAGCGTGTGAACCCATAGAAATGAATGTAAACCCATTTCAAGTAGAAAGAAAACTTGGAAAATGCTTGGCATTGAAGTTTTTTGAACCTTCGCAGAGGGGAAACCCTATAAAACAGAGGAGTTATTATGGACCCATAGTAGGGGATTTGTATAACCTCAAAAGAAAAACAAAGAAACAAATTAGATCTATGGATAGAAAATATATCACATAAATTATGTGGAATATATTCAATAGCTAAGAAACTAAAATAAGATAAAGAAAAACTTATCTGAACACTAACAATGGCATGTAGAACTGGCGAAGTCATGGAGCTGATTATGGATTGTCGAGAGAAAACCCAGCTGATCCACTTGAAATGCCAAATTCAAAAACTGCGCTTTCTATAAGAGAACCTGGGTAGGAAAGACAATGTCACCATGAAAGTAAAATAAAACCAAATAATGACCAAAAAAGAGAAATTTGTAGGACAAAATCTAGAGAGAAGTGTAACGTAAGAAGGGGAAGTCACACCTCTCTAAAAGAAACTAAATGTGAACCTTCATATTTTATGTAAACCGAAGAAGAACATACCTAGCAGTTTTGAGACTCAGTTTTTTCCACGGCTTGGAAATTAGTACAGCTGCCAACATATTCCCACTTCCAAATGTTGAGAACGAAAAACGTGACGATAAGGGAAGATACCAGACCCTAACTAGGCGAAAATATCACATCACTCACGAAAAATTCGAATGTAATCAGAAAATCGGAAAGGGTATTGGATTATGGTTACAAGAGAAGACAACGAAGGTGGACTTTCAAACACCTCATCCCGTTGTTAACGCAGGAGGGACTGATACGTCTTGGTGAAATTCACATGGGTAAGGTTGACGTGTCCACACCAAATTTCACCAGCACCTCGAGTCCATATGCGTCATACGGACATAGTACCCGTGTGGTAGGGGAGCGTGGTACAATTGAAACATGTGAGGCATATATATTCCAAATATGGACCTGCATTGGTTATGGTTTCACCATACGAACCCAACGACAACACTTAGCACTTTATTTATAGGGAAAATAATGTGCATGCAAAGGAAAATACATGATCCATGGTGACAATTAACACACACTAAGGTCGCAAGGAGTAATTCCTTTTGTTTAATATTTACAAATCCTAAATGTGATATGATATGAGTGTATGGAGTAACTAATATTAAAAGGGAGTAACCAAAACATAGTTAAAAGAAATAAAATTAGGAGATAAGTCAAATCATGACAAACATAGAATACCTAGGATGGTGCGAGTAATACACTGGTTGTATTTTAAAAAAACACACACACAATGTAGATAAGTGGTTTGATAACCAATAGAAGGGGATTTGTGACAGATGGTATCAGAGTCCAAGTTCATCACTGGGCCAAGGGACCACTACAGAAACTAGTGAATAACACTCTGTAAATTTGAAAAAAATTATATATACATTTCAAGATTAAAAAAAATAATAATAATTGTTTTGCTTAAATTTCCAAGGTAAGTGTGCGAATCAATTATAGAAAAGATGAAAAAGGAGGCTCCAGAGGCTCCAGTTATTATCGTAGGAGAATATTTGTATGTTGAGTTGGGAAACATAACCACCCAAGTAACTACTTAGTTCATGGATGTCATTAGAAATCTTCAGTAGGAATTAGCATACCTACAAAGTAGTAATGAGCGTCTCTTAAAGGGTAGTGAGGAATAGGGATAGATGCTTACGGGACTGGGAAAAAAGTCTATGCATTAAATGGTGGATACTGAGATATAGTAGGGAAATAAAAAAACACAGAATAACAAAATTATGAAAGTGAGTGGGAGTCTGATAAAACATACCCCAAAACATAGAAGAGAAAGAAAAATACAAAATTACAAGGGGAATTTAAGAAAATTAAACCCCCTAATTTTGATGGGGAAAAGGAGGAAGACGCAAAAGCATGGTTGGTTAATATGACTAAATATTTCCAATTTTACGAATATGAGAGCAACTTAAATTCCAGATTGGCATTTTACTAGCTACAAGATAAGGCTGCTCTCCTGTGAGAGGAAGAATAAAGCACTGTGCATTTATTGGAAGAAAAGATAGTAAATCGGTAAGAGTTCTAGAAGAATTTGAGGAACTACTATTTAAGTGAATTTTATTATGATTACCATGTGAAGGACTTTCATGAGTTAAGGATACGAAAATTAACGATGGATGAATTTGTGACAAAGATTACAAATTTTCTCCGCTATGTGTGTGAACTGTTTGCCTACTATCTACAAGGAATAGATTGAGTTCAACAATCTGAAGACAATGGATTAAGCAATATAGAAGGCAGGACGATGCTACCAACAATTCAAGAATAAGGGAGAAGGTTTGAAGTTTTGGCATAATAAGGACCACCCTAAACATGTAGTTGGGGAAAAATGACAAAAACCAAGCCATCTGAAATCTTTTGGAAAGGATCATCAACAAAAAAAATTCAGTAAGGGGAACATGAATCAGCCGACACATTTTCAAGCCTGGTCAAAACCTATGGAGTTTAATGGGAAAAATATCATTGGTGGAAAATAAAAAGAGCCACTAAAGTGTTTGGGGTGTGTTGAACCTCATTTAATAAGGGATTGTCCACATAATCCCATATATGTCCAAAAAATTCAAGTTGTTCATGAATCCACGATAGTGAATGATATTTCCATAAATATTCCTAGAATAAGAGAAGCCTTGGAGGACATACAAGTAGAGCATTAATTAATGATGATTGAAATTGAGGGTGCCATATCCAACCAACATGTCTCTTTTTTAACTGATCTAGGGGCTATTTTAAGTTATATTGGACCACAGGTGATAGAAAAATGTAAACTTAAACTTGAAAAATATAAAACTTTATGGCAAGTACAACTAGCAACTAGCACTAAGAGAAGGGTAACCAACCAAGTAAAGCAATGGCATCTCGATCTAAATGGTTATTCCACAATGTTGAACTTAAATGTACTTCCCCTAGGATCATATAATATACTAATAGGTATGGAATGGTTGGATAGAAAAGGGGCCATTATAAATTGTTTATAAAAAATAGTGACTTGTGTGAATCAACAGAGACAAACTCAAATTTCATCCTTACAAATGAAAAAGGCTGCAGAGAAGGGGTGCCAATTGTTTATGGTTCATGTAGAAGCAGATAACCAGCAAGGTGAAGAGCTAAACATAGATACCTTACTAGTTATTAAGGAATTTCACGATGCATTTCGAAAGGAAATTCCACGTTTTCCACCATCTAGAGATATAGATTTTTCTATTGACTTGGTACCTAGTGCAACCCCAGTATCTAGAGCACTGTACTGAATGAGTAAACCTGAATTATTGGAGTTGAAGATGCAACTGCAAGAACTATTAGAAAAAGGATATATTAGGCCTAGTGTGTCACGATGGAGGGATCCTATGTTATTTGTCAAGAAAAAATATGGTACATTCAGAATGTGTATCAACTACTGAAAATTAAACAAGTTAACCATAAAAAAGATATTCATTACCCCACATTGATGGTCTATTTGACCAAGTGAGAGGGGAAACATTTTTTTCCAAAATTGAGTTAAGGAATGGATATCATCAATTAAGGATCGCAAGTGGAGATATTTAAAAGACAAAATTCAGAACCAAATATTCCCACTACGAGTTTGTAGTGTTTCCATTTAGCCTTACAAATCCACAACAACCTTTATGTGCTTGATGAAAAACATACTCAACAAATATTTAGACGAAACTGTTATGCTAGTATTTATTGACGAAATTATAGTATATTCCATAGATGAAGAAGAACACAAGGAACACTTACAATTGGTGTTGAAAACTTTAAGAGAAAAATAATTGTATGCCAAATTCAACAAATGTGAGTTCTACAAAACTAGAATACACTACTTGGGTCACATCATTTCCAAGGAAGGAGTAGCAGTTTCTCTTGAGAAGTTTAATTCATAGTCAATTGGCCCATAGCAAAGGAGGTATTTATTGTTCAATCATTTATGGGGCTTGCATGATATTACCATAGATTTATAGATGTATTTTCAATATTACCATATCATATCACATCTTTACAAAAAACGGAGTAAAATTTTAGTGGATTGCTAAATGTTAGAAGAATTTTTATAAGATGAAACTTCTACTCAAAATGGCTCCCATATTAAAACTTATTGATCCATATAATGAATTTACAATTCGCACTAATGCTCGTATGGAATGGTGAGGGGGAGTCTTACTGCAAGATCATTCAATGATAGCTTATGAGTATAGAAATTTGAAAACACATGAAAGAAATTATGTTGTATATTATTTAGATTTTGCTGTTGTTATACCTGGCTTAAATATCTCGAGGAATTATTTGTTAGGGAAGAAATTCACCTTGGTAACCAATAATATTAGCCTAAAATATATTTTTATCCAAACCAGATCTCAATGCTAGACAAGCTAGGTGGATGATGTTTCTTAGTGAATTTGAGTTCGACATAAAACACATAAAAGGGAAAGAAAAAAAGATAGCAGATGATTTGAGAATACATGCTTATTATATATTGGAAGTGGTTGTTAGCAACACTAACACAAATTTCATAGAGAAAATTAGGGACTACATAACCAGTGACCCAAAACATTTGGAAATTCAACAAAAATGACAACAGATTAACATTCCTGGTTATGTAGAAAACTCTAAAAAATCGTTGATTTATAGGAAAAGATTATATATTACCAATGTACATGCATTGAAACAAATGATACTTGATGAATATCATAAGAAAATATATGTAGGACATATTGAGTACCAAAATATGATCACAACATTGAGCAAATAATTCTTTTTGCTATGAATTAAGAAAGAGGTAGATGAATATTTATCAAGTGCTTAAAGTTTCAACGAGTAAAGGTTTAACATAAACACCCTGCCAGGTTTCTAAATCCACTACCTATTCCAAAATGGAAATGGGAAATAATTTATTTATATTTTATCACAGGTTTACCAAGAACCAAAAGTCAACATGACTCCACAATGGTGGTGGTGGATACCTTAATTAAGGCATCCAATTTCATACTAGTACAATATACTTTTGGCATAATACAAATTCCTAATATCTTCACGAGAGATATTTTTCGGCTATATGGGATACCCAAGATGATAATATGAGTGAGGGATGCCAAGTTCACCTCAAAATTTTGGAAGACATGGTTTTGGGGGCATGGAAACTCAAATAAATTTTAGTAAAACATATCCTCAAATGCATGGGAAAACTAAAAGAATAAACCATATCTTATAATACATGCTGAGGATGTATGTCATGGAAAAACCCACCACATGGGACGATTTTCTACATGTGGTAGAATTTTCCTACAATAACAACTATCAAACTTCCATAAAAAGAAGCCATTTTGAGGCCATGTATTGAAAAAAATGGCATACACCACTCACTTGGAGTCAATCAGAGGATAGACTATTACTATGGCAATATTTTTTGCCAGAAATGGAGCAGACAATACAAAGAATTCAACAAACCATTAAAAAAACACACCACAGATAGAAAAGTTATCTAGATAAGACAAGGATGCACAAGGAGTTCAAAATTGGAGATCATGTTTACTTAAGGGTGAAACCAAGGAAAAGTACATTAAGAACGAGAACCTATCCAAAACTAGCACGACATTTTTGCACACCATTTGAAATTATGGAGAATATTTAACTTGTAGCTTATCATTAGCATTACCTAGTCACATTAAAGTTAATATTGTTTTTTGTGTGTATTTTCTTAAGAAACATGTACATGATAATTCTCACATTATTGACTGGAAAATTCTATAGCTGGAACCCAAAGGAGACTTTCCAAAAGAACCTTTCTCTATTCAAGATAGGAAAGATAATTCGATCTAGAATCGAGTTATCATTCGAGTTAAAGTGCAATGGAAGTGTTTTTCTCCCAAAAAGGTTGCATGGGAGTGAGAATATGAAATGTAGAAAATTTATCCAAAACTGCTTCAAAAGGAGGAAACTAGAAAGTAAACACTGAGGACAGTGTGAATAAAAGGGGGGAAGAATGGAATATCCATCTGTCATTGTAATGTTGTTTTTATTAGGACCGGATTATGGTGGAAATAATGGCATAAAGTCCATAAATAACATTAAAATATTTATTTAAATAAATATTTTTACTAATAAAAATATGAATTTAAAGTACTTACGATTGAGACACTTAAAGAGGAGATTCTTGCCTAAGATAATTCTTCCATATAAAATTCGTAGTTAAGCTTAATGGACAGGGGAGAAAAATATATTAAGTTTCTTAGCTCAGGAAATATTCTAAGCTTGGATAAGCACAAAACATCACGAGAGATAAAACCAAGCTTTTAGGGAAAATCCTAAGCAAGTGGTTGTGCAAGACCACAAAAATGCCCCCCCCGAAGATCTGGATCAGTGGTATCAGATCCAAGTTACGAATCTATGGGAATGAGGGTTTGAAACAGATTTCAGTTTCAATTCTTTTCATCCATCTTTAGTTAACTCTATGTAAGTTCCAAAATCTCCACGGAGCACTTTCTTAGGCAAAGCGGGAAGAATTTTTGTTTATTTTTCATTTTTCTGCAAAAATTTCTTGGGTGACAATTTTGTAGAGCAGATATGAAAATATTGGTGAAATTTTTTCAAAAAACAATAAAATATATAGAATTATTGCAAAAAATATCCAATTTAAAAAAAAAAAAAATAGTTGAATTAGAGTCCATATGACAGAGATATCGTTGATTTAAAATCAACAGTGTTCTAGAATTTTTTCTTATGACAATTCATGGATGACGACTCTCCTGTAATTTTTTTTAATTTTTAGTGAAAATTTTTAGAGAAATTATTAAATATCTAAGCTCCCATTGAAAATAACCCAGTTTCAAAAAAAATATTTCTCGAATCAGAGTCTGGATGAGAGAGTTATCGTTGATTTAAAATCAATTATTTTTTCAGAAATTTTGTGACGGTGGGACAGTTGCAGTGTGAATATTAGTTTCCGGAGTCTGTGGATAGCGATTTAAAACACATGGGAAGATGAAAATTGATCATTATATTTCCAAAAATAGGTTATAATAAATATTTTGAGTTATACTGACCAAGTTGTGCCAATTTTAAATTTGGAGCAACATTCAGAGCAGGTTCCCTTTGGAGACATGTCCTCCCACTCCACTTTAGTAGGCACGTGCTTCACATTCACCAGTTTCAACATAGCAACATTTGGTTTCGATTTTTTGGAGACTTGCCCTCCCACCCCAGGCTATGTAGGCACCTGCTACTTCATCAATAGTCAGCATCATGATTATGGGTCAACCACACAAAGTCCTTCTCATCGAAGTCCATTTTCTATGGAGCACACTGTTAGTATCACTGTTGGTCACAAGATTTACACAGTATCTCAATGCTGAAATCTCCGTTTTCATGGTTCTAGGTCATCCACAAACCTAGAGTTCATCGAAGTCCATTTTCTAGGCCACACATTATTAGCATAAGAGTTGGTTAGAAGCATTATAGGGTATCTCTATCCTTAGATATTTTTTTCTCATGCTTATGGTCATCAACAAACCCACACTTCATCGAAGTTCATTTGCTAGGTCACACATTGTCAATATCACAATTGGTCACGAGCATTAAATGGTATCTCTATCCTCAGATATTTTTTCATTACGATTATGTGTTAACCACACAAAACCCTTCTCTTTAGTGGCTCTTCATATTCAACAACTTCTTCTTAGAAGGGAACTTCATGCAATGGGGACCATTTCTTCTTAGGGAGGGAGGAATGATCTGAATGGAAAGTGGCCTACACCATGGTATTCATCCACCCATGGTATTTATCTACCCATGGTATTGTAAGTGGGATACACCCATGGTATTTATCCACCCATGGTGTTGTAAGAAACATCTACCCATGGTATTTACACACCCATGGAATTTACCCATGGTATTGTAACTAAATAAGACTATAAGTAACAAGTCACATCTTGTAAAAGGATATATTGTCCGCCACAACGTAGCTTTTATAGTTATGTTTTTTTTTTAATAAAATAAGTTTCTTTGTGGTTTTGTTTACTGCATTTTCTCAACTCTTTTCCTCTAGAATTTCATGTTTTAGATTTTGGAGGCCTGCCCCCCAAGATCCAAATCGTGAAAAATCCAAGTTAGTCGGAAATGTTTCTTGTCATATAGCATCGAACCCTTCAATGATGTGTTTTTATGTGATGTATCCCCACTCAAATTTTGTGATGTTATTCTAGTACAACCTTATATGTGGAAACATAATGTTTTTTATGAGTCTCAACCTTGTAGTTTCATTGTTAATCTAAGGGATCAACTCCACAGGATAACAAAGATAGTTCTAGCTACAAGAAATCCATTAATTTTGGAAAGAAAAAGCCACAAAGTAGCCTCTAATACTTCCAAGTTTGTCTTCTTTATGGCTCGGCTAGAAGGGGAACCAAAGGTTACTAAGACCACCATAGCTTCAACACAACCTCTCTCGATAGAAAAAAAAAACTACTTGGAAAATATTATAGAAGGGACTAGAGACATAGTCACCTCACATACAACTATTTCTTTATTCTACCAGGTTAAATTCACACATACATGGGATGAAGGCCTTCCATGTGCTCAACATTACTACAACAAACTTCTTCACAACTTTATTGACCATAAAACTTTCTAAAATTTTTTGAGGTTCTAGATAGAAATCATGATGGATGTCACTCTTTTGATTACATATTCATCACCAAAGTACTTCCATTCTAGATACGAATTATATTGAGCAATGGATTGAGAAGCCAAAACTTTCAAATAAATCGAATAATTCTAACAATAGGTTCATTGTGTCCTACATAAAATCAATAACAACTAAAAACAATGGCATCACCATCATGAGGTTCCTTACAAGTTTTAGGCTACAATGGATCAAATCATGGGACAAAGATGAAGGATATCTACTAGTAATGCATCCAAATCTATCAAGTTGTCAATGTAGTACACCTTCTTCAACAATGGAAGTGGCTCACCAAGACTGAAATTGAGTATAATTTTCCTCATTTTAGGGCACTTGACACGATGGAGACTATTTCTTGCTAAGGGCTAGGATTGATCCAAGCGAATATCATTCAATCAGAATGGTCAATATTTTTTTTATATTATTCATGGTTTACAATCCCATGGTTTTGGTAAACCATGGTATACCCATGTATTTAAAAGCTAAAAGAAAACAAAATAAAAATCTAATTGTACAAGTAGCTTTTACCATATACAACCATTAGTTAGTTTTTATCATAGTGATTTATAGTCATGGACACTTCACTCAATGAACCTCTGACATGTCATGTGCATTCATGGAGTACTAAAAATTATCCTTAATTTTACTACATATTGTAAAATACATCTAAAAATCACATTATTTAATCCTCTACCAATATGAATCCGATACACCTTCCCAATTTAAAAAACCCCTACTTTCACTAGATATTGCAAGTATTGATTTTTTCATTAACATATTTTATACCCCTTTATATTTTTTCAATAACTTTGAGCTCTAGTTTTTATACCTGTCAATATAAGAACCTTGGCCCCTTATTATATGGTCAATATAATATGTCATATTTTTTTCAAGAAATATCCCCAAATATGAACACATGTGGTATGGTATTTCTCCCCCTGTCAAGCCCTCATGTTTATGTTATTCAACCATGGTTATTTGTAACCCTTGTTATTTTAAATATAATGAAAGAGAATGAGCCAATTTAAAATGATACCCATAAATAATATAAATATGGGCCTTCAAAATTGTAAAATCTATGTAGTTTTTCATTATGTAGTCTTCTGGAATTTTTACTATTTAATAAAAAAAATTAAGCTCTTTTCATCTTATTTTTTCCTCTACATTATTTCCTTTGTGCATTTGTGATGTATTATATGTTCAACATTTCCTCTACAATATTTTCATATATTGGTGATATACTTTACTACCAATATTTAGTCTCATTTCTTAAATAGCATAGATTATAGAAGGAATTCCCTCGTGTTCTCTAATTTGGTCTCTTTCTCTCCTTAGGGTTCATTTCAACCTAATTTTTCTTGTTGGAATTCAATTCAATGTGGTTATTTCCTCCCTGGTGGTTTTATTTCAAGCATGGTGGTAGCTATCTCGATTTACTTAGTTCATCCCTCCTCTATCTCACCTAATTCTCATTTGGAATATTTCCTTGATGACTTTAGGAAGTCTAGGGGAGAAAAATTTCATACTTCTTTCTCTTCGATTGACATTATGGCCAAAGAATTCAAATATTCTTGTCTTCCTCTTCTTGGTAATATGGGTAAATCTTCTTTCCATAAAATTGTGAAGGAAGTTCCCCATTCTCCTCATTTCTTCATTTATGAACCTTCTGTAATCATTATTCACACAGTAGAATATACTGATTTTTAAGAGATATTCTACCATTCAAATGACATTATTTATCATTTCAATTTCCTTTACCGTTGTTTAATTCATTTTCATAAATGGATTTTAGTATCTTGGAAGCCTCGGTTAAAAGAATAGGGTTTATTTTCCCATGCAAAGGGTTACTTCATTGTTGAAGACACATAATTGATTTCAAACTCTAGTCCTTGATTTTGGAAAAAAATGGTTTATGCATGAAGCCTTATATGCATTCCTTTAATCCTATAACTAATTCTCTCTCCTTGGATCCTCTGTGGTAGACACTTCCAAATATACATTTGAATTTATAGTATTTTTCCTCTCTTCGAGCGATTGGGAAAGCCATTAGAAGATATTATCAGAAAAGTATTGAAATAAAGATACATTTCACCACTACATATGCTTGCATATGTGGTGATTTGGACTTTAGGAAAGGTTTCAAGTAGAAATAATTTTTCAAGGTGAGGGGTACATTTGGAACCAAAAACTAGATTATGAACATGTTTCTTTTCATTGTATATCATGCTTTAAAAGAGGGAACTGAGTAGTAAATTTCTAAAAAGAGACAAGGATAGCTAAGAAGAAAAATCAAAATCCAACCTGATGGATTGGACGCAAGGAAGAGTGTCAACTAATTTCCAAGAAATATGCACATGAACTAGGCCCTCTAATAGAAGAAGAAAAAACTAGATTCAAATTAAGTTAGGGATACCATTATGGAGATTGAGTAGGCAAAAGATATTCCCTTAGATAAAAACCATTCATCTCAGCGAGAATCGACAGAACAAGGCTAGATGGTATCTTATAATGTAGAACCTCTTAACAAAAGTTGGGAAAATTACGGTAAATAAGAAAAGATACATGAGAAATTCAAAGCACACAAGTTGGGAAGATTACGTTTAAGAAGAAGAGATGCACAAGCAATTACAATCCAAATATCCAAAAAAATTAGGAAAGGAACCACAAGGACCTAATAAAAGATACAAAATTTTTTGATAGCAATGGTAAATAAGAAAATAGCCCCTTCAATGGAAGAACTAATCGTAACAAGAAGTTTCGACCGCGATCTAACTTAGTTATGGAACTTTCTAGTTCTTTATTGTATCAACAAGTTGTTAGAATTTACTAATGGAATAAATATAGAGATAAAGTTTTGTGGTAATAAATATTTTAATTTTTTTTAAAATAAATAATTAGCAAT
Organism: Pinus albicaulis; assembly: GCA_034641835.2. NCBI lineage: Eukaryota > Viridiplantae > Streptophyta > Pinopsida > Pinales > Pinaceae > Pinus > Pinus albicaulis. The sequence goes on along the minus strand of CM076575.1, from coordinate 1,516,541,345 downwards.
TTTAATTAAAACACATAATAAGTAATTGTTTTAGTACCATTTTTTGTGTGATTTTTTCACTAGTTTTTTCTCAATACTCTTATTTACAAAATACTATTTATAAAAAATATAAGATTACCTCTTTCCCCACACATATAAATTGATTACAATAAAATCAAAATATTAGTTTTTCTCATAAGATGTCTTAAACCTAAAGGGTAAGGTATATGTATATATAAGGAATACAATTCTTAATTTAATAAAATAGCATTCAATATAAAATGTGGGTTATCGTAGTTATTAGTCCTAACTACCTATTATAATCGATATGCTTGAAATATGAGCTGTTTGCAATGATTAAAAATGGTTTAACGAAAGTCTTGGGATATATGTTATAATTAACTTTTCGTTGAGCATATTAAAAGTTGAAATGGTTTCCTCTTATCCAATGAAACATTTGGAGGCATTATTTGGAAAATGAAAATGGTCTGGCATGATGTAATAATACTAAAATTGTTGTATCATTATTTACTAAATACAGAACTAGAAGAGGAACAAATTGGATAATAGATGGTGGAACCAGAAGAGGAACAAATGGGATAATAGATGGTCATGTGCATGCTAGTGGTTGTGTGCATGTTGGTGTGGTGTCTTCGTAATGGCACACTTATTTTTATTCCTTTTTCATCAGTCCTCTTTTCTAGAGTTGGAACTGGAAATGAGATGCAGATGTTGACTTAAATTAAAGCGAATACCAAGGGATACTCATAGAATTAAATGGAGAAAAATGGATTGGCTCATTGGTATGACTTGTTGTGATTGCACTAAACATTTCATCATGCGAGTGCTCCCTTTATCATCGTCTTCGTCACTACAACATAAAGGGGGGGTTTTAAGACAATATTTAGGACAATTTTTTGGGTAAATTGTCTTAACTTGAGACAAAATAAAACTTGTGTATTGTATTAAATACTATCTTTAAGTGGGTGTCTCAAATTAATACGTCTTAAAATATTGTCTCTATAAAGAAAATATATAACACAAGAATTTGTGTCTCTCCAAAGACAATTTCATTTTTATCTCTTTAGAGATAGTTCCATTTTTGTCTCTCTGATGGCAGACTGACCTGCTATATACTCACTCTCCTCACTCTAAAATGAAATTTCTCTTTTGCAATTCTGAAGTGGTCCTCAATTTCAAAATTTGGTAATCTCAAATACCATATACGGAAACTTCTATATCTCAAATATCTGATTTGAGATATTGAAATAAAACCTCTTATGGTGGTAACACCACACCCCTCAACCCAGGTTATAATCTATATGTGGAAGCACCCTTTTAACACCCTTTTTACTATGAACATATAACCATTACATAAGCGAAGCTCTCTTTCAGTTATACTTATGGTTAAGAAACCACACACATGGTTATATGCTCATCTTCATATGTAATTAAACCCAAAGTTTGAATTACACTTAAAACCCAACAACCCTCATACTAAGGTTTCTTTCACAATGAAAACCTTTTTCGGAAGCCTCACAGCAGATTTTGGTTAACCAACCATCATCCAGACCTTATATTTAACCACGGCTTATCATAGCATTTAAAGCATTTCAATTTTGAAGCTCGAACTTGGTCAATGTAACACCAAGGCATATAGATGTCGTACATTCAACATCAACAAATTAAATCTTCACGGTATTATATTAAAATGCCAGCACCAATATGAAATAACATTTGGGCCCCATCAATTAACGTACCTACGTTAACAAGCCCGCAGCTTCAAGTGTGAATGCGCTTGGATCTTCTGCCTTCACCATCGAACGAAAATCGCAATTTTTTTTGCTCCGGTGGTTTAACATCCAAAAACTTTGCGAAATTCATGGTTTTGGATTACCACCACTGCCACATGTCCACTGCTGGTCTTTATCGCATTTTTTTTTGGATTCCTCCTACCATTTAAAACTTATGTGAAAACCATAAATGGTTTTCGATTTCTGCCTTCTGTTGGCTTGTTGTTCCGGTCCCAATTTAAATTCTGGTTCCACCAATTCTTCAATGCCTTCACTGGTTATTAATCCTTTCTATACATTTGGCTTCACGGTTCATCAAACCAACCCTTTTTCGACTACTCTTGACTCAATCTCATTGAATCGTTTCTCATTTTGTTGCGTCCTCAGCTAATGCGAATCCGTTCTTCCTCGGCACACAGACTTCCATTCACTGTATGTATATACATAACAGGGTGCATAATTCTCCACCGCCTCATTACTTGGATTCCACTTTGGACGACCCTACGATTCCAGAATTCATTTCACCGTTTACCCACAACAGGCTATGTGAATCCTTATTGAAATGCTTCATGCGAAACTTTCATCTTTGTTATACATCTTAACATCAATATGAAGGACTGTGGTGTGAGATCGATTACTCTGTGATCGATTCACATATGCGAGCTACTCAGAATTCAATAGCAACCTGAATCTCTACACAGTCACTCAATAACGAATCTTCAAGTTTACTTGAATCACTCAAACGTATGCTTACATGTACTCGGTTCTTCAAGGATCTATAAACAAGCCCTTCAACTTAGAAATTCGAATTCAACATTAACATTGATTTTTTCCATGATATATAGAACACCAATTAAAATCCCCAGCACAAGGTCTATTCACACAATTTTCAGTCAATCAAAGAACAAAAAATTCCGAATCAATTTTCTTATATAATAAAATCAAATTACATAACCTTCTCTGGTCTTGACCTGATCTTCAACTCGATGGCCCTTCTACCTTCACTACTCTGCCCCTTAACAGCTATCTCCCTATCTGCCCTTGGGCTTACATTTATACAGTTTTAAAATTGAATCGATTCAATTCCCTTAACATCTCGACAAACTCTTTAAATTCCCAAATTCCTAACTCTAGATGAAATCCCTAGATTTGTGGAAACTGATTCCAACTCATTCCTTTTCTATACTCTTTTCAAATCTCTAATCTCTTCATATGCCAAACTAATCAGTTTCTATTATTCTCTAATCATTCGAGAGTAGTTACAATCCTCCACATTTAATTAAAATTAATTAGAACCCACTAAATTCATTACATAAAATCTAACTCTCTTAAAAACTAAAAACCACTAAGTCTAACAAAAATGCATGGAATTTGTTTTAGCCTAATGCCCCTGCATCAGAATCCCAAGGTTAAAATTTATCATGACCTCCTGATCATGTGTTCTTAAAAATTTGCCTCCTCGGTCCCATACTTTTCTTTGTTGCTGTCCATCAGCTGCATTATTCTTCAACTGCACACTTCCAGGTTTCCATACTTTGTTCTGCAACTTGCCTCCAGCTATTCTTTCACATTATGCTCTTGTTTTTCCTTTGCTAAAATTTCTCTGCTTTCTTGCTGCTTTCTGCTACTTCTGAGGCACCTTTATCATCAATCTCCTGATATTTTAAATTTCTATGTCCAACCTTTCTTTTGTCTGGAAATTTCTTTTCCTTTTGTTGCTGCCTTCAATTTCTGTTGCTGCCAACACTGCTGCTATTACTGCTGCCAATGTTGCTTCTTTTTCTAGAAATGTTGCTAACATTGTTTTCACTCCTATAGGTGTCACCCCATATGTTTTTGCCTCTGTGGCTGCCTCCCAAACTTCCTGGATATCTCTTAAGATATCTCCCTCTACAACATTCTTTTGCTCATCACCTACAAATTTACCTTTAAAAAGTAAATTATCATTTAATTTTCTTCCTGCAGTAACATATTCATTTATCTCTGTTTGTATACTAGTAAGCAAAATTGAATTTTGCAAACTAATATCTGCTCCTATTCTTTTCACAGCCTTAGGCATCTTTATTTCAGTGTCTACAATTTCTTTCTCTGGTTCAAATGTCTTTAGCAAACAATTCGGCCATCTCATTTGTACTTGTTTCACATCAGTAGTATGCTGTAATTCAGTTTCAACATATCTCTCTTCTCCTTTGACAATCTTCAGTAATTGTCCTTTATCCCCTTGATTGATTCCGGCAACCAAACCAACTTCTCTAGACATTGTATCTTCATCCTGTATTATAATGGAATTCTGATTCTCCATCACTGTGGTAGTTTTAAAAATTTGTCCTACAATCTTCCCTTTGTTCATCAGATAAATTATCTCCTTCTTGTCATCAACAGTAATAACAAGTTCCTTCACATGAGACATGATTGCCTCACCTTCCTTCTTCTACAACAATTCATATGTATCCAAGACAACTCCAAAATATGGATTGTCTCTTGCAATACTTGTCAACACAGCCAATTTGTCAGTTTGAATACTACAAGACCCAATGGTCTTAATTGATGATCCAGTCACCAATTTTTCCTTCTGCAGTCCTAAGTCTCTTTCAAGACTCAAAAAATCTTCACTATCCTCATTCCCTTGCATCTTCACATTCTACAATCCCCAATTTTGAAATTGACATTCTCCTTCCTGCATTGAATCCTGTTTATTCAGCATAATCTCTAGCAATCCAATTTCCTCATTCCATGGATTAAAGTCTTCCACATAATTTCCTCCTCCTTTCTTTGACTGTCCAGTGGTGTCAAATTTTCTCCATCATCAACAAAATATGCATCTATAAAACAATTATTAAAACCAAAATCATAAGGCTTGAGTTCCTTTCCTTCCTTTGCCAGCATTTCAGTATGTTGTCCTAAAATTCCTTCCTCCTCTATCAACACATCAGTATGCTGATTCACTTTTCCCAAAGAATTATCTGAAGAATTCTCAAGAATGTCAACAAGTCTTTCTCATACTTCATCTGCTCTCATGATTTTTTCCTGTTCACTGTAGTAAACTCTGCCTTCTGTAATCTCCCTTTCATACTCTGAATTCTCCAAAAAATATTCCAGCAATGCAATTTCTTTGTGGCATTGCTGAAGTATTCCATCATCATTTACTATCCCTGCATTCATACACAAACTTTCAGTTTGTAAACCACAAGCTTCAACAAGCTCAACTGGTGTTTCACATATCAGTTCTTCAAACTAATCCTCTTTTTCTTCATTCACAATAATTTCTTCCTGTGCTGCAATAGTTTCCATAATAAATGCATCACTGCTTCCTTCAGTTAAGATACATTCTCCAACATTGCATTTTACTTTAGAGTATTCATCTTCTGAGAGATACTTCTTCATACTTGTGACAACTTCATAAGATTTTTCATCCTCTTCTGCAAAACCTGTAATCACATCACAATTATCAGTTACAAATATACAAGGTTCTACATCATCCAGCTAATCTGGATTTGCCCAATAACTTAGGAAATCATCAATAATTTCCTCTTCAACAAGACAAACTTCTTGTTGTGTTAACACTTCACCATGGTTCATAAGATCTTTTACAGATTTCCATTCTTAATCTGTACCCATGGCTTCACTTTGTTCTGCTTCACAAACAGAAAATTCCCTTTTCAACTCAGCTACTCTGAGTTCTGCACATCTCAACTGTACATCCACCCTCTGTTCAAGATTTCTCATCTTTTCTGCAAACTACATGTTCATTTGTTGGTTTATCCTTTGTTGTAGCCTCTTCCACTTTACTTTATTCTTTACGAGCCAACCAACTCTCTGGATTTCCTCTATCATCATTTCCAGTTTATTAAATTGTTCTATGATCTTAGCTACCTCTTTCCAATATTCTACATCATTCAATTTCTTCCTCATGCCATTTGTCCTGGCATCTTCTTCCTCTTTTATGTTCTGGCCTCTCTCAGAACCTCTCCTATCTCTTCTATGAATTTTGGAGGTCATATTCTCCTCCATTATTTCCTCACTCATAGGCTACACCAGGCCTCTGCAATATCAAGCTCTCCTACTGCCACTTACCTCACCAATTCTTTCCCCCAGATCTGGTCTTTTCGCAAGTACTGGCCCCCTATCTGCTGGAACCTTCTGAGCACTCTCTTCTGCTCTCTCTAGGCTTCACTCTGCAAATTTTAGAACTCATTAAACCTCTATTTAATCTCTTCAAATTCTACCACATTCTTCTTCACTCAGAATCCCATGTTGGACTCCTTCATCACTGCTTTCAAAGCTGCGATATGATTTTGCTGAGATCTCTTCAATTTCCTACAATCTAAATTCTGCAAACAACTCTTCAAACCAGAGTTAAATAATTCTCATCAACTCACCTTCTAAGATCCTTGAGTGATCTTGCTATTCCTCTCACCTACACTGCATCTCTGTATGCTGCAACCTTTATCAGTTTCAAAAATCTGATCTTATTTCATTACACATGCATTCAAAAAAAACTTGAACTTTCAAAAAGAGCTATTCCAGGTCTGATACCACTTAATGGTAGACTGACCTGCTATATACTCACTCTCCTCACTCTAAAATGCAATTTCTCTTTTGAAATTTCGAAGTGGTCCCCAATTTCAAAATCTGGTAATCTCAAATACCATGTACGAAAACTTCTATATCTCAAATCTCTGATTTGAGATATTGAAATAAAACCTCTTATGGTGGTAACACCACACCCCTCAACCCAGGTTATAATATATATGCGAAAGCCCCCTTTTAACACCCTTTTTACTATGATCATATAACCATTACATAAGCGAAGCTCTCTTTCAGTTATACTTATGGTTAAGAAACCACACACATGGTTATATGCTCATCTTCATATGTAATTAAACCCAAAGTTTGATTTACACTTAAAACCCAACAACCCTCATACTTAGGTTTCTTTCACAATGAAAACCTTTTTCGGAAGCCTCACAATAGACTTTGGTTAACCAACCATCGTCCAGACCTTATATTTAACCACGACTTATCATAGCATTTAAAGCATTTCAATTCCGAAGCTCGAACTTGGTCAATGTAACGCCAAGGCATATAGATGTCGTGCATTCAACATCAACAAATGAAATCTTCATGGTATTATATTAAAATGCCAGCACCAATATGAAATAAAATTCGGGCCCCATCAATTAACGTACCTACGTTAACAAGCCCGCAGCTTCAAGTGCGAATGCCCTTGGATCTTCCGCCTTCACCGTCGAATGGAATTCACATTTTTTTTGCTCCAATGGGTTAACATCCAAAAAATTTGCAAAATTCGTGGTTTTGGATTACCACCACTGCCACGTGTCCACTGCTAGCCTTTATCGCATTTTTTTTTTTCGGATTCCGCTTACCATTTAAAACTTATGCGAAAACCATAAATGGCTTTCGATTTCCACCTTCTGTTGGCTCGTTGTTCTGGTCCAAATTTAACTTTTGGTTCCGCCAATTCTTCAATGCATTCACTGGTTATTAATCTCTTCTATACATTTGGCTTCATGTTTCATCAAACCAACCCTTTCTTGACTACTCCTGATTCAATATCATTGAATCATTTCTCATTTTGTTGCATCCTCAGCTAGTGTGAATCTTCTCTTCCTCGGCACACATACTTTCGCTCACTGTATGTATATACATAACAAGGTGCATAATTCTCCACTGTCTCATTACTTGTATTCCTCTTTAGACGACCCTCCGATTGCAGACTTCATTTCACTGTGTACCCACAACAGGTTATGTGAATCCTTATTGAAACACTTCATACGAAACTTGCATGTTTGTTATACATCTTAACATCAATATGAAGGACTGTGGTGTGATATCGACCAATTCACATATGCGAGCTACTCAGAATTCAATAGCAACCTGAATCTCTACACAGTTTCTCAATAACGAATCTTCAAGTTTACTCGAATCACTCAAACATATGCTTACATGTACTCAGTTCTTCAAGGATCTATAAATAAGCCCTTCAACTCAGAAATTCTAATTCAACATTAACATTGAGTTTTTCCATGATATATAGAACACCAATTAAAATCCCCATCACAAGGTCTATTCACACAATTTTCAGTCAATCAAAGCACACAAAATTCTGAATCAATTTTCTTATATTATAAAATCAAATTAAATATCCTTCTCTAATCCTGGCTTGATCTTCAACTTGATGGCCCTTCTACCTTCACTACTCTGCCCCTTAACAGCTATCTCCCTATCTACCCGTGGGCTTACATTTATACAGTTTTAAAAGTGAATCGATTCAGTTCCCTTAATAGCTCAACAAACTCTTCAAATTCCCAAAATCCTAACTCTAGACTAAATCCCTAGATTTTTGGAAACTAATTCCAACTGATTCCTATTCTACAGTCTTTTCGAATCTCTAATCTCTTCATATGCCAAAATAATTATTTTCTTCTGTTCTCTAATCATTCGAGAGCAGTTACAATCCTCCACATTTAATTAAAATTAATTAGAACCCACTAAATTCATTACATAAAATCTAATTCTCTTGAAAACTAAAAACCCATAAGTCTAACAAAAATGCATGGAATTTGTTTTAGCCTAATGCCCCTTCTTCACTCTCTAGAGACAATAGTTGCACTAAAACACAAAGGGGGGTTTTAAGACAACTTTTGGGTAAATTGTCTTAACATGAGACAAAAATAAACTTTCGTATTTTCTTAAATATTTTCTCTAAGCGGGTGTCTCAAATTATTGTCTTAAAAAAGTGTCTCTATAAAGAAAATATATAATGAAAGCATTATTGTCTCTTATGAGACAATTTCATTTTTCTCTCTCCAAAGACAATAGTTGGAATTAAATACATATTGTCCTTATGGAGACAATGTCTTTAATCCTATATATTTTGGCTCTAGAGACAATATAAAACAATGAATCCATAAAAATCTCTCACCACTAAAATAAATAAATATAGAAATATTTAATTAAAAAAATCTACAATATCATTGAATAATTCATGGTAGGGTACAATCGAATCTAACCAATAACCTCTTGCATGGTAGGTGCTCTTCCATTGAGCTATCAGTCTTTAAATAATTATGTGAGGAGTTATGGCAGTCCTTGAAATTGTATAATAGGCATTGATTTTTAAAAAATGTTCAACATATAATGGCATAATCCTTGTAAAATATATCGTCATGCAGACCCCTATTTTTAACTTAATAAAGAAATAACTCGATGGAGTTAACTCACTGTGACACCCTTGTAGCTTGACTTGCACAAAAATCTAATAACAAACAATAATATACAAACAAATTAATCTACCCATACAAATTTTTTTAACTAGAATTAGCACAAGCAATACAACCACCACCCAAAGAGCTACACTAGCTTGCTAGTAGGCACTAATAACACATATGATGTACAAAACAATCCATGAATGCATCGTCAACTCATTCAAGATAGATTGGGCACTTTCATCATTCACTTTTACTAATTTCTTTGCCCACTTCTTCAATGTAAGATTTTGAAGGTACAAAACTAGAATGTCTATTAACACACATTTGGATTTTTAGAATAAAACATCTTTCTTGCTTATACATATCAGATGATTGTTGTGTATCACCCAAGTTGTTGATAAAGTGGCAATTAGAACAAATTACATGCCATCTTATTCGAATTATAACATTGTTGTGTATTACCCTATCTGTTATCATTGTGTTTCACCCCAACTATTGACAACTCAGCAATTAGAACAAATTCTAACATATAATTGCTCATAAGAAAATTAAAAAACCCCTTTATATTTGGGGTTCAACATAATGCTTTTCAATAAAAATAATTTTACAAACAAAAATAAAATAAAAAACATTTTACGAACGACATTCTAAATTAGAACTTAACTCATGACAAGAAAAGGACGTTCACAATTGGCAGAACCTGAAAATAAATTCCATAATAGATGCATAATTATGAAGAAATTGTCCTTGTTCAACAAATTGATCAAATTCGATCTGTAAATAGAAATAAACACCATATATTTTTTAAGTCAAACCAAAATCACAACAAAGGAATTAATCAAAACTATTATTATATTTCATTTCCATGGATTAGAGAAGTGTTTTCCTTAGATCTTCTATACAAATTTGTATAAAATTTGTACTATGATTTACTAAACTCAAACTCAATACATTGTACATAAGTAGGAGGAAGAAAAATAATGGGTATGAATATTCATGAAAAAATATTAGAAATCACTCAAAAGGGACTAGACATCAAAAGCCGGATGAAAACCCAATTCTACATTCATACCTTCCCTATTTGTATTATTGTCTTTTGTCCTTCACAATTTCAAGGGTCTCAAGTTAGCCTGAACTAATTTCAAATTACGTTCATCACCTTCCTCAAAGGGTTTTTGAATTATTTTATACCACCTGGACATGAGAAGGTATTGAATAACAAGAAAGTATCAATTTCTACTGAAGAAACAAAAAAAAAATGTACATGGTACTCACTATCAGAGCATCTAGTGGGCTAAATTTCACAACATTTATTTGTGAACCCAAGGTAGATAATCTTATCTTATAGGTTGCAGAAGAAATTTACGTTCAAGGAAGAGATACATAAGTAGACTAGCAGTGTAGACAATGCTCTTCAAATCATATAGGTAGCAGACAACTGCAAGGGTATCAAGTCATCAGTTTTTTTTTCTTTGAAATTCAAAGAGACTTGTTACACTAAAATGTAAACATGGAAACACATATGCTAAAATATGGAGAAGCAGAATGGTAGATAATTTCAGATATGGGAAGGAAAACTGCAACTACATTTGATTAGCATCAATTTATGGGTTGTTGTAAACAAACTTTCACACATGGAAAGTAAAACTGCAACTACATTTGATGAGCATCAAGGTATTGGTTGTTGTAAAAAGTAGAGAAACTAGAACCTACTCAACATGAATTAGTTGAATGGAGCGTGAACATTCATATATGGCAAATAAAAATCATTTATTGAGGGTCATAATTCAGATACTCAACTTTATTATCTTGATCTATCTAAAAACTCAAAAAAAATCTGAGAAGACTTAACAAATATTTTGGATCAAGGCTCACAATATAATGTTTATTTTAATTAAGTGAATTTTTGGATTTAAAATGAGAAAAGAAACAATGTCCAACAATGTTATTTCACTACAAGAAAAAATGACATTGGTGAGGTTCATGATTGTGACGGACCTTTAAGGTCCGTCACCAATGTCACATATAGTGACGGTCCTTTAAAAAGCGTCATCATAAGTGTATATAGTGATGGTCCTTTAAGCTTCATCACCAAAGCCATTTTCAATGACACTTTTGGTGACGTTCGTTAAAGGCCCATCACTAATTCTCTCTTTGGTGACACTTCTAGTGACGAACTTTTAATGACCGTCACTAATGCTCTTTTTGTTACTTTTGGTGACAGTCAAAAAATGTTCTTCATCATTGATCATTTGAATCCTTTTTTATGAAGTTATGTGTTTGTTAATATATTTTTTGTCAAAAGATAATGATGTAATACCATTATTGTGGAGTCTTTTTTATAATATGTCCAAGGCCATAGTGGTTAGAGTCAGTCAATTTTTTAAGAAGTAATTTGTTTGTACCATTTCCCTCAAGTAATGACTAGTCGAATAGGGTTTTCCTATGAGTCAACACATGATTCATATATATTAAGTTTCTTATCTAGAAAATTCCCTTTATATAAAATCCCACTAGTGTGTGTAGGAAGTATATTATTTAATACATAATCAAGCTCTCTCAATTCTATTAATGGGAAAGACCTAACACTCCTCAACACTTCTGGCACACCTTAAATTAATTCTTTGTAACACACTAACATTTCTTAGCACCTCGCATGTCTTGGAACATCTTTGTACCTAGAACATATTTTCAGGACACTGACACCCAAGCACATGGTGGCATGCGCTAGCACAACATAGAACTATCCTAGCATGTGTTAGCATGCATGTAGTCCCTAGCATGCCCTGGAACTCCTTGGTTGAATGCATTCACATACATTAGCACTTGGCACACAATTCCACTTGGCATGTATTGGGACCTATTATTAGTGTGGTTAGCATGCCCCTTTTGAAAAAGATAAAATAAAGACTTATTAAACCTCTCATTGGTTCTTCCTTTGGTTTCCTTGAAACTTCTTGACACATATTGACATACCCTAGCACCCTACACATCCTTATCACCTAGCATGTATTGGCATATCTTGGCACTATTTGGAACATATAATTAGCACACGGTGGAACTCCCAAGCACACTTTAAGACTTCTTGACATGCCTTTATATTCCCTAGCATGCCTTACCAATCCTTAGCATACCTTGTCACTCCCTCCTTTGCATGACAACTAGCACTAATTAACACTAGTCCCTGACACACATTCCTCATATTCATCAAATTCCCTGAACTTTGACGTAGTGCTCCCTTAATTTTTTGTCCTAGTACTCCTTAACACTCCTCAACATGCATTAGCACTCTCTAACACACGTTAGCATTCTTCAACATGCCCTTCCATTTTATAGCATGCATAACACTCTGTGACACATATTGGCACTTGGTAAGTTTTAGCATGTATGGAATACATTGACATGCAATGGTATGATTTGGCATGGTTTAATATTAAATTTATTTGAGATCAACTGTCGGAAAGTAGATGAGAAGCAACAAACGAAGACTTGGCACATAGAATGCACTAAGACTTTGCACTTGGCACCTATTGGTGCCTAGTGTTGGTATGCCTAGCATGCCCCTCTTGTAAAAGGTAAATTAATGACTAGTTAACCCTCTTATGTGTTCATTTACTTGTAGTTTAACTTGTTTCTCCCTTTTATTTCCTTGACAGTCCCCGGTACGCATTAACACACCCTTGCACATATTGGAATTCCTTATCACTTCACACATGTTAGCATGTTTGACATGCCTTCACACTATCTAACACATCTTAGCATTCCCTAGCACGCCTTGGCACTCATGTCGTCACAATTTGCCTTTACATTTTTTCATGACTTGGGAACCCAATCAATTCCTTGGCTACTGAAGTTCATGTGACAATATCGGCTTCCTTCAACAATAGCAACTTGACCAATTGCACCTACTACAAGTAGATTGTGCCTCGTTCACCTAAGAACTGCCTATAACTCATATTATGCAACTGATGTCCAAGCTCAACTTGTCCCACTTATCTAGTTACCAAGACAAGGATCACATGATATACTCATGGTCATAAAAAAAATAAGAAACATAGCTCACATAGGAAATATTTCACATGTATGTTCAGTTCATATAAACAATAGAACATTAAATCAGAGTTTTCAAGAACCACAAGATGCACAAGGCACACAAGATATACACCGACACAAGTCGAGTGCCCCAAAAATAATACACAACAATGTACAATATGCAATTATCTAGAATATTTTAAAACATGAGCATGTAACCAAAGTGTGCCACATCTTATATAAAAAAATAGCTAAAGGCAAAACAATGTTGTGCCTAGCACAAAGTGATCTCCCTTTGTCTAAACCTTTATGTTGGGCCCCGTATAACAACCGTATGCTTGCCTCCGGTAAATATTATTCTGAACTTCTCCTAACACACTTCATCCTTAGCACACTTTAATTCGTTGACACTTCCTGGCACACATTCTTATTCGTTCCTTTCCATGCATTTTGACCTAGTTATCCCTTGATATGCACTGACACTCCCTAATTCTCTTCAGCATGCATTGAAATTGTCTGACATGTGTTAGCATGCCTTCTCATTCCTAATGTGCATGCCCTAACCCTCCCTACCTATCATGCCCTCAAAACTACCCTTACTTAATTTTAAACTTGGGAACCCAACCAAGCCCTCACTTGACTACAAGAGCTTGACCAATTTACGGTTACTACAACTAGACTATGTTGTTGAACTGTGTAGCTTGGGAGGCACTCCAAAAGCCTAGTGAGATGGGTTTGTGCGAGTTTGGTCACAAAAGGCTTTGTGGGAAAAGAAGCCAAGAAAACGGATTTTGGACCCAAGATGGGGTTTAAAATCTAAAAGAAAATTAAAAAAGAAATTAATATTTCCTAAGTTCTAAGTTGATAAAACCCATAAGTTCTAGAGGGTTTCTAAGTTGTCTAGGAAAAACTATTTAAGCAGGCCTTAGACTGAAGGAAAGAACATCAAGTGAGAAGAAGCTCATTTGATCCAGAGGGTGAAGAGAGATGTGGTCCTAAAGTAGGTCGAGTAAGAGGGCTGAGTAAGGGTTGATAAAGGGAGGCCATGATCATCCTCCGAGGGTAAGATCATCATGTGAGGGTTCAAAAAAATGTTGCATACCTTAATGGTAGGTTCAAGGTAGGAAGTAGGATGGCATATTGTTGGTTCTCTTATGGGAGATCGAGCTTAAGATATGTTTCTCATGAGAATCTGGGCATGTGATTTCAAAGGTGTCTTTGTGTGAAGGACACATCAAATTCCGAAATGTTGAAATCTCCAACAAGAAACATTGAAATTGGAAACCAGAAAGGATAAAAAAAAAATGCACCCACACTCGTGAGGAATTTTGATGCAGTATGAGTGAGGAATGTGGGGCATCTAATTTATTTTTCTCTTAAATAAATTGGAAAATAAATTGTAATTTCATCTCATAACAACTTGTGTCAATTAACTAATTCATGATGACTGAGTTAGCTCAAAAAATTCAAGTTGAGGGTCTAAGATGAGGCATGTATAGGGATTATTCTAATATTTTTGGGGTCCAGTTGCAGTTTATGCATTAGTGGGGTGCAAGTGTGAATTAGTTAACTCAATTAAATGAGTTAAAACCTGTTTAAATAGTTCTAACTAAGTGATGAGCTATTGAGAGGTCGACTGGTGAATTAATTTAGATTTAATTCACAATGAGTGATCAATCAGATAACTGATAATTCACTATTGATAGATGCATGCATGTTAGTTCTGAGGAAGACCCCATTGAGACAGAGGTTAAAGGGAACATAACTATTGGTTGTATTTATAAAAAAAATACCATGTGAAATTATAAATTCATTGGGATGCCATGATGGATTCTGCAATTAAGGAAGACTGATTTTCCTAATTAATATGGAGCTAATTCCCTAGGAATTGCATGAGCAAGGTAGGTTGGAGGAAGGCTGAGAATTCGCAAAGTACTAGACCAAGTTTTTCTAGATCAGCGAGAGACACTTGGCAGAGTGCTGCAGAATCTCATGAGAGATTAAGCATTGTATTGTTTCATGACTCCTTGACTTAATACACAATAGAGATACACTAGTTTTCATCAGTTTCTTTCCCCATGTACATCTTGTGTTGTGTGATTGAAAATTTATTTCTCTTACTTATATGTGATTTTGCGATCGTGTTTTGTTTCCGAAAATTGTAGGAAGGATTCAATATCTTTTTTTACTACATTACAATATCAGATTGAATCTCGTTGGTTAGGGTTTCCACATGGCATCAGAGCATGATTATCTTGGGTGGCGCGAGTTTGCAAAGAATATCTGAAGATTTTGGTGTAAAATTTTCTAAAAAAAAATAGAATATTTGGATTCCTTGCGAAAAAATATCCAAATGGAAAATCAATTCGGAGCTCGGATGAGGGAGATATTTTTGATTTAAAATCAGTTTTTTTTTAGAAACTTTTGTAATGACACGACAATTACAATGTGCATGATTCAAGAACCTATATTCACTTGAGGTACCATATGCATACAAAGCTTTGAGGAGCAAATCAGAGGTTTGAGACTTGGCTGTTGAGAAGGAGTACGAATTACCTCTCAACATGTATCCTTAGAAGAAATCTCAGAAGGTTGCGAAGCAGCCACAATTGAAGCAGAGAGGAGACCAAGTGGAAGCATCCACTTAATCAGAGACGTCCATGAGGGGGAAATTTTGAGCTAGATGGGTAGAGGGATCACATGTAGCCATACCTCTAGGTGAAAGGTGGGATGATGTGTAGACATAATCCCAAGATAAGAAATTTGGGTAGGATCCATTGAGATGGTGTCTCATGGATCAAACCTAGCTACGAGGATTCCATAGTACAACACTGTCAGGAAGGATCAGTTAGATTGATGCAGTCAGATGTCAGGAAGACAAAAATCAGAGTGACAAATGTCAGATATTGGAGTGCATACCAGCGTTCGAAACAGTTCAAAGGGCACAAATGCAGATGTCAGTAGTAGCGCAAGGAGTCTAGTAGACAAGTGTAGTAGCTAGAAATAGTCACAAGACTCTAATTAAAAATGCATTATATTGATTCAGTTGTTCGGAGGCTATTCAATTTCAGGATTTGCAAGTGCAAGCAACACTAGAGAATTGTTTCATGCAGAATTCCAAGGTACCAGATCGAGATAGATTGAATTCCTTTATTGCTGAGAGGGAGTGTTGAAATTTGCAACAAGAAAGTGTGAAATTGGCAACCAAAAAGTAATAAAAAATGCACCCACACTAGTGAGGAATTTTGAAGTACCAGAAGTGAGGAATGTGAGGTGTTTAATTTGTTTTTACCTTAAATAAATTGGACAATAAATTGTAATTTCATCTAATAACAACTTGGGTCAATTAACTAATTCATGATGACTGAGTTAGCTCAAGAAATTTGAGTTGTGGTGATCAAGGTGGATATTGGTGGCCAACTGCCTATTCCACTTGGGCCCTCACCATTGTCCCTTTCAGTTTTTTAGTTTCCTTAATTATAACATAGTTTACTATTTTTGTCAGTTCTTCGGGTCCTGAACTTCCGGAGCTGTTTTGAGGCAATTTTCGAGTCTCTTATGGAGGTAAGAGTCGTGGTTTTTTATATGGGTGGATAGGGTTTTTTCTACAACAATTGGAATTACATAAGTATAGTTCCCTAGTTAGGACATGAGTTTCCTAACATGTTTAGTTCATAAGGTATGACCCTTAGACTATGAAGAATTTGCATAGAAGAAGAGCGGTTGTGACCCTTAGAGCGAGATTTATTTCTGCAATATAGACCATAGATATGGAAGATGGTTTACAGATTTAGTATGTGTTGAGATAGCAGATCCAGAGGAGGGTGGAACCTGAGCAGAAGATTGAGCATGTAGAAGAAATGTGCCATATGAAGAATGGATTGACATGTAGAGGAGTTGATTTTGGTGGAATATCCATAGATATTTAGACATAGATTTGAAGAAAAATATAAAAAATTAGTCAATAGACTATTAGTGGCTGATTTGTGGCCCTAGTTCAGTCATCTACATATTGTTAGAAGGATGATAAGAGGAGTAGTTTAGATTTTTTCATAGATTGGACAACAAAGATCAAATTGTCGATACATAAGAACAATGATTTTGAGTGGACTCAAACCATTTTTAGGTGCAATATTTGAAGAAACCTAGATGAAGACAATGTTGTGGGCCCTAGATCAGTAAAAACAATTAACTGTGATTGGGCAGATTGATGATAGTCCAAGTACAGTTGAAGGGTTGTTAGGTGTCTGTCAAAGAAGATCCCTAACTCTTGTACTTGTGAAGGAAAACAAGTTTGGTATAAGGGCAGGTTTATAGCGACTAAGTATGTCAAAACTTTGAAGGACTAAAGTAGAAGTTAAGTGGGCCAGCCAACTAACCCTAGTTCACTATATTGTAGAGGATTAATTCAGTGAGAAGAAGGGCAGCCTCCATAGCCCCAGGCTTCTCATCTTCGAGCCGTAGTATGGAAAAAGTGGGCATACCAAAGATATTTTCATGAATGGAGTTTTGAAAAACCTGTTACCACTCAAACTAGTAGTGGACCTAAAAGGGGTTCCTAAGAGGGCAACTGCTAGGACAAGGGGAACGGTGCAGGCTTGGCCCATTGTCACCACTGCTAAGGCTCCTTGTTATTCAAGGATTTTCACAGATGGGAGGAGTATCCGTAGTTTTGGAAGTCACTTGTAGATTATAGGTCAATGAATAGGTGGGAAGTGACCCTAGAAACCCTTTCCCTAAGATAAATTAAAGAGTGGGACTTGCTTGCCTTTTAATCAAGGGAATTGATCTTTTTTGGGGAGAGAGGAGGTGGATTTAAGGGTTGAGGGAGAATAATAAGACTTATGAAGAAATTTCTCAACCTCTAAAATCCTTTGGGAACTTGGATTCCCTAATGGTCCTTTATGAAAGGCTTTTGACACGAAATGGGACCACGCGGGGCCAAGTGGACCCAACCCAAGTTCAGGGATGGAATTTAGCAACCATTGATGTTCTTATCCTGGAAAATGTGAGGGGAAAGGATTATGAAATATTTTTTACTTCGATGGGTCAAATTCATCCTACTTGGTTCTAGCCTTGGGAACACCTAGGCAAAACTTGATCCTAGAGCTAGGGCTTGAGGTATCTAGAGATTCCACTGTTGGAGTTGGCCCAAATTCATAGGAGAGTGAGGGAACCCCCCAACGCAGTTTCCTCTAGGAGATCGAATTTTTCCTCTGGCTATATTCCTGGGAAACTTATGCCCCAGGTGACCTAATGGGTCTAGACCTAGGGAAAAATATAAAATTGCAAAAAAAGGGGGGGAAATCATCACCCTTTTTGAGGGAATAGTGCCTAATTCACTTGTGGATATGGATTCAGTGATGATAATGAACAAGAATTCGGTTTCTTGATCAAGGAGGCCCAGAAAATCAACTTTGTCCAATGTTAGAGGAAAACAAAAAGTTACCTTCAAGCATTTAAAATTCATACAAAGGCTGCAATATTATTGAGATAAAATGATCTCTAACAAATTTCATTCATCTAACAATGGCCCATACATTAAATAATCTAAATAGACACATAATTCCACATTTCCATCATGCAACAATTAGCCCTAGTTATAGAGAAATTCAATAGTATGCAGAAACAAGAATAATAGCATTAAATTTTCACTCACAAGGTTATAGATTATATCCAACCAACTTGAAATTTGCAAAAATAAAGCTCCAAGATAAAAATAGCCCAAATCCATACATCAAAATGCATCTATCATCTAAAATAGTCCTCCAAGGAAAAATGTGAAGTTCCCTAAAGATAGAGAGATCCCGAGTCAAGTGATGATACAAATGAATTCAACTAACTCCTATTTATACATTTATTAGGAGTTGATCGAATTAGCTTATGGGCCTACATTGGCCCCTAAACATAAAATAATATGCAAGTAACCCTAAATTTGGGTGACAATCCCACCAAACTATCTCATACATGGAATAATAAGCCTCATAATAGGCCAAATTATGTCCTAGGGCCTTCTAGTAGGCATACTGGGGTCCATGAGTGCCATAATGATGCATGGGACCCATAAAAAATTTTGGACAAGGGGTTGGCCCCTTTTTCTCCAAACATTAAACTTGTGGACTAAAAGGGTTGTGCGTGGCCACCATCAACAAGTAGGTCAAGTGTTGTCTTGTTCAGGATAGATTGGTTGTCAAAGGATTAAAACCAAGCCCAAGTTGTATTCCTTGTATCAATTTGATTGTAAAGGGTCACGATCCATGGTACAGGAGCTGTAGCCTGTTGTATTGTATTTTGTAATATAATGAAGAAGGGTTTGAGAAAGGTAAAATTATCATGTGCACTAGTTGATTCCTTGATTTGTGTAGATTTCGTTGTGCATTAAGGTATATGTGTTGTGGCACTTGAGTGTGTTTGAACCAAATATTGTAAGACAAAACCCAGATTCTCATGTGTCATGGAAATTGAACATATGCCTTGTTCACCTAAGAACTACCTATAACTCGTCTTATGCTACTCATGTCCAATCTCAACCCATCTAACTTAACAAGTTACCAAGAAAGGCTCACATCCAACTGTGGCAGTAAAACAACTAAGCAACATAGTTTACATCTTAACATCCCATATCACCTTGCACATCTTATAATGCCTTCGCATTATCTGGCACGTGTTAGCATCCCCTGCATTCCTTGGCATCTTGTGGTGGTTAGTAGGTTGCAAGGTCTGTGATGAAGACCAACACAAATGGAGTAGGGTATGCACTATAATTTAGGGCCATAGCAAAAGTAGTCACGGGTGTAATATTGACTGAGGTAACCTTAGTTTGAGGTTCATAGTTATCTAAAGTTTAGGTCAAGATTCAGTCAAAGAAATACCCAAAATATATGGATCCATATGAATTAGGTTGATTCTCTTATGGAGTCAAGAGTTTTTATTTTTGCTATGGGTGGATAGGGTTTGTTCTAAATAAATTATAATATAAGTATAATGACCTAGTTAGGAAGGTTTCCTAACATGTTCAATATCTCCCTTCTGATGCCTCAATAGTCCTTAACACTCCTCAGCATGCATTGACATTGTCTGACATGTGTTAGCACTCCTTTTCATTCCTTGGCATGCCCTAACACTCCCTAGATATCATGCCCTCACAACTACCCTTACTTAATTTTCAACTTGGGAAACCAACCAAGTCCTCGCTTGACTACAAGAGCTTGACCAAGTTACGATTAATAAAACTAAACTATGTTGTTGAATAATGTAGCTTGGGAGGTACTCCACAAGCCTAATGAGATGGGTTTGTGTGAGTTTTGTCACAAAAGTATTTGTCGGAAAAGCACCCTAGCGAAGGGGTTTCGGACCCAAGATGGGGTTTAAAATATAAAAGAATGGAGGCATGGAAAGACATGATGGAGGTGGTGCTTGAGGACAACAGACTAAAGGAATTCATTGATACTAATATTCCCCAGCCCACAGTAGTAGATGCCCAACTTCATGAAGCATGGAAGAAGAAAGTTGCAAAGGCGAGAAAGATCTTGTTAGAGGGAGTTCGAGACGATAGTGTCTCTAGCCTCCACAAGAAGGAGAATCCATATACAATGTGGAAGCCTTGACATATCTATATCAGAATTGCAGGTACCACAAGAAGCTGGCGCTGAAAGACAAGCACTAGAAGATCAAAATGGAGATGGGCGACACGATCCAAAAATACTTGACCAAGTTCAGTCAATGTCAAGATGAGCTTGGAAGTGTTGGGATCTATGTTGCCTCAGATGATTTGGTGAGCCTATCTCTTCTAGGACTTCCCAAGAGATGGCATAGATACATGGACTCTGATAATGGGAGGGAGAGCTTCCAAACTAGGAGTGACTATGGTTTGATTTGGCACAAGAAGAAATTCAGTAGAGCACTAGAGATGGATCCTCATCAAAGACTGATGATGAGGAGAACTATGCCTTGGATGGAAAGGAAAAGAAAGGAAAAGGGAAGGCGTCCCATTCCAAATCCGAGACCATAAGGGTAGGCAAGAAGCGAGAATTGTCAAAGGTGAAATGTTTCAACTATCATGAGCATGGAAACTATGCCACAAACTATCCACGAAAGAAAAAATATTATAAGGAATGCTAGCTAATGAATGGTGAGTAAAGGAGTTACACTAAAAATTGATAGAGCTTAGAAGAAACAAAAAAATTAGCTAAGAGTCTTCATATGAATCCAGGGCACTTTAGGGCATGCAAGATAACTATCCTTAACATTGTATTATCATTCATCCACCTTTGTAATTATAACATTAGGCTGTAAGCCCTAAAGAATGAAGGTGCATGGAATTTAGGAAGGAGGTGTGTTGGAACCCAAGTAGATAGATAAATAAATGTTCAATCGAGAGGCAAGGCCTAGAACCACACCATCCCCCATCCTCCAAATTATTAATATTGTTAGACAATGATGACTAAAATTGGTGTATATGTGACTCAATTTATAAGGATAAACTTTATACATGAGGTTGGAAAACATTCAAAAATAATTGAATCAAGAGCGAAAGGGAAAATATATCAAGGGGCACAAATATTAAGGGACTATGCCAACCAAAGTAAAGCTAATGGCCAAATTATTTTTCCTTGCTACCATCTCTTAAGAAAATGAAACTAAATATAAACACATATGTCAAATGGAATACTCCAATACCTACCATAATTAGTTGCATGGTTTTCAAAATATTGAATGAATGACATGCAAAATATAATTTTGTTTCAAAGTGTCTCACTTTTCGAGGAAAATACACGAATGTCGAAGGTCTATTATATGTGCTTCTTTGTATTCGGAAATAAAGCTAATTTATGGGAGAATTGTACAAGGTGGGATGTCAAAGATAAAAAACCACACTTGCAAAACCAACCTTTAAGGAATATGATAATCAATGCATGTAGCATAGTTTTAGAGAATCACATGGGCTAATGACTAGGCTAGGTACGATACTGAACCTATCTCATTATAAACAAGGTATTAAGGATAATAAAATATGAGTAATCAACCTAGCTATGGGTTGGAGATAGAGAATTCCATGGAATTTAGGCTAAGTTTATAAGGCTCATCATCATAACTATATCTTCGATAGAAAGGTTTGGATTTGCCCACAACCAATAATCTAAACTTCCTTTAAGAGTTATAATAAACCCCTTCATTATGAGGAAGCATAAAATGTATTTTCTAGGGGTTGAGTCATGTGTTGGATTCATATGTCCTAGAGGTTCCTACGTGATAAATAAGCTATGAATATATAAGAGGCATATAGTAAAGCATGGAATGAGGGAAGTTGTGTGGTAGTGCTATCATTTAAGCATAAAATTGATATTAAATTGAGTATAAAAGAGGACTCTAATGAAGTGTGTATTGAAAATTGGTCAATGGAAGGTGTTGTAGTTTCATTCCTAGCCTAGATAGTTCTCAACAATAAAATTATTTTACATTTAATAAAGATTTTAGATTTTTACAACCTGGTTTGAACTTAATTTGTAGTTTTCTTAAACAGGTGGCATTTTATAACATGAAAAATAAATGTTTCATTTATACCATAACCACTTCATCCCCCAAAATTAGGGTTTCCTCTCACCTTTTCCTCAACAAAATAAAATCTCAAACCTTCGTTCTAATAATGACAAATAAATAGTGTGCATAGTTTTTAGTCTCTAGCTCTCCCTTTCTCTCCCTCCCTCCCTCCCTTTCTTTCCTTCTCCCTACCTCCCTCTCCATATATCCCTCCATTTCACCCTCTCTGTCCTCAATGGAAAAATAAGAATCAAAACCTCGAGAATTGGATACCCAAATATTTATGGATTTCCATCCAACTGCAAAACCCCCTAACCTTCCATTAGCATCCAAGGAAATGAAACTCCACCCCTTTAATAGGGCTTCTAGAAAACTGACAACATAAACACCATATCTTGACAACTGTCACCAATGACTTGGAGGATGTGTTTCAGAGAGGAGTTGCACCATCTAGATTTTCCTCAATGCCCAAAACCTCCAATCTAGAACCCTTTTCTAACCTAATATATCCTTTCCTCTAAATGGATAGTCCTAAGCAAGAAAAGAGAAGCTTATATTTTTTAGCCAGGTGCCCATATCTATGGCCCTGCCTACACCTAAAAGGTATTCCTTCATAACCCAATATCTGAATACACTCCACCCCAATCCTAATATCCATGTTTTCTATAAGCCCTTCTCTCAGGTCCATATTAACCAAAATATGGGTGTATGTATTAATCCCCATCTCTAGATATGCAGATTCATGGGCTAGATAAGATCCCAATGAGTTACCCATATCTTTGAAAATTAGGGCGTCCCAATAGTTAGGAGGGAGACTTGGAAGATGAACCTAGATTGGGACCATATATAGTCTCTCCTACTTTGCATCGAAGAGGGAAATCTAGAAATTGAAAAGGATAGGAGATGAATCGATTTTCTAAACCATTTGTTGTAGCTTCTGGGTGTCTGCTACATCTTTGAAGCACAAATTAATCCAACCTTGGGCTAACAGTGACACCTCTGGTGAAAATTTTACAATAGGTAAGATTTCCTTGTTCGCCCACATGTTTAGGGTTGAGGACCTAAATTTTAAACCCCTTACTTGCCCCACCAAAGATTTTTGGGACATTTCCTCGGTATTTTGAATGGTGACGTTGAATCCCAAAGATAGAGAAAGGAGGACTGTGTTCTTATTCTTGACACTACAATGGGTTTTCCTCTTCCTTGCTTTCTCATACTCCTTTTGAATCATAATTCCTTCTTATTCACAAGAATTTTTCTCCCTGAAAACCACAAGACCATTCATGATGTTAGTTTGGCCTTCTTCTGTTGTCGAGGCAATGCTCTCCTTCACTAACTCATTGAAGGAGGGCGAGGCTGATGGCACTTGAGATGAAGGATATACATGAAAAAAATATGGAGAGGCTTATGGGAGTGAAGAACCCCCACTGTGTTCAAATTTTTTTGAAAACCCTAAGGAAGTAGTAACACATTGTATGTATTCCTCCAATATCTGGTACAATAGGGAAAGTAAACTTAGATCCAGACACCCTAAGAAGAGTTCTATAGCACCTGAAAAACATCCTCAGGCCTCGAGCTAGCTGAAACTAAAGTACCCAAATAGTGCATGGCTGGAGCAAGGGTTAGGGCCTTCGAACCGCTAGATAGTTTCCTATTGAATTCTTAACTTTTCTGTGTAAAGATCTTGTAGGCCTAGAAAATATGGTACAGTGACCTTCTAAGTTGACTTTGAAATGAAAATGGATAAAATCCTTGGGACTAGAAAAAATTTGTTGAAAAACCCCCTCCTCCTGTTCATAATCCATCCACTCCTCCTCCATGTTGGTCCAATAGTAAGAAATCAACATCTCATCTTAAAAGCATATTTGATGAGTAGTTGTGTGTATTCAAAAGGTTTATCATGGCGACCATATCTCTAAAAAATATATATAATGTGGATAAAAAAATCATGGTTACCATTTAATCTTATCTTGCATTTTGACAATGATATTAGAGCCTGGCATTGTCTAGAGCCTGTTCACTCTTTGTCAAAACTACAACCCTTTCTTCACCTACAATTTTTCCATGGGCCTCTAGGGTTTTTATAATGTTGAATTCTTCTCCTATGGTAAAGATGTTGTAATGTTCTCTTTAAAATTTTGAGTCTGTCAAAATAAAATTAAAACAAAAAACATACACTTAATAATTAAACCAATCTAGATCTATCTTAACTCTAGATATACCAAGGGTCAAGAGGGAAGAATCAAATCTCTTGAGGTTCAAACCTCTTTAGATTTGATCTCTAGACACTTGATAAATTTGAAGTGAAGATGAATCTAAATTAATCATATACCATGAAAAAAGAAAAAAGCATAAAAAAATAAAGTGATTTGCAAACTAAACATAACATCCACCTTTCTTTTGAAAAATATTAAAGTATTTACCATATTTGAATAAATTTTAAGAAATTAAAATATTTATTGTATTGGAATATTTTTCTCTATATTGTGATAAAAAATTTTGACCCTTCTGATTAAAATGATTTGAGTCATCCAAAAATAATTTTCCCAATCCATTCAAATTTCAAGAGGGTATTGTAATGGAGGATTGGCGGGAAAACTAAATACAAAGCATTCTGTTACCAAAATAGTAGAGCAGAGCTAGAGCTACATGAGGGGAGCCTTAACACCCTCTCATTGATACTGAATGCATTGAAGAGTTTGACTCGAGCAAAGATGATGAAGCAATTATTCAGTTTCAAGAAGAAGAAGGTGGCCCCTCCTCCATCTGTTGAGAGGCCTATGAGAAGGTAAGATTTTTAGAAATTATTGCATGTATAATTTAGCTACTGTGCCATGGAAATCATAAATCAAACATCATCTCTGCACTCTCGCAAGGCAACACAAACTCCACAAGGAATGTTCGTAAATGATGATGACTCCTAAATTTGAGCTTGGTAACCTATATAGCAGCTATCTCTGGTTCCCATGCTTATCCCTTCATCCACACCACCATTTTCTTGAGCTCCTCAACCTTCAATTCCACCTTTGATATCCTTGATTTTCTCACAAAATCAGCAACACTCTCAATAGTGGCTACACCCTGCTGCAAGGTGAAATGCAAACACTATTTCTTAACAATGTTAGTGAACTCCATATCAAAGTTTATCCATGTGTACCATTCATCTCCATTTGTCTCCTTTGAAGGTGTCAATTCTACTAGCATATACACCTTCATTTCTCTGTTAGAAACACACTTCACCACTTTTATTAATTCACGAGCTTCAGGATTTTTCAATGCTTTGTTAACCTGTGGTTGTTGTAAATTTGTTTCTCTTTTAATATATTTTGTCCATATACCCATATTTCCCGCATTTTTTATGACTTGATATATGAGCATATCTTCAGATGAGAGGCCCTTAAACCTTACAGTTTCTTCTATATTGTTGCTTGCAAAATATGAAATCACCCTGCTTGAAAACCTGAAGTTGACGATTTTTAAGTAGGGCATTGAGTGCCTGAGCTTTAACATTCAGATCAACATCTTTAATATTTCCCTCCATGATTTTATCTGTCAATCCATCAGGAAAAGTATTGAAAAAATCCAATATTTTATTGATGGTAGTAGCTATTTGCGAAGCTGATGTGGTGATCTCTAAGATCTTCAAAAATATAATGGGCTTCAAACCCTAGAATAGTATGTGAATTTCCAGTGTCTGATTATCCCAATTACCCCATTTAGAGTATGGGCTTCGAACCCTAGCCATAGTATGTGCAATGTGTGGCCTCAAGCAGAAACAAAAAATGTATGTATATATGCTCTGCATTTTGAACATTTGTGTGGATATTACTATGTTTTGATCATAGAAAACAAAATTATGCACAATTGAATTTTGATAATTTGGATACCAAATGTAGAATTGAGTGGTGCCTGAAGCGTTGTTTGAAGCATTGTTTGGTGGGGGACAATTTCTAACCAATGGATTCAGTTTCGAACTAATTTATCAACAGTCCTAACTTATTTTTTCAATTTTCTCTATCTCAAACATATCAATGTCATTTTCCAAAATATATTATTATCATTTACACATGAAACTTGTTGTGCATATGTTTTCAATGTTTCATTTTCTAGTTGTCACTGTAGAGGCCACCATGCCCTCCTCTTTCCAAGCATATCTAGCTATAAATTTTTTCCTTATTGTTTACATAAGGGGTACATAGGTGTCATTTATTCGACTCTTTATCATCACTACTCACAAGTTAATTCAATGATATCCAACATCCCATATATTTAATGTCTTAGCTTCCTATGATCTATCATAGTGCAGATTTTGATGGTTTGCTTTTAGAGCCAAAAATTTTGCAAAAATTCATCTTTTGGTGATCATCATGAAATGTTATTTAGAGATTCTGATGTGCTCTTTTGATTTTGAGTTTTCATTCTTGAATTTTAAGTGTGCCTTCAATTTTCTTTATCTGTTCCTTCACATGAATTGTATTCAATTTCTTATTGTCTGTCCAAACCCGAAAGAGCTATAGATAAAAACCTGTTGATGTATGTTGTATTCGGTGCTTCTTTCTGACTTGTAATCTAAGGGACTTAATGCGATAATCCACTCTATCCAAGAACATGGATGTGTGATTCTATCACCAATGACTACTTCAACTTACTGTTATTATTTTTGCACTATGAACGTAACTTTTCTAGATGCTTACTTTGAGATTTCTTATGCTTGGCATGTGATACTGATTTGTTTTTCCATTTTTGTTTGGGCTAGGATTATTTGGCAAATGGATCAAATGTTGACATTGGATATACTATAATTTTAGAACACGTGTTTGTGGAGAGGGACCGAAGGTATGTTTTTTCTCCTTCTAATTCTTGTTTTAGTTTGATTCATATCCTTACCATAAGAATAAACTATGTGGTAATTAAATGAATAGTTGTTTTTGTTTGTATCGAAAGATGTGAGATGCTCTACATCCTACTTGGGGTGGGTGGGTCTGTCCATAGTTTATTTTCATGTAATTAAATTTAATCTATACTATGTGCTAGGTGCATCGAATATAATATCCCAAATCCATCTAATTCTGGTTTCGATATGGTCAATATTGCATATCTTGAGTTCAGACAAATGACCGATATATTAAATATTGAAATTTGAGATATTCAAGCTTGAGCTTTGGAACATTGATGTGCATATCAAGAAAAATATTAGATGTGTTTGTGCTAGTGTATATTGATTTCCAATTGATATTAGTGAGAGTAATCTCATTTGTTGTGGAGCTGACTCTGTTTAGCTTGGAGGCTTTACAGGTTTTTTTCATTTGGGTCAAAAATGAAAGTGTGCATTTTGATATGCAGTTTCTTCTTGCTTTGTATATTTGTTACTCTTTGATGTTATTTATTTGTGGGAAGAATAGAGAATGAATGAAGTTAATTCATGCCATTGGGTTCTTAGAATATTTCTGATTTGTATTCTGTGAAAATTTATGAGCACAAAAATCCTACTGCTAAATATTGATTTACTTCTCCTACTTGTTTTATTATGCACAAGTTATTTAACTAAAAATATTGAAAAAAACTCCGAGGTAAAAAAAACTAGAAACCTACACAAATATAGATAATTTACTGAACATCATGCACATATCATAAAGGACACATATTTTTCGGACAAATGTCCCTAGAAAACCCAATGCGGGAAAACCGGTGCAACAAATATCGGGGTTTATTATTATTAAGCTGCAATATTCCAAATACATCTAGGGTGCCATAATCCAGCTCACCCAACAAATAAAAACTTGGCTACAAATAAAATGTGGGTTTTACCTCACTCCCACACATCCTGGCTGATCTGGATGAGCCACTAGAGAGACCCCAACTAGCTTTTCACAGTCTCTATGTTGTCACTGTGTAAGGTTGCATGGCCCTGACTGAGGGACTACGTCACCCTTGCTCTACGCTGATCAACTTCTATCGTAGTCTGGTTTTAGCACTACTGGCTCAGAAACCCTAGTCTCTAGTTTAATTTCAGACTTTCCTTGGAGGCTCTATGCAACCCCTATGTGAACCTACGTCACCCTCTCCAGGGATTGCGTCGCACCCTCTGATGGCTACGCTGCCTCCACTGCATCTATGTTTCCCTTGCTCTGCATTGTACTCTTGGTCCTCCTGAACAATCACTGCATCCTCCCCTCACTACTTCTCTAAATCACTTAGATCTGATCTTTGTTGGAGCACTTCTTCGTTAGAATAATTCGATCTCTTAGATTATGTGTGTGTGTTCTCCAACTAACCCCAAGCCCTTCCTTTATACTTTTCTCATTGAAAAATAAATGGCTCTGATTTAATCACTAATCAATGGCTAAAATTAAAAGAAGCTTGATCCACATCACTTAGAATGTTCTCATCACATGTGTAAATTAATTCACTTTAATTTTTTTTAATTTCCCCAAGTTAGACTTAGGGTCCCCATTAAAAAATTTAATTATTTGAATAGCTTTTACACTAGATGGAATTTCTCCAAATACTTTCTGGGTCTTGGAGATCTCATGCGTTCCAGCCCCTGCACAAAGTTTTGGAGTTAGAGCACATCCCATGATACTCCAAAATCTCAACACTCCCTCTTAGCGAGGAGTGTGCTCTAGAAATACTTCCCCACTGAAGTGTCACCCTGATCTCTAGCATCAGTCTTTGTGTCGATGCTTGGACTGCTGCCCTCCATCCATTGTGCTGTAGCTCTTTGTATTTTTTCCCATGTCACTACCAATGACACTGCCACATATGTACTACATCTCCGTCTCAAATTGTTTCATCATGCTACCCATAGCACTGCCACTGCTAATTGCTACAGTACAAATTAGTTGTTGAGAAGTAAGCAACTAAAGGACCACCACCCAATCATAGAAGGACAACTCAATTGGGCTGCATCTCATCAATGAAGCACCCTCTGTTGCCACTCCGATGTCTCTCTGAAGCTCTGCGATGTTTGCTGCACTGTACTACATAGTCACTGCCTTTGCGCTACTGCCTCTCATCTGCGCTACTCCAGACTTCAGCGTCCCAACATTTCCTCTGCTTATCCACTATCTTTTGCACCCACTGCTCTAATCATCTTTCTATTGTCTTAAGGCTCTTGTAGCTCGTATGTGATCCAAGAGTTTGGGAACCTCAAGGATCATGCTTACCTATCTGTAGCTGCTCTACAGATCTATATCACCCCACCTCTTCTCTCGAGACATGAGCACTCATGGCCACATCATCCTCACTACCACTATCCCCTCTAGCTATTTTTTCCTTGGAATCTGAAGCTTCCTTGTCCTTCCTCTTAGGACAAGTGCTGGAAAAGTGTCAAATTTAACCACATATAAAGCACCAGACCTTGGATAGGTCCTTTCTCTTCCCTTGGTTCCGATGTCCCTTTGATGCTAGGGTTGCATCTCCCTCCTCCTCCTTCTTCACCTTAACACTTCCACTACTGAATTCCTTCTTGGTACTCCTCCAGATCTCCTCCTATCGAAGGATAGCTCACATGTCACCACAATTTGGGAGTTGTGCTCTGCCCAAGATGCTTTGGACAAAGGTCTCCCACTCATTAGTGATTACATTCAGGGCAGTCCTCACCAAGAGCCCTTCATCTGGAATTTCCCTCATGGAAATCAACTGATCTTGGATCGTCTGCAATCTGAAGAGGAAGGGATCAATCTCCTCTCCCTTGTGCATTTGGAACATTCGCATTTGGTTCTCTAGAATCATCTTTCATTGGACTAAGCTTCCTTGATACAATTTGGTCAAATATTTCCACATCTCATGTGCCATCCTATTCTCGGAAATGTATGGTACCACGTGATCCTTCACCCCATCCATGATCAAGCGATTTGCTCACGCCTGATTTTCGTTAAACTTATTTAGAGCATCCACATCAATCGACACAACTAGGAAATTTTTCATGTGGTCTTTGATACCGTACTACTTTAGGACTGTCAAGATTCTAGTCTTCCAAATCGAAAAGTTAGACACACTGTCCAACCTATCTCGATCACTCTGTCCGTACGAGGCTATATCTGCTCAAACTGTCAAAACATGTACTCTTCTCCCTTCTACTACTGCTGAACTCAAAAAAATATTGGATCTAGGTTTCTTGGTGTTATAAACCCTCTAGAGATACTGCTCCCTCTAACAAATTATTTCCCTCCCAGAAATCCTTCACCAATTCTGTTGAATCAACCCTCTACAATCACCCTCTTGATAAAATCTCAGAGCTTTAAAAATCCAGAAAAATAATTGGTAAGGAGGCTTTAAAAATCCACTTCTCATATTATTGCATATTTTATTTCAAATTTACACCAAAAACATCACTGCAATCTTCTAGAGTTACAAAATCGTAATATTCTTTTAATATGCTCCTACATACAGGGAGTCAACGGGATTACTTTTATTTTCATAATATCAATGTACATTTGAAAAAAGTCTCTATCACTATATCCCTCCTATCAACAACATCAACTATTGCTGTTGAGCAGCATCTTTGACCACTTCCTTACCAATACAAGACATATTGAATCCATATACATTTCCCAAAATGATAGACTAGTTCCACTTTTTCCAACACCAACGAAATACATCTTAGCTATGTTTGGAAGGATTGCTCCACCAAGTTTCAACCAACAATAATGAGCATAAATAACTGAGCTAAAAAATGATTCATAAAACATGCATTATCCCATCCACTCACTCACTATACAGCAGAAATGGCCAAGTCTATGTTTAATTTCAAAGAAGGGCTAAAAATAAAAATGCTAAAGGTGCAATATTTCAAGCACATAGATATAGGTCGCCATTTTTATGACAGAAACCTTACAGCCTATGGAAGAATCCCATGGAACGATGAGGTTCCACTTTATTTTTTAAAAATATTTTATGCAGAATTATTTTTGGGAATGAAACCCAATTATAATGACCTTCCCTCTGAATTTTTCGGTCCTGGGAAAGGTCTTTTATGTGATCGTAGGGGCACTAAGTGTGATGCTGAGTTTCCTCGCCTCGAGCCAAAATTGGTTAATCGACCTCTTTGTGTGGAGACTTTGTGGTCAGAGATGGATTCCACTTCTTAAATTAGACAAGAAGAAAGGGATGTCATCATTGACAATGTTCATAGTGGACTGGGTGGAATGGATGTTTGACTAAATCGATAAAGAGTAGGAGAGAATGCACGTGCTAATTTTGTGTATCATACATATGATGAGATAGACAACATGAGTGTTGAAGATCTCAGAGCATAGACAAAGAATTGTTGCAATGGTTGGTAGGACCTAATTTTTCATGAGGAGGAGGGCATGGGATCATTATGTGTTAATGGTTAGGGTGATTATTTTAACACATGTACAATTTGTAACAAATACATATATACATACATTTATCTGTATACATTAATATAACAAAAATGTATCATATATGTGAACACCATTTCCAGTTATCAAGCTTTATGAACGAAGATGTTAATATCATGGTCAAAGCCTCAGGTTCACACAATCAAGATGGTTCTCACCATCAATAACACAATCAACATTGTTCTCACGATCAAGATGATATATTGACACATGTTAGTGTTTTTTAAGTGAACATGATGATTTACAATTATTTTTTATCTATTATTATATATCGAAACATGATGACATATTTTTAAAATAAATAATTGTGTACACATGTACATGTATATAATTAAATGTTAACAAATTCTCATTATGTCAGATGTTTTTGCGATGGAGGTACCTTATTCTTCCTTAGGAGATGTGCTAAATAAATCATCATGAGTACAAATTTTTTTTCACTTAAATATGTTTTTAATTTATATATTACAGTTCAGAAGTTCCATTAAAAAATGATATCTAGATATTGAGTTATTTTATAGTTTTATTTTTTTTTAATTTTAGGTTTCTGGAGATTTTGTTTCATAGCCACCCTTAGGAGATGTGCCCAATCCACCATCACAAGTATTCAATTTTTAACTTATATTTTTAATTTATAAATTGAAGTTAAAAATTTTTATTAGAAAATGAGATCGAGATCTTGAGTTATTTATACTTTTAAAATTTTTGAATTTTAGGTTTTGGAGATGATTTCCATCCTCCAAGGACTCTAGTGATGCAGTGTATGATGGAGATAGGAACATCCACACTATTTGAACAAGTTCTCTATTTTTTTTTTAATATTATTGAATATTAGTTAATATGTGTTTTCATTTGAAAATTTTTAATATATATATATTGTAAATTGTGGAAGATGTTACTGTGGAGGATGTTTTAATGGACGAGCAAAAAAGGCCAATGGAGAGGGAACCACATGAGGTATTGCATGATTTAATTTTGTTTTCATTTTCTTTTTACATGGAGTTTTATATTCTCATTCAATTTTAAAACATTAATTTTTAATGTTTGTATAGAATGTGTACAGGTTCCCCATTCTTCACAGGATAGCACGAGGATCACGACTTTACTCGTAGAGACACTAGATCCATCTATATTTGATTGATGATGCATATGTGTGAAACATTATATTTTATAGACCTAGTCTTAAATTTACTTTTTATATATAGTATTATCTATGCAGTCATATTTACTTTTCTATATAACTTGATACATGTAACACTATACATTGAACTATGTATATTTACTTTTGTTGTTCATTTGATACAAATTTTGGACATATTTTACTATTTTGATATACTTTTAAACTACATTTACTTTTATCAAGAATGATTTTAAATTTTTGATAGTTACTTTTGGCATGTGATCACATGTTCTGATATATAATGTTTTGTTTTTTAAAACTCAAGTTGTCACTTTATTTTTTAAATATAAAATGAATCTAGATGGAAATTTCAAATTACAAAACACATGTACATGTGTGTATTTTGTATAGTTGAACTACATTTGGCATGTGATCACATGTTGTGATATAATGTTTTGATTTTAAAACTCAAGTTGTCATTTTATTTGCTAAATATAAAATTAAAATCTAGATGAAAATTTCAAATTACAAAATTCTTGTATATTTTGGATAGCTCAACTACATTTGGCATGTGATCTCATGTTGTGGTATAATGTTTTGTTTTTAAAACTCAATTTGTCATTTTATTTGTTAAATGTAAAATGAATCTCTAGATGGAAATTTCAAACTACATTTTCACAAGGTGTATATTTTTTATGGTTGAGCTACATTTGGCATGTGATTTTGATATAACATTTTGTTTTTAAAAGTTGTCATTTTATAAATGTTAAATATAAAATGATTCTCTCTAGATGGAAATTTCAAATTATAAACCATGTCCATACATGTGTATATTTTGGATATTTGAACTACATTCGGCATGTGATCACATGTTGTGATATAATGTTTTGTTTTACAATATAATGTTTTTTTTTTCAAATTCAAGTTGTCATTTTATTTGTTAAATATAAAATGAATCTCTAGATGGAAATTTCCAATTACATTTTCACAATGTGGATGGTTGAACTACATTTGGTATGTGATCACATGTTCTGATATAATGTTTTCTTGTTAAAAATCAAGATGTCACTATATTTGTTAAATATAAAATGAAGTTGGAATTATATTTGTTAAATATAAAATGAATCTAGATGAAAATTTCATATTTACACTTTACACATAAATGTGTATATTTTGGATTGTTGAACTACATTTGGACTCTGCTCACATGGTGTGATATAAATTTTTGTTCTTAAAACTCAACTTGTCATTTTATTTGTTAAATATAAAATCAACCTATATGGAAATTTCAAATTATATTTAAGACATATATACATTGGTACATGTTATGAATTTGAACATGTGTGTAAATATTATATAATTTTAGGATGTACATCTATTATTTAGGTGATATTTAAGTACAATACATATCAATGTATTAAAATCTAAACATAATGATAAAATGTACAGGTTGGAAGCCATATAATGGCCCCATGCCAACGTCAAAAACCCATCAGAGGTAGCTACAGAGGTGTGTTTTCAAGCTGCTCTCATTGTGGCCACGACCAGCGATTAGAATCCATCGAGGGATCTGCAATTTATAGCCATGAGGTGCTAGCTCCTCAAGAATTTGATAACATTCATGGGGAGAATGTTTTTCCTATAGAGAAGCCTAAGGGTAGAAGAGGAAGGAAATCCACTATTCTCCAATTTGTGCAGCCTTTACGTAGGAATATCAACCCACTTCCACGTTATGATCCCACGATGGAGGAGAAATTCATTTGGTTTATGGACTTAGATGGTGTGTGGACTAGATATTATGATGTGGAGTACCCATTCACTCTCATCGTCCATGCAACCCCTCCTAAGCTTCCTTGAATGCCCACAGCTTAGGAGGAAGCCATTGCTAGAGAATACGGGTGCCTGATAGAGGAAGAGGACCAGGCGACAAACGAAGATGAATGAACTCCATTATTTTCACCTCAAGATATACTTCAGCTCTTTTGTTTTTATATGGGATAGTGAATATTTTTTATTACAAGACTAGATGACACTCTTAAGGGGCTAGTTTCCTCCTTTACGACAGCTCCAAACTTGGTTTATTTTGGACACTACCAAGGCAGGGATAGGCTAAGCATTTCTTGCCATCTTTGCCCATTTCCTTTGTAAAAATTTTCATGCTTTTAATATAGTTTAGCCCAAGTTACAAACAAAAAAAAGTTCACATCAATATATGTACATAAAAATTATTGAAGTACATTTTTGAATATATGTAAAAATGATTGAAGTACAACACATATCGATGTATATATCTAAAAAAAAAAAAAAAAATTTAGGTATTCTTAGATGTGTCAAAAAATCATAAAATTTTAAAATTGCATTAGAACATATATATCCAGTACACAAAATTTTTCATTAATGTACATAGAAAAGCTACTTTCATTTGATAGTAAACTGGAAATTACAAAACACGTACCACACATTTTTCATTCAAGAATGAATATTATAATTTACTTAATAGACACATCTAAAACAAATTCGTGTAACTTCAAATTTGCATTATATCAACTATGCTAGATACACAAATATGTACATTTTTCAATAATTAAATTATGGCAAATTGTACCAGAGAATGTATGAAATCATTTAAGACCAAATAATCTAGACATGTGTATAAATTATTCGTGTGCATGTACCAAAATAATGTACATGTGCAAACACTTGTACATATAACATAAAAAGGGAGTTCAATTATTAGTTGAGTTTTGGAAGTTCTAAATGATGAATCCAAAGAGAATAAATCGATGGGCATTTCAATCAAAAAAATTCCAATGGAATACCATCTTCAACAATCCGTTCATGATCGGCTTTTGACATTTTCCATTTCATTATTTTCATTTTATTCTTTGATTGAACTTCTATCAAATTTATGCATGCTACACACACCAAGTGACTATATTGAAAACTTATGACATTAGGTTCATAGTCTTGAAAGTAAAAAAAATCCCTAGTTTGATTAGTTTTTGGAAAAAAATACCCTTTCAATATAATAGACCCTCTGTTATATGTAAACTCATTATCATCATAGTTTTCTAATAATTTCATCTTTCTTTCAGTGCAATGCATCAAATAATACTTCACATTTTCATTGTTGATAGTAGGTGCAACTACAAAAAAAAATCTCCTGCATAATTAAAAAAACATATGTATTTAAATTTAGATCATAATTAACATGAAAAATTAAGTTTAAAATTAACATGTGTACTTGATTTTATTATCTATTTCTAGATCTCTATCATTTGAAAGAAATTGAAATGTTACCTTCTCTAACAAGATCATAAACTCGATCACCATCAGATGATATTGTAGTCTCCTCTGATTCCATTTATTCAAATCGTGCAACAAACATTTTCCCCTTCTATTTAGTTATGTATGTTGCCAATCTTTTACATACATTTTGTTTTAAAAAATATCATTGGATTATGTGTTGTCTATGCAAACATGACAAAAACAATAATGTTTTATTTTATCCAATGCAAACACATTTTTGGACAACTTTGTTTTAATTGAATGCAATTTTCGAGTCCCTTTTATTGTTTCAACGTCATTTACAATCGATCTATCTACATCTTGGACCCCAATATGCCAAAAAAACCTATATGGAAAATTCAAAGAAAAATATAAATATGATATCAAAATACCATCAAAGATAATAATTGTGATAAATTTAATGTCTAAAATTAGAAATCCAATAAAAGTTAAATTGAATGTACCTTTGTACTTCCCTTTATGGGTTAGTCTCATGGATTAGTGCAACGATGCACCATTGAACAACTTCTTCAGCTGAGACATGTTGGTTTGCAGAGTGGTACATTTGATATCTTTGAAGTGCTCGTTTCATGCATGCCCTTGCACCATCATGTTCTCCTTTTCCATGACCAGTCTCAAAGAAATCCAACAATTTTTAATGTGAGTTTTCATATGAAGATGACACAACCAAAAGAATGATCGTGAAGATTTGAATTGACCTGCGCATCCATCTGACCATATCCAATGTTCACTGAATTTTATTCAATAACTTTTCAAGGTGTCATAAAACTTTTCAAAACAGTGTTGTACAAAATATGTATCATGTGTATGATCATCACTGATATAAAAGTGATATTATTTTATAATACGCTGAATTTCATGGGTGCTTTCTATATGATCAACATTTTTTTCAGCATGTATATATAGAATATGGATGAGCATGGATACTTGGTAAAAATTGATAGTATTCACTCTGAATTTCTTTTTGTGGAACAAATGTGTAGTTTTCTACAAAATCAACTATTGACAAAATGGTCCCTGGTGGAAAAACTTCATGGAATTTTTTGAATTTCAAGTCCTGCCATCGATATCTATGGCAATGCTTGGTGTATTTATAAATTTCTCCCTCAAACTTTCTCAAAAAATCTATCACAAAAATTTCTTCTTCTTGTAAATCAATTCTTTCAACACTTGTAGTACTACTTGAACCTTGAATCGATGTATGGATATATTCATATCTCTTCCATTTCACTTTCATGTTGGACAATTATTGATCCTTTATATCCGTATGATATTTGTTTCAAATTTAGTCAAATTTCCACAATCATCACATTTTTTACCACCAACACATTTCTTTTGGTAAAATAATTCATGGCTTTGTCTTCCACATATAATTTGAGATATGAAATCATGGATAGTGGAAGGAGGAGGTGAATATTTCCAAAAAATTTTACCAAAATTAAGGAATGTGTCATAATATAACTGAAATTCCACATTATAATGACAACAACAAGTGTCGCGTACAGTGATAGGTTTTACATACCATTGTTTTTGTTGCACATTAACACTGATTGAGACATCAATTTCACGGTTATCTTCTTTAAACCTATTGAACAACTCTATCTGAGTGGTGTACAAGAAATGTTTTGGATTTTTTTGGTACTTATTTCATCCTATTATTCTTCACATCACATCCCTTGCTTTTGGTGAAACACGTGAATTTTTCATCCAATATTAATATATTATTTTTTTAACATTTTATCCAACTCTCTCTTTAGATGGTTGCCTACAAATAGTTGTCCAACAAGTGAGTTCCTCATTTACATCTATTTTGCATCGAAATTTCTAATGTTTGTGCAAAGTTTTTCGTTAGGTTCGTAATGCTCGTACGATAGATTTTACCAAGAGATTCTCTTTAGTACTTGATGAAACCACTGCCATTTGTATTGCTCTATGTGCATCTAAAACAATTTTCTTTCTAGAACTTCTAATTGAATTTAGAGCACTATTTATATTTTGTATCACATTTTCCTTCATTTTTTTATCTTTTTTTATTTTTATTTTCAAAAACCCAATCAAGTCATAGATTCTTTTAATTTCCTTGATGTCAAGAGAATTCTCAACAATTGGGCTTGAACTGCCATAGGTTCATCTTTGAAGAATGAATCAATAATGTAATTAACATGATATCGTATAACATGGTCAAGTTTTTTATCTCCATATGTGTGAGTGTCAACATTTTCTAACATCTCATCATCGATATTGATTTCATCTGTTCATATTAGAATTAAACGTACATAATAAGTTTACA
Source organism: Pinus albicaulis (assembly GCA_034641835.2). Lineage (NCBI taxonomy): Eukaryota > Viridiplantae > Streptophyta > Pinopsida > Pinales > Pinaceae > Pinus > Pinus albicaulis. Next base: position 1,516,502,682 of record CM076575.1, on the reverse strand, counting down.
TATTCAATAAATAACTAAATTAATTAATATATATAATTTCAATAATACACATTTTCAGCATATATACATATATATACATACCTGGTGATTCAATTTCTTCACTTGAATTTCTTTCAACATTTTCATCATCTTAAATCATTGGTTCAATATCTCTTTCACTTTGTCTTTCAAAATTTTGTATCTCATCATCAATGTTTTGAGGAATATCTCTCTTTGTTTACATTGCAAAATATTTTTCCAATTAGTTCATAAAAAATAAGTTAAGTTTCACAATACACTAGTCAAATTTTAAACATCAAATTTATAATATTTATATTTACATACCTACTTCAACTTCTAGTTGAGGTGATTTTCCCTTTCAATTTTTGAGTGTTCTTTTCTCTCTTTTTTTGCAATATTCACTCCCTTGTTCTCTAGGTTCCTTAGGGGCTCTTGTTTGATCATATTTTCTCTTGCAATTCCTTCGATTTCCCATTATAATTGAGTATGAAGCTCAAAAATTTTCCTTCAAAAATTTAGACAAAAGCTCAATTAAAAAAAGCATCACAAAAGATTTAATTTAAAAAAATCTCATTTTAAAATTTTTGCACAAAGGACATTATTCAATTGAAAACACTTTAAAAAATCTGAGAAAAAAATGTCTTCCGAAAACGAAACGAAGCTCAAAATATTTCCTTCCAAGTCCTACAAAAATAATTCATTTAAAAAGTTAGACAAAAACTCATTTTAAAAAATCATTATAAAAGATTTACTTCAACCCAAAACACGTACTCCAAAAAAAAATCACATTAAAAAATACCTCCAAAAAAATTCTATTGAAAATTAAGCCCACAAAAAGTTCAAAAAATGTCTTTTGAAAATTAAGCCCAAAACCTCTAAAAACAAAATACCTCCAAAAAAAGTCCTTTGAAAATTAAGCCTAAAAAGCATCTAAAAAAATATCACATACCTCCAAAAAATGTATCACATACCTCCAAAAAAATTCCTTTGAATATTAAGCCAAAAAGGTTCCTATGAAAATTAAGCCCAAAAAAATTCCTTCGCAAAATCAGCCCAAATGAAGAAATGTGCGAAATTATGCGGAAATAATGATTCCGTTTTCGGCTATTTATATAGTTGTGATATATTTTTGTTTAGGGGATTCATCGAATTTTCCAGCCGACATAAAGTCGATTAAAAGTTCGGCTGAAATTATGTAAAAACTTTGGTCAAACATTTGTGTCGTTAGAATTGACGGGCCGTCGGGACAAAAAACAATTTGGCCAAACATTTTTAAATGTTTGGCCGAACTAACACATCTGCAATTACATAGCAGCTCAGCTCTAAACACATTTCTTGAACTTTGGAATGATTAAACACCATGAAATTTTATGAATTAACTATCGGAACCAAGACAAGCATTTGCAGAATTCAATCTACTTTTAGAAAATATAACTTTTATGGAATTTCATAAATATTTACTAATTTTAGTTAATTTTGTAATAAAATGGGTGAAATATTTTTTTGAAATTCATTATGATTCAATGAAATCAAAATTTTGTATCTTCCAAAATACATTGTAAAAAAATGAAAAAACTATGGTGCATTACATTGGTTCGTTGTTTGTAATGGGTAGTTTTAAGATTTTTAGTTTATGAATTATATGTTCGAGCTGAAACATATTCAAAATGTGTAGTTCTTTCATATTGGATCAATTCAAAAAATTCTAGTAATTATGATATGCATCAGTTGGTTTCGTAAATATAGCAACACTGAAGTAGACTCTATCTAGATTGTTGTAACACATTCGTTTCTCAAAAACACTAAGTTTTCAAAGAATACACCAACGTGTTTCAACATGAATTTTTATGAATCCTTTGATTGTTAAAGAACACACACTCAAAGAAATGTTAAGTTGACATATAAAATGTGTATAAAAAAAATCCAAAAAACAAGTAATAGAAATCTAATAAAATTTCTAACAACTTTTATTTTGATCGTAAAATGAAATTCTAAACAAAAAAATTGTTTTGGATTCCAGAAATTTGAAGAACATAAAAAATGGTATTTTTTTTCCAACTTTCTTAAATTTTAATTCATCGAAACTATGGTGATTTAGGAATATTTTTTTAAATAGTTTCAAGGAAAATAACATTTTAAATAAACCATGTAATTCCTTGTTTTTATTAAAGTCTGATCAACCCAATTTAATTTTAATGAAATTAACCATCTTCATCACTATAAAATTCACACAATGTTTTTCTTTAATAATAATTTTATATCAAAATAATACATCCTCAATGTTTCTATTTTAATCAAATAAAACAATATTTAGTAAATAATAGGTTATTCTAGTTAATTTGTAGAAAATCCTTCTCATATCATGTTTTGTAATCAAAGAGCATTTTGTATTGTAAAAAAATCAATGGATAAGTATAGTTCAAAAGTTTTGTTTTCATGTAAAAACAAGTTCTATATATCATTTGATAGGGAAAATGGCAAGGACAAGAAATATATTGTTGGGTGACTACCTTTCGGAAAACCAGCCACTGTCTAGCTTAAATGTTATAGTGTTCAAGCCTAGATTTAATTATGTCGTAAAATTCGTAAAGAAAACAAAAATTGCAATCCTACCATAATTGATGGATGCTTCCATTCCCAACTAGTAAATTATAAAAGAAAAACAATATATCATGCTTGATTACTATGCTAGAGACCAGGGAGTCTGCCTAGCATTTTTTTTCTTAGGATATATCATATATATAGTTTTTTGGTCAACTTTTAGGTGAAAGGGTGATCCAATCTATTCCAAATTTATTGGATTGAAAGGGGGGCACCCTTTCCTCCTCTTTTAGCAGTTTATTTTCCTCCTGTACGATTGTTGGGCCCACTTCAAATCCAACACTATAATCCTTCCCACGTATCAATTAATTTTTTTCTTCAAATATTTTGGTTGCATGGAGAGTGATATCATGGGCTTACTATGATTTTTCGAGTGCTAATTCCACTATTTTCTTCATGGCGTAGTATGTTTCTTTTGTTTTAAAAAATTTAATATCTTTGGTGCATGATTGGCTGGGATTTGAGCTTTAATACTACATTTCCTAAGGAAAATTTTCCCACATTAAACTCTTCCATTTCTACCATTCATTTCTCCAAGACCTTCATCTTCACATGTGTGTCTGATGATTACTACTACTAGGACCTCTGCTATGTCTCCCATGTGTCACCCACTGCACAACGGGAATGGAGTGGTTAGAGGAGGATGAAACTTTATTAGAATAACCATAACCGCTCCTCTTCCTCTTTCCTTGACCTTGCCTATCTAATCTCTCCAACATAACTTGAACAACCAAATTTTTAATCAGAATAACTTTTGAGCCTCACATTGTTTATATTATTTCTATATTTTCACCCTCATCATAATAGAGAGTATATGGACGTAATATCAAGATTTTTTCCTCTCCAAAAGCAAAGGAAGCATTACATAAATAATTAAAACTGAAACAATCATAGTTATAGAGAGAAATGGCATGACATCATACCATAGTGAGAAGGAGTGCAAGACTAAGCTCTTTAATATCGTCACCTCCATACAACTATGTGGCACCACTTTGGTGGAACACATGACCAACCTAGCCAAATCTAACGTATAATCCATTGGGACCCTTAGGCCAAGATTTTTTTTATAACCCATGTTCCTCGTAGCTTTTCTCGACATAAAAATGGGTCATATATTAAGAAACCCTAATTCGTGTCAATTTTTGTTTGTTTGTTAGCTCCCTGGATCCCCAACCTCCAAGCATACCTCGATGTTTTCAATTTGAGAAATAATCAATGTATGACACCCAACATGCTAATAGGCTGATATCCAGCCACATGGTCATCAAGTTCATCATAAACTATAAGGAGTTACACTAACAATACCAAACAATCGACAACCCAACTTACATGTATCACTATAGCCTAGGTACCACATGACCACCGCCTCATCACCCTATCAACCTACCATCTCATTAGCATGTTAGTAAGGACCAACATTGTGCCACATCATTAGGACATGTCAATGTGAGAGGCTAGCTACCACATTGCTAAAACATGGCATCCCTTGGGTCCACAATGACTCTCCATGTTAGTGTCTTACATGTCAAACGCCTTATCAAGCTTGAGTGGTGTTGGGGAATGGTTTGATTCTATTTTTTTAAACTCCCAATAGGAAAAAAACATATTTGTTGTCTGACGATACTCTAACTCCATACAAATGTTAGTCACATTGGGTTTGTTACCATTGGGGGGTACATTCCACTAGTCTCTCTATGTGTCTACCAAAAATTGGCACCCAGTCACTTGATATCTAACCTCGTGAGACTCCATTACACCATTTCAACCTAAACCAATACACTCAAAATTTATAGTTCACCTTTTAGGTTAGCAATCCACTGTGAGATTTAAACAAAAATCACTCTTCCTTGCATCCTTCCCTGATCTAATATAGAGCTCAACCAACAAGAATCATTTTGGTCACCTAATGGACTTCTTAGCTTAATAAGTATTAGGAGTACCCTTCACATATAGATGGAGAACTAGTTGATAATCGATGTCTTATTTCTTTGATATTCAATAACTTGAGAATATAACTTTAATTTTGAGAGTCATTCCATCAAAACTTTGATGATAAATACTCTTTCCAGTGAAGGGAAGGATATCAGAACTTGTCAGCATATCAGGTCATCAATGTTGGGGAAAGTTATTTCTATTTTATATGGAAAGTTCGACACCCCATGGATTGATATGTCAATACTTCAGGACTAATAACTTGATATTGGACTTCATTGATAGTAGGCAATGTTGGTTTTATTAGTCTCAAAACTTCCTGATAGGTTTTTGTCCAAATTATGTTTTGTTAGGAATTCCTTGATATTCAAAGGAGCATCTCTGGATTTCTGAATCTCCTAATGGAGCTTCTCGGGTCTATCCCAAGGACTTAAATTGACAAAAATAAGGTATTGAACTGTAGAAAACAAATTCTAACACATACAAGTCATATTCATCCCTTAGATTTATTAAAATCTTCTCTTAAATACACATTCTCACTAGGAAAAGTAAAAGAATGGGTGGCCAAAGGCCACTTCCAAAACTTGCCCCAAAAAAGGATGATTTTTGTCTCATGATCCTATTTAGGAATATATCCTAGTTGCCTATTTCCAATGCCAGCCTATCCATATATGGACAACACCAACAATATTATAGGGAGATTCATTGGCCCCAATAATATTTTAAATTTACACTCCACATAACCATTTAACTTGTATTAACATAGGTACCATATTTTTAAGGTCACTTTTACATTACACATTTATTTACAAGAAGGTTTACAGCTAATGACTAGTCACATTTAAACAATGACCTCTATTTTATGATTTTCTATGCTATTAACAACAATACAAGGTCATTGAAAGAGGAATACATATACACTTATCGAAATTGATGTTAGGAGTTTCTTGAAATTGAGTAAGGGAGAGTCACTCACCACCCAATCGTAGGCATGGCTACATTGCAATATTTCCTATAGCTCACCACCACCAACCCACTTCATATGCCTGAAGTGAAAACCTCACTTGGAATTAAAAAAAAATCATGGATAATTTATGAAATCCACTGTCCTTTGTATATAGGAATTCAAGATTCTACTCTTCAAGTACTCAGTCAGAGCCTAATAACACAAGATGGAATGTCCAATTTGAGCTTGCTCAATAAGAGAAAGGGATCCCTTCACTAAATCTCGAGTCCTTTGAAACTTCTCTTCCCCTCATCCTTGAGAAAAAAATTGCATAGAAATTCTTCTTGGCCGTCTTCCTTTGGTTGAATTTTTCTTCAGTGAATTCCTAGTCAATTTATATTCCATTGGGATTTGATTCCCACACTCATTTTATATGATTCAAAGGGTTATCTCCTCTCTTATTCATGTTGTTTAAAGTCACTCTCTATTCACACTGTTGTATTTCTCTATTTTATTTTTCTCCCCTTCTCTCTATCACGCGCTCGTTCTATTTTCTTCTTTTTCTCCATTCCCGTTATGCACCCCTCAACATGAGAACTTTGGGTTTCCTCCTTTGGCTGCACAAACAAAATAGAAATCATAGTGGTACATGGCCCATGCATCTTAGGGAAATTTGGTCATTTTGTTGTTAGATCAACAGTCTATTTAAATTATTTGGTTAGAAAAAAACACACTCCACATCCGCCCTTATAACTTTATCCTCATGCATCAAATTTGTGTTTTCGTTTCTCCTTTTTTAGCTTTTGCATATAATATTAAAATTGAAATAAATATTTATATCACAAGAGGTGTATAAGGAATAGATTTAGGTTAGCCACCATTATCAATTTTAATTACATTATATAAAATGTGGGGGATAAAAAGGGGTTTTTCAATTTACACTCAGGGGGACAGGAGAGGGCGATGGGGGATATTCAGAGGGGACGGGGGAGGGGGATGGAAATATTAAGAGATATTTATTGTGAATATATTTATGACATCGTGGGTTGAGGAAATATTTTGAGAGAAATATTTACAATAACATGTTTCTCCCAATATTTGCTTCATCCCCATCCTCATATACTATAAATATGTTTCTCATAATATTCCCCCGACCCCCACACTCATATATGTGAGGGTGAGGTGTAAGGGAATATTGGGAGAAACATATTTATAGTAAATATGTTTCTCCAAATTATTTGACATAGATAATAGGAAATTTTCACTTGGACACTATGATATGATGAAGAGGCTTGCTAGAATTGAAGCCATGCTCTCTAAGGGAAAAGGGCTACAATGCTAATTAATGTATCCACCTAAACTTGGTCAACACCATGGTTTCTTCTGTAGTTGGAAAAAATTTCCCAACTTGAAAAGGATGCCTACAACTATTATAGTTAATATGGGTTGTGTGGCTACATTTTTACTATAAATAGTTATCTATGTCTACATGTTATCACAATACTTTTTGTTGATTCAAGGCTAGGCCATATTTTTTGTGATGTTATGTAATATTTTGGATAGAAGACTTATTTTTTTGTCATTGGTCTGGTTTCCCTAGTGGTAGACTACAACCCAAAATAGAATCATGTATGCTCTCTTAGAACATCAATAGCGACTTTAAGCTTACAAAAAAATATGTGTTTCTCCCAATATTCCCCCTTACCCACACCCCCGTATATGGCGGTGAGGATTTGGGGAATATTCAGAGAGACATATTTTATATGCCCACCTATATGTATATATATATATATACACCCTCAATATTCCTATGACTCCCACTCTTATATGAGAATATTGGGAGAAATATATTTATAGCAAACATGTTTCTCCGAACACCCTCATGTGGAGGTGGGGGAAATATTGGGAGAATCATGTTTCCTTTCCCCATTCCCACCCTCATACCAATATTCCCTCAAATTCCATTGAAATTTATATAAGTAATAAAGGAGAGAATATATATATATATATATATATATATATAGATAGATAGATAGATAGATAGATATATATATAATTTGAAGTATTGTTTCACAATGATGATTACTTTCCACTAAAATCAATATGGTTTCAATTTTACAATAGGTAACATATTATTTAGAATTCAAAGCGTTGTAAGGACGATATACTCTATCATGGCATAGTGTTTTGGGAATTGACCAAACTAGAGTTTTATTAGGAAACTCATTATAATTTGTTCTTATTTTAGCAATGCTAATTTTCTTCTTAACATTAGTTAGGACAAAGAATTATTTTTAATCAATATCAATTTTTTTAACTTTTTGGTTTATCAAAATTATGTTAATTAGAGATTTTTTTTAATTATTATTATTATTATTATTATTATTATTATTTTCTAAGCTGTGTGAGTCTTTAGATGATGCTCTCTTAAAATTTGTCGTGAGAAAATACAACCCAGGATTATTTAAGTTGTCAACATCACCCATGGATCACACCGAGCCTTGAACACACTAGCACTTAACATGGATGGAGTTTCCCATGGAGTTTCGAATTGGTGACCTTCAAACCATAGGGTCCCTTAATACAACACTCCATCACCCTCTTTTCTACACCCTATAAGAAAAAAATTGATTTTTTTTTTGTTTAACAAGAATGGGTATGGTTTTTATATTAAAATTCAAAGTCGTTGGATTCTTATCCTGCTGCAGAATCTTAAATATCATTTCACTCTTTCAGATTTAGAGCTTATTACAAAAATGGTGCACACAATTTCTTCAGAATTGCATTTGTTAGCTACTCCAGGCTTTCTATCCTTCCTATATATACTATATACCTTATGGTATACCCCTAAAATAAAAATTGTAGAACACTGCATCAAAGAAAATTAGTGGAAATGGTAATAACGTGGGATGTCGAAACAATTATCATCTGCTTTGTCTGGGCTATGTTGATACTGCCTGTTGGGCTCTTCGTTGCACAAGTCCACTTTAGGCTCGGTGCGCAAGTCCATTTTTGCGAGGAGGTGAATTTTTGTTCCAAACTTCTTTTGTTTGTCCTCTTGCTCCACCTGCTGGCAAAGCCTTCGAACCTCACTCCTGAGACAGGTCATCCATTTATCCTACTCCATGAGTATGTTCTCCTACAACATCATCCTATCTACAATGGCTTTGTCTTTGTATCATTTATTGAATAATAGGTTGTTGTGATTGATGTGGAGGAGTCCCATTTGGACCTCTTCCTGACTGTAGATCTCTTCCACTGTTGGAGGCGGGTCACAGGGGGAGTCTGGAGTCCCATTCCGAGGTCCATTTCCTTCCTATTGCTGAGACAACTACTTCAAAATTTGCATGTGCCCAAGTCCCTTGTAACCCTTTTGACGTTCCCCTCCTGGAAAAAAATCCACATCTCTTTAAAAAAAAATCTCTTGGACACCATGTATAAGTGATTCCTGCCTTGGTGTCACCCACTTAGAATACAGCTCTGCCTAGTTCTCTCATCTGCGCACTAGAGGAATGATTTTGATGTCTGGGGAGGCCATCAATTTTCTTGTGTCTCAACATCAGCATTGCGTAATCTCTCAGCCTTGGTCGTACATCCTCCTGACCAATTTCATTTCTTTTCAAACTGTATCCCTCTTTGATGCTTGCGTTTGGAGCCAATACTTACTTATGTTCTTTGTATCCTTAGTGCCTCTGAATTAGCCCTCCACCAGTATGATGTTATCTGTCGCACCGTCTGCCATGTGATGAGAGGTTAAAACTAGGGTGAGCCAACTCCACCATATGCCATGCTGAGATGACTCACTTTGAGTGACGGTAGGGGAGTGGGAGTTGCGACATGAGCCGTGGTCATTTGGGAGCTCTTGGATATTGTGACAGTTTCCATTGTTTCTATTACAATGATTTTCCAATGACTCTAGGAGAGGTGTTGGATCTCAGTTGCTTCCCCTAGTTTGAGATGACTTGGTGGAAGCCCCACTCCCTCATTTTCTTGTTTTTCATCCATTCTATTAAAATGCTGCTTCACATGCCACGGATTTAATATTTAGATTTGTAAGATAAGGGTTTCTATGTGGCTCCAGATCTTAGGCTTGTGCTTCATTGTGCCTTTTTTCAGGGCTAGAAAGTTCCTAATTTCCCAGGCTGAGTCTCTAATGATGTGGAGATCTCTAATGATGTTATTTAGAGCTAGCTCTAGCCCTTTCTAGAGACCCATTGCTTCAGATTGATTGTTTGTTTTCATCTCTATTCCCTAGGTGAACTCTTTTATGGTTGTTCCTTCGGGCCTTTGCAATAGCCCTCCCACTCCTACTGACCTAGGATCGCCTTTCGAGGCACCATCGAAAAATAACACCATCTTACCTGTGCCACTGAGCTACTTGTTCATTTCTTCCTGACTGAAACGAAGTCTCCAAGACACTCCTCCTTGTGGTCTAAGGGTGGGACTTAGCTTTTTGTCGTTGGTGGTGATGATATTGATCCACCTAATTTCCGCATCCGTTAGTCCTTCCATATCTCATTGTTTCCACTGAAGGTGGGCTAGAAATTTTGAGAGAAAATGGTAGGATTTGGTTCCTATTTGTAGGGCAGTGGGGAGCTTGTTCTGGAAGATGGATTTGTTTCTGACTAGCCATTTTTCCCAGAACAAGAACTTGGGGAGATCCATACAGAAGCATCTCGCAGCCGTTTTGGACCAAACAGAGCTCGAACATGTCTGTTTCCATGAGTGGAACATGCCTAGAAAGGAGGGGGGAAGACTCTTGATATGTTTTCCATGTTAGCTTGGTATAGTCACAGTGGAAGAATAAATGTTCTATTTTCTCTTCTTCCACTTGGCATAAATCACATCTAAATGGCCCAACAATGCCTCTTCTTCAGAGGTTCTCTGCAGTAAGGACATTTTTCTGGGAATAATATCCTTGTTCCATATGGATTTCTGTAGCTTGAAATCTTGTTGCACGGGGCGGTCCTTTCTAAGGTGGTGGTAGCATGTCTTAACCCAGTATCATGTTTTAGATTAAATCCAGCTTCTTGACTCCTTGTTATTCAAGTAAAGAGGTGCATATCCCTGAAGAAGGGAGAGGAGAGTGGTTTTCTGGTCCACTACTTGGTGAGGGAGGGTCCTGTTAGCCAGAGTCCAACCCTTCCACCTTCAGGCATCGTACCAGTTATAAATATCGAACAGAGTGTGGAGGTGGTTTTTGATATACCATTGACATAGAGCTTGGAGGTATTCCTTGGTCTTGAGCAGTCCTTTATCATCAATGTTTTCTTCCCAGATTGTAATATCTCGTCTGTTTTTGACCTGCCAAGAGAGATTGGTGAGGATGAGAGGGGAAACTTCCCTACATAGTCTTCATATGGATGAGCCTTTAGTGGGCCACTACAAAGAATCCAGTCTATTGGGTTTACTTTTGGACAGATACTTCTTAATAATAGTTGACTGCCACCAGCCCAAAGGGTGGGAGAAGAGCTACCAAAATAATTTGGCCTCTGGGGATTTTTTGACCAGTAGTGGGTCTCGGATGTCTAGACCTCTCGAGAGCTTGAAGGCCTAGACTATTTGCCAATTTACCATATGGAATTTGTGTTCGTTTCCCTTTCCTCCTTGGCATAGAAATTTAGGTTTCATTCTACTGAGTTAATTAGCCACTCCAGCATGGACTAGCAGAGCTGAGCACTGATACAAGGGAAGAGTCAATAAAAATGATTTGATAAAGACTAATCTACCCACTAGGTTCAGCCACCTAGTTCCCTAGTTTTAAAATTTCTTTTTTATCTTGTCAAATAATATTTCCCATGCTGATTTGGGGGTTTTGTGTTACAGAATAGCCATCTTGAGGTAAGTGAATGTTTTTCAATTTATACCACTTAGGAAGGCCAGGATTTCAGCTATGGCCGCCATTGTGTCCTTGGAGAAATTCCACCCATAGATCTAGCTTTCATGTTTGTTCACCTCACCTCCTGAGGCCTATAGGTATTTTTTGAGAGTTCTCTTGAATATTATAGCTATGTTCTTTGAGGCTCCTCCTAGTAGGGTGGTGTCATTAGAGAACTGGGAGTGATTGATAGGTTTCACTACCCTGGCAATGAGGATACCTCCCAGATTTCGATTGCTGAGTTCCTCCATAAGATATCAAATCAATGCACCTTCCATTGTAATCTAGAGAAGCGGGGAGAGGGGGCATCCTTGTCTCAGCTCGTGGGAAGATTTATAGAATCCATATGGTCATCCATTTAACACAAGGGACATCCAGGGTGGTTTGATACAAGTGTTGGCAGCTTTGATTAATTTTCTCGCTGCATCCAAATTTTTCCATAACTGCAAAGAGAAATTTGTGTCACCCTGCCGAAGGAAATTTTCATATCTAGCTTAATTTCCTTGATACTATCCCCAACGTTCTTGCTCGTGTGGATTGCCTCTTGGAAAAATATTATGTTATCTAAAAATTTTCTCCCTTGGATGAACCCGCATGAGATGAGAATATCCAAATGAGGCTTTAGCCAATTGGCTAATATTTTTGTGAGGATTTTGTAAGAGACATTACAAACAGAAATAGGTTTGAATCTTCAGAAGCTTACTGGCTTTGTGTCGTTTGGAATGAGAGCAAAGAAGGAAGAGTTGATTCCCCTGCTGAGTTTGTCTTTACCCATTGATCATTGTAGCATTCAGAGCAGGTTATTTTTAATTAAGTACCAGAAGGATCTATAAAAGTGGATTGTGAAACCATCTGGTCTAGGTGCTTTATCAAGGTCCATAGACCATATGGCTTCTATCACCTCCTCTTCTTGGATGGGGGCTTCCAAGTTCTCATTATTCTGCCTTGTTACCAGGGTTGGAATATTTCTGAGGAGGTCCTCCTCTTGCCCTTCCATTTCCATGCTCACCTCTGTGTATATATTTTGGAAATGACAGAAGGTTGTTTGCTTCAAGTATTTTGGTTGGGTGATTGTGCCATTATTTTCAGTCGCTATTTCTAGAACTTTACTTTGCTGCTCCCTCACTTTAGTCTGTCAATGGAATAATTTAGTGTTTTTATCTCTAGCCTTAAACAAGAGACTTCTTGATTGTATTCTCCATTCCTCCTCCTCTTTTCTCTTTTGAGTGTATATTTACTTACCCAGATATTTTTCTCTATTTAGAATATCTTCGGTTACTTCTGCCATCTCCATTTCTTGGGTCAAGTTTTCAAAATGATTTTGAAGGACTTTACTCTACTTCCCCAGAGGATTGTATTCCTCTTTGACCCAGATTCTCATGGCTTTCTTGACTCGTCTAAGCTTCTATTCCGAGATGAATGCTGGAGATCCCGATGTATCTACTCCATTCTTCTCTTACCAACTGGTGGAGTTTTTCTTCTTGGATCCAATGATGATTGAAGTGAAATGGGATTAGGCCCTAATCTGCCTTATCTGGCATATCCAGGAATATCACATGGCTATTTGATGCTAGTTTACTCATCGTTTCCACCTTGTAGTCCTTGTTAGCTAGTAGCGAGTTTGAGTGTATCCATATTTGGTCTAGTCGCACTACTATGTGGGCCTCCCATGTTCATTGGTTTGACCATGTGAACTTTCTAGATCTTGGTTTGGGATCTTCCAAGTCCCATTGAGTGACAAGGTCATCCAGTTGCTCCCTAAAAGAATCTCTCATGTCTTTTCCCCCACATCTCTAATTTTCTAGGTGGGTGGTGTTGAAGTCGCCCATCGGGATAGTGTTAGAATGATGATCTTTAGATTTGAGGTTATTCATGTTGAGAATTTGGAGGGTTGTAGGTTAATACAAATTCTCTTCTAGATAATTACTTGTGAGCTTGTTTATGTATTCTCTTTTTTATCTTGTTTAGCCTTTGATTAGGTTAATTATAATAAATAAACATGACACAAACTTAGGCTCTTGGAGCCAGGGAAAAGTCTCTCCCTCTTAGAGAGGAAAACCCGCAAAGAATTCTTCTTATATATCTTCAATTTACATGTACCATGACCCACACTTAAACCTTTAACCTATGAATGCTTCCAAGACCTTATTGCTTCTTCTTTGATGATATTCCATGCCGATCTTTCTATTTTTCACCAGTCTACACTATCCTTTCTTTTATTCACTATGAGAGGGAAGATAAATCCTATATTTACCTTCCTCTCTTTTCTTATTCAGCAGTAACCCTTACTTTAGATATTCACATTGCAAACCACTATTAACATCTCAGACAATGTTTGACTTCAAAATTCCTCATTTTAGTTCGATGAAATTTTTTCATAATGTCAAGTATACTCTACACTTCTTCATGTGTATTTATCGTACTTCTTTACAGGCATACCTTAGCTCTCTATCCTATGTATCTTCAGAACTACATAACATGTATTTTCTACACTACATACCATGTATTATCTGCATTGTCCATCATGTAGTGACCACATTTCATAGTTGTTATCCGCACCATGTATCAATTTACATCCACATCGTATATAATTGCTTGTCTACAATTTATACACATTGTATATTGTATATAACCCATAATTTATATCACAGAGATCATCATATATAACGCCTAATTTATATCGCAAATATGACTTGTATCCTTCGCACTTTCTAATTACCGAGATGCATCGAAACTTGTATCCTTCACATTTCTAATTATCGAGATGAAACAAAAATTTCATAAGGGATCACATTATACTCCAATTATTAATGCATTTCATTTTTCGCGGCATTCCATTTGAGAGTTGATTGCATTTTCTATGAGAGATCCACTTTATTACTTAGTGTCTAATTGACCGTAGAGGCACCATAGATATAGAGGCAGTCTTCTTGCTTTTAGGCCGACCACCCACTGGCTTGTAGGCCGACTTAGCTGTGACTGAATTCAACATAGATTTCCAGCGTTGATTATTTCAATTCATTCTTCCACAGATTTTTAGACAAGGTCTTAGAGCATTCAATAACAAATATGTTATTCATATACATGACACTGAATATATTTATAAACATAAGACAAACCCTACTAGACATCAAGAAGTATTCTAGAGACCTATAATAAATCTTGCTCATGAAACCCATGAATCAAGTACAACAAAATTACATTTTATTATCTTTGTCTTCTTCTTTATATAAATACATAATCAACATGAAGACCGACCTAGTTACACTTTTCAACACTCCCTCTTAACTAGGGAGGTATTCATACAGGTACATGGTCACTTCCACACTGAAGAATCTCATAAGAAGAATCGGATTGGTAATCACATCTGTATAGCATCATATCAACCAGCATTGTCCTAGTGCAAGGCCTTGACTAACAGCCCCATCTCTCAACAAAACAATGGGCTACAATGATAGCGAGACACATGACTAATATCCACCATAGTCATAGTCTCTCTAAGGTACATATCCCACCTAGGTGTTCCTAGAGTATGACCTTCTTGGACTATTCTTCTCTTGGGTAGCCAGCCCTCAAAGAATATCGGTCCATGACTACTTTTATCTTGAATTCCCTATCTCATTCTCAAAGAGTATCGAATGCAAGATGATTTCCCAATCCTCCATTTTGTCTTCCAGGTGAAGAGATTAGGGGAATTTTGAGATCTAAAATGGGCCTTCTAAGGAAATTATAAAATAATAGTGGAAATAGTAAAATAATATTTGATTACGTCATCAAATTTTAGAGGGAAAAAAGAAAAAACTACTTTTTCAACTCATTTTTTGAACTTATCTCCCAAATTTTTTACTCAAATTTTGAGTGGGAGTACTCATTGGATGAAAAATTTAATTCCTCATACAAGGACTAGCCATGTTGCATACTTTCAATGGGTCCCGCTACATGAAAAATGAGAAATACATGAAAAACATGATTGCAATCACACTTTTTTATGTATTTCTCAGTTTCGTGTAGCAAGTTCCATCAAAATTATGCAACATGGGTACTCCTTGGATGAGGAATTAAATTTTGCATCCAACAAGTACTCCCACTCGAAATTTGAGTAAAAATTTTTGGAGATAAGATGAAAAATTAGTTTTATTATTTTATTATTTTTTAATATTTTTACCCTTTTACTTAAAAAATGGTGAATCATCCCCCATGGTTGACATCATCTTGAATCCTATTGGTTCTTAAAAATTTTATTTTTGTTGTACATTTTTCTTAGGAGGCCCATTTTAGACCTCAAAATTCCCCTAATGCCAAAATGATATGTCTATTGATTCTCTTCACATGGCCTTCACTAAGACTTATGGTTGTTAGTCATGGTTTAGTGAATGACACATGTAATAGAGAATCACATACGTCACTCCCTCTGAACATAGGAAGGACATATTTCAAGTTTCTTCCAAGCAAGAAACTTACCACCAGGCTCCTCATCAACCAGGGTCCTATAGCAACAATCCAACTACTCATGAAGAGTTCCTCTCCTCGATGTCATGGATTTTGATATTGAGGAATCTTCAACTTTTGGCTTCATAGGGCACAGATTAGCCATAAATTTCAGTCACGAGTCATGTCCACTATCAAAAAGTGATTCATAAGTATTCCTCATTTGGTCCACCGTTATTCCATGTTTCTTTCCTTCGAATCATCCTCAAGGATCATAAATCCTTTCTTATGATTAGAAACCTTGCATAACTTCATCCAGATAAACATATACATATGAAATTTGTTGGCTCGAGGGGTCCTGACCGAGGTTCGGTAAGCAAGGTTTTCCAACAAACCCCTATACTACTGGCCCTTTCGGCAGTGACCTGCTTTCGTAGGTCAAAGTCTCACGCAAAGTAGTATGGGTGGGTGCTGGAACTAGGTTTCCACACCCTAAGAAAGGATGGGTAAAGCAAGCAGAGTAGTGCTAGATCATGTAATCCATGATTACCTTATTCTACACAGAGTTAATTAAACATCTATTCGCATCCATGTGCACTAGATCTATAGTTATACGCATGTTATATCATCAACACAGCAGTACATAAACAGAACATAACAGATCTAGATCCACAAACACAGTACACAGATATTTCGCAGCTTAATAACAGGAAATGCACAATAAAAAAATTACTAGTAATTCATATAACAGTAATCACAGATTCAGTTCTCTAACAATCTTTCGCATTCATTCATTCATCAATTATTCCTTACAATTCCAATTCCCTTCCCAACCTGCACACACAGCAGTAGGGTCTGCACACAGCTGGACTAGTATCTCCGCACACATAGCCAGTAGGAGTCCATTCCCAAAAACCTAAAAAGATCACTTAAAAAATAGATCACATCAATAGCTCATCATTTCCTATGCTTTACAATACAAAATGCATCTCTATTTATAATAATCTAGCCTCAACGTTCCTATGGTCTGCAACCCATGGTTTTTGGACCCCTAGTTTACCCTTTGACCCATTACAATATGTTCGAGGCTTTGACCTGCCCCAAAATCCCTCCACTATGCTAAATGTAACCAAAAAATATAAAAAATGGACCAATTTCATAGCCTATTAGGAGACCCTGTTCCAACAGTCCCCCAACACAATCTTCTGACTTGTCCCGAGTCACTACAGTGGTGCGGCTTCGACTTGGGTGCACAAGGTAGTCAGAGTCCAAAGGGGCGGAGGGAGTACTTCCTTACTCTGGGCCGCAGCATGTTGCGCAATGTTGACCATTGTCAGGGAGGTGGGGCCATCTGGAGCCATGATGATCTGTTCCAATAACTGGTGGAGGCGCGCAATGGTAGACTGGGCATCTTTGGCGAGCTAGAGTGTGGTCACAGCCCATGGTTTCAACCGTTTCTGAGTGACATGCTTGTTATGGCGAAGATTCTCAATCTTGTCCAGGATGGTTAGACGTTGCGTGGAGACAGTGGAGGGTGAGGAGGCTCTGACTTGGTCTAGAGTATCTTCCGCCTGCTGCAATTCCGTCTGGATATGCTGCAGCATGGAATGGTGCTAGATGGCCATCCATAGTTGGGTAGCTGCTTTGACCAGTTGTGCACCCTGCCTTAGCTGTTCTTGAATAATCTGCGTTGCCTCTATGAACACTGAAATCCGATGGTCCCGCAATTCCTAAGGTATGTTATACTGCTCTTGCCTGGCTCAGTCATGGTGGTGAACTTTGCGTAACACTCTGGTGTTTAGTCCTTGTAGCTCTATGCGAGATAGCTACGCTAAATCAATTTGGATGTCCTCCATAGTTGGATTAGGGGCATTGATGAGTGAAATTAGAGGGATGGAACACACATTTCTTTTGCTAGGCAGTGTTCTGGAGTTGCGGAGAAGCCGAAACATATCCTTATATCGCAGTGTTCCTGATGTGCGTGGTTCACGAGTAATCCTTTCTATCGGGAGCCAGTGCTCACCCGTGTGGCTGCACTCAGCAATCACAGGCTCTCTGGTTGGGTCCATCCTAGAAACACGGAAGCGGGCAACCCAGAGAATGTTATTGAGCACAAGAAACCAATACGTAGATAGCAGGAGCATGTTGTACGGTGAATAAATAGCCTAGTGTGTAATTATCCAGCCATCTACACACTGTTCGGAGATATTTAATGGTGGAGTAGCCCATTCATGAGACTGACCATCGATTAGGTAGATCAATCTTACCATAAATGGTTGTATTGATGATCTACCGCCGATTGTGTGTACTTGTAAGATCCCTTCTTTATTAAATCAGGATGTGCTAATGGTCGTCGTACATGCCTGAGGTCGTTTCCATAGAATGCCAGACCATGGATGACACTTGTATGTCATTCATGTACCTTGAGTGAAGGTCAACACGAGGCATGTCTGTGAGTTGGCCATCCATCTTTTTGAGCCATGCACTTTGCCCTTGGTTGGAACTTCCTTGCACTAGAGAGCTGCGTCGCAAGTCCTCATGCCATTTATTACTCGTGGCATTTGAAACTTATTCAAATTACATGTGGGTCCAGGCAGGTCTGTAATCGGACGCATGCCTAGCGCAGTGGTACTCCGGCAAGCCTGACCGTGCAAGGCTTGATCACACCCTCGAGTGTGGTATGTCAGCAAGTGTCCGCATAGGTCGTCTGACCTTAGAATCCATCTAGAAACTGGGGTCCCTATCCACAGGATCACCCTTCTCCAATACTTCTCCTCAGCGGAGAATACCATTCCTTGCGTAGGCACTCCATGCAATTTTAGGGATAGTGCCCCTATCCTACGTTCAGTGGGAAGCTTAGGTTCAACCATCTTCTGATTATCATCTATGTCCTCCTGGCAGGGTATGTTCCTTTCCGTGGTAGAAATGTGGTGAAACTTTCTGACAATATGAAGACATCGGTGCGCTAAAAATTCGTGCAATCGGCCTTGCCAATTTTCCAACTCCTCATCAGAGTCAGAAAAACATTCACTTTCCTTTTCCCTGCAAAGCATTCCTTCATCCGTGGGGTTAACCTGATCTTCATCCTGCGTAGTTAATTTATAAATGTGATCTAATTCCTCTTCCTCATAGGATGGCTCTGTATGTCGCTCACCTTCTGTTGGATATAGTGGTACTATGCCACACGTACCTTTTCTTTCAAACACCATGCTGCGTTTCTTGAGATTGATGACACCCCCCATGTCCATTTCCCAGTACAGTCCATGGAGCGCAGGGTAGGGATCCGCATCTTCCACAATTTCTATGACTTCAAAACCAACTAGGACCCTTACCCTTGCGATGTCAACCATGACTTTTGGTAACCTCCCTAGAGGGATGATTTTCTGTTTATTGGCCATTCACAGCTGGATGGTGGACCACTCTAATTTAGGCTCCCCCATTCATTTCCATTTCTACTTTGGTAAGACATTCGCATCTGACCCCAGATCTAAGATAACCCGATCCATCTCGTAGTCACCAATCTGCGTAGTAAATCATATCTCTCTTCCGGTGCACTTCTTATAGTTGTATAAATTGTTTACATCCTTGGTTTCAGGGATCAAATTGGTCTAAACCGTGCAGGTATTCAGTAGTGCTTGGATATTTCCTACAGCCTGAAGATTTCGTAGCAACTTTAGACATGCCTTTAAAAAGGGCTCAACTCCTTCCTCTATTTGAGGTTGCGTTGGCGGCTGCATAGAGTCTTTTGGTGGTGTCTGTTCTTTGAAAGGCACCCCTTCCCAGGAGGCAAGCTCCTCTTTTTCTCCCTAGGTGACCAGCCTACTACGTGTCATGACTTTTACAGAGGGATCCACCTTTCTTAGCTCAAATTTAACTCTTTGTACCTTCTATGTAGGGATGGGCTACTTTTCCTGCATCTTGGCTATTAAAATTGGGAAGTCCTCCATATCATGGTCCAACTGCCTACAATATTTTCATGATGACCTGATGGTATTTGGGCATTCTCTGGAAAAGTGCCCTATTTCCCTACAGTTATAACAGAATAGCTGCCCACGTCCTCATCCTGTGCTTCCTCCCTAACCTCCTCTGCCTCGGGCCGGTGAACCTCCAAAGTGCGTAGAAAATATTGGCGATGCAGTGTCCGATTGTACCCTATATAATTTCCAACGATCCATCATTAATTCCTAAGTATGACGATTATGCTCATCATGTCCCACTGATAGGCATAGTTGGCACCATTTTTGCTTTAGTTCTGGGACATAAGCACCTAACCGAGGGTAATGGTTCATATCGTGCGGTCCTGCTACCCGAAAATCATCACGCCATAGTGCAGGTTCACTTGAACCTGGTCGTAATAGGATGGGTTCCCTACTTACCCCTAGGCGTACCGGGCTAGGTCCTCCTACTTGCATGTAATCTATCAACAGAGGGCACTGATCCTTCATATGGCTAGACACCCGACATCGTATGCACCAGAGATCTGTGCAACCGTCCTTTCCTCGCTCTTTTCGCAGGTTTTGTATCTCCATATGCATAGCCCCAAGTTGTTCCTAGATTTTTTGTACCCCTGTTGACATATCCTCTTAGGTGGCAGCCTCTAGTCTCATAGCAAATTACACAGGCTTCTCCTACGACTCGAAGCTCTGATGACTCATTGGCATGCGCAGGTGAGGTAACAACATAGTGATGAACCATTCCGTGTGCTATCTATCATCATATTCACATCCTCCTTCCCTGATTTCTTTCTTCAGCCATTGATCAGCCTCCCATACTGACTCAGATGCACCTTGTTTGAAGTCCTTTACTTATGCTACCGACTGGGAATAAGATTTCAGCTTCCTGAACTGGTGCTTCAAAGTGCCCTTGATATCTTGAATAGCTGTGCCCCCATTCTGGGCAATACACTGCTTATACCGGTCCAGGGCCCTATCCTCAAAGGCTAATGAAATTTGTGCCCTTTTTACCATATCACTTGCCACATTCTATGCAGTCCATACGGAGTCTGCAACAAACCAAAATCAGTCCATATCCTCATCTCCTACCGCCTTGAAGGTAGGTAGTTTCAAATGTGCATCCATATGACTGTCTAGTGGCGGTATAGGAAAATTCTTACGTTTGTGTGGCCGAAGTGGCGATGTAGCTGTGGGATCTTGCGCAGATGGTTCCTGCAATGGATTGTAGGTAGATCTCCCTTTGTCAAGGTTGGTCTGATAGTATTTACCACAGTGGGTCGCACTACCATCTAGATTCGAGGTCATTCAATCAGTATGAATACACAGAATGCTCTTTTCGCATAGTAATTTCTTGATCAGCAATGGTAACGTCCTCAAAAATTTTCCTTGGAATCCCTTGAAGAATCGTCATTCGACCTCAGAGTATGATACAAAGTAATCAATGGAAAATTCCATCACAAATCCTCCAAGCGCACTATCCACCCAGTGATCCATCGTGCATGTGATAGTATTATCAGTTTTTTCCAGCTGCTCAAGCAGCTCTGAGGTCCACTGTGTGACTCGATCGTCCTTCCAGCACTTTTTTAATTCCACAAGCCGGGCCAACCACTCCTGGAGTTCAATCGAAAAGGTTACAAAGAATATTTCATATCTTTCAGTAATAATGTACCTATTTTTCCACCTTTCCGCCGTTAATATTTCACTCCGGTTTTCTTTTACTGCGAACTCCTGGATCTGTCTTTCGAACCAGTCTTCGATCTCTTTTCTTTCAGGTTTCTAGTATTCTCTTGTCATTACCCAATTCCTCTCTCAGAATTCTTTTGGTCTCGAAAACGGAACCATTTTTTGGCTCGAGTGGTCTTGATCCAAGTTCGGTAAGCAAGGTTTTCCAACAAACCCCTATACTACTGCCCCTTTCGGTAGTGACCTGCTTTCGCAGGTCAAGGCCTCACCCGAAGTAGTATGGGTGGGTGCTAGAATGTTGAGTGACCAGCTCCAAAAATAGAAGAAAAGAGATATCAACGCCTTAGAAATGAGCCACTTCGAGTGGGCAACCTCCAATACATTACATAAATGAACAATTCTTGGATGATACAATTTACAAAACCTCCTTTCTATATATAGGAGTCCATGGGGCCATAATTTAATCCTAGTGGGCCATAATGTAATCCTAGCCGACCTAACAATAATAATTTAAGGGCACAATAATAATAAAATGGGGGTTACAAGGGTACAATAATAACAATAAGGGGGTTACATTAACAACAATAAGGGACTATACTAGTAATATAGGGACCTAACATGCCCATGTCCTTCAAAAAAGTGTTGTCCTCAATGCTTGAGTAGCTCTGGGTGTTTCTGTATAAAATTCTCATCCTCCCATGTAGAATCTTCAGTGGGTAAGTTCTTCCACTTGATGAGATACTCTGAAATTGATCGATTCTGTAGTTGTCGAGTTCTTGTTTCTGTGACCGCTTCAGGTTCCAATATGATTTTTCCTTCCTTATCAAGTTTTGGCAATATTGTTTGAACTAGAATATTTTCACCTATAACCTTCTTTAAGCATGAAAGATGGAAAACTGGATGTACTCACGAAGAAACAGGAAGCTCTAATTTGTATGCCATAGTACCAATCTTTTGCAACACCTTGTAAGGACCATAGTACTTTGGTGATAATTTATTATCCTTCTTAGCTTTCTTGAGGGACATTTGTTTCTATGGTTGTAGCTATAAAAATACCCAATCTCCTACATCAAAACTTCTCTCACTGCGATGTTGATCTGCCTATTGTTTCATTCGATTTTGTGCCAAATTTGGGTTATCCTTTAAGAGTTGGAGAACTTATTGCTAATGCTCGATGTGATCTTCCACTGCTTGAACCTTTGAATTTTCCATTAAAGATGATGTGATCGATGGTGGATGATATCCATAAAGTGCCATAAATGGGGTCATTTTTGCTGCAGTATGGAAGGAAGTGTTATACCACCATTCAGCGAGAGGTAACCACTTGACCCATTGTGTTTGTTTATCAGAAACAAAACAACAAAGATATCCTTACAAACATTTATTTACTATCTCAGTTTGACCATCAGATTGAGGACGATAAGATGAGCTATGAGCTAATTGAGTACCCAAACAAGAAAATAACTCCGTCCAAAAATTTCTAGTAAAAATGGGATCTCTGTCGCTCAGAATAACCCTTGGGCTTCCATGTAGCTTTTGAATTCTGTCCATAAATGTAGTAACAACTGTACTTGCTTTAAATGGATGAGATAATGCACAAAAGTGTGCATACTTGGTAAGTCTATCAACTACCAACATGATGACATTCTTTCCTTTGGACTTAGGTAAACCTGTGATAAAATCCATTGAAATCTCCTCCCAACGTTGACTTGGAATGGATAAAGGTTGTAGAAGTCCCGGGGTCTTAATTGTATCCACTTTATTCTACTGGCACACCAAACATTCCACCACAAACTTTTGAATATCAGATTTAAGGCCATCCCAAAAAAATTCTTTCTTCACCCTATGGTAAGTTTTTAAAAATCCTAAGTGTCCTCCTAAAGGAGAAGTGTGCAATTCCAGAAGAATATTTTGTTTTAGGTGGGAATTATTACAAAGATATAAGCAATCTTTGTACCATGAGGAATCATTTTTCCAACTAAATGTATCATATGTACTAGGATCTTGCTGCAACTTTTGAATGAGTCTCCATATATCTTTTTCCTTATTCCATTCACCTCTTGCTTCAGTTATCCAATCTGGTTGGATAATAGAAATGGCACAAAGCAATGCTTCCACCTCTTCATTCTTTCTTGAGAGTGCATCTGCAACAACATTAAGCTTTCCTTTTTTGTAGATTATTTCAAAGTCACAACCCAACATCTTTGTGACCCATTTTTGCTGCTCTTCTAAAGATAGTCTTTGTTCCAAAAAGTGTTTAAGACTATCATGATCAGTTTTTACCTTGAAGTGTCTTCCCATTAGGTAAGTTAGCCATTTCTTTAGTGCATGTAGTATTGCTAACATTTCCTTCTCATAAATAGGTTTCTGTAAATACTTTCCTTTGATTGGACGACTTTCAAAAGCAATGGGTCTTCCTTCCTGCATTAAAACTGCACCAATTCCATTTCCTGAGGCATCACATTCCACAATAAGGGTTTTTGTGAAGTCTGGCGTAGCTAAGACCGGTGCTAGGCACATTGCCTCTTTAAGATGTTCAAAGGCCTTAGTTGCTTCAGGAGTCCATGAAAATGCATCTTTCTTCGATAATGTTGTTAGAGGTGCTGCTATTCTCCCATAATTCTTAACAAACTTGCGATAATACCCTGTTAACCCGAGAAATCCTCGCAACTGCTTTATGGTTGTGGGGACTTTCCATTCCTTAATGGCTTTTATTTTGTTAGGGTCTACCTTAACACCCTTGTGAGATACAATATGACCCAGATATTCCACCTCTTGTACTCCAAAGAAACATTTGGATGTTTTTGCATATAATTGTTTCTCCTGCAATAGTTTGAGCACCCTGTCAACATGTTCAACATGATCCTTCCAAGACCTACTGTAGATTAGTATATCATCGAAAAATACTAGCACAAATTTTCTAAGGAAGGGTTTGAAAATGGAATTCATCAACCCTTGAAATGTAGAAGGTGCATTGGTAAGGCCAAAAGGCATGACCAAAAATTCATAATGACCCTCATGAGTTCAAAATGTTGTTTTTGGAATATCTTCAGTCTTCATTCTAATTTGATGATATCCTGAACGAAGATCCAACTTGGTAAAATAAATTTCTCCATGTAATTCATCCAATAATTCATCAATCACAGGAATGGAAAATTTATCTTTAATGGTCAGCTTATTGAGCTCCCTATAATCCGGACACATTCGCCATGATCCAACCTTGTTGTGTACCAATACTACAGGAGCAGAGAAAGAGCTTTGACTAGGTTGAATTATACCCGCCTCTAACATTTCTGCAATCATACATTCAATTTCACTCTTTTGGAAGTAAGGATATCTATAAGGCCTGATGTTTGGAGGAAAATTTCCTGGAATCAAATGAATAGCATGATCATGATCATGAATAGGTGGGAGTTTCAAACACCTTAGAATGATTCTCCAAGACTTGTTGGAGATCTGCAGAAATAGATGATTTTGATGTCGAAACTTCTAGTGAGCATAATTGTGCAATTATGCCTCATTGTTCTTTATTTAGAAGCTTTTTCATGACATTAGAGCTTGCTATCCTTCCCGGCTTCCCTTCAATACCCCGTAGTTCGACTTCCTTTCCTTCTAAAAAAAAATTCAAGAAAATTTCTTGAAAATTAAAAGCTATTGTCCCCAAAGACTGTAACCATTGTACTCCTAGTACAACATTAGCACCTCCCATAGGAATGGAAAGAATTGGAATAGTCAATACATATTCCCCCATGGTTAGCTTGATATTATGGCATTTTCCAGAGAAATTTATAGTTCCTCCATTTGCAACCATCACTTGACATTCTGGTGCTGTGTATAGGAAACAATTTAATTCCTTGGCTACCTTACAATGAATAAAATTATGGGTGCTACCTGAATCAATCAACACTATTACCTTTTTCTTCTTGATTTGTCCTTCTATATTGAGATTTTGAGGAGTGGTAATTCCTACCAGTGCATTACACGATATGGTCGGATTTATTTCTTCCTCTTCTAGGGCTGGTTCCTGGTGTATATCCTCTTCTTGTTCATTTTCTTCTTCCTCTTCACAATCTATGTAAAATAATTTCTTCTCAGCACACTTATGACCTTTAGTGTATTTGCTATCAAAACTGTAGCAAAGCCCTTTTGCTCTTTTTTCTTCCAATTGTTGTGGTGTCAAACTTGTAGGTTGTGGAAATCTAGGCGTAGCAACACTTCCTTCTTTATAGAATTGAGTGATAGGCTTCTTTGTCGCCATTATTTTACATTCAACTTTTCTTGCCAACTTGAATGCCTTCTCCAATGAATCTGGTTCCAAAACGCGAAATTCATGTTGGATATTATCCTTTAAAGTGCCTATGAAGAGATCGATCCTGTGTTCCTCTGGAATATCAGTTACTCTTATATTCAATTTTTGGAATTCCTCAATGTGCTACCCCACTAAACCCTTTTGTTTGAGATTTATCAATTGGCTAAAGAAGGTGTTTCTATTTTTATCCTCATAATGTGCTATCATTTCCTCCGTAAAAATTGACCAAGTGACAATTTTTTTACGGGAGCAAAGCCATCGATACCATACAAATGTATTTTGTTCTAAATGTAAAGTTACAATGCGTACCTTTTGTGTGTTTTGCACATTATGGAGATCAAAATATTGCTCCATCTGTAGTATCCATGTTACAGGATCCTTTCCATCAAACTTCCTCATATCCATTTTTGGAATATGGTGGTTCTTCCCGCCAACATTAGATTTTATGAAATCACGATTAACATTGATTTTTTTCTCATCATGAGGTTCTTCTACTATCTTTTCACCATTAGGAAACATTTCTTGTATCAACTTTGTCAAACCTTCGATGTCTGTTTTTAGATCATTCTTCATGTTTTCCATGTTGTATTTCATGTCATCCATCTTAGCTTCCATTCCATCCATCTTAGCTTCCACGCCATCCATCTTAGCTTGCACGCCATCCATATTAGCTTCCACACCTTTCTTCAAAACTTCCATTTCATTTTTTGTTGCTCTTTGCAAGAGTGAAATTTGTTGCACTTGCTCTTGTAATTTTGATAGATCATGTTGCAATTCTTCATCTTCATGAGTCATAGTAGAGCCTTCTGAAGGCTTAATGGGTGTTGAATTATTTTTATTAGGCATATTTTAGAACCCAATACTAATATCTATTCTACAATATTCCCTTGGATTCAATTCAAATTGATTCTTCAAACAAGACTTATGCAATTCAGAAAAAAAAAACATACACACCTTTTTCTTGCTTTTGAGGAGCTCGATATTGAAATTGGATTATCTTTGTGATTGCAGCACTTCAATATTTTATTTTTAGTACCAATGTATCCCTCTGAATTATATTTTGAATGCCATAGGTCTGACCTGATTTGCATTCTCCAAGACAAAGTTGTGTCCAATCTCCCACAATGACCTAATTATGCACTAGTTCAGTAGAGCGAACTTGTAGGACTTGCCGTGTGTCACTGTTTCATATTTTGTCTCTGAAATTGATAGCCAATAAACTACAGTCTGTGTACTTCTGACTAATTTTTACTTCACTCCAATCCGATGCCCAGAGAGAGAGTTATTGAACTTTTCCCACGATCACCTCTTTGAGATGAAATTGAGGAGCTTGAAAATGCACTACCTTCCACAGATCATATCTCCAAAAATTTTGTGAACCAAGCTCTAAAATTTTTTGATTAATTTCTTCAAGATTTTAACTTCACACCATAAGAATTTCAGATTCTGAACCTTCGTTGAAAAAACTTTATAGCGAAAATTCCACGATGACCTGTTTAGGAGCTTGAAAAAGGACCTAAGTTCCACAGATCATATCTCCGAAAATATTGGGAACCAAGCTCTGAAATTTTTAGAAAGTCTTCCTCGAGAATTTTTCTTTGCACCCTAAAAATTGTAGCTTCTGAAACTTCGTAGAAAAAATTTTATAGTGAAAATGCCACAATGACCTGTTTGGAGCAGCGAAACCCTAGAATCCAAACCTCTGATACCAAATGTTAAGTAACCAGCTCCAAAAATAGAAGAAAAGAGATATCAACGCCTTAGAAATGAGCCACTTTGAGGGGGAAACCTCCAATACATTCCATAAATTAACAATTCTTGGATGATACAATTTACAAAACCTCCTTTCTATATATAGGAGTCCATGGGGCCATAATGTAATCCTAGTGGGCCACAATGTAATCCTACCCGACCTAACAATAATAATTTAAGGGCACAATAATATTAAAATGGGGGTTGCAAGGGTGCAATAATAGCAATAAGGGGGTTACACTAACAACAATAAGGGACTCTACTAGTAATATAGGGACCTAACATGGAACCAGGTTTCTGCACCCTGAGAAAGGATGGGTAAAGTAAGCAGAGTGGTGTTAGATCCTGTAATCCCCGATTACCTTATTCTACACAGAGTTAATTAAACATCTATTTGCATCCATGTGAACTAGATCTATAATTATACACTTGTTATATCATCAACACATCAGTACATAAACAGAACATAATAGATCTAGATCCACAAACACAGTACACAGATCTTTCGCAGCTTAATAATAGGAAACGCACAATACAAAAATTACCAGTAATTCATATAACAATATTCACAGATTCAATTCTCTAACAATATTTTGCATTCATTCATTCATCAATTCTTCCTTACAATTCCAATTCCCTTCCCAACCTGCGCACACAGCAGTAGGGTCCGCACACAGCCAACAGGAGCCCATTCCCCAAAACCCAAACAGATCACTTAAACAACAGATCACATCAATATCTCATCATTTCCTATCCTTTACAATACAAAATGCATCTCTATTTATAACAATCTAGCCTCAACGTTCCTATGGTCCGCAACCCATGGTTTTCGGACCCCTAGTTTACCCTTTGACCCATTACAATATGTTCGGGGCTTTGACCTGCCCCAAAACCCCTCCACTATGCTAAATATAACCAAAAAATATAAAAAATGGACCAGTTTCGCAGCCTGTTAGGAGACCCCATTCCAACAAAATTTTAGAACAAAAGTTACCTTACTGATGATCTTTCACCATGACATCTTCCTGTAGGCATCTACATCCTTCATATAGATTGACACATCTCCTAATGAAGTGTTTTGTCAAGGGTATTCTTATTTACCAGACTTCTGCCAAAGTCTACATATCTTCCCAAGAAATCTCCAAGTCACATCTTCTAGGCTTCCAGATGATAACTGCCTCTTGACATGGTTGCATTTTGTGATCTCTTCCTTCATGCACATTCTGCATTCCCAAAAACTTACAACCTTTATAGTTTCTCGTTAATATACAACCACCTCATATTCCATGAGGACATATTATGTTGACTTCATATGTTCGTTCACTGAGAGATACTCCTCCATAGATCATACTTCTAAATAAAAAATTTCATTATTTGCAGCCATATGACATGACTTCACAACATCTAATGTTAGCATATAAATATATACATACCTCATACCCTTTTTCCCTTGAGTCATCCTGTAGCAATTTCTCAAGAATGAAGAGCTTCATTCTTTTGGCATGCTCCATCAATATCCTAGAAATTTTTTTTCATGATGACCCTTTCTCTTGATGACTGCTTTCCATTAGTAACGTTATCAGAGAGGTTTTCTCGGAGCTGATTCACCAGGAGCTCCTACCATGCTTTCATCAGGATTCTACACTGCTTCCTATCATATAACCAATAGAAAACACTTAAAGGAGAAGATGAGGTCAATAGTAGTGGACATCCCTTGCTTCTTCTTTCTTATCAGGATCTTTCCTCATTTCAGAGACATGGGCTTATTTTCTATTTCTCATGTCCTTTTTCATATTAAGGACAATTTCTCTTTTAATGCCCAAGTTCATCAAATCCAAGGCATCGTGCTTCGTTCACATTTATTCTTTTATTCTGAGGACCAAAACTTACTGAATCTTCCTTTCTTCCTGGACATGGCTGTAAAGGTTTGATTCCTTCACTTGATCTTGTAACAGCTTTGGCTTTCAATCTTGTTTCCTCTATTTACATAGAGACCCTAAATCATGGAATGGTATGACTTCTATCTTCCCTTATATTCGTGAAGTGAAATTTTCCCCATTCTTCTCATAGAGTTTTTAGCACCACTGTAGTCTTCTCCTAGTTCCTACAGTTGATCATAGAGATTGCTTCTCCTGCAGTACTCACATAGAATAGCTCCACTAATTTATTATATATTCCTTTTGATGATTTTAGATTTTGTACATCCGAGATGATAAATTCTTTTATGGATTCTATAAGAATCCTTTCGAAACTTATATCTCCCTTCATGAATCTGGCATGACATCATTGTCCTTGTCTTCTATGGAAAGTTTGAAACCCAAAATAGTTTGTTTCTTTATTTTCAAAGGAAAAATTTTAATAGATTCATATAAAGTCATAGATATACTTACTTGAGTAGATTATTTTATTCTTCTACCAGCTTGTTTACTTTGAAGATGGTTGAAGCTTCCTTTGAATGGTGATTGATGATGATATTTTGTTGCTTCCTTGAAAGATCAAGGATGATAGTTAACTTGCCTTGAAGCTTTTGATGGAACTACTTAAATGATCTACTAGCACATTTAAGATGGTTCTATAATACGGTCTTATTTCTTTCCATATGGAAGTCTGACCTTTCCTCTAAGAAAATCCTTTCTTTGATGCCATCCATGAAATCTGATTCTTGAGTGTCTCTATGCCCTTTCTATCACCTTAGCTCTGATTCCATGTTGAGAATTTGGAGGGATATAGGTTAATAAAAATTATCTTCTAGATAATTACTTGTGAGCTTGCTTATTTCTTCTCTTTGTTATCTTGTTTAGTCTTTCATCAAGTCAATTATAAAAAATAAACACGACAAAAACATAGGCTCCTGGAGCCAGGGAAAAAACTCTCCCTCTTGGAGAGCAAAACTCGCAAAGAATTCTTCTTATAGATCTTCAGTTAACAAGTACCATGACCTAGACTTAGACCTTTAACCTATGAATGTTTCCAAGACCTTATTGCTTCTTATTTGATGATCTTCCATGTTGATATTTTTATTTTGCACCAGTCTACACTGTAATTTCTTTTATTAACTGTGAGAGGGAAGGTAAATCCTAGATTTACCTTCCTCTCTTTTCTTATTCAACAGTAACCCTTACTTAAGATATTCTCATTGCAAACCACTATGAACATCTTAGACAATGTTTGAATTCAAAATTCCTCATTTCAGTTCGGTGAAATTTTCGCATAATCTCAAGTATACTCCGCACTTCTTCATGTGTATTCACCGCACTCCTTTACATGCATACCTCAGCTCTTTGTCCTATTTATACTCAACACTACATAAAATGTATTGTCCGCACTGCATAGTATGTATTATCCACACTATCCATTATGTAGTGACCGCATTGCATAGTTGTTATCCGCAATGTGTATCAGTGTACATCCGCATCATATATAATTTATTGTCTACAATTTATTCGCACTGTATATTGTAAATAATCCATAATTTATATCACATAGATCATCGTATATAATTCATATTTTATATCGCAAATACAACTTGTATCCTTTACACTTTCTGATTACTAAGATGCATTGAAACTTGTATCCTTCGCACTTATGAGTATCGAGATGCACCAAAAACTTCATAGGGGATCGCATTATACTCCAATGATTAACGCATTTCATTTTTTCTGGCATTCCATTTGAGATTTGATTTCATTTTCTGTGAGATATCTACTTTATTATTTGGTGTCTAATTGACCACAGACGTAGCATATATATAGAGGCATACTTCTTTATTTTAGGGTGACCATCCACTAGCTTGTAGGCTGACTTAGCTGTGACCGACTTCACCATATATTTCCAACGTTGATTATTTCAATCCACTCTTCCACAAATTTTTGGACAAGGTCTTGGAGCATTCAATGACGATTAGGTTCTTCATATACATGACACTGAATATATTTATAAACAGAAGACAAACCCTACTATAAATTAAGAAGAAGTCTAGAGACTTATAATAAATCTTGCTCATGAAACCCATGAATAAATTAAAACAAAATTACATTTTATTATCTTTGTGTTCTTCTTTACATAAATACATAGTCGACATGAAGACCTACCTAGTTACACTTTTCAATAGTTCAAGGTTTGATAGAACTGATTTTTTTTTAAATAGGTTACAAGAACATATATATTGAAGAGTTTCACCCTTTGCTTGGTTTCTTTATGTTCCAAAAGTGTTAGAAGGATAATTTGAATTTTTACCTGGTGGATGAGGGTGGATATTTGGCTATCCCATCTTGTGAAAATTCCCCCGGAGGCTCCCCTGGAGGAAACCATCGTTGTGATTCCCTTTGTCCAAAATTATGGGGTTGTTGCAAGCATTCATGATTATCCTAACTTAGTCTCTTGGATACATAGGACTTAAGGTTTGAGACTGGTGATTATTTCCTTCATACTTTTTACTTTTTGAGTGATTCTGAGTCCTCTACAATTCCAAGAGACTAGTTTCATTATTGACTGTGGTTTTATAGGGTGTTGCTGGCCTCCTCTACAAGGAATCTTCTTTGCTATATCTCTTCTTGTGTGTATCCTTTAAACGAGTCCATGCATGACTGTAGGCCTAGGGTTTTATCTCTTTCTTTGAAGATTTCCCTGACCTCCCTATTGGGCTTTCTTCCTTTCTTTTTCCCGAGTCTTCTTCCATTCCAACTTCATTTTCCTTTTGTTCTCCAAAATTTTCTCTTGGTATTTTCCCTCCTTCTCCCTGTTTGCCTGTGTCTTGAAATAGGGTGATGCTGGTGGGTTGATGATCGGGGGTATACTACCATTGACCAAGGTTTTACTTACACTACTCCTTCCATTTCCTGGGGTTGGCTCTAGGGAAAATATTTTTTGTTGGTTCTGTCTGGTTGCAGCGTTTCAGTGTCCCCTAAAGTTTCCACAATGGTGAAGGTATTTCTTTCTTTTTGCTTATGCTAAGGTCTTTTCGGCTGGTTTTCCGTATGTAGAGGAGCATTATTTCTGCCTTTTGTCGTTATTTCCTTGGGAGCTCATGTTTCTCCCCCAGTTGTATTGGGGGTTGCTTTCATTGAGGTAGGTCCTTTTGTTTAGCCCTTTTTCTTCTGAGTTTTCCACTATTCCTGATCGAGGGATTCTGGGACTTCTTTGGGTTCTCCCTTTAGACAGTCTCTTGTGAAGTGTCCATACTCATGGCACTGCTTGCATTTTAAGGGGCATTCATCATAGTCGAAGGGTTGGACATGCGTCCAAACCCCATTTTGTAGAACTATTTATGCTGGTAAGAACTTCTCCAGATCTAGCTCTACGCATATCCTGGCACATGCAGACATTTTTCCCTTAGGTTTAGCCCCATCAACATACCTCCCTAAACTATTTCCAACAGCCTGGAGGCAGTTGTCGCCGCAGCAAGAGATGGGAAGACGTGACAGTTTTACCTAGACAAGGATGCATGTCGGTATATCTTCTTTGGGGTCAAAATCAAGAGTACATTTGTTCATATACAACCCTCTTGGGCAAACAAAATAAAGCCCACCTAGAAATATCAGATGCATGTCTTCTACAAATTGTAAAACAAAGGCAAAGAACCCCTTACCCACACTGAAAATTGAGATGTCTCCTATTGTGAGCGGTCGCCAGTTTTTTCCTACCCATTACTCCATGGAGGTTGGGGATGACCATATTCCTGTGAACTACCCTACTAGGTCACATTCTGAGAAGATTTTTTATTTCTTGTGGAAGGAGACTGATGGGAGTTGGACCTTTGGGAATTCTCCATTCTTTTAACAACCTTCAAGCCCCCATTACAGTTTTTGTATTTTTTCTGCAAAGTGTGGACCAGTGATGCGAACTCTAGATCTTCATCCATGTTGTGAGGTGGGGAAGGAGGAATGGACCCCTCTTGATTCATCATTTAAGGCTGCAGACAGTGCTGCAGATCCATGATCTATGAAGCCCTAAGCTGGAGTAGAAGCTATTCGTGGTTCTAAACCCTAGGATTTCTGCTCATTCCACATGCTACAACAAAAAATTGAAAATTTTAAGAACAATAAATAATTCATATTTAATAAATGAAAATTAATTTCAATATTTATTAATAATTAACCTTTTTTAACCTAATTTGTTTTTAATAAAATAGTTAAAAAATTTAATGCAATTTTTTTTAATATAACCCCTTCTATAATCTCCACCTTATTGCATTAAAATAAAATAAAAAATTTAGTTACCTTTTGTTAGCCTTATTTAAATATATATCCGTAAAAAACCTAAACTTTTCTAATATATTTATTAACACCACTAAGACTTAGTAATAAAATAATAATAATAATAAATTTAATAATATTTATTTCAAAAAAAAAAAAAAATTTAAGTACTGGTCGGCTTTTTCAGCTCTTTCTTTCCACTATTTATCTACCCTGATCTATTCTCTTGTAAGAAGATTGTCCTCATGATGAGCCTTGATTTAGACTCAAAACATAGAGTAAAAATGAAAATTGTAGATATTCCGAATTCTGTATCTGAAAATTGTTATCATTATTAAAAATTAATTTGTAATTTGTAATTATTTGTTTTCTAAATTTATAAAGCTCATACATAATATAAAAATAATATTTTCTAAAAAATAAATAATTAATAATAACAAAACACTAATCATATATTTTAAATAAGAAAATTTTCCGAAAATTTAGATTTACGTATAATCGCAATATTTTATTCTTTATAAAAATTAATTAACACCAATAAAAAAATAAAAA
Organism: Pinus albicaulis; assembly: GCA_034641835.2. Lineage (NCBI taxonomy): Eukaryota > Viridiplantae > Streptophyta > Pinopsida > Pinales > Pinaceae > Pinus > Pinus albicaulis. The sequence goes on along the minus strand of CM076575.1, from coordinate 1,516,468,454 downwards.
TAAAAATAAAAATCCTATCCATCTAAAATTATAATAGTATATGAAGACTAGTAAAACAATAATAATAATAATAATAATAATAATAATAAATATCCTATGCATTTAAAATTTTGATAATAATACATTAAACGTATTTAATAATACAAATAAAGAATTTAATCTTTAGTGTAAAATTCAATATTTTCCTTGTTGTATAAATAAAAATTATTCTCCCATGGGGCATAAAGCAGATGGTGAGAGTGTGTTCTATTAGGGAATTTAATAGTGTAAAGGTCACATGTTCAAAACTCAATGGGAAAAATACTATAAATGCTAAGTGATGGTGTGGCCTTGGTTGAGTTCGACCCTTGGGTGATTTTGATGACTTAGGTGACCATGGGTCACAACCAAGCAAGAAACAAGTTAGGCGTATCAGTCATCTCAAGGCTCCATAACCTATAACACAAAAAATAAATAAAATTCAAGGTAGGCTCTGTAAAACTTGGTTCTGCATCAAAATCCTAATAACTACATTTGTTGTGGATCTACAACCACTCTTCCTATTGCTTGTTCCAACAGAGGGAAAAATTTTCCTTTATACAATGAGATAGAAACAAGTTACAATTGTGTTGGGTAGCATTCTACCTCTAATTGTTTATATCCAAAATGCTAATGTGGAACAAAAAAAAATTTCCCACCTAATACCTTGCTAGGGAAAAAAACATCGAGCAATTGCTTTCCCAAAGTAGCAATAGATCCCAAATTTGAGGTTTAATATAGTGATATTTGGGAATATATCTAACACATGTGAGAGCATTCCTTTATTGAAATATTTTTGGGGATTTTTCCCTCAAAAAAAGAACTTTCCCATTGGATCCAATTAAAATAGAAATACAAGGGGCAGGTTAACGGGGATCTGAGCACCAAATAATTCTTCACCATAGTATTTGTAAATATTGAAGATATAAATTTCGTCATTGAAAACAACCTGTACTTCTTCAAATTTATCGGGCTATACCTTCACTTTTGGAAATAAAGGTCTGTATCTAATAATGAATACTTAACCACAATTTTGGTCTAGATCAGAATGTACTCATTGCCATAGGAATTATATGATGAAGAAACTGTAGCCAACATTGGCAATTCCCTTGTCCATTTTGACAAAGACTCGAAAGTAGAGAAACAAGGCAGATATATCTTTTATGTCCAAATTTGTGTTTACATGAATATGTCCAAAGAACTTCTAGATTCCATTGACATTTACTACTAGGATGAGCGCCAAAAGAAAACCCTGGATTATTAGCACATCCCCTTCCATTTCTGAACATGCCATGAATACGACCATCTTTACAAAAATTATCCTCTTATGGATATAAACTCTAACCTGATCTTGTCCATTCCTCAGATGAGGATCGCTTCACAAAACCTAGAGGTAAGTGCAATGGTCCAAAAAACCCTCCCTTATAGCCTACTCACTTGGGGAAGAAACCACCCACTAGTAATAATTTTAACCCCCTCTCCTCCCCGGAAGATAAATAATCTCCCTATACCTCATCGTCCATGGAAATCAACATGCATAATTTTAATCTACCTTCTTCCGTACCCCCAGCTTCCCCTCTACATCAAGCTATCCCATAAGGTGGCCCTGATCACTCCATGGATCTAGATGAGGATATGGATTTAGACTCTATTAATGTTCCTGGAATCACCAGATATTGGAAAGGAAAGGACCCAAACACCCTCAAGGATAACCACATCAATGTCCTGAGTAGAGAATGTCTCAAATATTATCAATATTCCCCAAAATTGTCATTAGGGAAACCTAAAACTAAAACACTAGGAGTCTAATACTAGCCAATAAAAATACAACAAAACCCCACATGGAAGAAAAGAGAAAATGTAGGAAAATTAATCAAGAAATCTTGGAATAATTGTGAGATACGCTGGTCAATTTGGGGTGAATAATGTGATCTCAGAGGTTTACTCCACCAACTACACACCCCCAACATAAATATCATCTCTTGGAACATCAAAGGCCTCAACAAAAATGGAAAATAAAGGATTCTTAAGGAAAAATAGTTCTTTGAAAACCATACCATTATGATGATTGAGGACACCAACTCTTCAGGTGATGTAACTAATATAATATCCAGTAAGTGGGGTAGAGATTGTAGGGTGCCATACTCAATGCTTAGGTGAAATAGTATATTATTTCCATAATTTTCAATATCTAGGAAGTTCTCATGCTAAATATGTTTTCCTCATTTTGAATCCTCACTGCCCAATTCCAACTCATTGGATTCGACAAAATTGTTACCGAAAAATGTTTATAGACCACCCCTACGCAAGGAGAAATCTCTTTTTTTCCACTCAATTTATAGCACTAGTAATCTTCTCTACCCCTCTTGCTAGATTATAGGTGGAGAATTCAACCTGATAAAAACCCTATAATAAAAGAGAGGTGGTATAAGAATACTTGATGTTGATTCTACTCAGTTTACAAAATAATGGTGAGTTTGCGCTTGGTTGATATGGATAATATAAATGCACCCTTTACTTGGAACAAATAGAGGGGATGTTCCTAACAAGCGGTCTCCAAGCTAATTAAGTTCCTAGACTTAGCCCATCTTCTTGGAGGCATCCATTATTATTATTATAACTATGATTATTAGACAATATGTATAAGCATTTATATCAAAACATGACCTAGAAATAGACCCTTCCATCTAGAAAAGTTTAGGTTTTAGCATGTAGATTTCCAAGCCAAGATAAATGATTGGTGGGAAGAAATTGAAACCGTGGAAGACACATCAATGTACAAACTTCAGCAGAAACTAAAGTACATAAAATGGAACCTTAAAGATTGGAACAAAACAAAGTTCTGCAACATTTTGGTGGAAACAAAAAACTAGAAAAGAAAATGGAAACTATATCACATGAAGCAATCCTCCATGGAAAATTGTAGACACTAATTAATGAAGAAGTTACCACTCTTCCCAACTTGATGAGTGACAACAACTATAAGAACTACCATGGGGAAAAAAAATAAGGGTATCATAGTCTAGAGAGGGGAAAAGAAACATGACAATCTTCCACAAATATATGCTGCAGCATCACCACCATAATCACATTTCTTCCCTTGAAAATCATGGATATGGATTGAAATTGCAAGAGCAACACTGTTATCGATGAAATAGGTAACCGCACTGTTACCTACTTTTTTTTGGTAGCATAAAAAGCACCCGATTTTGAAAAGTGGTGATGCAGAATCGCCCTTTTTTTTTTAGCACATTTTTGAAACTCTAATATTTTTATTTATAAATTATGAATATTTGTTTTAAATGTTAGTAATTTTCATGCTAATTTTGAAACGTATTGATGCAGCATCAACTTTTTTTTCTTAGAGCGGTGATTTTCATGCTAATTTTGAAACGTATTGATGTAGCATCAACCTTTTTTTTAGAGTGGTGATTTTCATGTTGGCAATAAAACACAAAAATTAGATAAAAAATACATATAAAAACAATAAAAAAAAACCAATAAAATGTAAAAAATAAAAAAAATTAACTCGTAAAAATAAAAGATTTAAACAAAAATAAATTAAAAAAAACAAAAAAAACAAAAATATTCAAAAATTATATCAAAAGAAATGAAAAAAATTGAAAGAAAAACACATAATTTAAAGAAAAAAAAACTAAAATTAGTAAAAAAAATTAAAAAAAAAACATCAAAAACATTTTTTTCTAAGTTATTAAGAAAATCCATATAATTAAAAAAAAAATTAAATAGAAAATTTAAAAATAATTTAAATTACACAATTAAAATTTAGATAAAAAAAAGAAAAAATTTAATTTAAAAATTTAAATTAAAAAAACAATAATAATAAGAAAACAAAAATACAAATTTTAAAATTAAAAAAAAAAAACAAATTAAAAAAAAAAAAAAAACAAAATTGAAAAAGAAAATTATAATAAAGGAATTATAATAAAAAAAACTATCATTAAAAAACAAAAAAAAAGAAAAAAACCACGCACAAATAATTAAAAAATAAATATCCATAAATTTACTGTTTTTTTTTAAATGAAACAATTTATAAATTTTAAAAATGAAAAAACAAATAAACTAAAAGATTTAAAAAAAAAAATGAAATTAAAATTTAATAAATTTAATGAATAAATTTTAAATTTTAAAAAATAATTAACCTAAAATATTAAATTAAAAAAAAAAAAAAAAAAAATTGAATTAAAAAAAAAAATCAAATTAGAAAAAAATATTAAAAAATAAAAAAATAAAAAAATAAAAAGAATTTTTTGATCGTGGTGGCGCTGCCAGTCGGCCTCCCACCCAGGTGGCAGCGGAAGCCAGCCTCCGCCACCACCTGGGCGGGAAGGCGATTATCGGAATTGGCCTCCTGCCGCGAGAGGGCGATTCCGAGAATCGCCCTCCCGCAGCGGGAGCCAGATTACGGGAATCGCCCTCCCGCCGAGGGAGGCCGATTTCGGGAATCGCCCTCTCGCGGCAAGAGGCCGATTCCGAGAATCGCCCTCAGGCCGATTTCGGGAATCGCCCTGAGGCCGATTCCAGGAATTGCCCTCCCATCGCGGAAGGGCGATTCTCGGAATCGGCCTTAGGGTGATTCCTAGAATCGGCCTCTCGTCGTGGGAGGGCGATTCCCGGAATCGGCCTCAGGTTGATTCCCAGAATCGGCCTCAGGGCGATTCCCAAAATCGGCCTCCCACCACGGGAGGGCGATTCCCAGAATCGACCTCTCGCCGTCGGAGGGCGATTCTCGGAATCGACCTCCTGCCTAGCGGTCGGCCTCCACCGTCACCTGGGCGTGAGGCTGATTGGCGACGACACCACGATCAATAAAAATTTTTATTTTTTTTATTTTTTATTTTTTTTTAATGTTTAATATTTTTTTTTTAAAATTTTTTTTTTTAATTCAAAAAATTTATTTATTTATTTTTTTAATTTAATTTTTATATTTGAATTTTTTTTTTTAATTTTTTATTTTTTTTTTAATTTTAATTTTTTAATTTTATTCATTTTTTGTTTTAATTTTTTTTTTCTAAATTTTGTTAATAATTTTTACTAAATTTTGTATTTTTTTTTGTATTTAATTGATTTTTTCTTTTTTTTTTTTTATTTTTTCATATTTTTTTTTATTATTAAATTTTATGTTAGTTTTTTCATTTAATTTTTTAAAAATTTAGTAAGTTTTGTATTTTTTTTAATTTATTTGAATTTAATATTTTTTTTTAATTTTTAATTTTTTATTATTATTTTTTAATTACATAAAAATTTTGTATATTTTTTATTTGAATTAAAATTGTGTATTTAAAATTAGATTTTTTTTTAAAGTTAAACTTAATATTTTCAAATAAATTTGTTTTTTATTTTATTTTTTATTTAATATATTTTTTTCAATTTTTCAATTTTAATTGATTTGTAAAGTTTTTTAATTTTCTATTTTAACAATGTTTTTTTTTCTTTATATTTAAAAATTAAATTTGTATTTCAAAATTTATTTGTTTATTCATTTATTTATTAAAATTTAATATTTTTTTTTTAATTTAATTTCTTATTTTAATGTTAACATTTTTTTTTAATTTAATAAAATTTAATATATATATTTTTAATTTAAGTTCATATATATATATATATATATATATATATATATATATATATATATATATATATATATATATATATATATATATATTATAATTTAAATTTAATATATTTTTTAAAATGTATTTGTTTTTTTAATTTTTTTAAGTTTAATATTTTTATTTTTATTTTTTTCATTTTTTTTTTAAATTAATTTTTCATTTTTTCTACTTTTAATTTCAGTAATGTTTTTTTTTTTCCTTAAATTTTTATTTTAAAGTTTTAAATTTATTAAAATTTAATATATTTCTTTAAATTTCCTTTTTTTTATTTTTTATTTTTTTTAATTTAATAAACATTTTCTTTTTCTTTTTTTAATTTAGTTTCTATATTTTATTTTCTATATTTTCATTCTTTTTTTTAACTGGTTTTTCTTTTTAATTTAATATTTTTATTTTGTTTTTATTTTTATATATTTTGAAATTTTAATCTTTAATTTCTTTTTTAATTTTTAATTTTTAATTTTTTTCTTAAATTTTAGGTTTTTTTAATGTTTGAATTAAATTTTTTATTTATTTATTTATTTTTATTCGTATATATTTTTAAATTTTGAACTTTAAAATTCTTTTATTTTTTTAATTTGTTTTTTTTCTTAAATTTTAGGTTTTTTTTAATGTTTTAATTTTAAAAATTAAAAAATGTTATTTCTATTTTTAAAAATGTCAAAAATATGATTTATTTTTTTTTGTTATTCCAGCGTCAACTGGTTTTGTTTTGAGGGTGTTTTTTCAATCCTTTTTTCAAGAAACAATTTTGTTTTTAGCATAATTTTATAAAATGTTGAAATTTAACCTTCAAGAAAAACCAAGTGCGTTCTGGAATACACTTTTTTTGTTTTTGGGGTGTTTTTTCATGTTTTTTGAGTCTTTTTGGGCTAGAGTTCCCGTTTTGAGGTCAGGTTACCTATTTCATCGGTAACAGTGTTGAGCATAAATATGTAGTTAAGGAGGTAAATCGATACTATAAAATATCTTCTAATAGAACCCATTGTCAATATACAACAAGCTATCAAAAAAATCGCCAATTAGATCCCTTGCTTGATAATGTGATAATCAAATGAGGCTCTTGTTGGGTAATTTGATTTTTAGTTAAATTACATCATTAAATTATCAACGAGTGTTGGTATACTTGTGAGGTGTATGTGCACAATATATGTGATGATTTTTATTCATCGTGAAGAGATTGAATTCAAATGAAATTTGTAATTCTAATCTATTAAATTCGAATGCAAATTGAAAATATAAGCTACTCAAGGATAAATCGCATTAAGTGTATGCATATGTTCTTTCTAAAATATTTGTACAAATCAAAATTAATTGAAAATTAGTCTAAGAGAAAGAACTATAAATATATTCTATTTATGAGAATGGAAATATTATGCTATTGACCTAAATGAAAAGACTATTCTAATTCATATAATTGAAAATTGATTCTAGTAATCAAAATGAAAATTCTATGCTAACTGACTTTAAATAAATATGTGATACTTTTAACTGGGAATGAAAAAATTCGAACTGCTTTGAGATTAGTTATATTGTAGGAGTTCAATAAGTAAATATAAATCAAATTAGAATTGAAATGAATTTGAAAAGAAATGATTAAGTCTAAATTACAAGTACTGCACATTAATAACGTGTTCAACTTTCATTAGAACCAATCATAACATTATCTTAAATGTGAGACTAATTAAGAAATTAAAAGAAACAAACTAATTAAAGCGATATTTTGGTTTTTTTTTTTTTTTTATTTTATATATATTAGGGGTGAGCACTCAACCTGTGACAATCAAGGAAAATTATAATGACTAAAGTAAATGTAAAAACACAACATATTTGAATCACAAAATATGTAACAAATTGGAAACCAAATTGAAACAAATTCTAATAAGGAAATGAAATTAACTTACTATGCTATCTTATGACTCTTCAGGGGGCCCTCCTGTTGAGCACAAGGGAGTATAAACTCAAATAAAAACAATCACCTACACATTCGTAATTCAATTATGGAACATAATGATTATAATTCCTAAAACATGGTCTTGGATCTCAACAATTACAAAATTAAGGCTATTAATTATCCTCGTCTTGTATATTGAAGAATTATTTATAGTGTTTTTTATCTTGAAAAGATAAAGGGATTAATGCTAAAAGGATAGTTTGTTGATTGAATCATAATGATTTGAATTGTAATAGGAAATTGACTTCTCATGATAATTTTCTACGAGAAGATAAAATCACATTTATCAACACATTGGCCATTTGAAATCAGATTCTCGCTCGCTTGATTCCCTGCTTGCCTGGTGATGAAGTTGTTTCCCTTGAAATCCTGTGCGAGAATAGACCTGAGTTGATTTTTGCTTTGACTGACCAGATTCTCGAGCTTTGTTTGTAATCTTCCAGGTAGTCATAATAGGTGGATATCCATTTGCTTAACATTTTTCATTCATCTGTGTGTGTTGTTCACCTTCAATGTTTTGGGAATATTCTTCTCCTTGGACTTAGCAAAAAACACTAATTAATAACAGGGAAAATTTTAGGGGCGAATTTTAGCCCAAGGGAAAAATTTAAGGGATTTTATATTTTAGAGAGGCGAATTTTTAATATAAAATCTCTTTTGTATAGTTTTATATAATTAGCCCCAAAATTATTTTAAAAATAATTAATTATTATGATTTAGCCCAAAAAAATAAGGGTGCATAAAACCTGAAAAGTTGGATTCACCTCTGCATTTACTAGTCTGGACGGGTTTGGGTTGTATTCGCCCCCAATATCCAGTATGGCTGCAGGTAAAGCTTTCCCCCAATATCCACTATGGCAGGGTGAAGCTTTCATGTGTTGGTTTGGCTGCATATGTCGACATAATGGTGGCAGAGGACTTGCACAAACCCCAAATATCCGAGCAATGAGCTTCAACCGCGTTTGCTTGACTTGGTCCCTCTTCATGTTCACAGATTCTTCCCTTGGCGCCATGAAAATTAGGAAATTCTCGAGAAAACTGAACCTCTCGGATGCCGAGTTAGGGATTGTTACAAATAACCTTGATCTTCTTGATTTTCCTATCATTGAAGTATATAAAAGAGTAGTTTCAAGCTTAGGCACGAGTGGGGTTATGGCTATCCTCGATAATCATATCAGCAAGCTAGGCTGGTGCTGCAGCAATACAGATGTCAATGGGTTCTTTGGAGATAGGGATTTTGATCCAGATACCTGGATTAAATGCCTAATTTCAGTAGCTTCAATGTTTAATGGAACTGATAATGTTGTGGGGATGAGCCTAAGAAACAAATTGTAAGGTTCAAAGAAAAACCAGAACGATTGGTACACATTCATGCAGAAAGGAGCCAAGGAAGTACATAGAACAAACCCTAAAGTGCTCGTTATAGTCTCAGGTTTAAGCATGACAGTATAAGATCAGGCATCAACCAGGTAATGATCCCCTGTGCTGTGTGGCCTGCGTACTGTGTGTGGCCGCTCAAGGTCACGGGTTCGAGGATTCAAGTTGGACCTGTGGATGTATTGGAGTTTGGTGCCTCCACTGGGGCTATGCTCAATTTTGGTTCTGAAGCTCAGAATAAAATACAACTTGGAGGGGATAACGATCTAAGCATTGAGAAATTGACAATGGAGTCTTCTAATGAGAGCTAAAGAGCGAGTGATATTTTTAATAGACAAAAATTTTCTAACTTCTGAAGTATTTTTCTTGTTACTTTGCATTCGAGGCATAAGAGAAAGGGCATCAAAAAGTTTGTTGCTTTCTCTTCTTGTTACGATTCATAAAAGCTTGCTTATGCTCATTATCATTAGGTCTCATATAATTGAAATTGAGCTCTATGTTTTGAAGCAACCTTGTCTTTCATGCTATATAATGTAAGTTTAGAATGGAAACAATACTTCTAATGGTATAAGCATGACAGTATAAGACAAATGCATCCGAATGGCCAATCCTTGAATAAGACATGTTTAGCTGCATTCTGTCACTAGTAATATCATGTCTGCAATAGAATTTGACATTGATGCTTTTATTAAGTCTTTTTATATTTCAATCCACTAGACTTGGATTTGTAAGAAAACAGACTGATCACAAACATGGTTGAATTAATTTTTCTTTTTAGTATACTAACGGCCTCCAAATTACATTCCATCAAGCCAATATATGTCTCCACACAATCCTGATGAGGGGCCATCTCTAACTACTTGGAGGGTGCAATGGTGGGAAATTTCACTTTAGCAGGTTGCACTGCATCCCCTTTTTGGAAATTCTAATACAAGTGGACAAGCACCAATGACAACAATCTGGACCACCAAAGTAAATAAGAGCATATCTTCAGTAAAAGACTTCAAAGGTTCTCCCCTTGCTACACCTGGAAATTTGTCAACATCCTAGACATCGGTAGATTCAAATGGTGGAAATAGTGACAAATTCAACTCTGACCTAGCTAATCAACATAGTGATGTAAGGATGCCAGCAAAAATTTTCTTTTAAAGTCATGGAGGGGAGGTTGGTTTTGCTTTTCGGTATGGCGATGCTCATTTATTCTCTAGCAATAGCTTTAATCTCATAGATTACTACTGTGCCATAGTTGGGGTTTTTGTTTCCCTACCAACTTTCTCTTCTACTAGCTGTTGCCTAGCCTCTGTTTGGCATGATAACAGCAAGGATTGTATTTTACTAAAGATTCTACGTATTCTTCCTCCTGCTAGTCAAATTAGTCAAGCGAAAGGTAATGCAGCTGCCTGGGAATGAGCTATAGAAGACAAGTATGAAGTTTATTTTTCTTGTCATCTTGCCGCATATCTGTATTTATATTCTAGTTTATTTCACTGGCTTATGGTTTGATTATTCTTATACATTACCAAATTTTGGTGGGGCCTCTCAGTTAGAGTTGATTGGTGGGATGTTGTTGTTTGTGCACAAAGTGCAGTTGAAGATGACACAGGTAGAACTAATGTACATTATCAAAAGGAAATCAGTTATGTGTTGGTGAAAGATAATTTACAGTTTTGTTAATAGAACTTTGAAATTGTTTCTAATTGTTAAAAATCTTGTATCTAGTGAACTGTTAGAAAGTTTAATCTATACCTTGTATATGGTTTCTTCCAAATCTGGATGCAAAGAATTTTGGAAAGTAATGAGTTGGTTGGCATGTATTGAGTCTGTTGTCTTGTAGGTTCTGGTGACTACTATCTTCATCTGGTTTCACTAGATTATGTATCAAGTAACCAAACATTACAAATGCATTCGAATGGCAGGGACTGCTAGGATGGAGAAAAAGCAAAGTGAACGAGAATTGCAGGTGGGGTGTTAAAGGTCCAAAGGAGGCTGTTGAACTCCCACTTTCCACTACATGACACAAGAAGAATTGTGAGAAAAAATATGAGAATATATGTTCTTCCCTTGCCAAGTGGGGCACCCTGGTTCTCTCCATTGCGGATCCTGTTCAAAAGGCTCATCTCTCCCACCATGCATATAAACAATGGTGCAAAGGAAAAATTCCAATCTCAAAAACAAAGCCCCCCGAAAAGCACTCACGACCAGAAAAACTAGAGATTTTATGTATATATACAATTCTCTTCCTTCTCATATTGACATTTTTATAATTTCATTACTCTCATAAGAGTATTTTACGGCCTTGCCAGTGGGAGATCCATCAGCTTTTAACGTGTATTTTACGGTGCATTTGAGTGCATCCATGAGAGCAGATAATTTTATTCAAGCAGCCCAATCCAGAAAAAGAATGATTTTGTCCAGAAATACTGGTTTTGATTATAAGAACAAGGTTCAGACATATACTCATGTTCTTACCATGGCTTGGGAGGTGCATGATTTGGACTCTGCACTAGCACTAGTAGTAGCAATAATTGGATTATAATTGAGAGATCCCTAATAGATTACTTCTCCCTCCCTTTCAAGCTTCAGGGAAGGTTTTAGCAGAACAAAATCATAGAGAGCCCATATGAAAAGAGATTGCATGTTAATGCTATTCAACCTACCCTTTAAAGTGTTTTCTTCCTTTTCTGCTCGCAAGAGTTGATTAGGAGATATACAATCTGTACATGCTTACAATTTTTTCTTCCTTTTGGGAGTCTATGCTTTACTTTTCTTTTTTTGGGGAGTCTAAATTGGATGTAAAAATTATGGGTATTGATGATGAATGCAGTTACCTCAAAGGTGACAATAATTAGGACTAGTCTAAAGCAAAGCCAAACTTCTATATTAGATTAGACATGAGCACAGGTGAGGTCCGAAGAGTTTTTCTTCAATAGTCTCACCTGACTCGGGAGCATATTGTGTAGAAGAATTTGGACCAAGTCGAGTATATATATATTACATTTGTGTCTCTGTAAGATGTATAAATATCCAGACCTGTTAACCTCGTATAGGTTGTCCTCCAATGAATGCTAAAGAGCGAGTGATATTTTTAAAGGACACAAAATTTCAAATTTCTAAAGTATTTTTCTTGTTACTTTGCATTGGAGGCATAAGAGAAATGGCATCAAAAAGTTTGTTTCTTGCTCTTCTTGTTAAGATTCATAAAATCTTGCTTTTGCTCATTATTATTAGGTCTCCTATAATTGAAATTGAGCTCTATGTTTTGAAGCAACGTTGTCTTTCATGCTATATGATGTAAGTTTAGAATGGCAACAATAATTTTGATAGTATAAACATGACAGTATAAGACAAATGCATCTGAATGGGTAGTCCCTGACTATGACATGTTTAGCTTCATTCTGTCACTAGTAATATTGTGTCTGCAATAGAATTTGACATTGATGCTTTTATTAAGTCTTTTTATATTTCAATCCACTAGACTTGGATTTGTAGGCAAACAAACTGATCACAAATATGGCTAAATTAACTGCTCTTTTTAGTATACTAACGGCCTCCAAATTACATTCCATCAGGCCAATATATGTCTCCACACAATCCTGATGAGGGGCCATCTCTAACTGGTTGGAGGGTGCAGCGGTGGGAAATTTGACGTCAGCAGGTTGCACTGCATCCCCTTTTTGAAAATTCTAATACAAATTTTGGTGGACAAGCACCAATGACAACAACCTAGACCACCAAAGTAAATAAGAGCATATCTCCAATAAAAAACTTCAAAGATTCTCGACCCCTTGCTACACCTGGAAATTTGTCAGCATCCCAGACATTGATAGATTCAAATGGTGGAAATAGTGACAAACACAACTATGACCTAGATAATCAGTGTAGTGATGTAAGGATGCTAGAGAAAATTGTCTTTTCAAGTCATGGAGGGGAGGTTTCTTTTGCTTTTTGGTATGGCGATGTTCATTTATTCTTTGGCGGTAGCTTTAATGTCATAGATTACTGTTGTGCTGGATTTGGGGTTTCTGTTGCCCTACCAGCTTTCTCTTCTACTATCTATTGGCTTGCCTCCGTTTGGCATGATAACAGCAAGGATTTCACTATACTAAATATTATACGTATTCTACCTCCTGCTAGTCAAAGTAGTCAAGGGAAAGGTAATGCAGCTACTTGGGAACGAGCTATAACAGATAGGTATGAAGTTTTTTTTTCTTGTCATCTTGTTTCATCTCTGTATTTATATTGTGGTTTATTTTAGTGGCCTATGGTTTGATTATTCTTATCCATTACCAGATTTTGGTGGGGCCTCTCAGTTGGAGTTGATTGGTGGGATGTTGTTGGTTGTGCACAAAGTGCAGTTGAAGATGACATAGGTAGAATTAATGTACATTATCAAAAGGAAATCAGTTATGTGTTGGTGAAAGATAATTTAAGTGATGATGGGAAGCCTCTTATGTTAACAAACCTTTGTGACTCATTTTTATTCATTCAAACTACAAAATGGGAGGAATACTCACAGACTACTATATTATAAATCCAAGTAGAATTTTTGATGCAAATTTTGTTTCTGCAATTGTAATATGTGTTCAAAGGGCCCCATCTATTTTTTGACCCTGCTTGATAACAAGTTTAAAATGAGTTTTTGGCATCTCTTGATTCCAAGGATGTAGGTGGAAATTTGGTTGAACATATTACATCATAGTGTTCCTCTTTTCATGGTCAGTTCATATAGATTTTTTGTATATTATGTTGGTAACACATGGTACAATTTTTTTTTGAAGGATATTAGGCAATAATACGATCTCCCCAATCATCCCTTGTTCAAGATAAATGGAGCTAAATTTTCCTATCAAAAAATTTTAAGATTAACATAGACTAGAGTATGAAGCCACAAATATGACGTTGACAATAGAGATATCCATTTCTTTGTGTAAGAATTCTCAGATGGTGTCGCTAAGGGAGAAATTTGTGTCAGAGTATTTCTAAACAAATATATTAATCTCCAAAATTACTTAAGATGGGGCATTCAAGTCTTTGGCAAACGTGTTAATAAGCACTCCTATGCTACTTTTAGGAAATGGGATATCAATTGCATGACAATTTATTACATTTTGGTAACAGGTCATAATTTTATTTATTTGTTGGCATTATGTTCAAAAATTATCAACCAAATACATAAATTTTCCATAAATGCATATAGGTTGACAAATGGATCAAGAATTTATGAAATTGGTTGATGATAGCTTGGAATATAGAGACCTGCAATTTATTTTTGAAGCCTATCATCTTCCCAGGCATGCTTGATTATGAGCTGATGGAGATATTTGTATAATGGAACAGAGGATGATTAGGGTAGTGGAGAAATGGACCAAGAAAATAAACGAAGGGTCCATATATTTCACCAAAGACCAAGATCAAGAGTGGAGATAATATTATTGCATTCTCATGAGCTAGGAATAATTTTTTGTGTTAGTGGACTTGAGGCCAAAATTTTAAGGATTAAAAATGCTTCACAGATTGTTGACAAAGTATCTCAACTGTACATATACTCATTATAAATGTAATTTCCTAAATCACGCATGAAGTAACCAAAGTTTTCCTTGGAGTTATCTTTGTTTTATCTAACGAAATGGTTTATTCAAGATTTGGTATATCTTGTGTGGCCATGGTTACTCACGGATCTCTTGTTCTAGTATTGAAATGTTTTGAAGCATATAAGTTCATGAGAGAGTTCAACTGAATTCTATTTTCTCAAATGATGAGTTGAACATGATGATGGAATTTTCTTTAGAAATTGAATACTTTGAGAAAACTAGGTTGTTTTAACCCCATCTTCATAATAGACCTTGGAGATCGGGTCAAATGACTAACACTCCCAAAGTTTATCACCCTTATTAAAAAGGTGTTTGTTTATGCCAACATGACTTCAAAAGGGTGAAGTAGGATAAGTTACACAATCACACAGGCTTGAGTATGATCAAAAAATTCATTTCTTATCTCAAAGCGTAAGTGATGATGGGAAGCCTCTTATGTTAAAAAACCTTTGTGACTCATTTGTATTCTTTCAAACTGAAAAATCGGAGGAATACTCACAAACTACTATATTATAAATCCAAGTAGATATTTTGATGCAAATGTTGTTTCTGTAATTGGAATATGTGTTGAAAGGTCCCCATCTATGGTTTGAACCTATTTGATAACAACTTGAAAATGAGTTTTTGGCATCTATTGATTCCAAGGATGTAGGTGGAAATTTGGTTGAGCATATTACATCATAGTGTTCCTATTTTCATGGTCAGTTCATATAGATGTTTTGTATATTATGTTGGTAACACATGGTACAATTGTTCTTGTTCTAGTTTTGAAATGTTGTGAAGCATATAAGTTCATGAGAGAGTTAAACTAGATTCTATTTTCTCAAATGATGAGTTGAACATGATGATGGAATTTACTTTAGAAATTGAATACTTTGAGAAAACTAGGTTGTTTTATCCCCATCTTCATAATAGACCTTGGAGATCAGGTCAAACGACTAACACTCCCAAAGTTTATTACCCTTATTAAAAATGTGTTTTTTTATGCCAACACAACTTCAAAAGGGTGAAGTAGGACAAGTTACACAATCACACAGGCCTCAGTATGATCAAAAAATTCATTTCTTATCTCAAAGCGTAAGTGATGATGGGAAGCCTCTTATGTTAACAAAACTTTGTGACTCATTTGTATTCATTCAAACTGCAAAATGGGAGGAATACTCACAGACTACTATATTATAAATCCAAGTAGAAATTTTGATGAAAATGTTGTTTTTGCAATTGGAATATGTGTTCAAAGGTCCCCATCTATGGTTTGAACCTATTTGATAACAACCTGAAAATTATTTTTTGGCATCTATTGATTCCAAGGACGTAGGTGGAAATTTGGTTGAACATATTACATCAGAGTGCTCCTCTTTTCATGGTCAGTTCATATAGATGTTTTTTATATTATGTTGGTAACACATGGTACAATTGTTCTTGTTCTAGTATTGAAATGTTGTGAAGCATATAAGTTTATGAGAGAGTTCAATTGGATTCTATTTTCTCAAATTATGAGTTGAACATGATGATGGAATTTTCTTTAGAAATTGAATAATTTGAGAGCACTAGGTTTTTTTAACCCCATCTTTATAATAGACCATGGAGATCAGGTCAAATGACTAACACTCCCAAAGTTTATCACCCTTATCAAAAAGGTGTTTGTTTATGCCAACACGACTTCAAAAGGGTGAAGTAGGACAAGTTACACAATCACATAGGCCTGAGTATGATCAAAAAAGTCATTTCTTATCTCAAAGCGTAAGTGATGATGGGAAGCCTCTTATGTTAACAAACCTTTGTGATTAATTTGTATTCATTCAAACTGCAAAATGGGACAAATACTCACAGACTACTATATTATAAATCCAAGTAGAAATTTTGGTGCAAATGTTGTTTCTGCAATTGGAATATGTGTTCAAAGGTCACCATATGTGGTTTGAACCTGTTTGATAACAACTTGAAAATGATTTTTTGGCATCTATTGATTCCAAGGACATAGATGAAGATTTGTTTGAACATATTACATCACAATGTTCCTCTTTTCATGGTCATTTCATATATATGTTTTGTATATTGTGTTGGTAACACATGGTACAATTGTTCTTGTTCTAGTATTGAAATGTTGTGAAGCATATAAGTTCATGAGAGATTTCAACTGGATTCTATTTTCTCAAATGTTGAGTTGAACATGATGATGGAATTTTATTTAGAAATTGAATATTTTGAGAAAACTAGGTTTTTTAAACCCCATCTTCATAATAGACCTTGGATATCAGGTCAAACAAATAACACTCCCAATTTTTATCACTATTATTAAAAAGGTGATTGCTTATGCCAACACGACTTCAAAAGGGTGAAGTAGGACAAGTTACACAATCACACAGGCCTGAGTATGATCAAAAAAATCATTTCTTATCTCAAAGCATAAGTGATGATGGGAAGCCTCTTATGTTAACAAGCCTTTGTGACTCATTTGTATTCATTCAAACTGCAAAATGGGAGGAATACTCACAGACTACTATATTATAAATCGAAGTAGAAATTTTGATGCAAATGGTGTTTCTGCAATTGGAATATGTGTTCAAAGGTCCCCATCTGTGGTTTGAACTTGTTTGATAACAACTTGAAAATGAGTTTTTGGCATCTATTGATTGCAAGGATGTAAGTGGAAATTTGGTTGAACATATTACATCACAATGTTCCTCTTCTCATGGTCAATTCATATAGATGTTTTGTATATTATTTTGGTAACACATGGTACAATTGTTTTTGAAGGATATTAGGCAACAATACAATCTCCCCAATCATCCCTTGTTCAAGATAAATGGAGCTAAGTTTTCCTATCAACAAATTTTAAGATTAACATTGACCAGAGTATGAAGCTACAGATATGACGTTGACAATAGAGATATCCATTTTTTTGTGGAAGAATTATCACACAGTGTGGCTAAGGGAGAAAGTTGTGTCAGAGTATTTCTAAAAAAATATATTAATCTCCAAAATTATTTAAGATGGGGCATTCAAGTCTTTGGAAAACGTGTTGATAAGCACTCCTATGGTCCTTTTAGGAAATGGGATATCAATTGCATGACAAGTTGTTACATTTTGGTAACATCTCATAAGTTTATTTATTTGTTGGCACTATGTTCAACAATTATCAACCAGATATATGCATTTTCCATAAATGCATATAGGTTGACAAATGGGTCTAGAATTTATGAAATTGGTTGATGATGGCTTGGAATATAGAGACTTGCAATTTATTTTGGAAGCTTATCATCTGCCCAAGCATGCTCGATTAGGAGCTGATGGAGATATTTGTAGAATGGAACAGAGGATGATTAGGGTAGTGGAGAAATGGACCAAGAAAATAAACGAAGGGTCCATATATTTCACCAAAGACAAAGATCAAGAGTGGAGATAATATTATTGCATGCTCATGAGCTAGGAAGAAGTTTTTTCGTTAGTGGACTCCAGGAAAAAATTTTAAGGATTAAAAATGCTTCGCAGATTGTTGACAGAAGATCTCAACTGTACATATACTCATTATAAATGTAATTTCCTACATCATGCATGAAGTAACCGGAGTTTTCCTTGGATTTATCTTTGTTTTATCTAACAAAATGGTTTATTCAAGATTTGGTATAGCTTGTGTGGCCATGGTTACTGACAGATCTCCTTTTCTAGTATTGAAATGTTGTGAAGCTTATAAGTTCATGAGAGAGTTCAACTAGATTCTATTTTCTCAAATGATTTGGGTGAAACAATTACCCTTGCAAAATTCCAGCACGAGAATATGACCATTTGAAGAATGTGGAATTCATTATCTAATAGTGGTCTGTGGGGGTAAAATTATGCATCAAAAATATCTCCAAGCTTAGTCAATGGAACATTGGATTAGCGCAGGACCTAAGCTTGGTGTGGTTAGTAGATTGATCATTAAGGGGGTTGTTAAAATAATGTCAACTTGATCATGGTCAATTACACATTAGACATGGAAAATAATACAGTCCTTCTGAATTTTGATTATTTTACGTTTTTATGCTTTATTTCACGTTAGTGTATTTCTCGGTCTATCCTACATTCATAAAGTGGATTGACTCGACTAGCATGGATGAGGTCACTTTTTGAAGTTGATACATTTTGTTAGCACCCATTTTCCTTCTCATGTTACAATTGTCTTGATTCCCATAGCATAAATTGCTTGATTTTGTTTGCATGTTCCAATTTTGATGGACTGTGTTGTAACATGCTTGAAGGATAGCTTTTTCTTATCAGGCATCGATTGCATTATATTTGTGAATCAACAAATGCAAATGGAGTAGTGGGCTTATAGTATTTAAATTTTAGATATCCCCTACACATAATGGAATTCGTGCTTAAGATTATAAACTAATTATTCTTAACGCATCTGATTCGAATGGGTATTCTATGTACCTTGTCTTCATTTAAATTTTAAATTACTTTTTCACTTTGTTTAAAGGGAGCTACCCCTACTTTATTTATGGGAGCATGTTTTGTTTAACTTTTTGGATAGCTCGAAAGTTTGAAGTAAGGCTGAAGGTCCTACATGACAGAGTGCACAACAAGGGAGAGGAGAATGGGAAAACTTATATCATTCTTTTCCTTGTTTCACAGGTTCTATTATATTCTTCTTTTTTACAAGAGCTCTTTATTTTGGGATATTTGATTCATATTTCTATTACTGTTGTAAGTCTTATTCTGGTCCTTATTACCAGGCTTGTTTTTTCATTGTGAAATTGTATAATCCTCCTTTTTTAGTTATGGATTTATCCTTGATTGCAGGGAATAAAAAGGCATTTAGATAGCATGCTTAGCTTGCTGGTGTATTTAACAAATAAAAATATACTGTAAGTTATGGAATATATAAAACATGGAATATCCAAAATTTTCACAGTTGGGTTCCTTAGGGTTTCTCAACGTGTTATTTATTTTAGCTTGAAGGGGTAATCTGAACTACTTTTACCATTTCTTTGAAATCTCATGGCTTTGTGGCTATTAAATGTTTTCTCATGCTATTTTTTTGACAAAAGATTCATATTTCCTTTCTAGATGAGCGTGTAGCCGATTACTACAATGTCTTTTTTCTTCAACAACGATATTTCTAACCTACTAAGTTTCTTATTTACTAAAATTCCTCATGGTTTTAGTTTCAATTTTTTTTTTATCAGTGTTCTTTCAAGATAGCATATTAGTGGAACCGGATTGCAACTAGTGAAACAAACCGGTCCAAGCTGTTTGGGTGTCAAGCTAGTTTAGTTCAAGGTCTAGGACTGAAAATTGCTGGTTTAGAATTGAACCAACCTTTTTTCACTGAATAGGACAGTTTTTTCAATGTAGTCAAGGGACATTCCAAACAAAATTAAAAAAAAACAAACAATCAAAACAAAAAACAAAAAATTAAGTGGGGCATCCTAATATTCAAGGTACTAGCAAATAGCTACCACATTGCAAGAAAAACTCAAGATTTACAGATCCCCTGTCCTAGAATGATATAGTTTAAAAGAGGCACTAATCCTCTATTTTATGGCGTCTTCACCCAATATATGTAGATCATCTCCTATAAATGGTATAGAATAAGAGGTGTTAACCCTTTGTTTTATTGGGATTTCCAGTCAAAACATGTAAGATGCACCTTCCAGCTAAACTATAATAATAAGATAGGCCTAATAAGTCACAAAATAAATTTATGCTAAGATGTTTGGATCGATAAAATCTGCTAAATTCGGCCAGGACTTGCACCTGGAAAACTGTGTGAAACTACCTCTTAGAGCTGACCAACAACGACGCATTTTGTCCTCCTCAGGCATCCAAGGTCCAAACAGAACATATTTTCTCACTTAAAATCTCGTTTTCACCAAACCCAGCGAGAGACTATCCATCATGCCCTTTTGTTGAGCGAATTGTAACCCACCTCCACCTTTTCTCAAAATCCCCAATTCTTCAGCCTTTGCAGCAGCCAATTTTACTAACAAATCATCGCCATTACTAATAGCTAAATCGAACCCTTATTATTGAACAATCGCGTATTAGCATAATGAGAAAATCCAGAGAACAAGCTTACCAGACTCGAAATTGTGTGTAGCTAGTACCAATGATGATTTATTTTGCACCACTAGGGTTTTGCCCTGCGGATTGGATGGATTAGTCTGGCACTACCGCCATGGAGTCACTGCAATGTCTTGGTGCACAATTTTGAGCCCCACAATACCTAAAATTTCAATTCATAATAAATCATAACCTAAGAATTTGGAATTGGAAATATGAGCAGTACCTGAAATTTCAATTTAGAAGAAATATAGTTTCAATCAAGATACCCAATTCTATAATCATGTAGTCAATGCTATTATTGTTGTTGAAGGGAAAATGATCTAGAAGAAGCCCTGGAAAACCTATGTAATGCACAATGTGTGCAAGGCATATATCTTCTGTCTGGCCCATGGTCATATCAATAAAACACAATTTTTTCTGGGGTTTTCACATTAATATCCCCTAGCCAATTAAATGATTCAGAATTGCACCATTGGAAGTCAATAATATCCTCTTTTTTATCATTAGGGTTCATGGACTGATCACAGCTTTTTGGAACGGGGTCTCCTAACAAGCTACGAAACTGGTCCATTTTGAATATTTTTGTTTATATTTAGCCTAGCGAAGGGGTTTTGGGGTGGGTCAAAGCCCCGAACTCATTGTAATGGGTCAAAGGGTAAACTAGGGGTCCGAAAACCATGGGTTGCAGACCATAGGAAAGTGGAGTCTAGATTGTTATCAATAGAGATGCATTTTGTATTTTAAAGGATAATAAATGATAAGATATTGATATGAATTGTGATTTAAGCTATCTGTTTGGGTTTTGGAGAATGAACTCCTGCTGACTGTGTGCACAGAGATCCAAGTCCAGCTGTGTGCGGACCCTGCTGTTGTGTGCACAGGTTGGGAAGGGAATTGGAATTGTAAGGAAGAATTTATGAATGAATGAAAGTGGAAGGTTGTTAGAGAACTGAATCTGTGAGTACTTTTATGTGAATTACTGATAATTTCTATATTATGTGTTTTTTGTCCTTAAGCTGCGAAAGATCTGTATACTACGTTCTTGGATCTAGATCTGTTATGTTATGTTATGTACTACTGTGTTGATGTTATAACAAGCATATAAATATAGATCTAGTGCACATGGATGTGAATAGAGACTTAATTAACTCTGATTAGAATAAGGTAATCGGGGATTACAGGACCTAACACTACTCTACTTGCTTTACCCATCCTTTCTCAGGGTGCAAAAACCTGGTTCCAGCACCCACCCATACTAATTCAGGTGAGACTTTGACCTGCGAAAGTAGGTCACTGCTGAAAGGGCCAATAGTATAGGGGTTTCTTGGCAAACCTTGCTTACTAAACCTAGGTCAGGACCCCTCGAGCCAAAAAATGGTTCCGTTGCTGAGACCTGCAAGAATTCTCAGGAAGTGATCTGGTACTGACAATAAAATACTGAAGGTCCGACGCGAACGTGAATGAGCACTACTCTGGAGGAGAGTACAACACGGAGTGGTAGGTATTATCAAACCAATCTAGAGAAGAATCACTCTATCCATAGCCTGCCAAGGAGAGGAACGACGCAAGGGTCGTCAGGCTCACAGGTGGGTAAGCCCTCAACTGAAGCCTTGTTAGAAGGAGACATGGCTAAACACTTGAAGTTACCTACCTTTAAAGGTGCGGTCGATGAAGATATGGATCGTTTTTGGTTCGTGGCTGACTCGGTATGGACGACACAAGGGGTGGTGAGAAATACCATGAAAAAAACACAGCTTTCCTTGGCCTTTGAAGATAGAGTGCTAGATTGGTATATGCGGTACATATCTCAAAATAGAAGTGCATCCCTTCAAAATATTAAGGATGCCCTAAAACAACAATTCCAAAAGCCAAATTCATACTCTCAGTTGGTAGCCAAAGTAAAAGACTTCAAGCAAGGTACGTCTGATTCGGTGTGGGAGGCCGATCAACGATTGAAGAAAGAAATTAGGGAAGGGGGATTCAAGTATGACAATAGACAACACACGGAATGGTTCATCGCCATGTTGCTACCTCACTTACACATACCAATGGGCCAGCAGGCCTTCGAGTCGCTGGAAAAATCCCTAGAAACGTCTATGAAGCTTGAAGCTACGTCCAAGGACGACACGTTGGGGGAGTACAGTAGATTCAAGAGCAGCTTAGAGCCATGCACATGTAAATAAAAATATTGTGAACGGAACGGGGAAAAGGAGTTAGCACAGACCTCTGGTGCATACGATGTCGGGTGTCTGGTCATACTAAGGACTAGTGTCCCCTATTGGCGGATTACCTATAGGCAGGGGGACCTAGTCTGTTGCGCCACGGATCTGGAAGACCTATGCTCCAGTGCGATGACTGTTGGGTAGCGGGACTACATGATATGGCCCAGTGCCCCCGGCTAAGTATGGGTGATCTGAGGCAACAATGGTGCAGGTTCTGCTGATCAGTAGTGCACGATGAGCATAATTGTTTCACATATGAGCTATTGGTAGATTGGGGAAACCTCTATAGGGTACAGTCAGATCTCGCATCACCGAGATCCCCCACACATTTTGGTGGCTCCCCCGCAAGGGGTAGGGGAGGTCGGGGAGGGAGTGCAGGACAGGGTCAAGGGCAGCTGATTTGGTATAATTGCGAAGAAATAAGGCACTTCACAAGGGACAAACCAAACACCACCAGGAAATCCTACAAATATTGCCAGCAGCTGGACCATGAGATTGAAGATTTCCTAATCTTAATAGCCAAGATGCAGGATAAGCAACCCACCCCTACGTAGAATGTGCAAAGGGTTAAAATTGAGCTACGCAACGGGATGGTCACCCAGGGAGAAAAAGAGGAGCTTGCCTCTTAGGAAGGAGTGCCTTTCAAAGAACAAACACCACCGACAGTCCCCACGTAGCTGCCAACACAACCTCAGATAGAGGAGGGAGTTGAGCCCCTTATAACGGCATGCTTGAAACTGCAACATAACCAATCGGTTGTAAAAAATCATCAAGTACTATTGCATAGCTGCACAGCTCAGCCCAACACAATCCTTGAGACCCGAGGTATCCACCAGCTATATGGCTACAAGAAATGCACCAGACGAGAAATGTGGCTAACTGCGTAGATTGGCGACTACGAGATGGACCAATTTGTTCTCGATTTGGGGACGGATGTGAACGTACTACCAAAGCAGACATGGCAATGAATGGGTGAACCTAAGTTGGAATGGTCCATTATCCTGCTGCGCATAGTGAATCAATAGAAGATCATACTGCTAGGACAGTTGCCAAGAGTCATGGTAGATATCGTGGGAGTAAAAGTCCTAGATGACTTTGAGGTCATTGAAATCATGGAAGATGCGGATCTGTACCCTACACTACTCGGGCTAGACTGGGCTATAGACATGGGGGGTATCATCAATCTCGAAAAGTGCAGCATGGTGTTCGAAAACAATGGTACACGCGTAATAGTACCACTAGATCTAGCAGAAGGCGCACGGTATACAGAACCAACCTACGAACGGGAGGAACTAGACCATATTTACAGATTGACTGTGCAGGATGAAGATAGGAGTAAAACTGCAATAGACGGGATATTCTGGAGGGATAGTGAATGCTATTCTGACACTGATGACAAACTAGAAAGTTGGCAGAATTGGTTACATGAGGTGTCGGCACTGCACTGCCCCCGGGTCGCAAGAACCCTCTACTGCATTTCCTCAGAGTTAATAGATCTACCCCACTTTGATGAGGTTGGTAGTGTCCAGGAATTCCAAAGGACACTAGAAGCTAGGGTACCAAGAGAATGACGGCTCGGGGCCCTTAATTTGGCTATGCATGGGACACTTGTGGATTGGTGGGATACCCACAAGAAAGCTTTCTTGGATTGGGCAACGTGTCGAGAACGGATGCTTCTACGGTTTGCCCCTCCAGATGACATATGCACCAGGGTGTTCCTCGGACCCAAGGATCCTCGTGCACATCTGCGTGTTTGGATGACCAAGTTGTTCGACTGAACTACAGAAGAATGGGTCCATCTATTTGTTCATGCCTTGGGTCCTATCCCGACCACTTGGTAGTTAGATGCGGAATTGCACTAGCGCACCCACCACTGGGAAACACTAAAGGAGGAATTTTTCGGGACATTCAGATTGATTGGAGGAACAGAGACGCTTGAAGAAGCTCTTCAGGACATTGATGCATTTGTCTTTAAGAGTACTCCCTACCGCGCCGCCCCAACAGTCCCGACATGGGACGCGTAGATGCATGACATAGCCAATTGTCAGAGCTTGGCAATTGATGAGGACGAGGATAATCCTCAAAACATTTCCTTCCTGGAATCTAAAGGAGAATGTGTTGTTGTGGGGCCATCACTACAAAATCTTGACGTAACACAGCCTCTTAAGCTGCGTGAAGTTAATATTGGGACGAAGGAACACCCTAAGCTGGCTAAGATTGGGGACTATTGGGATGAGGGGACTGTAGGAAAAATTGCAGAATTACTCATGGAATATCAGGACCTATTTCCGACGAAGTTCTCTGAGCTCAAGGGCATCACCGGGGACCTCAGTATTATGCATATCACTCTGAAACTTGAAGTGTTCCCCATCAAGCAGCAGCCATACCGATTGGATCCCAAATACAAGAAAAATGTCAAGGAAGAGCTGGATAAAATGCTTGCTCCAATATCATTGGTCCAGTTGAGTAGTCAGACTGGGTAAGTCCAATGGTCAATCCAGGAAAAGAAGACCAAGCATGAAATACACATCTGCGTGGAGCTGCGAAAGTTAAATGGCACCTGCGTCCATGACCCCTTTCCTACACCCTTCTCCAACGAAATCCTTGATAGCGTGGGCGGACAGGAGGCCTATTCCTTCACCGGTGGGTTCTCAGGGTACCATCAGATTTGGATTGTACCTGAAGATCGCAGTAAGACTACTTTCACAACTGAATGGGGGTATTTCTAGTATACGATCATGCCCTTTGGTCTAAAAAATGCACCTGCTATTTTTTCAAGGGTCGTAGTTGCTGTATTCAAGGAATTTATTCATAAGTTCCTGGAGGTTTATTTCAATGATTGGATGGTTTTTGGCTTAGTCAAAGAACGTGTCTCTAACCTGTGACTAATGTTGGATGCATGCCGGAAGCACCAAATCTCCTTGAATATTAAGTTCATTTTTTGTGTGCCATTTGGAATCCTACTTGGACACATGGTTGATCCTGTGAAGGTAGCCGTAATTATAAACCTGGCAGTCCCCACAACGGAGAAACAACTGTGTTCTATTCTCGGACACAATGGTTATTATCAGAAATTCATTCAGGGGTATGCCCTGATTACAGCGCCTATGTAAAAGCTATTAAAAAAAGATGTTTCTTTCTTTTGGGATGATTAATGTCAGAAGAGCTTTGAACTACTCAAACAGAATATGATCTCTGCCCCCATACTAATATTTCCTGATTGGTCATAGGAATTTCATGTACATGTGGATGCATTGGGTATCGCCTTGGGAGCTATTCTCACTCAACCTGGAGAAGGAGATATCAACCACCCGGTTGCCTTTGCGAGTCAGAAAATCTTGGGCACAGAACGAAACTACTCCACCACTGAGCGCGAAGGATTAGCTATGGTCTATGCGCTACAGAAATATTGGCATTATCTACTAGGTGGGCACTTTAAAATGTTCACTAATCATTCAGCTTTAAAATACCTAGTCAACAAGCCTGTGTTGGGGGGGAAGATTTGCTGCTGGCTGTTGTTATTCTAGGAGTATGATTTTGAGATCGTCATCAAGCCTGGAAGGTTGAATGCTGGCCTGGACCATCTGTCTCACATTGAAACAGGAGAAGAGCCTACTAGTTTAGACGAAGGCTTGCTGGATGCGCAGTTGTTTACCATTAAGGTGGTTGACGCACACTTTTCTGATATCATTGAGTTCCTCACTATAGGCATGGCCCCAGCTGGATATTCGGTACAACAGAAGAAGGAATTGGTTACTCGGGCCGCGGACTTTACTATCCTCGTAGGTCAATTATATAAGCTAGGTGCCGATGAAATACTACGTAGATATGTCCTCGAACATGAACGGCTTGTCATGTTAGTAGAAGCACATGAAGGTGCCGCAAGAGGCCACTATGCAGGAACTGAAACCGCACAAAAGATTTTGAGGGCTGGGTTATGGTGTCCTACGTTGCATCAAGATTCATACACCTATTGTTGATATTGCGATACCTTCCAGCGCAAAGGACGCCCGTCACACCGAGATGAGATGTCGTTACAGCCTCAAGTGGATTTATAGGATTTTGACAAATGGGCCATTGATTTTATAAGACCCATCAATCTGCCCAGAAAGAAAATAGGCTCACGCTACATTATCATCGCCACCGACTACGTCACTCGATGGGCTGAGGCACAAGTGGTGAAGGATTGTAGTGTGGATACTGCTGAACACTTCATCTTTGAGCAGATCCTGACTAGGTTTGGTTGCCCAAAAATCCTAATGAGTGACAGAGGTACACACTTTGTCAACCAGACGATTCAAGCCTTGAATGAGGAATTCTGGATCCACCATGCTAAAAGTATCCCATACCACCCTCAGGAAAACAGGGCGGTTGAGGCTTTTAACAAAGTTTTGGAACATGCATTAACTAAGGTCTGCAATCTCGATCGTAGTGATTGGGATGTTCGCATTCCCTCTATTCTGTGGGCCTACTGAATGACCTACAAGAAGCTAACAGGAAGAACCCCCTTCCGGATGGTCTATGGAAAAGAGGCCATTATGCCCATTGAATACATTGTTCCTAGCCTATGCATTGCAACGTTTACCAATATGGCAGACCCCGATATCATAGAGGAGCATCTTGTGCAACTTGTGGCTCTGGAGGAAGATCGATTTATTGATAATTTCCATCAACAGGTTCAAAAGGCTTGTGAAAAATCATGGCATGATCGACATATTCGCCAAAAGATGTTTGTCGCAAGTGACCTTGTCCTTTTATACGATAGCCAATTTGCGAAACATCCAGGCAAATTCAGACAGCACTGGCTGGGTCCTTACACAGTTAAAAAAATCACGAATGGTGGAGTGGTCCAGCTAGCAACCTTGCACGGAGACATTGTACCAGGCTTTTCCAATGGTAGTCGGCTCAAGCCTTACTAGGATCAATGACTATATGACAACTGCAGTGACTCGGGATGAGTCACAAGATTGTGTTGGGGGTCTATTGGAATGGGGTCTCCTAAAAAGATATGAAACTGGTCAATTTAAAATATTTTTTATTATATTTAGCCTAGCGGAGGGGTTTTGGGGTGGTTCAAAGACTCGAACGCATTGTAATGGGTCAAAGGGTAAACTAGGGGTCCGAAAACCATGGCTTGCGGACCATAGGAAAGTCAAGGCTAGATTGTTATAAATAGAGATGCATTTTTTATTATAAAGGATAAAAAATGATGATCTATTGATGAGAATTGTGATTTAAGCTATCTGTTTGGGTTTTGGGGAATAGACTCATGTTGGATGTGTGTGCAGATATCCAAGTCCAGCTATGTGCAGACCCTGCTACTGTGTGCACAGGTTGGGAAGGGAATTGGAATTGTAAGGAAGAATTGATGAATGAATGAATGTGAAAGGTTGTTAGAGAACTGAATCTGTGATTACTTTTATGTGAATTACTAATCATTTTTGTATTATGCGTTTTATGTCCTTAAGCTACGGAAGATACGTATACTGCGTTCTTGGATCTAGATCTGTTATGTTCTGTTATGTACTGCTATGTTGATGTTATAACAAGCATATAACTATAGATCTAGTGCACGTGGATGTGAATAGAGACTTAATTAACTCTGCATAGAATAAGGTAATCGAGGATTACAGGACCTAACACTGCTCTGCTTGCTTTACCCATCCTTTCTTAGGGTGCGGAAACCTGGTTCCAGCACCCACCCATACTACTTCGAGTGAGACTTTGACCTGCGAAAGCAGGTCACTGCCGAAAGGGCCAGTAGTATAGGGGTTTTTTGGCAAACCTTGCTTACCGAACCTGGGTCAGGACCCCTCGAGCCAACACAGCTATTTTGGGAAGAAACTAAACTGGAAGGAATTTTGGGTGATAAAATAGGATTCTCTCCTCCATTGGGATGATTACACTCATTTCTGAAGGCCTTACTAGCTTGTGAATTCCAGAAACCCTTTGAGCGATTACCGATAAATTTTCTATGGATTGTTGTGAATTTAAAGAGGATTTTTTCTTGCCATTACCTTCATGAGTACAGGGAACGCATGGATTCAAACTTGGGTTTGCCATTCTTTAGGGATTTGTACAAGACTTGACAGATTATTGTAACAGAAGCGGCAGCAGCAAGAAAAGATAACAAAAATTCAAAAGCAATGTGTTTGTGCTATTGTTCTCATGCTGTCTCTATTTATTCGCGTGTAGTTGCAATCCGGAATGGGATGTTGATTTCAAACCAGAGATGATGATGATGATGAGGTTCTACGCATGCAAGTCCTGCAATAAGAAGTCTTCTTAATTTAAAGCTCTGGGCGGCGACAGGGCAAGCTGCCACTACATGTCCAGGTCCATCTTTCCCACACTGAAAATTGATGGGGGTTTTAAAGAAGAAGTATTTCATTGGTCCATCAATGGACCATCTGTTGAGACTTAATATTAGATTTATGCACTGAGAATAAGAAAGTTAGGGTGCATGACTTCCCTGTGTGTCACAGAAGTTTTCCATCTGGCCAAGCTTTGGGCGGTCACAAGAGGACTCATTCCACTCCCCCTACTGCTAATATGCACAATTATAAAATACATTCAACAACTGAGCAACAAAAATTTTCACCTCCAAGTAGAACTGAGACGTTGGATCTGAACGTGCCTGTTGAAAATGCAAATGATTGTACTCAATTGCAGTACAATTCTATAGTTTCTGTCAATTTAGGTGCAGATTCTACCAGTGAATGTGAGAAATGAGGCATTAAGCATATGAAAAAAAATATGGTAGCAATGATGCTTCGCCATTTTCCAGCAGTAATGAGGCGTAGACATTGTAATAGTTGTGCCTGTCCAAGAATGTACAAGTGAAGGGGCGCCCAATGCCCTCGCCTCGGCATTTTATCTTCTGATGTAGGTGCCTCACACAAGTTTCATAGCCATTGAAATTCCTTGTTTCTTAGAAGCTTCTGTAACAGGAACATACCCATAACTAAATAACTATCTTTTCTTTTCATCTAAGGGTTGAGGATGTTTTAGTTGTCTAACATATAATCTAAGGGTTTCATATTATGATATGATGCACACAGGAGAGTTTTTTTCAAATAATGATGCCTTACGGCGTAATTAGTTTATTAATTTATGTGTTCAAACTTCATTGTTGACTAGAACGTTAATCGTGCTTTCCCTCCTTTTAGAACTAGAAGGTGTAGTGAGTAGTGAGCACATGACTTGGATATGGGCTTTTTATTTCAACACACATCTATATGTGCTCACTAGTCATAAAATGTGGTCATTGGTGTATAATAAAGTTAAGTTCCATAATCTATAATGTTACTAAGTTTCTTCACTATTTTAAAGATCATTACACGTCAAACTGACTTTACGCCTTGACTGACATTGCATTCAACATTGTGCACAAGTATGATTTACATGTATCAATCAAAAGTATGATTGTATCTATATGTGATAATCAAAGTTGAGTACATCATACAATACATAGGAGTGCTATGGCTATGAAGTTCAATATGATATAATCTATCGATTGCTACTATTACTATTATATAAAGGGTGCTCTTCCAATGGCCATTTATTAGCTATGTGAAGAAGGCTTTCTGGAATTTGTATTTACTATAAGATTATGTATAGCTAACTTGGAGACAACTAATTAGAATTTGGTAGGAATTTTGGAGTATTTGTAATTCATAATGATATTGTCTTCTCTTCATTGATGACTTTTTAATGTGTGAGTTTTGACCTAAGCCATTTCATTATCAATGTGTCAAGGCTCAAAACTTAACCTATATGTCAACTACTTCTTATGATTGTTCCTAGGAACATGAATCCTAATTTTTGTAGGTTTAAAATTTATCACAAGTTTTCTCTATTGTGGTCGAATTTGTGGAGGTTATCTCAAATTGTATTTAAGGTACCATGGATCTAAATTTATTATGAAATTTCAACACCATAACAAACTTTGGTGCAAATTGTTGATCAATTCTCACTTGGTTAATGTTATAGATGTTAATGAAAATTTTGTGTGCATGCATGAGAGTTGGGTGAAAATGCTCAATGTTGTGTAGCATTAGTGTGATAAATATGGGATAGTGAAAAGCATAGTTTTGAAGATTAGTCTAAGTTGACTCATACCTAATCAACTCAGTCAAGTTGATTGTTGGTTAAATGGTTAATTATTGGTTCAATGGACAGAAGATCTTGCAGGCCCAAATATCAAAGGGAAAAATGGAGCCCATCATGGGGTTCTCTTTGTAATTATCCACCACTACTACCTTCCATGCATCCTCAAACTCCTCTCCAACCTCAATATCGGTGCTAGTAGTAGCATGGGCAACAACACTATGCTTAGTATAACTAGAATGCGTTTTCCAAACTGCATGAGAACTACTTCCCTCACGAGTCACCATGTGCCATGCTTGGTCTCGATGGTTCACTTCCTTCAACTCCTGCTTCAACTACCATATCTTCATTGGAACCAACACCCCGAACTCCACTAGACAACCATTCGCCATTTTGTACTAGTGATTCGCAATTTGTACTGGTGATTCGCCATGATTTTACAAGACAATATAATCTCGTGAGAGATTCGCCAAAAAATATATATATACATATTATATTATTAATAAAATCACCTTCTATTTTTCCTATGTATCATGGGGATTCGCCCATTTATTATACATATAAATTTAGGAGGGTTCTTAAATTTTTCCCTTCTAATTATCTATGGAATATGCGCTTTTCGGTAGCCATAATAATGTTTCCATTAATTTTCACATAGAAATTATGAATTAAAATATTTGAATGAATGACACCTTTTATTATGTATGAGCATGACCTAGATGACCTTATGGATTATATATCTAGAAAATATATGTATGAAACTTATAAAGGAGAGGGAAAAAATGTGTCAAAATTAGGAAAATTTAGGACCTTGACCTTCCCCAACGTTGATGATGTTGCATGTCCTCATGTATCAAAATTTCAAAAGTAGATAAATTCCCTCTGAGTGAACGATTTATAATCGTTGGATTAAGACATTCAAGCATGTAATTTCTCCCTTGGTTTTAACATTGAGTTCAAATATAGGTTTCCTCATTAATACTTTTCCTTGTAGTCCTTGATTATGTTGTTGAGAATCAAGTTGTTTGCTTTAAGTGTCTTGGTATTTTTATACCAATAACACATCCTCAACACCATGGTATCATTTTGAGTTTTTAATATTTCATTATGTGTCTTTAATTCCTCACTTTCTTCTTTTATATATATCTTCAATACTTCTAACTGATACATGTAGTGTTTTAGAGTATTAATAGTTTCTTTCTCTACTTGAGGAGTGGTGTTGGTTTCTAAACTGGTCAAATGAACATTATCATTTAAATGATCTTCTTAAGATTCATTTTGCAAAGGAGAATTTACCTTCTCTTGCACCCTCTACTCTAAAGTCTCCAAGTAATCATCAATCTATTGGTGAACATGATCAACTTCTAGAGTCTTTATTGTTGGAATTATACTTTGATAACATGGATATTTTGTTTTTTCTCCTATACCAACATGTTCTTATTCATTAATATTAATAGCCTCTGGAGGTTCTTGTGTTTTTTCATTTGAGTGCTTGGAAATTTGTCTTATTCTTCATAGCTTTTGTTTTGGTTACACTATTTCTTGCATAGTTTTTCTCTTATTGCCTTATTTTTGTATTTTTATTTGGTTCTTCTTTTTTTCTTTGTCTGTGTCTCCTTTATTATCTTTTGTTTCTTGGTACTTTGACTAGATTTATTTCTTCTAATTTTTTCATCATTTCTCTGCTTAACTTTTTCCAAAAATTGGATTAATGGAGCATCATACTTTGTTTCATCCGGGATTTCCACCTCTACTAGTTGATTGACTATTAGGACCTATTTTTTTTCTAAAGAATATTTAGGGTTAGAATTTTGAAGTGCTCTACATCAAATCCTCTTAGCATTTTTTCTTCTTCCTCCTCAAGTACATGTATGAGTTTTTTTTTAACCATAAAACTTTGTCCATTATCTTTGATGGTTCTCATATGAGCCTCTACAAGAATTTTTAGTAGCTTGTAGTGGTACAAAGAACTATCAATATTTCTAGATTCCTTTTGTGTAATAAATGAAATTTTTTATGGCTCAAAGAAAATAATATGGCATATTTAATTTATTTCCTTAAATAAAATTCATTAAGAGTCGATAATGATAAAGGAACATTGTACCGTATGGACCTTCACAAGTCAAGAATTTTTCAATAACTAGCAAAATATTCCTCGATTTAGACTTAAGTGTAGTTAGTGGTATTCCTTTCTTAAATATTGAAGCTCCCATACCTGGATTATGGAGAAATATTTTCCATTCTTTATATTTGATCTTTCGATATTTTAACCAACCCTTTCCATTCCTGGGAAATATTGTCACTTTTTCTGCCAAAGACACTATAATTATCAACTTTATATCCCCAATTTTGTCTTCTACACTATATAGCGCATAAGTGAATTTTGTGGTGAATTCAACTTCATACCCATAAATTTTTTTAACGAAATTAACCCACTCTACCTTTTGCAATTGATCTCAGGCTCGTGGGTAAGCTTGAAGAAAGTTGACTCTATCCAAATTATACCAGAAAATGACACACACGGTGGAAATTAATATTTTCTTTTGATAGAGATGTATGAAGGAATGAGTGATGAGCTGGAATGATTTAAAGGTGGTCGAATTGGATTGAAATAGTTTGTTAAGGTGATGAACAATTCTCAATAAAAATTTTCTTTTTACATTAATAATTTTCCATTCTTTCAAAGATATGATTTTATAGGACTGATAGAACCTAGGTGATTTTGAAAGATTCAAATGTAGTGGAAGAGATTTTCTATGTGATGGGGTGAGATAGGAGTATTAGTAATGGAATAGGACTAGTCATTATTTCTGTCATCATTTCAAAACGTGTATCACAAACATTCAAAAACCTCATAGATCTATTGTTTTCTTACATGAAAAATAATTTAACATCCTATATGCATACCTTATAGCACATACATTTTAGTATTGATGTTATTCTTGTATGCAAGTTAAAAATGATTTGGTATATTTGGAGTGTTCATAGGTTTACAATCCTTGTAGGTGCATTATTGGTTGCATAATTTGGGATGAGCTGCAGAATATTACAGATTCTACAACTATGCCTTTAATTTCATCATTTCCTTGAAAACTTATTTATGTGGATGTGACTGGTGTTTATTGGTGTCGATAACTTCTGATAATGCTAATATTTATTGAATATTTCTCGTTACAAGAGAAACAAAGTCTTCAATGATATTTATTTAAACTTTAAAATTTATCCAAAGAAGAAGCAAGATAAAAGAGAACCGGAAAAAGAAAGAAGAGAAAAGTGAAGATCTAAACTGCCAAGGACCCCTTGGTTTTTCGCTAATATTTTCTACCTAGGAATGCCAGTAGTGTTGGTTTTAATTCCTATGGTATCTTTTATTTTTATTTTTTTCAAATTCTTTTACAAGAAAAAAATTACAATTATTTTAGTTATAAGGAAGAAAAATATTCCCTTCAGATCAAAATTCTCTTGCAAATATTTGGCATATTCCTCTCTTATCAAGGGCTTATGATATAACTTTAACATATTCTTATTAACAATAAAGGTAATATTTTATTCCTCAATATTCATGTTTCCAACTACCCCTTTATAAAAAATGTTATCTATTTCATAGGGACCAAGCCAATGTGTCTAAAATTTTCCTTGAAAATCCTTAAACTTAGAATAAAAAAAGAGGCCAGTTATCCGGCTTGAATTTATTGATTTTGATTAACTTTTCATGCCACTTGGTTCTTTATTTTTTTATTATGTTTTTTTCTTGTATGCCATCCTTTCTGATATCATCTAGCTCATTTAGCTATGCCAATATTTTTTTTTGTGCTCCAAAAAGATCAGGCCCTATATTTGTTGTTGTTCTAAAGGTATCTACTTGCAATTCAATTGGAAGAAAGACATGCTTCCCATAAACAAGCTCATAAGGAGTATTTCGAGTAGTGTTTCTCCATGTGGTACATTATGCCAAAATTTCCTCTAGAAGCCTTTCTGTCTTATCTATTTTATGCAACTGTATGGTCTTGGTCAATATAGCTTCAAGAGCATTGTTGGTAGATTCTACTTTCCCATTAGCTTGTGGGTGGTATGGAGTGGATTTATGATGTTTTATCTCATATTTCTCTATTATTTTTTGCACCAATTTGGATGTAAATTGAGCAACTTGATCTGTTAAAATTTCTCTTAGGACACCAAAACGAGTGAAAATATCCTAAAAATAATAGTAGATACAAACTTTTCAGTAGAAGAGGGAAGTGTCTTAGCTTCTACCTATTTTGGAACATAATTCATACAAACAATAATTCCTATTTTCTGTTTGGAAGGAGGATTGATTGTACCAAAAAAATCTAGAGCCCATTTTTCAAAATACTCAATGAGTACCTGAGGTTGTAGAGGCATATCATCTGACTGAGTGGGATTTCCCATTATTTGAAAAATGTCACATATTTTGACATATTCCATGGAATCTCTAAAAATAGAAGGCCAATAATATCCAAAAATAATTACTTTATATGAAGTTATTTTATTAGTGAAATGTCCTCGACATGATTCATCATGGTAGAGTTTTAATATCTTTGTTACTTCATCCTCTCGAACATATCTCTGGATAATCAGATCAGGTCCAGTTCATTACAATTATCCCTCTATCCATGAGTAAGGTGCATTGATCTTGATGACTTTCTGTCTTTCTTTGGCTGTCAATTGTGGAGGAAACTTTTCTCTAGAAAAATAGTTAACAATATTTGCTTGAAAACAAGGAGTTTTAGTAGATACTGCAAAAACAATGCTTTCCTTTCCTTACCTATCTAGAATGGTAATATTGAATTTATATAGCAATAATAGGCATCTTGTAACCCTGCCCTTATTAATTTCTTTATTCATTAAATATTTGATAGTAGAATGATTTGTATGAAAGAAATTTTCATAACTAGTAGTGTAATGTTGAAACTTATTACTGGAATGAACAACAACTAAAAAATCTTTTTCGGTCATTGTATAATTTAAGTCTGTAGAAGCCAAATTTTTACTTTTATAATAAATAACATAAGGAGTCAAGTATTTTTTTTCACAACAAAATTCCTAAAGTTGTACGTGATGCCTAAGTTGATATATGAAATGGGAGAGACCAGTTTGGTGTTCTTATGATTGAAAGTTCAATATTTTTTTGTTTCAATGATTAAAATGCCATTTGGCAGTGAGTATTCTAGAAAAAATAAAAACCATTTGTCAGAATTTTAAAGAGTGGAGAAGCTATTTTTGTGAAGCTTACTATGAAACTTACATAATATCCTATAAAAACAAGAAAACATTTAAAATCCCTTTGACAAGTTGCAACTGAAATTTTGGATATTAACTCTACCATAGATGCATCCATATTGATTCCAACACCCAAAATATGATGAACCAGAACAATTCCCTTAGTAAACATCATAAAGAAGTTTTTATGACTTAATGAAAAATTTAATTCTTTGCATCTAGTGAGAAATTTTTTTAATTTATCCATACCTTGTTCAAAATTTTTTTCTTAGAGAGTAAAATCATCTATGTAAATTTCTACATAATCATGAATCAAGTCCAAAAATATACCTAAAAGTACTCTTATATATGTAGTAGTTACATTACATAAATCAAAAGGAAGTACCCTTTAAGCACATGTAGCCCATGGACATGAAAAAGTTTTTTTGTATTAATATTTTGGTGCCATTTGAATTTAGTTATACCCATTGAACCCATCAAGAAAAGAAAAATATTTCTTCCCTACTAAATTATCTAATATGTGATCAATCAAATGTAGTGGAAAATGATATTTTAAAGTAGCCTATATTTATTCTCTATAGTCAATAGACACTCTCCACTTTCCATTATTCTTAGGAACAACCACTAAAGGTGAGACTCATTGGATATATGATATTGGGTAAATCAATTCACGTTAAGATTTTTGTAATTCGTCCAAGTAACAATTTATCTAAGATTGGGATTCATCCTTCTCTATGGTTGTTTCACTAGTTGGAATTTTCTTGAATATAGATATGATGCATACATGTATTAGCATCAATTCCCTTCATGTCAATGTATTACCATGCAATTGAAAAGGATATTTTTGTACAATCTTTATCAGTTGTTTCTTTTGAAATTCTTCCTAGTTGTTATTAATGTTTAATTTTTTATGTGAAAAAATTCTACTAAAGAATTTCCAAACATTTCCATAGAATGTAAAGCTATTTAAGATTGTTGAGATGTTAAATATTCAATGTTACATTTATCCTAAAAACTTTGATCTTGTTCAAAATATGCAAAAAGATTCATTATTCTTCATAAAATTTATTAATTGATCATCTTCATCAATTTGTGAAAGAGTAAACTCAAGTTGAATATTTTCAAAGTCTTAATTATCATCATCACTAATATAAACTTTTCTTTATATTTTAGTGATTGCTTTTGTAGGTGGATATAGTGTGAATCTTTTAGTGGATCCTTCGTCATAAATATATATATCACTATATCTACAACTTACAAATGCATCAATTTTATCTATCATATGTCTACTAAAGATCAATTTATGCCCCCCTAAATTATAATTTGGAGTCAAAATCATAAACTCAACTAGATATTCCCATGATTCTAAAGATACAGATAAAAATTCTAATATACCATCACGTTTAATATATCTGCTAGTTGTAACAAAGTTGGTGTATATTGAATATTTTTAAACTTTAATTGATCCATATTTTGTTTACCCATTATGTTAATGGGTGATTCTAAATCAATCAAAGTGTTTGGGATTTCAATGCCATTGATGTGAATGACTATAATAGGGCTACCTGGATCTAAATATTTTTGAACTATTTATTTCCCATCATAATATCTATTATTTTTCTTATCAATTGAATCTTTCAAATATATTTTATTTTTCTTCATGGTTTTTTAATGAATAACTCCTCTATTGTTCTTGTAAATATGGGCATTTATTTTATAGCATGAAGTAAAGGAATTTTGATGTGAATGTTTTTCAATTCATCTATCATATTATATTTAGGTAAAATTATTTTCTTGTATATTCCCTTACCAATTTGAATCCTTTCAGGAAAAGTAGGACTTTGTAAGGAAACAAAAGGTTGTTCTACTAGAGGAATTGTAGGATTTATTTTTATTTGGTTTTCACCTAATTGTGTAGGAACATATTCCTTTGGATCAGTATTTTATTGATAAAGATATGCCTATTTTTTAGGAACATTATCCTCCTTATATTCTTGGATGAAAATTGGTGGTAATTTATTTTGCAAGAATCTACCAGATCAAAGTTGGATATCATTCATACCTAGAGGAGCTATCATACAAGCTTGAAAATTTTGACCCTCAACATTATAGATGTGTTGTTGAGTAGTTTTATTCTATGGATTTAGGAGTGGTTGAGCAGGTATTTTATTATATTTTTGAGGAAATGGAGTGGATGTCAAGGGAAGTGGTTGACTTGTAATAAACTGAGGTTGGAATTATGGTTGAGTGGTCTGTGTAGGTTTAGGAGGATACTAATGGGGTTGGTATTGAGGGTATGGCCATTGAAATTGAGGATAATAAGGATTCCTACTATAAGAAAATTGTAAACCCTATGACCAAGATGGGTTTTGGGGTTGGGGTGGCCAATTTTTCCAAGGCATAGGTGTGTTCCAATTTTTTTTGTGGTTGTGCATATTATTGATATTGTGCATTGGGATATATTTATGGTGTTTGAAATCCATCAAGAAAGGGGGTATCTCTGACATGAAGTCCCAATCAGACCTCACACTATTTCCAGTAGGAGTCCCATTCAAAGAAATCACCTGAATGCCATGTACCTTGTATATTTTCCTTCACTACAAAGTTCAACAAAGGAGAGTAATACATAGGTATTTTCGGATTATAAAGTGATCATGCCTTGTGAAATGTTCAGCTGCAGAAGGTGTCAAGGTCCTTCTACTGAAAGGGAAGAGAAAAGTGGGCCCTTTAAATACAAGTAATAGTACTAATCTAGAAAAGGCACACAAGAATATACATATGAATGAAATTTGATCAACAGTGAAATAGTACACAAGGAAGAAACGAGTATTAAAGAAAACAAAACACGCCTTCAACAAGATAAGTAGAAAATTCACTGAATTAGTTCAATTTCCTTATTGTAGATGAAAAAAAAAAATGTCACAAAAACTCAAAGAATAGTCCTACAATATTCATGACATATGCCTAAAAGTGTGCTAGCTCAACGAGCTTATAAATTAAGTAAAATTCCTAAGATACATCAAGACAATGAACACTAGTAGCCCCCATAGTGGAGTGTTAGAGCAATAATTCACTCCTCCAAAACAACAATCTTCTTCTTTGATGACTGGTAGGAGAAGCCAAGGTGAAAATTCAATTCCATGAAGAATTATGGTGTATATATAACAAATGGGGTGATCACTCGCCTCTCTTGTACCTCTTGCACTACCCTCATGATTATTTGGCTTCTCTATGACCTTTCAACTACAACATGAAATTTCACATTACATGGATGAATCTTATACTCCCACTTTACATTACATTTTCCAAAATATAATTTACATAATCCAAAAATGATGAGGCACATGATGACTCATCACATGACATCACATGGAACTGATGAGATAGATTGCATGATGACATGGTAGTCTCAAGTCACTCTTTGTTTTTTTTATCCTTGTCTCTTCTTTAGAGATAGTGCATGTTCTTGTTCTTCCCCCACATGACTTGAAGATAAGTAGTCTTCAATGTGATCTTGATCGTCTATATTTTGTTGTAGTATGGTGTTCCCTCGTATTCTCACCTAATGATCCTCTAGTATTCTTCATCTCCATAGGTTCCTTCTAGAATGGTATACTTCACCTTTTCCTCTATCAACATCCTATTGTGATAAGATAAATTACTTGCAACTAAAATCCATTCATGAAAAGATGACATCATTTTGAAAAACCCCTAATCTAACATGCTCCAAAAATCACTTATTAGGGCTATAACTAGTGACAGGTTGCGTGATTGACTTAGGGACTTCATAGTTCTAAAGGCCAAGGTTTAAGACTAATGATTGAGACAATGGAATGTGCAGTTCAATATGTCCAAGGTCAAATGTTTGTGTAGTTGAGGGTTTCAAGAGCTCAAGAATTGGGATCTTGTCTTAAGGTTTCCCAATGCGTAGTTATAGAAAGAAAAACACAAGGAACTGTGAAGTTGAGGGACTCAAAAGGTCAAGATTTAGGATTGAGCCTTGATTTATCCCAACGCACAGTTTTGAGAGGCCAGGTTAGGTGATTAAAAATTTGAGGGGTTATAGAGTTGAATTTTGACGCTTGAGGTTTGAAGTTTCTAAATTCATAGTTATGGTGGGAGAGGAGATCAAGTGACTATGCAGTTGCACATTTCAAGAGCTAAAGTTTGAGGCTTAAGAATTGATACTACGAAATTCATAGTGAATGACTGGATGGATTGAGCACTGAGATTGTGTAATGCATAGTTTTGGGAGGTAGATATTGCATGATGTGTAGTTTAGGGTCAGTAGGGTCAAAGGATTTCACGATTGAGGTTTTCAAGAGGTCAATATCGGGGCTTTAGGCTTGAGGTTGTGTTTACGATACTAGAAATCCATCAACCAATGGGCCTCCACAATGTCAATTCCCAATTAAACCTCCAACTATTTGGAGTACGAGCACCATCAACAATATCGCCCTATTTTCCATGTATTTTTATATATTCTCCTTGACTCCGAGTGTTAACAAGAGATACGAGTGCACATGCGCCTTTGAAAATAAATTATGGGTGTGTCTAGTGAGTGTTTGATCGTATGTGTGTTGAAGTATTTCTACTTCAAGTGGGGAAAGGAAAAGGCAGGCCTCTAAGGGAGAGGTAATAGTACTCCCCAAGAAGAGACACACACAAACAACAAGATCCATTTAACATCGAACGTAATAGTCCACAAGGGATGTGACAATCATTATAACCAATGACTGAGAAAAGGTTTTCTAAAATCAAATGGAATATTCCACATGGATGTGATAGTAATAACAACCATTACAACAAATTCTCAATATTACAAGTAAAAAAATAACTGAAATAGTTCAACTAATTTAGCACAGATGAAAGAAAACATGAATTTCAAGCATTCACATAATAGTCTTACAAATATTAATAATCCATGCATGAAGAACATGTTTGTCCCTAGGGATTTTGATATTAAGAAATATTTCAAAGACATATGTATACAATGAATACCAATAGCTCCAATAGTTGTGCATTGGAGAAACTCCTTGCTCCTCAAAAAAACTAGCTTATCTCTTTAATGCTTTGCGGAAGGAGCCAAGATGAATATTCCTTTGCTCATAAAATGAGGGAGTATATATAACCAAGGGTGAATCTTTGAATACCCTCAATACTATTCTACTTCCTATGACATTTCATCTTACATGACTCT
The DNA here is from genome assembly GCA_034641835.2 of Pinus albicaulis. Taxonomy (NCBI): domain Eukaryota; kingdom Viridiplantae; phylum Streptophyta; class Pinopsida; order Pinales; family Pinaceae; genus Pinus; species Pinus albicaulis. Next base: position 1,516,427,049 of record CM076575.1, on the reverse strand, counting down.
TTACATTCCATGTGTTTCCTTTGTAATTCCTCTTTACAATAGATTTTGGATACAATATACATGATCCACAATAATGATGTGACATATGATCACTCAATGACATGGCATGACATGACACTGCAGACATGGACTGCTTGGTGATCTGGAAACGATAAGACACTATTTCTAATAAGATTTAAGCGTCTTCGTGAAGAAGCTTTCCTTTTTACATTTTCATGCCTTGGTGATAAGGAGTCTTCAGTGATCTCATTCTTGTATAGTGGTCGCACAGTAGTGTCCCTCTTGAAGATGGATCCATGTTGGGATTCGAAATTTCGAACATTGTTTTATGATACTGTGGATAATCCGGATTCTACAAATAACGACAACCACAGAACTTTGAGAACCCTAGTGTCCCTTCGATTTATCCTTATCAAACATCTTGTAAGTTTATTTGCAAGAGTGTATTTGATAGTTCTTCGCTACTTATTCTCCTCCCCTATCATCTTTCCATGACATGATAGGGTACCTTTTCTTGCAATTCACTCATGACTAAATGATATTAATTTGAAAAAACATAGCCTAATATGATGCATTTTGATCCATAAATTGAGCCCAGAACTAGTGGAGGGATAGGAAGAGGGGCTTAGCGACTATGTTGCTAAAAAATTCATGTATAAAATGGGAATCCTTGAGCCTATATACATAAAATATTTCAAAATTTAGGCAGTTCTCAAGAACAATATTGTGCATTTTCTAGAGCCACTATGACATATTGAGAGGATGGGCAATGGGAGAGCCTACTATGCAGCTCTGGGTGTCAAGGGAGGTCGGGCTACTGCAAATTTTCTCATTTAAAGGAATCAAGGAATGATATTTAGGCTTTTGATTAAGAAATGTGCGGTTCAAGTGAGTTTGGGGGTGAGGACTACGAAATTCTAGAGGTCAGGGTCAAGGCTTGGTCACAAAATGTAATATTCCAAATACTCCATCAGTTAATTGGAATATTAGAGATCTTACTTTTCTTAATTAGTTAAGTAAATAAAAGGGTGGAGGGACCCATAAACCCCATAGATGAATAAAATCCACTTCTTTTGTATGAATATGGATTAGTTAGATAGTGTATCAACATTATCGAGTAGTCGAGCAACTTATTGATGAAGGAAGAGTGGAGATCATAGAGAAATAATTATGAAGATGATGGAGATAATGGAGGAATAAAAGTAAGATCATGGAGAAATAATGATGAGATGATGGAGGAAGTGGTGCATTAAATGCACACATGATGGAGGGAGTGGAGAGTAAATACAGAGATGATGGAGATCATGGACGGATAACACAATCTTCATGGAGGATCGTTTTCACATGTGAAGTGTAGTAATGAGGTGGGCCAAGGATAGGGGAGGCTCAAAAAGCATAAAAGAAAGGTGAGGGCAGCAATAGAAGGTTTTTTGTATTTTTAAATTGTATTTTTATTTAGAAATTTCTTTGCACGCTTCAGCTATTTAGCTAAGTTTTTTGTGTTGTTTAGCACACGAGTGCCTCCAAGCGAAGATCCCATGCTTATCCATGGGGGACTTCGAGTGCCTACTCTACAAAAGTTTCTTTGAGTATCCATTCATCATCCGGAATTGGTGCCACATTCAGCCCCTCTATACAACGCTTACATCTTCAGGAATTATGCATTTGTGCCTTAGGGTTTCAGAGGAGGAAGGTAGTTTCCAGTATTTCAGCTGGGAAACTTGTGGAGGGATCAAAAATTCACCTTCTGAATCCATTTTAGTCTTTCAAGAGTAGCATTGCTACATCCGGCATCAGGCCAGCATTCTACACCTCCATGCAGCAGCAGTTCCTGCAGGAATTACACATTCCAGTAGTGTAGGTTCAGAGGAGGAAGGAAGTTCCAAGTATTTCAGCTTGGAATCCTATGAGGGACCATCCCCTCACATTGTTGAGATTATTTCCATTATCTAGGAGATATATTGCATCACCTAGAAGTAGGCTACATCTTCAACCCTCTTGACAGCACAGTCACTTCTAAGAGTCGTGCATTTCAGCAGCTGCAACTTGAGAGGAGGAAGGAGGAGCTAGATCTCAAGATTCTAGCTTGGTAATAAAGAGAAGGGGCCATCCCTTCATGAACTGAGTTGATTTTGTATTATTGCAGCCATTTTATCTTTCAGTTCATGCCATAGATCTGCATACTAAAAAGTTATGTATTCCAAGGCCTAGGAGGGTGATTTCTCGAGGTGAGCCAATCCGGAAATCCTTTATGGGATATTATGGGTTTTCATCATAGAGTCAAAATTCTAAATCCTAGCATTTTCTGAGATCTGGAACAACCTTATATACACATCCATTTTGAACCAGAAATTATATTTCCAACATTTCCAACAGGGACAACATAGTATGGCCTCCAGCAGATCAACAGTTATGTAGTGCTTTCAGTGAGAGGACTTGAGGGTCACTCTAGCCATCTTTGTCATCTTGAGTGCTACTAATTTTTAGCACTGTTGTACTAGTATTCAACCTACTTGTTAATAAAATGGCTCAACCATTCTGTCTATTTTTATGGTGTATTAATTTTATCTCCATATTTATGTAGTTTCCAGTTATTGTGTTGTGTATTTTTGTCGTTTCCTTTTTTTGGATATTACAGTGGTACAAGAGCATGATCTTTGGCCCAGCTTGTGGGTACTACATTTCATTACATCAGAAGAAGAATTAAAAAGTAGAGATCTACAATGGAGGAGGAATTATGTTTTGCAACACTTCTCTTCAGATATGTGCAACATCTCTCCAAAGAGATTAGAGAAATGAGAGGGGAAATAAAAAAATAAACCTCAAGAGGGTTTCAGAATGAGGAAGTTCCAAGCACTTCCTATCAGCAACATAAGAAAATGACAATGCAGAGGGCTCCGCAACACTCTACTATGACCACTTTCCTTGTAGAATGAAATTAATGGCATGGAGATGGAGGATATTTCGAGCATGAGACTCTGAGTAATTATCTTGTAGAGCAAAAATTTTAATATATAGAATTCAAAGAGAATCTGACTCTCCAACATTTTTTCTAGATCAAAGAAAATCAGAGACCCTGCAACAACAATAGAAGGAAAGGGCACATATAGAATAGATTCTTCTTGTCTACATTTGATGAGTCATCCACAAGCACAAGAAAAGATTGGATGAGGGAGTTAGATGATTTCTTCCAGCTACACCCAATAGCGGAAAGGGAGGCCATTGATATGGTAGAGCTACACCTTGAGGGTGAAGAAAATGATTGGTGGTTCAGCCATATCAAGCATGCAATAGTGACTGCATATGCAGACTTGACTCAAAGTTTGGTAGAGAGGTTTAACAAAAGAAAAACGAATACACTTTCCATAGAGACATTTTCCGACATTGATGAGGAAGTATATGAGGAGTAAAGGGAATATGTTTGCACTATCACTCTAGAAAAAGAGAAAATACCACCACCATTAGCTACATAAGTACTTGCACCAGTAGGAGTAACACTTGCATATTTGCAACATGGTCCTGAGCGTTTGAAATTGAGAGTCCCATGCATGATTCAAGAGGTGCATCAGGAGGAGGAAGTAGATACCAGTGCTACTACAACAGTAGAGGAGCATCCATCACCATCACCAAAAGTTGGAGAAGAAATTGCATGGGTTGGAGGAAATCTTGTAGCTTTTCAGGATGTTCCCAAGTATCAGTTGATCCAAGGTTTGCAAAAATTTCCATCCCATATTATTTGAGCACCTCAGCTTGAGATTTGTGGGGTCATGCCATCGAGGCAATTGCATGACCAAGGGTTAAAGAACCCTATTGATTTGGAGTAATAGACTATCACTGCCCTGAGGACCCTTGACTTGTTCAAGGAGGAGATGTATAGCCATCATAATTTTACATTGGTGAGCTCCACACAACACCTTGTTTTGGACTGTGGATTTTGATAGGATGGGATGAGAATAGTCCTAATTCAAGGAAGTTATGCAATAGCTTTCGAGAACCAGAGGTTACTGTCACATGAACTTCCATATTCTATTTACAACAAAGAGATATTGGCCATAATGCATTGATTGGTTATATTTCGGTAATTTTTGGTTGACAGTAGATTTCAGGTGAAGACCAACCACCATGGTATTCGACATATTTTTGAGGAGGAGGAGCAGCTCTAGAAGAGGCAAAAATAGTGGATCAATACATTTCAACACTATGAGTTTAACATTCTGATGGAGAGGGGCATGTGAAAGAAGATAGACTGTCATGGAGATCATCACCGTCGTCACTAAGGAGTAGTGATGATTTGGGGGCCCAATTATTCTTTGAGTATTCCAATGACCGCTTCACTTATGAAGCATGGGATGGGAAAATGGTAGAGGATAGACATATTGTGATGTATAACATCTTTCATTATCACGATAGAGCCTTCTTGATGAGCATCTCACAGCTCAAAGAGAATCTTTTGCACAAAACATATTCAGAACCTCATAGGTTCTACCGGGCCATCGGTGAGAGTTTCTCATGGATATACCTCAAGGAGGATGCACTTCGACATATCATGAAGTGCAAATATTGTCATCATATTGTGAAGGATGGTATTCTCCATTGGGTGGATACCAAGCTGGAGCATGATATGAGTCATCACCCACAATTGGATGGATGGGTGAGGATGATGATTAGGTGGTTGAAAATCTACTCGTAGATCTATGACATAGACTAGTAGAAAGCATGGATGCAATGGCTACTCTTTGGTGAGTATGGTTACCACCCAAAATTTCACATTTGTATGGTCCATGCCTTGCATGGTACTGGTGTGATGCAAAATTAGGAAGCATGGCTGCACTGGTTTCATTTGAAAGGGTTTGGCCATCACATGATATCACATGTCGATGAGTGTATTATTCTTTGGGACATTGCATGGCACTCATATGACTTGGCAGCAAAAATCCTGGTTATTTTGGTCTGGTGTGACATTCTACATGTCCATCAGTATATAATTTATTCATGACTTTCATTATGATGATGTGAGGTGGAAGCAAGATTCATTGTTGCTCTCATTACTCTTGGGAGAATATGGGATGACATTCTCCCATACCTTGCATGATGATGATGTAGGATGGAAACAAGAGGCCTTGCTACATTAGCTTCTATTAGGATAATATGGCCACCATACTTGGTATGATGATGAGGTGGATTGGTAGCAAGAGGCATTACTATAGTGGTTGCTATTGGGAGAGTATGGTCTAACATTTTACATGTAAACCTATATGTCTTTATTTCCTATTTTTCATAGTGTTGAGTTGATGCTTGGAGCAAGCAAGGCCAATAGGGCTAAGGATTGAAGCATGTAGAGACACAATATACTCCATGTAGAATGGGTTGGAGAGACAGTTTATGAGTTGGGACTTTTAACTTGGGGAAGGAACCACTATACTTCACATATCTCATGCAGATAAGAGGCTCTTGGACAATAGCTGGTTGCCACATGCGGATTCATTGATGAGGAGAGGCAGCAAGCTACACAGTTGGAGGCCATTCTAGACATTCTAGAGAGGCAACTATGGAGTTGGTCATTCATAACACATTGGAGCAGATGGGGGTACCTTCCATATGAGGATGCCACTTGGGAGGGAGATGGATTTCTGCAGCATCTACTTTTGCATTTTCATGACGATAAGCAACATTTTGGTGGGGAGGACCGTAATATTCCAAAATTTCCATCAGTTAATTGGAATATTAGAGTTCTTACGTTTCTTAATTATTTAATTAAATAAAAGGGTGGAGGGACCTATAAACCCCATAGATGAATACAATCCACTTATGTTTTATGAATATGGGTTAGATAGATAGTGGATCAGCATTATCAAGTAGTGGAGCAACTTATTAATGAAGGAAGAGTGGAGATCATAGATCAATAATGAGGAAGATGATGGAGATAGTGGAGCAATAAAAGTAATATCATGGAGAAATAGTAATGAAGTGATGGAGGAACTGGTACATTAAATGCACACATGATGGAGGGAGTGGAGAGTAAATATAGAGATGATGGAGATCATGGAGGGACAATGAAATATTGATGGAGGCTAGTGGCCACATGTGTAGTGCAATAATGAGGTGGGCCAAGGCTAGGGGAGGCTCACAAAGCATAAAAGGAAGTTGAGGGCAACCATAGAAGGCATTCTGGATTTTGATATTGTATTTTCATTTAGACATTTCTTTGCACACTTCAGCTATTTAGCTATGTTGTGTTGTTTTTCACAGGGGTGTCTTTGAGAAAATATCCCACCCTTATCCATGGGGGACTTCTAGTGACTACTCTAGAAAGGTTTCTTTGCGCAGCCATTCATCATTCAGAATTGGTGCCATAATCAACCCCTCTATGTAGCACTTACATCTTCAGGAATTACACATTCCTGCCTTCGGGTTTGAGAGGAGGAATGTAGTTTCCATTATTTTAGTTGGGAAACCTATGGAGGGATAAACCCTTCACCTCTTCCATCCATTTCAGTCTTCCGAGAGAAAAATTGCTACATCTGGCAACAGACCATTATTCTCCACCTCCATGTAGTAGTAGTTTCTACAGGAATTACATATTCCAGTAGTGTAGGTTCAGAGGAAGAATGAAGTTCCAAGTATTTCAGCTTGGAATCCTATGAGGGACCATCCCCTCACTTTGGTGAGATTATTTCCATCAGCCGGGAGTTATATTTTATCACCTAGTAGCAGGCTATAGCTTCAACCCTCTTGAAAGTGAAATCACTTCCAATAGTTGTGCATTTTAGTAGCTACAACTTGAGAGGAAGAAGGAGAAGCTAGATCTCAAGCTTCAAGCTTGGGAATTAGGAGAAGGGGCCAACCCTTCATGCACTGAGATGATTTTGTATTATTTCAGCCATTTTATCTTTCATTTCATGCCATAGATCTACATACCCAACAGTTATTCTGGTTTTTCATCATAGAGTCTGGATTCAAACATTAGGGGAATTTTTAGGTCTAAAATGGGCCTCCTAAAGAAATTATAAAATAATAGTGGAAATAATAAAATAAGATTTGATTACATCATCAAATTTTGGAGGGAAAAATGAAAAACTACTTTTTCAACTTATCTTCCAAATTTTTTACTCAAATTTTGTGTAGGAGTAGTCGTTGGATGAAAAATTGAATTCCTCATCTAAGGAGTACCCATGTTGCATACTTTTGATGGACCCTTCTACATGAAAAAATAGAAATACATGAAAAACGTGATTTTTTAATGTATTTCTCATTTTTCATGTAGCAAGGTCCATCAAAAGTATGCAATATGGGTACTCCTTGGATGAGGAATTAAATTTTTCATCCAACAAGTACTCTCACTTGAAATTTGAGTAAAAAATTTGGGAGATAAGTTGGAAATACGAGTTGAAAAAGTATTTTTATTATTTTATTATTTTTAATCCTTTTACGCTTTTACTTAAAAAATGGTGAATCATCCCCCATGGTTGACATCATCATCTTGAATCCTATTGGTTCTTATAAAGTTTATTTTGGTTGTACATTTTTCTTAGGAGGCCCATTTTTTAGCTCAAAATTCCCCTAATGATCCATAAGTTTTCTGAGCTCCGAAACAAACTTATCTATGCATCCCTTTTAAGCTAGTAGTTATATTTCCAACATTTCCAGCAAGGACAATGCAGTATGGGCTCCAGCAGATTAGTAGTTATGTGGTGCTTTCAGTGAGAGGATTTGAGGGTCACTCTAGCCATCTCTGCTGGCTTGAGTGCTACTATTTTTTGGCATTGTTGTACTTGTGTTTCACCTCTTAGTTAATAAAATGCCTCGGCTATTCTGTCTATTTTTATGGTGTATTTAATTTATTTCCATATTATTGTGGTTTCCAATTATTGTGTTGTGTATTATTTTATTTTCCTATTTTGGGATATTACACATAAACTACGTAGTATGTTAGTCCTAGGAGGCAGGAATTGGGATTGTGTAGTGACAAGTAGCAAGGTCACAACTACATGAATAATACTACGCAGTACATTAGTCCTGAGAGGCAGGAATTAGGCATTGTGTAGTGACAAGTAGCAAGGTCCCAACTAGATGACTAATATTTTGTAGTGCATACCTTAGGGTAGGTCGGGTGAAGCCATGTTGCTTGGTTGGGAAATTTTCCCAAAAATGGCTAAGTGCGAGACCGATGAAATCAATGTGAACGTTGATGAAACTTTGATTGTGATCACACACTTAAAATAATTTGACGTCTCAATCAACATAGATCATCCATGATATAAAAGTAAATCATTTCCCTCTATGTGACAACTTTATGATTGTTTATGACAAGTGTGACACCAAAGGTACACTTTACGACGATCATGATGACTCTTTTGAATTAGTTCTCAAAAATTGGAAATGAGTGTGACAGGTACTTAGAAGGTTAGAAAAAATCATTTGAAAAAGGGTGACCTCTTGGAACCACTAGAGCAATCTCATACATAGAAAGCAACAACCAACATGCCAAAATACAACACTTTTCCCAAATTGCAAAAGGAAACAAAACATTCTAAGAAAACAAAATATATTTAAAAGTTTGCGAAAATGATGAACAAGACAAAGGAAGGCTGTGAAATTTGGTATAGGTAAAGATTTTGGAGAGTGTTGCAGTAGCTACAACACTTGGAGACACACTGGTAGAATCTCCAGCTTCTTTGTCTTAGGTAATTTCTTTCATGTAGGGCCTTGGTTATTCAGGGAGTATTGATTCATCATGTAGATTACTTTAGTTTCCCCACTTACACCATGAATAGAAATTATCCCCATCATGCCCTCTAATTTTAATTCAACATAATATTTATCATTATCATAATGCTTTGAGTTGAAAAGGGTGTTTAATATCATGATTTTAAGATTTTCAGAGTATAATTTTTCATCTCTGGTGTTGCTCGACTACCAAGAGGCCTGGAAAGTACCCCGAAGGAGTCACTATAGGAGCAAAAACATTTCCCCACTACTAGCGAGCATGAATAGTACCCCGATGCAGTTTCTTGCTTCACCTCTCTATGTAGGAAGCCTTTCTCTTCTTTTTCCTTTATTTAGTTATTGCAAGAGGACTATGCATTGGAACTTATTCGTTTTGGGCAGAAGAGGGATCTCAACTTATTGAGAGAAGGATAAGTTGTTCCTAAAAAAAAGCATATATAGACTTATGACTTATTTTTTCTTGTTTATATTTTACCCTTCTCCTTTTCTACTGATTGGATAAGCATGAACCGAATATAGGAACAAGGTTTCTCGAATGTACAAAAGTTCACGGTTTGACCAAAACTGTCATTGTGGATGGCTTGTATTTTCCATTAGAACGTTATTGGCCAAAAGACATAACCAACACAAGGAATATTAACCAAAGGCTAACCAAATGTTGAAATTTTACAAGACTCCCTTATACTTGAACCACATTCCCTTTTGGGCCAACATAGATGCATGATCTGATCAAACGAAAGGAAAGAAAACATACAACAAGGAAAGAAAATGAGAAGGTAAGATAGAAAATGACCAAAGAAAAATATGATGTGAAACCAAAACTCGAAAACACAAGACAAAATATAGGGAACAAATGCAATGGATGAGCAGGTAGACTAAAATGCAACTAGACTTACTCCTAACATAACCAACTACAAGGTCAAGGTCACGTATAATGGAATTTCCAATGCAACCATCGTAGTCATTTCTAACTTGCATCCACAAATATGAGAAAAATTAAAATGTATATAAGGTAATGTGAAAAAAAAAAGATAAGAATTTGAATAGAATGCACAAAAATTTGAAGGTATTTCATGTTAGAAAAAATATATACCATAGCCACTTCTTCTAACCAGTTTATGTTATTTCCTCTTTGATAGGAACCATTATTCAAAAAACATTTGAATATTCCGGGGAATGTGTCTCCATCTTCACCAAACTCCTTAGTGGGCATGAGGAAGAATCAAAACTTTTTATTGGCGATGGAACTCGCTAAGTAAGATTATTCCAACAATTCAACGATTGGACTGTAAAATTCATGATGACCCTTTTGAGAACCACAAAATATTTTAAAATATTAATTTTCAATTAAAAGTGAAGGATTACGATTGGAATTGTGTAGAGGAAAATTATCTATTCAGATATAGTAGTCATGTAGAGGCAATGGGAAACTGACATAACCATCAACGAAGGCCGAAGTTCCTGAACTTCTCAACAAGTATCTAAATAGTGATATGTTGAGCGATGAACATAGAAGGATACAGAACAATTGTCATTGGATGTGCTAATGGAAGAATGATAAGTTGAATGACAATCATATGACATAGAATAATGACCAAATAGGACGATTAAAACATCAAATTCCCAGTTTGTGATTAAAAAATATCAATCAATTTGGACAACTCTGTGAATGCTCTGAACAATTGAAGCAGGTTCCTCACAAGCCAGATGTGACCAACCATTTTCCAATAAATCATGATAAACTTTGCAAGCCTTGTAGTCATGAAAATAATTAAAAAGGGATTCCAACACAAAAAATACATGAGACCAGTTAGGACATGGTGAATGGAAAAGATCTTGATTAATACGATAAATTATGTGTTCATTGTCACTCAAGAGGTCTTCAGGTGCGATGGAGAGAAATAATTACAATATTACATCCCCAAGAAGAACAGGGAGCTGACTATTAAGGGATGAATTCAATAGAAATGATTGATTCAGCCAAACATAGTCCTTGGAATGATAAAATTTTCAAAACCATGACTGTATGATAGATAAGCATTCCAAGACCAATTTTGATGCAAGAGATTGTCATGAAGAAAAAAAAATATATATATTCTTGAATCTAGTCGAAAGAAAAATATCAAAAGTTTGAAAGGTTACATCTGAGATACCAAGAATATTTGAGAAAGAAATTTACATCAAGTGAAACCATGCAAAGAGAAGGATTGTGTGAGAGAAACCATATCTAACTTAGTTCTAGAGGCTTACCTGAGTCGTGAGATCTTGACATAACCCTTAACGGAAGTTTAAGTGCCTCAACTCCCTAGAAGGTTCCATAACTTCAGAATATTGTAAAAACATATTATGAAGATCGAACCAGAACATGCATGGTTGGAGGATAGTTGCAACCACTAGCCTAAATAAGGCCACTTCCTGCCAGATAGAAACCATCTCTATCACCAATTTTACCAGATTTTCCAAATTCAATAACTAGTTTACTCAAGTCGAAATATTCTTCTGACTGAAAATTAAAAGATGAATGAATCGGGGAAATTTCATGAGCAATTTGATTTGAAGAGTTCTCTTCATGCAAGATAATGGATGATAAGTGATAGGAGGACTACCCAATCATTTTTTTTTCAATTTCATTATGGACAATCTCATCAGCTTGTGTTAATCAAGAAGATAACTCATCGGATGAAGAACGTAAAAAACATGGAGTATTTCCATCACATGTATATGCATTGCAAACTGTGGAACACAAAAAACAGTGATATGGAAGAGAAGATTCGAAGAACACACCTTATTTGACCGAATAAGATTCTATATATAAGGTAGTATCTTCATGAGAGACTAAAATATAAGATCATATGCCCAGGAATTAATGATTTCATACATCAAAAAAGTTATCATCATTGGAAAAATTGTTTCCCAAGGCTACAGATTGATCAGAATAATTGATTACATTTGATTCACTACCGAGATTAGAATATTGAAAATCATCCAAGAATGGAAGCACATCATGTTCACATGGAGGATTTTGGAAAATAGAAGAAAGATTGAAAACCTCTTCACCTTCCTTCTCCTCTACCATTATAATGTGACATCCTTATACATGATCACAAATTGAACCAACAACACAGAAATCAAGAGAGTGTGAAAAACTAACTGGTGGAACAAATTTGTCAGACAGATCATCATAGAAAGATTCATGGTCTATATATGAAAAATCATAATGAAAATACATACCATATTCGAGACTATAGTTTTGAACAGTAAAATCATCTTAAATAATGGAGGAGTTAGTCTTCACCATAGGCTTCATGAGCCATTCTGTAATTTACACCATTGAATCTGAGTTCTTTCAAGCGAAAGAGCAATGAGGCGATATATTAGGAATTTTATTAGCATATCTCTGAACATTATTATCATGGCGAGGCACCCTCATCAAAAGGGGAAAAGGAGGAGGACAGGGGAAAAAAGAAATAGTAGGTTCCTCCTCTAAAATTAGAGTTGTGTCATGATTCACAAGAGTTGGGGGAGTGGGGAAATTAGGGGGTTCAGGTTCACCACGTAAGAATCAAGTGCTCAAACTCTCATTTCAAGAAATCCAAATTCATATGTTCTTCTTGAAATTCATAGCAAAGGTGAAGGAATCGATTAGAAAAATCCTGAACTAATTCATTAGGCTTCATTGTTAAGAGATTGATTATTCTATAAAAATTTTAGTGACTATACCTATTAAATGATGTTTCAACCTCCTTTGCAAGCTCAATGAATGAATGGATAGAAACGACGAGTAATGTATCGCACTATCGATTAACATGAACTTCAAATGTGAGGGTCAGTAATATAGCCATGACATCCTTGCAATGTATTCTATTAGAAAAGAAAAAATAGACAACTTGAAATAGGTTTTTACGGAAAATTAATTTACCCTCACCATCAAATGAAGATTGGGACAGGATATGAATAGCTTCCACAAGGATAGTAAGATTAAGCTCTTCAAAAAAGCATATCGGGGTTATGATTTTGGGAAGAGCCATTTTGAATAAGAGATTCAAACCAGACTAGATGGGAACAACTTGTCACCTGCCCTCCTTCTAGAACCATTGTTGATGGTGTTGAATATTCATCAACCAAGGGGTCTCTGTGATGTGAAGTCCCAATTAGACCTTATATTTTTTGAAGTACGAGCCCCATCTACAATATCGCCCCTTTTTCCATGTATTCTTATAGATTTTCCTTGACTCTAACTATTAGCAAGAGAGAGGAGTGCACATGGACCTTCGAAAAGAAAGGGGGGTTGTTGGTTTTAGAGACCTTGACCTAGGTTTAGTTTAAGGTTTTCCAACAAACCCCTGTACTACCGACCCTTTCGGAAATGGCCTGCTTGCGCAGGTCAAGGTCTCACCCGAAGTAGTATGGGAGGGTGCTGGAACTAGGTTTCCTCACCCTGAGAGAGAAATTTAATTAGAGGAGGTCCTGTCAAATCTAACTGTCCTACACAAGAGGAGCCCTAATACTGAACCTTTTAAGAGCAGAGCACAGATCCTAAATAAATGGAGAATATTGTTTAAACCATATATATGCATTCATAATATCACATCCACATGTGCATTAGTATATCATGAGTATTCAGAGGGAAACACAATCTTAGAACATAAGCATAGATGATATCACATAGAAACACTTAAATATCATCAACAACCTTTTCATTTATTCATATCCCAATCCGACTTATAGACTCTATTTACCAGCCCATGCACATAGCCAGCGGGGTCCACACATAGTAGGACTCAGGGTCTTTGTGTACACAGCCAACATGAGCCCTTACTGAGACAATCGACAAAAAATATCCACAAGTTCGTATCTAAACATAGTCACTACTTAGCCTCCTTCTAGACTTGGTTTATCCATATATTTATATCATGTTAGCCTATGTTATCCTATGGTCTGGAAACCGTGGTTTGCGGACCCTTGGTATACCCTTTGACCCATTAAAATTCATTGGGGATTTTTACCCACCCCAAACCCCCTGCACTAGAATAATTATTACAAAATATTCAAAACTAGACAAAATTGTGATTAGGGAACCTTGTTCCAGCAGTCCCACAACACAATCTTGTGACTCGTCCCAAGTCATAGTGCCTGCAGGGTCTTTATCATGTCCTTGATTTTTTTGATCGTGATAGTTAATGGAGGTAGAACACAAAGGCTCTATGTGGTTTCAGTCTCAACAATGTCCACCAAATTCTGCGAAGTTGGTCCTTCCATTGCAACGGTGACACTGTCTAGAGTCTGGTTCAACTGTCACACCACTCCTTCTATTTATTGCGAAAGCTGGAGATCTTCATCATCCCAGGGTGTCAGATGATTTTTGAGTATCTATTTCTATGCTATAGCCCCACAATTTCACTGAAAAGTGCATGGTTGGTGCGGAGACGTGCTAATGGCTAGGCTAGAACAAGGTTGGAAATCATGGTTTTCATCTGTTCAAAGTCATGTTCCTTCTGATGCAACTCTTGATTGATTTGTTGAAGGAGAGGGTCGTGTTGTACCTCATACCATAGTTCAATATTTGTTTCAAACAGAGTGATGTCTTGACTGATATGTTTCATAATAGTGGTAGTTTCTTCTGTAACCAATGTTTCTCGTTGGGTGCACACTTCTAGAGGAGTATCAAGTTGTAGGTTGGCCTGTAACGATGCAATCTGAAGTTTAAAATCAGCCTTGACAACCTGTACCTCTGTCTAAGATGCCTTCAAGGTAGCAACCAATCCTTCGACCCTAGATTGCGGCTTAGCAGAGGCAAGAATTACTTCCAGCATGTCTTCACAAAGATGGTTAATCAGCTACTTTAATGCAACTTGTTGTGCGATGGTGGTGATGTGCGCTCCTTGGACCTGCTTTGGCAACTTGAGTCACAATATTCTTCTTGGCTTCATTGAGGTGTCATTGTGCACGGAGTTCTCCGTGCTCAAGTTTGATAGTGATGGTGGTAAATTACTCATGCAGCTGTGCACCTGCCAGTAGACCAACATCAAGGTCGATGGATGAGCATGTTTGAATTTGGTTTCATAATTCAGGAGCTGCCATTGTAAGAGCAACTTCGGGGAGAGGGTAGATCCTCTTTTCTATGACGGTGGTCAAGGATCTAACCAGAGTTGGTTAGCCCATGCTAGTCTACCTTGCTTGATCTGTGCTCGCTTGACTCTGCCTTTCTTTATCCACACTTGCTTGAAGGGTGTCTGATTTGAGCCGAAGCACCTATAGCTATGCTTTCACTTCTTCTAAATTAGCCTTGTATTGTTATTCCCAGGTAATCCACTAATCGGCAGACACAATGGTGTCAGCATCAAAATTCTAATCAAGGTTGTCCTCTATCAAAGTAATCTCTATGTTGGTGTTGGTCTTACGAGTACGCTTAAGACTATGTAGGAATGATGTACCTGTGTCATCAATATCGTTAATTTTCTGATCTGGCGGGGATTTTGGTTTTGGTTGCGTGGTAGTGCTTTTGGGGGTTAGGCAGGAATCTCTGAATCCATTGTTGGGTCGGGCGGAGTGGTAGATTTTGACACTGTGTTGTGGCCAAATGTGCCTGCCACATCCAAGGTAGTTGGCTAGACTACAACCTTCCACACTAGCAACCATGTGGAAATTATACGTTTGATCTCAACTTCGGTGGTCATATATGGAAGGTTATGCCATGTGTGATATTTATGGGCCCAAATTTTGACATTGTGCATGGTCACTGAAAATGCTGTGATATGCTTATAGTTGTTGTAGACTGTTGGGGACAAGCGCAGCTGGGAATGGATGACCGCAGATATGGCCCCATCGTAGAGTACCCAAAAGGAATTATTCTCCTCAACCTGCTTGGGGTCCTTTGATTCCCATAGGCTGGAAAAGCGCGCTCCATCGCACATGCTAGGCTTAAGAGGGGGGAAGATCGCTTCTTCAGGAGTCTCCCATGAAACTAAGATGATTAGCAGTCCCAGCCAAGAATAGTAGAAATATTTTCCCTAATCCTGAGCTTCACGCACATTGTCTAGAAATTTAGCAAGAAGGTATTGTGACCAATTAAAACAGAGCCCCTTTTTTCACCTGCTAGGGAGTTGAATTACATGGGCAGTGGCAGCCGTCGACTCACATTTTCGCATCAATTTGCAAGAAATAAGTAAGGTACCCATGCGTGTCCCTGGATCGCTTATTGTATCAATCTAAAAGCTTCGTTTGTTGCGTGTGACATGGTACCTTTTCTGGACATATTCAGTAATATGGTGCTCAAATTTATTTCCTGTACCTTCCCTAGGATCAGGCTTGTGCATAGGAAGGCTAATAATTCAGTGAATGAGAGCAGCATCAATTGGTATGAAACCCTAGAGCCATAAGCATCCATCATGAACGAGTACCAGCATTTGGTGAACAACTAGGCCAGTGATGTTGTATCGACCAAAGAGGGGGAGGCACAGTAGGTTCATGATGCCTGATCCAGCTAATCCCTTGACCCAAGCCATGGGCTCCACCTTTAGTACATCGTCTTCAAGGACCTATTCCAGGTAAAATTGTGGGGCTAACAAAGGGAAGGTGTCCAGGTTCCCCAAGTCATGGTCATCTAATTTTATATGGGGGAGGTGGCTGAACATTCCTCCCAGCTGGGGCACTTATTCTGGGATTAGAGGCATCTGAAGGTAGGTGTGGATGATATAAATGTTTGAGGTGCATGTTGTTGTCCTACATGGCCTAACATAAAGTGGTAACAACGTTAGTAGAGTCACCTTCAGTCCTTATTTTGTGAGTGCCATCGACTGCTAGGACGCAGCAAGTGATTGCTCCTTAGGGTCTTTCTGAGGGGAACACTTAATCTGAGGCAAAGTACGAGGCTTCCTGCTAGCCCAGTTTGCCTACTTTACTTTTTATTTTCCCTTTCATTTTTCCGAGGTAGATAAAATCTCCTCTGGTTCAGGGGTTACTTCAAGGACCTCATCAGATCCGATTTCCCCAAAAGTTGTGGTAGGCAAAGGCTCATTAGGGTTTGTAGCAGTCATCCTGGCTCATAATACAAAATTAGTGTTGCTACTATTAGACAGAGTAGCTCACTCAGTAATGGTGATGGCAAGGACATAGATGGGATGATATTTATCGAAGTGGATGAGGTGTGAGAATTTTGAACAATAATTTAATCTTGTAAAACTAACAATACTCATCTTATAGCCTTTGCAAGGGGAGAATGGATTTTTTATCCTTAATTTCCTTTTATCATTATGGGAATGGTAAAAAATCCTTATAAATTGCCACATTAATTCCGCATTACCCGCTTCGTTGGATGGCAAGCGTCGTTTTCCAGCCTCCTGCTCCATTTCAATAGCTAGGTGTTTCCACCGCACATAATGCATGTGCCTATATCACACCCACCCACACCCATATTCCTGCACATCACCCCTGTGCATCCATTTCTTCTGTCTAGGTGGTCATGACCAGATGCGTGCAGTATCCATTATACAGCTACCCTAGCCATATAGTCATTTGATTAGCACCGAGGAGTTATGATAGGGCTTCAACCGACTCCCATTAATATATCTCGGCAGAGAATCGCCGTGCAATGTAGAAAATCTGACCACACCACCATTGGTAATTTATTTTACTACATACAGGCCTAACTAGTGTTTTCAAAACTTCCCTGGGTGCCTTGAAAACTGGATATTGTAAAGTAGGTCCAATTCTTCCTCCAAAATTACCTTCTACCGAATATGTCGATCATGCCAAGATTTTCCCCCCGCCTTCTGAAACTGTTTCTAGAATTGAGCAATGAACTGGTCTTCTTACAGGGCCACCAGCTATGCCAAGCGTTCCTCCATGATGTTTGGGTCTACCATATTTGTGAATACTAAGATGCACAGGCTGGGAACGATGTATTCCATAGGCATGATAGCATCCTTCCCATAGACTATTCTAAAGGGTGTATTTCTCATGACCTTCTTACATGTAGTCATATAGGCCCAGAGTATAGAGGGAATGCACATGCCCAATCACTCTGTTATATGTTACAGACCTTGGTGAGCGCATGTTCCAAAATTTGATTAAATGCTTCTATTGTTCCATTCACCTATGGATGATATGGGGTACTCTTTGCATGTTGAATTTGGAATTCCTTAGTTAGAGCCTTAATCATTTCATTAATGAAATGTGTACCTTTATCATTCATCAGGATCTTTGGGCACCCAAACCTGGTCAGGATATTTTCAAAAATGAAGTGTGTCACCGTATCTGCAGTACAGTCCTTGACAACTTTGGATTCTACCCACCTAGTAACGTAATCTTTGGTAGAAATGATATGTCGAGCACCGGTCTTCTTTCCTGGGGGATTAATGGGGCCTATAAAGTCGATGGCCCATTTTTCAAATGCGTACAGGGCCATCCATGGTTGCAGGAGCATCTCATCCCATCATGAGGGCTTCTCGGTTCATCGGCACGTGTCGCAGGCCCGACAATACATATGAGCATCCGTGTGTAGTGTGGGCCACCAAAGCCCGACCCTTAATATCTTCTTCACAGTAGCTTTACCTGCGTAATTTCCTCCCGTAATTCCTCCATGGGCTTCAGCTAGGATAGTCGTATTTCATGTTGAAGGATGTACCTTCGCAGTACCTCATCTGCCCCCAGCTTGTAGAGCTATCTAGAAATGATAGTGAAGTTGGTTGCGCGGTTGTCCAATTCCTTTTTCTGTGGTACTGAATAGAAATTGGGGTCCTTACCTGTGGTCAAGAAGTGGATTATATCAGAAAAGTGCTCATCAATTACTTTCATAACAAACATTTGTGCGTCAGGCAACCCGTCATCCAAGTTAGTCAGCTCTTCCCCATTCTCCATCTTGGAAAAATGATCAGGTCCGTCATTTGACCTCCCTAGTTTCACGATGATTTCAAAAGATATTCCTAAAATAATATCAGCCAAAGATAGATTTTCCCCCTCAACATAGGCTCATTAACTAGGTATTTCAAAGCCATGTGATCTATGAACATCTTGAATTTTCCTCCAGGTAAATAATGCCTCTACTTTTGCAGGGCGTATACCATTTCCAACCCCTCCCTCTCTGTGGTAGAATAGTTATGCTCTACGTTCAAAAGCTTCCTGCTAGCGAAGGCCACCGGGTGATCAATATCCCCTTCTCTAGGCTACACCAAGATAGCTCCCAAGGCGATCCCTGATGCATCTACGTAGACATGGAAGATATTTTCCCAGTTGGGGAATATTAGGATAGGTGCAGTCACGATCTTTTATTTTAGTAGCTCGAAGATTTTCTGGCATTTTTTATTCCAGAATAATGACACATCCTTTTTCAACAATTTTTCCATTGGAGTGGTGATCAAAGCGTACCCCTGTATGAACTTTCTGTAGTAACCTATGTGGCCAAGGATGGAGCACAGCTATTTTTTAGTGGTTGGAACTACCAAGTTGATGGTAATCATGATCTTGGATCGGTCAACCATCAATCCCTGGTGACATAATACGTGTCCTAATAGAATCCTGTTTGGGACATAAAAGATGACTTTCTTGATGTTTAGAAAAATTTGGTGTTTCTTGCAGGTGTCCAGCATCATGTGAAAATTCAATACATGGTTATTTACTAATCCAAACACCATCCAGTCATCAAAATAGACTTCTAGGAACTTTTTAATGAATTCTTTGAATACAGCTACAACAACACATGAAAATATGGTAGGAGAATTATTTTATCCAAAGGGCATAACAGTGTGCTGAAATGAGCCCCACTCTATTGTGAAAGTTGTCTTGCTCCAATATTCGTGTGCGATGCATATCTTATAGTACCCTGAAAACCCATCAGTAAATGAATAAGCTTCCTAACCCCCCACATTATCTAGCATTTCATCGGAGAATGGTGTGGGGAAGGGATCATGTACGCAGGCGTCATTAAACTTGCGTAATTCGACGCAGATACTTATCTCTCCTTTAGTATTATTATCCTGGACCACCATGGTGCTTACCCAATCTGATTGTTCTACTGGTTCAATGATACCTACGGCCACCATTTTCTCAATTTCCTCCTTAACATTTTGTTTGTATTTTGGGTTAAGGCGATAGGGTTGTTGTTTGACCGGTCACGCATCTGGCTTCAATGTAACCCTCATGACTCCCATGTCTCCTACGATCCCCTTGAGTTCATAGAAATTGGTTGGGAATAGATCCTGATATTGACTTAGTAGTTCTATGACCTTTCCCACCATGCCATCATCCCACTTATCCCCAATATTGGCCATCCTAGGCTACTCTTTTGTGCCAATATTGATTTCCTTTAGTTTCAAAGGTTTGGTGACATAAAAATCTTGCAACAATAGAATTGCAATATCCTATTCTCCTTCGGACTCTGCGATCATGATATTCTGAGGATTTTCATCACAGGCTTCTATTGATAGATTTCTACAGTTTATGATATCCTGTATCTGCACATCCTAGGCTGGCATAGTATGTTCCTGCTTAGGACGAGACTCACTAAATACAATAGCATATATTTCCTGTTGGGCTTCATCAATTTTGTTGATGCCTCCTGTTAGTCCAAACTTCATTACAATGTCTTCAACCATTATACTCCAATGCCTGGTATGTTGATGTAGTTCTGTGTCCAAATACCAGGTGGTAGGGATTGGTCCTAATGTGTGAATAAATTTGTGCACCCATTCATTCCATGTTCCCTCATTCCATACTTCTAGCCAGAGAGACACGTGCTTGCATGAATCCCCTCATCCCGAGAAGAGTTCTATAGGTGGTGTAACTGGTATGTTTAATTGTAAGGTCATCATCCTTCAGCATTCCCCCTAGTCCCGAAAAGCTCCTTTATGAGTTTCCCATCAACATGCAAAAGTTTAATGCATGGCCAAGTCCAAGGCCCAAAATATCTACTCTTCAGGGACATTTTCTTCCATTACTTCAAGGAAATTTTCAACATTACCAGAGCCATCAAAGTAGGGTAGTTCTCTTATCTCTGAAGAAATGCATCGGAAGATTTTTGTGACGTTAAGACACCTTAGTGTAGATACATCGTGCAGTCAGTTTTGCCAATTTTTTTTATCTCCTGGTCTGAATCATATAATCATTCGCTATATTTTTCCCAACATAACGTGTCGTCAGCCATGTGGTTGATGCAATCATCGTCCCAGGTGGTTAGTTTGTATATGTGATTGACATCCTCTTCCTCCCGTATTGATTGAGTGTACCACTCACCTTCCGCTAGATCTAATGGGACTACCACCCTTGTACCTTCGTTTTCAAAGATCATGCTCCTTAGTTTTAGATTAATGATACTTCCTATTTCAATAGCTCAGTTGAGACCCAAGAGCGCAGGATACAGGTCCGCGTCATCCACTATCTGTATTACCTCAAAATTAGTGTAGACCTTAACAACCGCATTATCTACCACCAGCTTCGTCAATCTTCCCAATGGGATAATATTCTGCTGATTAGCCATCTGTAGTTGAATAGTTGACCATTCCAGCTTAGGTTCTCATATTCATTCCCAGGTATTCTTGGGTAGGATGTTAACATCTGAGCCCAAGTCAAGAATAACCTGGTCCATTTCGTAGTCTCCAATTTGCGCAGTCATACACATTTCTCATCCCGTCCTGTTTTTTATATATCTTGGTCAAATTTTTAACCTCGAGTTGCAGAGAAATATTTTCTGTGCAATCGTCTATTAGGGTTTGGATATTTTCTATGGCCTTCTGGTTGCATAGCAGCTTCATACATTCCTAGAGGAATGGTTTAACTGCTTCGTCTGCTTGTGGATCTATCACACACTTCGTAGTGGGTGTTTCATCTTTGGTTATCTCCCTCCAGGCTTCGATGAAGGTTTATTTTTCCCTTTTCAGGTTTAAACCTTCCACTTTGTCTTCAGCCTTCTGGATTAATGATTTAGTTTCGACCTTATCTTCAGCTCCTCAGATGGAAATTCCACTACACGTGATTACATTGATACATGGCCCATCATCCCGTGGTTCTGCCTTAACCCTTTACAAATTCTGCATAGGTGTCTATTGCTTCTCTTTAATTTTCTCTATTAGTACTGGAAAGTCTTCAATGACGTGATTGAACTGCTGACAATATCTGTAGGACTGGCATGTCAGTCTTGGGCAATCTCGTGCAACATGTCCTACATCGCCACAGTTGTAGCAGATCAACTATCCGCGTCCTCAACCAGTACTCCCCCCTCTACCTCCTCCCCTTCCTCTATCAGGGGATCCCCCCCGTTTAGAAGGAGAAAGTTGTGATGACGGGTCCACCTGCACCTTGTATAAATTTCCCCTATCTACCATGAGGTTGAGGGTTTGGCATTTTTGCTTGTCATGACCCATAGACGAGCAGGATATGGACCACTGTTGTTTCAATTCCGAAATAATGACCCAACCATGGGTAGTGATTTGTATCATGTCTTCTTTCCACCCGACAGTCAGCACACTATAGCATAGAACTGCTAGGGCCAGCTATTTTCCTAGGTCATAGAGGGTTTGGTCCCCCAGCTTGCATGTAGTCTGATAACAACAGACATTGATACTTAGTGTGACCTGGTACCCTACAGCGTATGCACCAGATGTCCAGGCTGGATTCCTTACCATGATCATTTCACAAGCTCTGAATTTCTAAGTGCATTCTCTCTAGCTAGTTCTGGATCTTTAGGGATGCGAATTGAATATCATCTCTTGGCGTAGCTTCTAATTTCATGGCTGTCTCGAGAGCTTACTCTTCGGAGCCAATATTTTTCTATCCCATGGGCCCGTGCAAGTGTGTTAATAGCATAGATATAAACCATTATTTGTGCTTCTTATCTTCATAGAAAAATCCCCCATCGTTGATAACCTTTTTTAACCATTGGTTAGCTTCCCAGATGGAATCTATAGGTCCATGCTTAAATTCCTTTAGTTTGACTACAAATTGAGTGTACGACTTATTCTTTCAGAATTGTTGCTTTAGGGAATTCTTAATGTCCTTTATGGATGCGTTCACATGTTGAGCAATATATACGATAAACCAATCCAGGGCCCTCCCCTTGAAGGCTATAGATAGTTGCGCTCGTTTGATAACATCATTTTTAACGTTATGCACAGTCCATACAGACTCTTCTACGAACCATAATAGATCCATGTCTTCATCCTCTATGCCCTTAAAGGTAGGAAGTTTCATGTGCATGGCCATATCGTCCTCTAATGGTGGCAGAAGAGGTGTAGGGGAGTTTTAACCCTTATGTGGGTTCGATGCAGGTGTGGATGGGGGGTTGGTTCCTTCTTTCGCAGCCCCTCCTTGGTCAACATCATATGAGTCACTCAAGGGAATATATACCGATCTCTCTTCTTCTTGATCAATATGGTAATATTTACTGCTTCACATCGTGCTCCTACCCCAGTCGGAGATAATTTCGTCGGTGTGGCTACACAAGATACCCTTTTCACTCAATAACATCTTAATCAACAACATCAGAGTTTTTAGGAATGTACCTCTAAATCCTTTGAACAATCTTTTCTCCACTTCCAAATATGATAAAAATTGATCAAGCACAAATTATGTTACAAATCCTCCCAGTATACTGTCAACCCAGAGATCTACAATTCTGGTAATATTATTATCAGTCTTTTCCAATTGTTGGATCAATTTGGGGGTCCACAGTGTGACTTGATCATCTTTCCAGCAAGTATGGAATTCCACCAATCAAGCCAGCCACTCTTTTAACTTGTGTGTGAAGGACGCAAAGAATATTTCATGCACTTCTGGAAAAATATACATGTTTTTCCAATTCTTCGTAGACATCTTTTCGCTCCTGTTTTATTTTAGGGAAATTTTTTGAATCTGTATTTCGAACCAGTCTTCCAACTCAGATTTTAATGGATGCCAATGACCCCGTGGAATTACCCAATCCCTCTCTCAAAATTCCCCCTGTCTTGGCAACGAAACAATTTGTTGGCTTTAGGGGACTTGACCGAGGTTCATTTTTAAGTTTATCCAACAAACCCGTGTACTACCTATTAGCCATTAGTAAATTTTGTTACAGAAAATGATGGCTAAATATGTTTTTGATCCTTCAAGAGATTATTTTCATAGAAAACTACTCATTCTTGAATCCTTTTGGTGTTTTTTGACTTAAGAGTAATCTTCACTATTGTTTCCACAAAAATCCCTCAAAGAAGTCCTGCTAATATCCAAAGAAAACTGTATGGAGCCATTTTCCATCATTTTATAAATTCATTTTTACCCACTTTTCATCCATGTTTACCTATCCTAATCACTCATTTTTCCTATAAAAATGCCCCTTTCCTCCCTCATTTACCCTCATTTTCTCATAAAAACCCTTTAAGCCTAAAAAGACCCCTTTTTATGGTTTAATCTATCTTTTTTACCCTATCGGAAACCTCAAAAGGTTTAAAAACCCACTTTTTAACCTTATTTCCGCTCTATTACATATCGGGCTTTTAATCCCCCTTCCCTTTCTCTGCCATAAAACCCTGCACCCATGACCAGGCGTTAGCCCCCAGCCCTCGTTACTATAGCCCTCGATCCTTTCTTCCTCCACAAGACCTTGTCTCTGCGCCTTATCTCCTAAGCTCCTCCCCTTTATATTCCCGCACCTTTCCTTTTAAAACCCCTTTCCCTTAAAAAATTCCTCACCCCGATGACTGTGCCCACGACAAATCTTAACCATTGATCTTTGAATATCTAACTTCCGTCGGGGTTTCCTCCTATTATCCATCCATTTCCCCATCCCCCACATATTTTCTCCCATGGGTTGATCATGACCGTCGATCATCAAGATCTAATGGATCCCACAAGATCTTACCACTTCAACCCTGCCCATTCACATTTCACTACTTGACACCTTTGCTAATGAAAACTCCTGATCCCACCTATCCCCACCTATATCCTACCCGAGCATCTTCCTCCCTACGCGTTTAACCTCAGCTGTGGATCTAACTCCACCAGATCCAACGACTCACATACAATATCGCGTGGTTTTTCATGTCATTGTTTAACCACCCAAATCAACACGAAACTGCCAGTTTTTTAGAGGACACATGTCATTCAATGTATGGTATTGCGTTCGTTTGGATGAATACCACTTATCACCTGAATGTTGCGCAAAAACAATTCATGGTTTTCTTAAAACCACCTTTCGTTTTTGCGCCAATATTTAAAAATCTGCCATTTGAAACTCCTTTGCCTGCATTCCGCCTCTCTACAACGCTTCTCTGCCACCATACTAAGCCTCTGAAAGTAGCCAATTCTCAACGCGCAGGTTTTATAACATTTTTATGTTTATTTGCAGGTTCAATGGCATTTCTAAGGCATCTGAGCCTTCCCACAATCCATAAAGAGATAGGGCTGAAGGTGACGACCTTCTAAGGCCCAAATAACAAAGAAAAGAGATATTCAAGGGTTTAATTCTAGGTTTTAGTCGATAAATCATGATATTGGCCGAATAAACAAACCCTCCAGTGCAGAAAGCCACTTGTACACCTGCAAACCCAAAGATAGAGAAGATTAATGAAAAAGTGAAGAAACAAAGGACAAAGACAAAACATAGTTTAAAGACAAAAGGTGGTTCGAAAAGGTCTAATAAAGCATTAGAAAACACAATTAAAAGCTAAATATTAGTGTTTAAAGTGCTAAAACAAGATAGATCAACAGAAGAGAGGTCTCGAATGCCACATCTACAGAAGCTATTACTCCACCTAAGGACCATAAGGACACCTGTAGTTGGCTTTACCTTTCAAGGACACCTTGATAGCCATCCTGCTCACAAACACTCTTTAAAACTATCAGAACAGTTATTAAGCAAACATGGGGCTAAAAAACCCAAAATTGACAGTTTTCTTGTCCTAGATGGTCAAACAGGGTACTTCAGACCAAGTTAGCTTCAAAGGACAAACCTCAAAGTTATTACTAGCCTACCATATATGCCTCAAAGATAGGAAAAACTACTAAAATGGTACAATCAGTTAACGCTATGGTCATTAAGTAGAATGGGCATTTGAATACCTCTCCCACTTAGTTTTAATTGATATTTATTATCATTTTGGTGGCACTCTTCCTCTTGGCACCTATATGTATTCACAAGAAATTCATTGTAAAGATTTGGAAAATTGTTAATTTTTGAACTGTTATTGAGTAAGATTTGCCGAGTAGTTGTAATATAGTAGGCTAGGAAGAAAAGCATTGCACTGTAAAAAGATATTGGACTCAAAGTATGTAATTGGTTTTGCACATCAAATAGACAAGCAGATTCACTGGATCCTAATCTAAATCATTGGTGATGTTATTCTTACTGTAAATGTTATTTTCCTTATGTTTCCATACTTTCCATATTCTCTGATAAAGAACATCAAAATAGATTAGGATTTACTTCTAAAGTACCCTAATTATAATTGATAAGCGTTATCTTTATGTTTTCTTCTAAATGTGTGTTTGGGAATGATTTCAATAGAGTATAACTAGTCAAGGAATGTTGGTGAGCCCATGTATTGCTGAGTAGAACTTTAGATGTTGTTCCTGAATGATATTTTCACTGCATGCTAAGTAGAGTCCTAATCAAGGAAGTTTATGGTTAACCCTGTCCCTTGTTTAGTCTTAAACAGCTGTTTTGAAGATTTTCCTTAAGATTATGCCAAAAGCAGGCTAGGTTAAAAGTCCTTACCTGATCTTAGGTTACTTTTTATGTTTACCTTCAATGTTTTCCCTTAAGATTATGACAAAAGCAGGATAGGTTGAAAGTCCTTACCTGATCTTAGGTTGCCCTTTGTTTTCTTACATGTTTGATTCTTTCTCATCATTCCTTAATGTTCCATACCACAAAATCAACTTAAAATATCTTCTGATATAGATGAATTTCCCTATGAAAACCCTTGAGTAGTTGTTGTGCAAGTAAACCCTTTTATGACTCCACAGCCCAATGGTTTAGCACTGTTTCTTAACCTATCTTCCCATTCTGAAACATCCTTCCACTTATTTCCTCCTTCAATCCACATGACCTTCTCATTTAATGATTCCCAACCAAAAACAAACAAATCCCTTGTACTTCATAACTAGCCTAATATCATATCATAAGCCTTAAATACATATCCTTTGAAATCACATATAGAGAGATCCCTCTTTGAATCTAGGAGGGCTAGATCCTAGGATTCCAAAGTGGTTATGATGTTGCCTTGTCATTTGGTATGCCAATTTGCCAAATCATAGGACCCCAACATAATGGAAACTCCACTGGGGAAATTCTGAGTAAATTGAAATCTTAGACATCCTTAAGACCCGGGAAGACCCACAACAGCCTTATATTGGTAGTTAATTATGGATGGTGGACAACAACTCATCTAAAAACATTTGAAATCATCCACCTGGTGACTCCACAGCCCCTAAAAGACTCCACTAGTGATCAATAGGCATGCTGATTACCCCTGGTTTTCAGAAGACTCCATTGGGGTAGCCCACACTACCATTAAACATTGTGCACACCCATGATTAGAAAACTTTGAGGATTAATTTTTCTTTTTTAAAGACTAGCTTGCCTCTAAAATATTGTCATATCTGGCTAAATTTATTTTATTTGGGTCTAAATATTAACATACTGGCTGCAAAAAAAACTCATACCAGAGCCTATCCTAACCCAAATCCTCTTGAAATAGTTCATAATCCAGAAAGCATTCTTAGGAAGTCTTCGAAATCTAGAGATCCAACTATTATCAGTTCAATTCACAGAGCTAATTCTATCCCTGAAAACCTTTTAGCTCTTCAAGAGATCCAAGTTGACTTAGATTTTCCAAGAAATTTACCAAGAACTAAGTCACTTAGTGGTATAGATCAGACAGACTTTGATCCTCCAAGTTCACCACAGCATAGTGGCCAACATATTAGCAACAAAGAAACCCCTCCATCCACACCTCCTGATCTCCATTTAATTCATAACTTTGGTTTCTCTCACCCCAAATATGCTCAACAGTCTCTTGTTGGTCCAAGCACTTCTGCCATCCATATACCCACTTTTCAAACCACTCCATTCCTCCCACAAAATCCTATCAAGGTAGTATGGTATGCTCCACTAGTGTTACCACAACCTTTGGTTCTTTTACCCAATGAATATCAGTCCAAAATTCCCCATTTCACTGGAAATGAACCTATTACTGCCCAACATCATGTAGATAAAATGAATGATGCCTTTGATTATATGGAAATAGAAGATGAGACCATCAAAATGAGGATTTTTGCCCAAATTTTAGGAGGAGAAGCCAAGAAATGGTTTAAGGGTTTAACTCGTAATAGTATAAATGATCTCCCTTCTTTAAATCAAACATTCATAAACAAATGGGAAATTAGGAAGAACCCTCTCCAAATACTTTCAGATTATATAAACCTCAAGAGAAACCCCGGGGAAAGTGTTCAAAATTATTGCACTAGATTCAATAGTGTTTATAATGCACTACCCCCATATTTGAAACCTCAATAAGGCTCAGCTTTGGCCAAATTCCCTGAAGGATTTGATCTTGAAATGGCCTATCAGCTAAGAGAAAGGGATCCCTTGACTTTAGAAGACATGCAGAAGGGAGCTGTGAGTGTGGAAGAAAATCTGATTGAGAAGAGAACTAGGATGAGGACTGAAAATAAAGTAACATATAGGGAAGACACCGCACCTTCCACATCTGACTCAAAATTAGACCATCTAGCCAAGAACATGGATAGGTTGGAAAGAATGATGGAGAGGTTGGTTTTCCAAAAAAATGCTCAAAATAGGAACCAGCCTCAAAATCAGAACCAGAACTTTAGGAAAAGCCCCAATTAGATTAGACAAAAAGATACCGAGCAACAAATCAGACCTCCATTCCAAGAAAATTATGTTGATGAAGATGAGGGAGTGATAGAAGAGCCAGAGGGAACTATTATAAACATGTTGGGAGTAAGTAATGAAGACCCTACCCTTTTCATAGAGGACGACCAGACCACATATACATACTATGATAATGAAGGGTTAGAATCTGAAGACTATAAGCAAGGCTTTTAGAATGCCATCATAAAGGTGCACAAGCAATATGACCTCAGGAGAAAAAAGAACCAAGAAACTCCCCAAAAAAATACCTATGAAACTACTGCTAAAAATAGATCTGAAAAAGTGATTAGAAAGGCTACTGAAAACAACAAAACATCAACTAAAAGTTATCGCAAGAACAAATGGAAAGGCACCCAAACCACTGACAAACAGAGTGTGGACCCTAACAGCACTAGCACTTCAGCTAGTACCCCTATAAAAATAGTTTTGAATGATGTACATAGTAAAAACCAGCAAGCTAATTTTGCTGATAAGTTAGTGACTAACAGGACAGATTTGAGCCTTTCAAAGAATCAGTTCCCTTTGAATTTGGAAACTAAAATTGCTAAAATCAAGATCTCTGTCCCCCTCACTAAGTTAGTCACTCAAGATGTATATAAATGTGAGGTGTTAAAAGCTTTGAACATAGAAGAAAATAATGACTCTGTCAACTTAAATGATGATCAGCCAGCCCTTTTGTTTGGTCCTAAAATTGAAGGAAAGTTCCAAGAAGGAGTGGTCCCTCCTTTCTATGTCAGTTTGAATATCCATGATAAAATTTTACACAATGGTATGCATGATTCAGGGGCTTCACATAACCTCATGCCAAAAGTAATCATGGAGAGATTAGGCCTTGAGATAACTATACCATACAAATATTTTTATTCTTTTGACTCCAATAGAGTAAAATGCTTAGGCCTGATCAAAGATCTTTGTGTAAACTTGACCCAAATCCTAGCCAAATGCATGGTTATGGATGTGGTAGTGGTTGATGTGCCCCCCAAATATGGCATGCTTCTTTCAAGATCATGGGGTGCTAAGTTTCAAGGAACCATGCAAATGGACATGACATATGCCACCATTCCTATCTTCAGTCAACCTAGAAGACTTTATAGGGAATCACTTATGAAATTTATGGTGAGTAGTCAAGAAAAGTTATAAAATTCCCCTCTTTATTCTGTCCATACTGACCTAGACTCATTCATTATTTACAATGATGAAAGCTTTGATGAGCTAGAGTTGGAAAGTGAGCAATCACCCAGCATAACAAAAAAAATAGGAGGAGAGGATAGGAAGGGAGAGGATCTCAAACAGTTTGCCAATAATGAAAATTACAGCAACCAAAACCGAAAGTATGAACAACCCACTATCCACCAGCTTAGTGCAAGTCATGAGAGTCAAGAAGAAAGACCTCAAATCCATGAAAACTTTAAGGAACAAGACCAACATAAATATGCTACAGAACCCATAAAACTACATGATGACAATCAAAACACACAGGACAAAGGGGACAGGAATAAAGACAACAACAAGTCTGAAACTAGCCCTCTTTGGAGTATGAGTTTTGATGGGTCTTTTAATAGAACTAGTGCAGGAGTAGGTGTGTGGCTTCATAACACAGAGAATAATCACGCTGAAATCCATTCATACAAGTTAAAATTCCAATGCACAAATAACATAGCAGAGTATGAAGCACTCCTCTTAGGACTACATTTATTAAATAAATTAGAAGCCAAGAGGATAGTTGTTCATGGATATTTTGAACTTATCATTAGACAAATAAATGGAGAGTACACTTCCAAACATCCAAGACTAAAAGCCTATAGAAATGATGCTATGGAACTTTTGAAAATTTTTGAGGAATACGAACTTTTTTTTTTCCCTAGAGACAAAAACACTCTTGCCAATGGTCTAGCTTGTGCTGCCAGTTCATGCCAAAGACCCTATGACAACGAACAGTTCAAAGTCCAAGTAAAATATAGACCAGCTGTCCCAGATAATGAAAAGTATTGGCAGGTCTTTGAGGGAGATAAATAGATACAAGACTTTATGCAGTTCAGAAATGAGTTTGAATTTCCAAATTCAAACTCAAAGTATGATAAAGACTGTCTTAATGAGGAAAAAATTGTTGAAAAGGAACCTTCTCCCATTTTAGAAATTAATCTGATAACTAGATAAATTGAAAATCAAATATAAGAGTACGTAAACTCAGAAAGAGAAGACATAGAGGTACTAAAGGCTAAATACAAAGGGTTACCCAAAGGACTAGCACCTCTAGAAGACTTGTTTGATTTTAACACTGTTGCCAAGAAACCAACAATAGAACCCACTGAATCTGATATTGAGGAATGCAATATAAGCAGTAAATACAAGCCTAAAATGATCAAGTTATCTAAAACATTGCCAGCTCACATGAAACTGAAATATATTGAGTTGTTTAAAGAGTTTTCTAATGTATTTTCTTGGAGCTATGAATATTTAAGGGCATATGACACATAAACCATTCAGCACAAGATACCACTTAAAGAAAACTGGAAACCATTTAGGCAAAAGTTACACAGAATAAAACCTGTGCAGTTACCTATGGTTGAGAAAGAAATTAGGAAAATGTATGAGGTTGGAATTATTGTCCCTGTGAGATACTCAAAGTGGGTATCTAATCTCGTAGCTGTAAGAAAGAAAATAGGAGAAATAAGGCTCTGTATTGACTTTAGGAACTTGAACAGAGCCTCACTAAAGGACAACTATCCCTTGCCTAAAATGGAGCACATCTTACAAAGGGTAGTTGGTTCCAAGAGGATTTATTTGCTAGATGGATTTTCAGGATATAATTAGATACTAGTACTCCCTGATGACCAACTGAAAACAACCTTCACTACTCCTTGGGGCACTTTCATGTATGTGAAAATGCCTTTTGGATTAATGAATGCAGGTGCCACCTTTCAAAGGGCCATGGACATTGATTTCTCAGAATATATAGGCCACTTAATTGTGATTTATTTAGATGACATTATAGTCTATTCCAAAATAGATGAAGAGCACCTAGTACACCTAAGAAAGGTCTTTGAGAAATGCATAAAGTATGGTCTATCCTTGAATCCCAAGAAGACATTGTTTGGTCTCCAAGAAGGTAAACTTCGTGCTCATATCATATCTGAAAAAGGGATTAAAATAGACCCAAAAAGGGTTGAAGGTATATTGCAAATCATTCACCCTAGAAACATCAAAGAACTTCAATCTTTCATTGGAAAGATTAATTTCCTGAGAAGGTTCATACCCAACCTGGCAAAACTCCTTAGGAACATGATAAACATGTTAAAGAAAGAGATAGGAGTTAAATGGACCTTAGAAGAAAAGAAATACTTTGAACTGGTCAAACATGCACTTACTCAAGCACCGGTTCTTATCAGTCATGATTTCACTAAGGACTTCCTCATATTTTCATTTGCATCAGAACATATTGTGGTTGTTGTCCTATTATAGAAAAATCTAGAAGGACAAGAGCATCCAATTGCATTTTTCAGCAAGGCATTAAGAGATGCACCTCTAAAATATAATATCATGGAAAAAAATTCCTATGCTTTTGATAAAGCCTTGAAGGATTTCAGATTTTATATCCTATACTCTCACATTATTGAATTTGTGCCTCATGTAGTGGTAAAGGACATTTTGTCACAAGACCCTGATGGAAAAAGAGGAAAATGGATTGCTATGATATTGGAATATGATTTGGAAATTAAACCCACTAAACTCATCAAGGTTCAAGGCTTAGCACAATTAATGGTTGAATCTAACTTGCAAGCACTTGACATAAACATGATAGATGCATTAGATGGGTAGGAAGAATTACCAGCCCCACTTATTGAGGATCATTTCCTCAATTCATCTTGGTATGCTGATATTCTGTATGTGCTTACTAATCTCAATGCCCGTCCTGGTATGTCTAAAAAAAAGGCAATATTCTTGAAGTTAAAGGCTGTTAATTACTGCATTTTAAATAAATGTTTATATTGGAAGAATGCCAGTTGTTTATTGCTTAAATGTTTTCCTGAGGTTGATGCAGATAGGATCAAGCATGAGTTTCATGAAGGATAATGTGGAGGCCACCTAAATTGGAAAACCACTGCTAATAAAATCCTTAGAGTTGGCTATTACTAGCCCACCCTCTTTCAAGATGTCCACAAAATGATAGTTGCCTGCCACAAATGCCAAATCTTTGAAGGCAAGAGAAATCTGCTTCCCTTACCATTGAAACCAATCACTGTTGAAGCTCATTTTCAACAGTGGGGCCTAGAATTCATTGGGGAAATCCATCCTGCCTCATCTGCCCAACATAAATGGATACTAACAGCCACTGATTATTTCACCAAATGGATAGAAGCCATCCCTTCTAGGAATGCCACAAACTCAGTTATCATAAAATTCCTTGAAGACCATATCCTGTCTAGATTTGGCTATCCTAGGAAAATCGTCATTGACAATGCTACTGCATTTAGTTCTAAAAAGATGTTTGATTTCTATCACAGATATCAGATTGTGCTTGGTCATTCCACAGCTTATTACCCTCAAGGTAATGGGCTGGCAGAGTCTTCAAATAAGAGCCTGATAAACATAATAAATAAGCTGCTGGAAGAAAATCAGAGGTCATGGCACAAAAATTTGGTGCATGCTTTATGGGCAGATAGATTGACAACAAACAAATCAATTGGAATGTCTCCCTATTAGCTGGTTTATGGAGAAGATGCAGTTTTTCCTACTAGTTTAGGAGTGCCAGTGATGAAGTTGGTCCAAGAAATACAATCAGAAGAAGATAGCATGATGAGAAGGATAAATCAGACCATACATCTTCAGCAAACCAGGGAAGAAGTTTATAACAGGGCACAAAAAGTACAAAAGAACATCAAAAAGTTGTTTGATAAGAGGACCAAGTCAATTAATTTCAAAATTGGTGACAAAGTACTCAAATGGGATTCCAGGAGAGAAGATAAGGGAAAACATGGCAAGTTTGACAATTTATGGCAAGGTCCTTACATCATTCAATCTGCCATTGGTAATAATGTATTTTTTTCTACAAAATATGAATGGTACAGACCTGTTTGGAGGTCTTGTCAATGGCAGGATGCTCAAACATTATTTCTGCTAAAACCTCTGTTTAAAGATTTCATTCTTTATTGTAGATATCATTGCTTTATTTTGTTTTGAAAAGAGAAAAATAAAAAAAAAAAAATTACAAAAAAGAAAAATACAAAAACAAGAGAAAAGAGGGCAGATATAAAAGAAGAAAGGTACAGCCCCATACCAAAAAAGAAAAAAGAAATTTGAAAGTGTGCAAGCTTAAATGCCACTACCAAAAGAAGCACTACTATTTAGTCATATAGCCTAATCATGACTAGATAGATTTCAATTTACTGCTGATAGGTTAGTGAAGAAGATTTTCCAAACTATTTAACCTTGGCTTATCAGTAGAATAGATTAGGATAGAAAAGAATGGTTCAAACTTGCTCAAAATCTGAACCAAAGAATCAAAAGAAAGATGGCTTTAACAAGCTCAAAAATTGAGTCAAAGAAAGGAAAAATACTGGTTCTAACATACTAAAAACTTGAACCAGTTAAAGAAGAAGAAGACAGTTCTAAAAAGATCAAAATTAGAATTGAAAAGGAAAGGAAGGCCTCTCATTGTTTTCAGATCTTAAGCCTTCCAAGTTTTGTTTTACTTTTCTGCAAATAAAGGTCTATGTGCAGCTTATCTTATTACATAGTCTCACAACAAATCAGACAGTTTAATCCTAGTTTGGCTATGTTTTCAATTTTTGTTTTAGAATATAGAGAATGAAATCTGTTAGATAGTTTAATCCTGGCAGATAGTAGATTAGGTAGAGAAGCTATGAGTTCAACTGTTTAATCTGAACTCATGGAGAAATAAGAGTAGATTTATATTAGCTTTTCATGTTTTAAAAAGAATAAAATGTTGATGTCAAAGGTTTGCAAGTCCAAGTGCACCTAATGAAGAAAAAATGTTAGGAAAGAAGGTGGTGTAGTTAGTTGTTTGGGGAAAATTGATTTGTTATGATGCCATGCTGATCATCTTTTCAAGGAGCATGATCAAAGAAGAAAGAGGATTGTCAAAGTGCAAGACAATGATCTACATTCCAAAGAAGAAATTTCTGAGGTTCTTGACACCTCCAAGGAGCTTCCATCCCCAAATGGAGCCACTATTAGCCATCAATACATTTTGTTACAGAAAATGATGGCTAAATATGTTCTTGAGCCTTCAAAATATTATTTTCATAGAAAGCTACTCATTCTTGAAGCCTTTTGGTGTTTTCTGACTTAAGATTAATCTTCACTATTGTTTCCACAAAAATCCCTCAAATAAGTCCTGCTGATATCCAAAGAAAACTGTATGGAGCCATTTTCCATCATTCCATAAATTCATTTTCACCCAATTTTCATCCATGTTTACCTATCCTAATCACTCATTTTTCCTCTAAAAAGGCCCCTTTCCTCCCTCATTTACCCTTATTTTCCCATAAAAACCCTTTAAACCTATAAATACCCCTTTTTAATGGTTTAATCTATCCTTTTTACCCTATCGGAAACCTCAAAAGGTTTAACAACCCACTTTTTAACCTTTTTTACACTCTATTACATATTGGGCTTTTAAGCCCCCTTCGTTTAAGCCCCCTTCCCTTTCTCTGCCATAAAACCTTACACCTGTGACCAAGCATTAGCCCCCAACCCTCGTTATTATAGCCCCTGGTCCTTTATTCCTCCACAGGATCTTGCCTCTGCACCTTATCTCCTAAGCTCCTCCCCTTTATATTCCTGCACCTTTCCTTTTAAAACACCTTTCCCTTATAAAATTCCTTACCCTGACGATTGTGCCCACAAAAAATCTTAACCGTTGATCTCCAAATATCTAATGGCCATCAGGGTTTCCTCCTATTATGCATCCATTTTCCCGTCCCCCACATATGTTCTCCCATGGGTTGATCATGATCGTCGATCATCAAGATCTAACGGCTCCCGCAAGATCTTACCACTTCAACCCTGCCCATTCACATTTCACTACCCGACACCTTTGCTGATGACAACTCCTCGTCCCACCTGTCCCCACCTATCTCTCACCCGAGCATCTTCCTCCCTACACGTTTAACCTCAGTCGTGGATCTGGCTCCCCAAAATCCAACATCTCACAGACAATATCACGCGGTTTTTCATGTCGTGGTTTAACCACCCAAATCAACGTGAAACTGCTATTTTTTCAGAGGACAGACGTCATTCAATGTATGGTATTGCGTTTGCTCGGGAAAATACCACTTATCGCCTGAACACTGCACAGAAACCATTCGTGGTTTTCGCAAAACCACCTTTCATTTTCGTGCGAATATTTAAAAACCTGCCATTTGAAACTCCTCTGCCTGAATTTTGCTTCTCTGCAATTCTCCTCCATAGCCATACTGAGCCTCTGAAAGTAGCCAATTCCTAACGTGAAGGTTTTATTACGTTTTTATGTTTATTTGCAGGTTCAATGGCATTTATAAGGCATCTGAGCCTTCCCACAGTGCATAAAGAGACATGGCCGAATGTGAAAACCTTCTGAGGCCCAAATAATGAAGAAAAGAAACATTCAGGGGTTGAATTCCAAGTTTAAATCGATAAATCATGATATCGTCCGAATAAACAAACCCTCTAGTGCAGAAATCCACCTGTACACCTGCAAACACGAAGACAAAGAAGATTAATGAAAAAGTGAAGAAACAAAGGATGAAGACAAAACATAGTTTAAAGACAAAATATAGTTTGAGAAGGTCTAATAAAGCATTAGAAAACACAATTAAAAGCTCAATATCAGTGTTTGAAGTGCTAAAACAAGACAGATCAGCAAAAGAGAGGTCTCGAATGCCACATCTACAGAAGCTATTACTCCGCGTAAGGACCATAAGGACACCCATAGTCGGCTTTAATTTTCAAGAACACCTTGACAACCATCCTAGTGACAAACCCTCTTTAAAACTATCAGAATAGTTATTAAGTAAACATGGGGCTACAAAACCAAAAAATGACAGTTTTCTTGTCTCAGATGATCAAACAGGGTACTTCAGACCAAGTTAGCTTCAAAAGAAAAACCTCAGAGTTATTATCCGCCTACCAGATATGTCTCGAAGACAGGAAAAACTGCTAAAATGGTAAATCAGTTAATGCGATGGTCATTAAGCAGAATGGGCATTTGAATACCTCTCCCACTTAGTCTTAATTGATATCTATTATCATTTCTGTGGCACTCTTCCTCTTGGACCCTCTATGTATTCACAAGAAATTCATTGTAAAGGGTTGGAAAATTGTTAATTGTTGAACTGTTATTGAGTAAGAGTTGCTGAGTAGTTGTAATATAGTAGGCCGGGAAGAAAAGCATTGCACTATAAAAAGCTATTGGACTCAAAGTATGTAACTAGTTTTGCACATCAAATAGACAAGTAGATTCACTGGATTCTGATCTAAATCATTGGTGATGTTATTCTTACTATAAATGTTATTTTCCTTATGTTTCCATACTATCCATATTCTCTAATAAAGAACAACAAAATGGATTAGGATTTACTTCTAAAGTACCCTAATTCTGACTGATAACCTTTATCTTTATGTTTTCTTCTAAATGTGTTTTTGGGAATGATTTCAATAGAGTATAACCAGTCAAGGAATGTTGGTGAGCCCATGTCTTGCTGAGTAGAACTTGAGATGTTGTTCCTGAATGATATTTTCACTGCATGCTAAGTAGAGTCCTAATCAAGGAAGTTTATGTTTAGCCCTGTCCCTTGTTTAGTCTTAAACAATTGTTTTGAAGATTTTCCTTAAGAGTATGCCAAAAGCAGGCTAGGTTAAAAGTCCTTA
Source organism: Pinus albicaulis (assembly GCA_034641835.2). Classification (NCBI taxonomy): domain Eukaryota; kingdom Viridiplantae; phylum Streptophyta; class Pinopsida; order Pinales; family Pinaceae; genus Pinus; species Pinus albicaulis. The sequence goes on along the minus strand of CM076575.1, from coordinate 1,516,389,590 downwards.
CTTGATCTTAGGTTAATTTTTATGTTTACCTTCAATTTTTTCCCTTAAGAGTATGCCAAAAGCAGGATAGGTTGAAATTCCTTACCTGATCTTAGGCTGCCCTTTGTTTTCTTACATGTTTGCTTCTTTCTCATCATTTCTTAATGTTCCATACCAAAAACTCAACTTAAAAGATCTTTTGATATAGATGAATTGCCCTATGAAAACCCTTGAGTAGTTGTTGTGCAAGTAAACCCTTTTATGACTCCATAGCCCAATGGTTTAGCACTATTTCTTGACCTATCTTCCCATGCTAAAACATCCTTCCACTTATTTCCTCCTTCACTCCACATGACCTTCTCATTTAATGATTCCCAACCAAAATCAAACAAATCCCTTGTACTTCATAACTAGCCTAATATCATATCATAAGCCTTAAAGACATATCTTTTGAAAGCAAATATAGAGATATCCCTCCCTAAATCCAAGAGAGCTAGATCCTAGGATTCCAAAGTGGTTCTAATGTTGCCTTGTCATTTGGTATTCCAATCTGCCAAATCATAGGACCCCAACAATACCGACCCTTTCGGAAATGGCGTGCTTGTGCAGGTCAAGGTTTCACTCAAAGTAGTATGGGAGGGTGCTAGAACTAGGTTTCCATGGCCTGAGAGAGAGAAATTTAATTAAAGGGGGTATTGTCATATCTAACCGTCCTGTGCAAGAGGAGCCCTAATACATAACTTTTTAGTAGTTGAGCACAGATTCTAAATAACCGGACCAGAGTATTTAAACCAGATCTATGCATTCATAATATTTCATCCACGTGTGCATTAGTATTTAATCAATATTCAGTGGGAAACACAATCTTAGAACATAAGCATAGTCGATATAACATAGAAACACTTAAATATCATCAACATCCTTTTCAGTCATTCATATCCCAATCTGACTTACAGACTCTATTTGCCAGCCCGTGCACACATCCAGTGGGGTTCACACATAGCAAGACTCAGGGTCTTTGTGCACACAGTCAGCAGGAGCCCTTACCCAGACAATAGACACAAAAGATCCACAATTTCGTATCTAAGCTTAGTCACTACTTAGCCCCCTTCTAGACTCAGTTTATCCATATATTTATATAATGCTAGCCTACGTTATCCTATGGTCTGCAAGCCATGGTTTGTGGACCCTTGGTCTATGCTTTGACCCATTACAATTCATTGGGGGTTTTTACCCACCCCAAACCCCCTATGCTAGACTAAATGTTACAAAATATTCAAAACTAGACAAAATTGTGGTTAAGGAACCCTGTTCCAACAGGGGTGCTCCTAGTGAGTGTTTGATCATTTATGTTTCGAAGTCCTTATACTGAAAGGGAGGGAAGGAAAAGGTGGGTATCTAAGAGAGAGGTAATATTACCACCCAAGAAGAGACACACACAAACAACAAGATCCATCTAACATCGAACAGAATAGTCCACAAATGATGCGACAATTATTATAACCAATTAATGAGAAAGGTATGTCTAATATCCAGCACAATAGTCCACATTGATGTGACAATAATAACAACCATTAAAACACATTATCAATATGATAAGTAGAAAAATAATCAAAATAGTTGAAATAATTTAGAAAAAATGAAAGAAAACATGAATTAAAGAGATTCATAGAATAGTCTTACAACTATTCATAATCCATGCATGTAGGACATGACGGCCCATAGGGATTTTGACATTAAAAATGTCCCAAGACACATGTATACAGTAAAAACCACTAGCTCTAGTAGTGGAGTGTTGGAGCCACTCCTTTATCCTCAAAATAGCTAGCTTATATTTCTAATTCCTTGCGGGAGTAGGCAAGGTGAAAATTACTTTGCTGATACAATGAGGGAGTATATATAACCAAGGGTGACTCTTTGACTACCCTCAGTATTGTTTGACCTCCTATGAATTTTCAACTTACATGACTCTTTCCATTCCATGTGTGTCCTTGAGACTTCCACTCTACAACACATTTAGAATCAAATATATATGATCCACAATAGTGGTTTGGCATATGACCACATAGTGACATGACCTAACATTACATTGTTGAGATGGATTTCTTATTGATGTGGCAATTCCAATCCACTGCTGCTACCAAGAGTTGAGTGTCTTCATGAAGAAGCTTTCATTTTCACCTCTGCATGCCTTGGTGATAAGTAGTCTTCAATGATATAAAGTCTTGGTTAGTGTTTTCAAACTACTGTCCCTTTACTTTCTCTTGATCGATTAGATTGCCAGTTTAGCTCCAGGAGTGTCTTTCAGAATGATTCCTCGATTCTCCTCCTTCTCCATCATCTTTCCATCAAATTATTGGGTACATATTCCTACAATTCACTCATGATGAGATGTCATCAATCCAAAAAACCCCTACTTTATGATGATGCACTATGATCGATAAACCGGGCCTGCAACGAGTGACTGGTTGGGCAGAGGGGCTCAGTGACTATGCAGTTGCATATTTCAGCTAGGAAAAGGGAATCCTTTAGCCTTGAAACTATGTAGTGTGTAATTCAAGAAGGGTTAAGGAAAAATATTACGTAGTTTCCAAAGCCATTGGGACAGGCTCAAGGGATGGACATTGGGAGACCTTACTGCATAGTTCTAGGAGTCAAGGGAGGCTGGTCTACTAATTAGTTCAAGGGATTAGGGAATGAGATTGAGTCTTGTGATTTTAAAGTGTGTGGTTCAAGTCGGGTTGGGGGTCATGATTGTGTAATTCCGAAGTTCAGGGTCAAGGCTTGGTCATAGAAACTATGTAGTGCAACAATATTAGGAGGCAGGAATTGTGCATTTTGTAATGTGAAGTAATAATGTCAAATCTAGAGGATTGATACTACATAGTGCGCAACTTAGGTATGGTTGGGTGTGTTGGATCCCTATGATTTTCTAGATTGGAAAGAACAAACGTTGCAAGGGCCTCATCAGAACTGCTTTGTAATCCTAGGACCTAGCCTTCCCGAATTCAGAGAGGCATCTCTATATTTAAGGTGTGTTTGATTGATTTATCTTTGTGCTCTTTGTTTAATATTTTAGGCTATTTATGAAGTTATAAGGACTTTTTTGGTTTTTGTTGGATTAAGCGATGGATTGAAGGATCAATGGTGTGACTGATTGAGAAAATGTTTCATCTGAACAAATAAACTGTGAGAATACATAGATTCATTGGGAAATGGAGTCATAAAAGGATTTAATTGTTCATCAAATCTGCAAGGGCTTTCATAGGGCAAGCTAACTATAGCAAGTGGATTCTTTAGATTAGTTTGTGATATGAAACAATAAGAAGTTGTGAACGCAGCAAAGCTATAGTCAGTCAACAATATTCTAGCTCTACTTAAACAAGGAAATCCTTCCAAAGTAACTGTTTGGAGCAAGTCAAAGGGTAGGAAAAACCATAATCCTCTTTTGACAAACTTTAATAAGTAAACTTTTAGGACAACAATCCAGTAGTTCAAGAACTACTTTCAGACAAAGAAAACATATAAGATAACAACAAGAGTGGTCTAAGATAAAACAAAAATAATATAATCTGCTTTTGACAACTCTTGAAGATTCTTCAAAGCAACATTTCAAGACAGTCCAATGGGCAGGGCACACCATAAAAAATCACTAGTTCAGACTCTAATAAGTTTACTTCAAAGAAAGGTCCTAAAAAAAATATCTCAAGTCTTACTCAAAGGAACATGTATTCAACAAATTTCCTTGGTTTCACTCTATTGAATCATTTCCAAGACAACAAGCCAGATATAACTAGAAGGCGATTAAGAATCTTCTAATCAAACCCATGCATAGCAAAACATGAATGTAAAGAGCACAGACAGAAATAGGGTGCTAAAACAACAAATCCTAATCTAAAACTTTTCGTTCTTTATCAGAGAAAGATGAACAAAATGGAAAACATAAGAAGAAACAATAACAATTAGGAAAACTTCACCATTGATATAGCTCAAGGATCCAGTGAACATGCTTGTATTATTGATGATCAAACCAGTTACAATACTCCATGTACAATATCTCTATGCAACTCAGAGCTTTTTTCACTTCAGTCTAACATTCTTCAATTAGCTCAATAGCAGAAATCAGTCAAAAACCATCAGGTAACCAAAATTTTCAATGAGGCTCATATGCATTATTTATATGAAAAATGAGGAGGTGTTGTTGTGCTAGGGTGTATAAATGTTATTTATTAGAGTTAATGATTTTTGACCTTTGAGACCATGCAAGGCCCAAGGCAAAAATATCTGAAAGAGTTACTCTGAATAATAACTTCTGCATTAACTTCTAAGTTAATTAGGCTAAAATATTTGACTTTTAAGGCTTTGTAATAACTTGTGTAATAACTGTTGAGCTGCTTCAAAATATCTCTGACTGAGTAATAACTGTTTGATGTTTTTGTGGAAAGAAAAAATACTGTAGGTGGCAAAATTGTCCTTCGATGAGTAATTTCTCCTTTGTTGAGTAGTTCGAAGGTGTCTTTGGGCTGATCTATTCCTGTTTTAACTATTAAACTCTGTTTTCGGCCTTGATCTGCATTCGGCCTTCATAATTTGTTTTTGCTGCCTTTATCCCCTTTTTTCGTTAATTGACTGTTTGTTTTAATTTACCCTTTGTCTTTAAACCTTTGTTTTTATCCTTAATTAATGATGCTTAGGCTAATCTTCTGCTTTATTCCTCTAATTCTTGGATTAGGCCTTATCCTCTACTTCTTCATTCTTTCATCACTGATCTTCTTTGACTGTTTGTGTGTAGGGTTCTTTGTGTATCAGAGGGTTTTCTGAGTTTAATCAATGGTCATGAATCATCGATTTATCCTTTAGTTCTAACCTTGGGTCCCTTTTTCTTCATGTTTCTGGCCCATTGGATAGTCATCCAGAGGCCTCTGCCACTAATTTTGACTGTCGGAGGGCATTTTAGCCCTTGTTCACCATTAAACCTGCAACAAAAATAAATCATTAATTTAAAACCTGCATTTTTTGTGTTAAAATGCTTTCAGGGGGTTTATGAGGCATTTGGAGTGATTTGCAAAGGAAGGGGATATGCATAGGGAAGGGTGCCATAGGCGGAACCAGGAGGAGGAGTGGAAGATTAGAATTTTGGCATGTAGGAGGGAGAAGGCGGTTTTTCAAAATCGCGGCGGCTTATCGCACGGCCATATGGCGGTAAGCAGTATTGGGGCGGGGACACGCGATACCATACATCGGTCGCCATGTGTCCTGGGCGAAACCACCCATTTCTTGTGGGTCTGGGTCGTTAAACCACAACACCGAAATCCGTGCGATATGCGAATTCAGGCGTCAGATCTCAGGGAGTGAGATCGACGGTACAGGTGGAGCCCGATGGTGGGGTGAAACTTCAGAGGTGTGATAGTGGAGTATAGGTGGCAGATGGGGATTGGGCGGTAGTCTTTTGAGTGGAAGGTGGGGCTAGAAGTGACGTGAGAGCCTTGTCGGGTAGCGAGGGTGTGTTATATGCGGGGTTGAAAGGTGGGGATGCGATGGCCATTGGATTGGGTAGATCAATAGTGGAGATCGTTTGGAGGAATAAGTGGAGTGGGGTGTTGGGAAAAATGAAGAAGGGGCTTTAAGGAAAGGGTGGAGGCAAAGGTCCTGTGGGCATAGAGGGGCCCGCAGGCTGAGAAGGAGAGGGATCTTAGGGGAAATAACAGAGGGTTGGGGTTCGGGTCACATGGTAGAAGGGTTGGGGCTTAAGTGGTAAAAGGGGCTTAAGGCCTATATGTAAAAAAGTGGGTTTTTTACATAAAAAACAGAGTTCTTATGGGTTTTTAAGGGTTCTGATAGGTTACAAAGTTTAGGATAAAACAATGTAAAAGGGGTTTTTACATTTTTTTTAAGGTTTTTTATGAGAGAATGATGAATAAGTCCAATAGGCCAGAAAATGGAGTTTTCTTTTTAGAGCAGCAAGGTGAACCTTAGAGAAGACACAAAGATAGGAAGGCTTAGTGAGAGATATTCATTTTTTAGGATGATGAAGGAAATGAGGTCCGTAAAGATAGTTGATGAGAAAATAATGCTATCTTTAGGTGCTTGTATAACATCCATAGTCATCTAGTGAAATCTGTAAAATACAGGAGGATAACAGTGGCTCTAGCTAAGGAGGGTAGCTCTCTTTAGGAGGTGTCCAGAACCTCAGAAACAAATCTCTAGAAGAAGTAGATCAGTGGCTTCATTGCACTTTGACAGACCTCCTTAAACTTGATGATTTGGTTCTTTGAAGAAGTGATTTGCAATATCTGAATCATAACATGATTAATTCCAACTCAACCTCTACCTACCCATCACACTAGTTCTAACATTTTTTCTTATCTTTTGAGTGCATTTGGAATAGCAACTCTTTGACATTTTATTTTTGAAAACAAAAATAAACTATTTATTCCTATCCTTATTTATTCCAAGAGTTCATATTAAATTGTTGAACTTTTTTATTTTCTACCTAAACTACTTTACTGGCAAGATTTAACTGTTTGGTAGCCTTTATTCTGTAATGTAAAACAAAAAATTGAAAACATAACCAAATCAGGATTAGACAGTCTGATTTGTTATAAGGCTATGGAATTTTATATAAGTTGCACATAGATTTTATTTGTAGAAATTTAAAACAAAACTGTGAAGGCTTAAGATCTGAAATTGTTTAGACATCCTTCTTTCTTTCATTGGTTTAGGTTTTGATCTTTTTAGAACCATCTCTCTCTTTCCTAATCTAGTCTATTGATAAGCCAAGTTTACATTGTTTGGGAGATCTTCATTTACTAACCTATCAGCATAATTTAAATTTACTCAATCAATATTAGGTTGTATGACTAAATAATATCTTCTTTTTCAAAGTAGTGGCATTTGGACTTGCACACTTTCAAATATTTCTCTTTTTCGTATGGGGTTGTACCTTTTCTTTTATTTTCCCTCTATTTATTTGTTTTATTATTTTTCGTACCTATATTTTCTCTGATTTTCCTTTAAACAATTTTATTTACAGTGGATAAAGCTTTAAACTTGACATCTTTAATGGAAATAGTTTTTGATCATCTTGCCATTGACAATACCTCCAAAAAGTTCTTTTCCATCCATTTCCTATAAGAAAAATGCATTGTTGCCTCTAGAAAAATGGATAATATAGGGACCTTTCCAAAGATTTTAAAAATTACCATATTTTCCTTTGTCTTCTCTCCTAGAATCCCATTTGAGCACTTTGTCACCAATGTTGAAATAATTTTCTTTTGTCCTTCTGTCAAACAACATCTTGATGTTTTATTACACTTGCTGTGTTATGTTATAGATCTCTTCTCTTGTTTGATGTAAGTGTATGATCTGATTTATCCTTCTTATCATGTCATTTTCTTTAGACTGTACCTCTTGGATTAGCTTCATGACTGGCACTCCTAGGCTTGTTGGAAAAATTTCATCTTCTCCCTAAACTAGCTGATAGGGAGACATTCCAATGGATTTCTTGCATGTTAATCTATCAGCCCATAATGCATGTACTAACTTGTTGTGCCATGACTTTTGATTTCCCTCAAAAAAATTCTTGATGATGTTTATTAAACTTTTGTTTGAGGATTCTTCCAACCCATTACCTTGAGGGTAATAAGTTGTGGAATGACCCAATGTGATCTAATATTTGTGGCAAAATTCCACCATCCTTTTGGATCTAAAGGAAACTTCATTGTCTGTGATAATATTTCTAGGACACCCAAATCTAGAAAAAATATGGTTTTCAAGGAATTTAATGATGACTAGACCAGTGGCAGTTCTAGAGGGGACGACCTCTATCCAATTTTTAAAGTAATCAGTTGCTATGAGGATCCATTTTATGCTGGGTAGATGAAGAAGGATGGATTTCCCCAATAAAATCTAGGCCCCACTGTTGAAAAGGAGCTTCAATAGAGATAGGATGCAGAGGTAAGGGTAAGATTTTTCTTTTGCCTTCAAAGATTTGACACTGGTGACAAGAAATTACCAATTTACGAATATCTTGGAAGAGGGTGGGCCAATGGTAGACATCTCTAAAGATTTTCTTTATAGTTGTCTTCCAATAGAGGTGGCCTCCACATTCCCCTTCATGAAACTCATGTTTGATCTTCTGTGCATCATTCTTAGGAAAACATTTAAGCAATAAACCATTAACATTTTTCCAATATAACCATTTAACTATAATGCAGTAATTTAAAGCTTTTAACTTTAGAAATCTTGCTTTTGTCTTTGATAAACTAGGAGGAACATTAAGATAGAAGAGAACATATAAAATATCAGCATACCAAAGTGAATTTAGTAATACTTCTTCAACGGGAGGGGTTGTGCATCCTTCTTGTCCTTCTAAAACATCAATCATGTTCATATCTAAGGCTTTGAGGTTTGATTCAGCCATAAGTTTTTCAAGTCCTTGTCCCTTTATTAGTTTAGTGGGTTTGATTTCTAAATCATATTCTAATATCACAACAATCCACTTTCCTCTTTTTCCATCAGGATCTTGTGTCAAAATGTCTTTGACAACTGTGTGTGGGACAAATGAAATGATGTGTGAGTGTAAAATGTAAAATCTGAAGTCTTTTGAGGCTTTGATCAAGGAAAAAACCTGTTTTTCCATTATGTTGTATTTCAGAGGAGCATCTCTTAAAGCCTTGCTGCAAAATGAATGGGCTTCTCTTGTCCTTTTATGTTTTTCTGTAGTAGGACAGCAACAACTGTATGTTCTGATGCAAAGGAAAAAATGAAGAAATATTTCTTGAAGTCAGGGCTAATGAGAACTGGTGTTTGTGTGAGTGCTTGTTTAACCAGTTCAAAGGATTTCTTTGCTTCAATGGTCCATTTAACTCATGTTTCCATTTTAAGCATGTTTGTTATGTTTCTAAGGAGTTAAACTAAGTTTGGTATGAACCTTCTTAAGAAATTAATCTTTCTAATGAAATATTGTAGTTCTTTGATGTTTCTAGGATGATTGATTTGCAATATTCCTTAAATCCTTTTTGGGTCTATTCTTATTCCCTCTTCAGATATAATATGGCCTAGAATTTTACCTTTTTGGAGGCCAAATAAATTTTTCTTCGGGTTTAAGGATAGACCATACTTTCTGCATTTATCAAAGACTTTTCTTAAGTGAGAAAGGTTTTCTTCATCTGTTTTGGAATAGACAGTGATGCCATCTAAATATATCACAATGAAGAAGCCTATCTCTTCTGAAAAAGAAATATCCATGGCTCTTTGGAATGTGGCACCAGCATTCATTAAACCAAAGGAAATTTTCACATACATGATAGTACCCCAAGGTGTGGTGAAAGTTGTTTTAATTTGATCATCAAGATGTACCAACACTTGGTTATAACCTAAAAAGCCATATAGAAAAGAAATTCTTTTAGAACCTACTACCCTTTGTAAAATATGATCCATTTTGGGCAAGGGGTAGTTGTCCTTCAAAGAAGCTCTGTTAAAGCTTCTAAAGTCTATACAAAGCCTTATCTCTCCTATTTTCTTCCTCACAAATACAATATTGGATACCCAGTCTAAGTATCTCACTGGGACTATGATTCCAGCATCATACATTTTCTTGATTTCTTTCTCAACCAGGGGTAATTGCATAGGGTTTATTCTACACAATTTTTGTCTAAAGGGTTTCTGGTTTTCCTTGAGGGTTATCTTATGCTGGATCATCTCTGTATCATATGATTTTAAATCTTCATAACTCCAAGAAAACACATTAGAAAATTCTCGAAATAGCTCAAGATATTTCAGTTTTGTATGAGTTAGCAGTGTTTTGGATAATTTGATCATTTTAGGTTTCTCTTTACTGCATATGTTGCACTCTTCTACTTCAATTTCAGTGGGTTCCATTTTTGGATTTTTGGCAACATCATTGAAGTCAAACAATTCTTCTAGAGGCACCAATCCCTTTGGCAAGTTATTAGTGTGAGACTGTAGTACTTTAAAATATTCTTGTTCTAAATCAGTGCTCAGCTCTGTTTCGTGTGGGTGTTCTTTACCTAACAGATTTATATCAGCAAGGTTTACATCAACAATTATAGGATTTTCTTCTTCATAAGATTTTTCCTCAGTATGACAGTCTTCTTCATACTCTGAGTCTGAATTGGCCATTTCAAACCCATTTCTGGATTGTAGGAAATCCTCTATTTGTTTATCGCCTTCGAAGACTTGCCAATATTTGATATTATCAGGGACTGCTGGTCTATATTTAACTTGGACTATGTATTGTTTGTTTTCATAAGGTTTTTGAAACGTACTAGCAGCAAAGGCTAAACCATTGGAAAAAATGTTTTGGTTTCTAGGGACAAAGTTAAGCTCATATTCTGTGAATATCTTTAAAAGGTCAACAACATCATCTCTATATTCTTGTAATCTTGGATGCTTGGCAGTATATTCTCTATTTACTTGTTTAATAATTAGTTCTGAGTCTCCATGAACAATTATCCTCTTGGCTCCTAGTTTTCTCAATAATTGTAGTCCTAAGAGTAGAGTTTCATATTCAGCTATATTATTTGTGCATTGAAAGTTTAGCTTGTATGAATGGCCCTCAATATGATTATTCTCTATGTTATGTACCCATATGCCTACTCCTGAACCAATTTTTCTACAAGACCCATCAAAAATCATACTCCAAAGAGGTTCATGGTCATATTTGTCATTAAAGTCTTTTCTGTCCTCTTTGGTCTGTTTATAATAGCTGCCACTATGCTTTTCTTTAGGGTCTGCATTATGTTCAGTTTTGTATTTTTCCTCATGGTTTTCATTGTGTTGAGGATTTTCTGTTTGTTTCTCATGGAAAGCACTATGTTGATGATTGATTTGCTGCATAGGATCCTCCTCATTTTTCTATAATTTTTTGAATTAGAAAACTGTTTTAGCCTTTCCTCCTTTCTTCCCTCTTTTTCCATTATTAGTTTGTTATCTATTTCTCCTTGTTCATTAAGATTTTCATCATTGTAAAAAATGAATGAGTCAAGGTCCATGTGAATAGAATAAAGTGGGGAGTTGTCTATTTTTTCTTGACTAATAACCATGTATTTCATGTGTGTTTCCCTATATAGTCTTCTAGGTTGACTAAAGTCAGGGATGGTGGCATAAGTCACTTCCATGTACATGGTACCTTGAAGCTTAGAACCCCAAGATCTTGAAAGGAGAATTCCATATTTTGGAGGTATACCAGCCACTACTATGTCCACCACTAAGCTTTTGGCTGGGATTTTTGCTAAGTTGACGCAGAGATCTTTTATTAAGCCTAGGCATTTTACCCTGTTGGAGTCAAAGGAGTATTAATATTTGTACGGCCTTGTTACCTCAAGGCCTAATATTTCCATTTTCGCTTTGGGCATGAGGTTTTTGATGCTCCTAAATCAAGCATGGCATTGTGAAAATGTTATCATGGATGTTTAGACTGACATAAAATGGAGGAACACCTCCTTCTCAAAATTTTCCTTCTACCTCTGGTCCAAACAGAAGCTCAGGTCTATCATCAATCACATTGACAGAATCAGTTTGTTCTTCTATGTTCAAAGCTCTCAAAATTTGGGTTTTATATACATCTTGCTTGACTAATTCAGTGAGAGGAACCAGGATCCTAATTTTAGCAATTTCACTCTCTATGCTGAAAGGTATATGAATTTTTAATATGTTTAAATCAGCCCTTTTAGTCACTATTTTATCACTAGAATTAGCTTGTTGGCTTTTATTATGGACAACATTTAAAAGGGTTTTATTAGGAGCATTAGCTAAGGTGCTAGTGCTACTAGGGTCACCACTATGTTTTCTAGAAACTTGGGTGTTTTTTCCTTTGTTTTTATCAGAACTTTCAGCTTCTGAGTTATGGTTTTCTGTTGTATTTTTAGAAATGTTTACAGAGCTATTTTTAGCAGAAATTACAGAGGTCTTTTTCTTGGGAATTTCTTGGTTCTTTTTACTTCTCAGGTCATATTGTTTGTGTAATTCCGTTATGGAAATTTCAAAGCCTTGTTTGTAGTCTGCAGACTCTGGGTTTTCTTCTTCATAAGGTGCATATATGACTTGTTCTTCCTTAGTGAGGAAAAAAATATCCTCATTGTTTACTCCCAATAATTTTATGTGATCTTCCTCTGTTTCTTCAATCAATCCCTCATCTTCATCAGCATAGTTTTGTTGGAAAGGAGGTCTAACTTGCTAATCGAGACCTCTTTGTCTAATTTGAGGGGGATTCCTTCTAAAGTTTTGGTTCTGATTTTTATTTTTATTTTGAGGAGCTATTTGGTTTGATTTAGGATAGACTCTCTCCTTCATGTTTATTCTCTCCATAATCCTTTCCATGGTTCTAACCAGGTTATCAATTTTGGAATCTGATGTGGAGGGTCTAGCTTCATATTTGTAGGTAACCTTATTTTATGATTTCAAAGCCCTTCTGGCATTAAGTTTAGATTCTACACTTACTGACCCTTTCTGCATATCTTCTAATGTGAGGGGTTCTCTCTCCCTTAATTGATAACACATGTCTAGGTCAAATCCTTTCGAAAACTTTATTAAGGCCAAGCCTTGCGGGGGTTTCATTTGTGGAGGGAGTGCATTATAAACACTATTGAATCTAGTGCAATAATCGTGGACACTCTCTCCAACATTTATTTTAAGATCATTGTATTTTGATAGGATTTGAAGGGGGTTTCTCTTGACTTCCCACTAGTTTAAAAATAATTGATGGAAAGCACGAAGGTCATTGATGCTATTAAGGGTTAAGCCTTTGAACCATTTTCTTGCTTCTCCCCCTAAAATTTGAGCAAACATTCTAAGTTGCACAGTTTCATCATCTATTTCTTGTCTGTCAAAGTAGTCATTCATTTTGTCCACATGTTGTTGAGCTGTGGTAGAACTACTAGCATCATATAATGGAATTTTGGATTGATATTCTGGTGGCATAACAACTAGAGGTAAAGGAAGGACTAAGAGAGCATACCATGTTGCCATGATATGGACTTGTGGAAACAGTGGAGGATTAACAAGTGGAGGAAGGTGATGAAGTGGAGTGGTTTGAACAGTGGGTGTATGTATGGGTGTAGCCAAAGTACTTGGACCAGCTAAGTGATGTTGAGAAGATTTAGGATGAGAGAAGCCAAAGTTATGGAGAAAATGGAGATCTGGAGGAGTGGAAGGAGAGGCTTCCTTGCTACTACTTTGTTGTGAGTCTTCAAGCTCAAGGTTTATCTGGTCTATACCACTTTGTGATTTGGTTCTAGATAAGCTTCTGATATGAGGTAACTCAACTTGGGTACTCTGCAAGTTTATAAGGTTTTAAGGGACAAAACTTGCTCTTAGGATGGGTCTGAAACTAGTTGGATTTTTAGATGAAGGAGACTTCCTAAGAATGATTTCAAGATTATCAACTATTGTAGGAGGATTTGGGTCAGGATGGGATCTAGTATGGATTCTTCTAGAAGCCAGGATTTTGGACCCAATAAGTCAAAAAGGTTTTGAGAAATCTAGCAGTCTTAAGAGATAAACCAAACTGTAAAAGAGATACTTGATCCGCAAAGTTTTCTTGACTGGGTGTTTTTAATGTTTTGATGATAAGGTAATCTTCCCAGTGGAGTCAGCAGGTGTAGGATTTTACTTGTCTTATAGGACTGGTTGTTGTCCACAATCAACAATCAGGAACCAATATTGGCTGACACTTATTCATCTAATTAATAAATTTTTATGAGTTTTGAGTGAATCTGAATTGTTTATTACTCAGTTCCCTAGTATGGTCACCACTATGTTGGCTCCCTATGATTTGATAGATTGGAAAGAACAAACGCTGCAGGGGCTACATTAGAACCGCTTTGGAATCTTAGGACCTAGCCTTCCTGGATTCAGAGAGGGATCTCTCTATTTAAGGTGTTTTTGATTGATTTATCTTTATGATCTTTGTTTAATATTTTAGGCTAGTTATGAAGTTCTAAGGGATTTTTTTGGTTTTGGTTGTATTAAGTGATGGATTTAAGGATCAATGGTGTGACTGATTACGAAAATGTTTTAGCTCAACAAATATACTGTGAGAATATGTAGATTCATTGGGCAATGGAGTCATAAAAGGATTTAATTGTTCATCAAATCTGCAAGGGCTTTCATAAGGAAAGCTAACTATATTAAGTGGATTCTTTAGATTAGTTTGTAATATGAAACAATAAGAAGTTTTGAAGTTAGCAAAGATATAGTCAGTCAAGAATCTTCTAGCTCTACTTAAATAAGAAAATCCTTTCAAGGTAACTGTTTGGAGCAAGTCAAAGGGTAGGACAAACCATAATCCTCTTTAGACAAACTTTAATAAGTAAAATTTTAAGACAAAAATACAATAGTTCAAGAACTACTTTCAGACAAAGAAAATATATAAGATAACAACAAGACTGGTCTAAGATCAAACGGAAATAATCTAATCTACTTTTGACAACTCTTAAAGACTCTTGAAAGAAACATTTCAAGACAATCCAATGGGCAGGGCACACCATAAAACGTCACTTGTTTAGACTATAATAAGTGTACTTCAAAGAAAGGTCCTAAAAACAATATCTCAAGTCTTACTCAAAGGAACATGGATTCACCAAAATTTCCTTGGCTTCACTCTATTGAATCATTTCCAAGACAACAAGCCAGATATAACTGGAAGGAAATTAAGAATCTTCTAATCAAACCCATGTAGAGGAAAACATGAATATAAAGAGCACAGATAGAAATAGGGTGCTAAAATAAAAAATCCTAATCTAAAACTTCTGGTTCTTTATCAAAGAAAGATGAACATAATGGAAAACGTAAGAAGAAGTAATAAAAAATAGGAAAACTTCACCATTTATATAGCTCAAGGATTCAGTTAAAATGCTTGTATTACTGATGATCAAATTAGTTACAATACTCCATGTACAACAGTTCTGTGCAACTTAAAGCTTTCTTCACTTCAGTCAAGCATTCTTCAATTAGCTCAGAAACAAAAATCAGTCAAAAACAATCAGGTAACCAACATTTTCAATGATGTTCATATGCACTATTTATATGCAAAATGAGGAGGTGCTACTGTGCTAGAGTGTATAAATGTTATTTATTACAGAGTTGAAGATTTTTGACCTTTGAGACCTTGCAAGGCCCAAGGAAAAAATATCTGAAAGAGTTACTCTGATTAATAACTTCTACATTAACTTAGAAGTTAATTAGGCTGAAATATTTGACTTTTAAGGCTTTGTAATAACTTGTGTAATAACTGTTGAGCTGCTTCAAAATATCTCTGACTGAGTAATAACTGTTTGATGCCTTTTTGAAAAGAAACGATGTTGTAGGTGGAAAATTTGTCCTTGGATGAGTAATTTCTCCTTTGTTGAGTAGTTCAAAGGTGTATTTGGGCTGATCTGTTCTTGTTTTAACTATTAAACTCTGTTTTAGGCCTTGATCTACATTTGGCCTTCATGATCTATCTTTACTTCCTTTATCCCCTCTTTTCTTTAATTGTATGTTTGTTTTAATTTACCCTTTGTATTTATCCTTAATAACTGATGCTTAGGCTAATGTTCTACTTTATTCCTTTAATTCTTGGATTAGGCCCTATCCTTTGCTTCTTCATTCTTTCATCACTGATCTTCTTTGACTATTTGTGTGCAGGGTTCTTTGTGTATCGGAGGGTTTTCTGAGTTTAATCAATGTCCATGAATCATCGATTTATCCTTTAGCTCTAACCCTAGGTCCCTTTTTCTTCATGTTTCTAGCCCCTTGGATCATCATCCAGAGGCGTCTGCCGCTAATTTTGACCGTGGGAGGAAATTTTAGCCCTTGTTCGCAATCAAACCTAGAAAAAAAATAAATCATTAATTTAAAAGCTGTGTTTTTTTGGTTAAAACTGCTTTCAGGGGGTTTATGAGGCGTTTGGAGCAATTTTCAAAGGAAGGGGATATGCATAGGGAAGGGTTCCATAGGTGGAACCAAGAGGAGGAGTGGAATATTTGAATTTTGGCGAACAGGAGGGCAAAGGCGATTTTTCAAAATCGTGGTGGCTTATCGCGCGACCAAACGGCGGTAAGTGGTATTAGGGTGGGAGCACACGATACCATACATCGATCGCCACATGTCCTAGGCGAAACTTCCCATTTCGCGTGGGTCTAGGTCATTAAACCCTGACACTGAAATCCACGCGATATGCGATTTCAGCCTTCAGATCTCAGGGAGTGAGATCGACGGTGCGGGTGGAGCCCGATGGTGGGATGTAACTTTGGAGGGGAGGTAGTGGAGTATAGGTGGTAGATGTGGATTAGGTGGTGGTATTTGGAGTGGAAGATGGGTCTGGCAGTGATGTGAGAGCCTTGTTGGGTAGCGAGGGTGTGTTATATGCAGGGTTGAAAGGTGGGGATGTGATGGTCGTTGGATCAGGTAGATCAACGGTGGAGATCGCTTGGAGGAATAAGTGGAGCAGGGTGTCGGGAAAAATGAAGAAGGGGCTTTAAGGAAAGGGTGGAGGAAAAGGTCCTGTGGTGGTAGAGGGGACCGTGGGCTGAGAAGGAGAGGGAGCTTAGGGGAAATAGCGGAGGGTCGGGTTTCGGGTCACATGGTAGAAGGGCTGGGGCTTAATCGGTAAAATGGGCTTAAGGCCTATATGTAAAAAAGTGGGTTTTTTACATAAAAACAGAGTTTTATGGGTTTTTAAGGGTTCTGATAGGTTAGAAAGTTTAGGGTAAAATAATGTAAAAGGGGTTTTTACATTTTTTTTAAGGGTTTTTAGGAGAGAATGATGAATAAGTCCAATAGGCCAGAAAATGGAGTTTTCTTTTCAGAGCAGCCGGGTGAACCTTAGAGAAGGCACACAAATAGGAAGGCTTAGTGAGAAATATTCATTTTTTAGGATGACGAAGGAAATGAGGCCCCTAAATATAGTTGATGAGAAAATAATGCTATCTTTAGGTGCTTGTATAACATCCACAGTCATCTAGTGAAATCTGTAGAATACAATAGGATAACAGGGTGAAGCTCGGTTGTTTGGTTGAGATGTTTTTCCGAAAATGACCAAGTGTGGACCGGTGAGATTGATGTGAATGGTGATGAAACTTTGACTATGGTCACACACATTGAATACTTTAACGAATCAATAAACATAGATCATCCATGACATACAAAAAAATATTTTCCCTCAGTTAAATAGATTTATGACTATTTACGACAAGTGCGACACCAAAGGTACACTTTATAAGGACTGTGGCCACACATGTGTGATAGTGCTCAAAACAATTGAAATGAGTGGGACAGGTACTTACAATATTGGAACAACTCATTTTCATAAAAATGACCTCCTGGAGCCACCATAACAGGCTTATACACACAAACTGGAAACCAACATTCCAAAAGATGACACTTTTCTCAACTTGCGAAATGAAACACAATATTCTAATACAACAAATAAAATGAATTTCAAAGTTTCTAACGATGATGAACGAGACTAAGGAAAGCTCTCAAATTTTTGATAGGTAAAAAATTTGGAGGGTTTTGTAGTAGCTACTACAAGTTTCCGAATGTGTAGGTATGGAAGGACATATTGAAGGAGCTATGTAGTTGACGGACTTAAGAGGTCAAGCTTGAGGATTGATCCTTGAGGTTTCCAAATGCATAGTTTTGAGAGGAATGGCTACGCGATTATGTAGTTGAGGAGTTCTAGGAATCAAGTTTTAGGCTTAAGGTTTTAAAGTTTACCAATGAATAGTTTTGGAGGGAGAGGAGGCCAAGTGGTTGCATAGTTTTAGATTTTAGGACCTTAAGGTTGAGGGTTTAGGACAAATACTATTTAATGTGAAGTGAACGACTGGCTCGAGAGGAAAATTACGTAGTTATGGAGCTTATGGGATGGGTTTAAGCCTTGATATTTCATAATGCATTGTTTTGGGAGGAAGAGACTATGTATTGTGAAGTGCTAAGATGTAGGGTTTCTACTTGAGGACTTAGACTATGTAATGCATAGTTTAGGAGGGTTGGATGAGGCTGAGTGGCCTGGCCGGGGAGTTTTCCTAATTTTGAGTAAGTGTAGTATCAATGAGATGAAGCTGAATAAGAAAAATAATTGATCATGATCACACAATAATATCATTCAATGACACAACACAGAAAATTTAGAACACATGAACAACATAATTTCCTCAATGTGACAACATTGCAACAACTCACTCCAAATATGACACTAAAGATACACTTTGCGATGAAAATGGCGACCCTTGTGCAGTAGTGCATACAAATTTGGGAATGAGCGTAAACCATGTTTACAAGAATAGAGAGACTCATAAACACAAAATTTACCCTTTGAAAGAGGCCAAAATTCCCCTTTAAATGATAAGTGACACTTCATGTTCCAAAAGACAAAAAATTTTATATGAAGAGAAAATTTTGAACGACACTTGTGATATGTGAATGGTGATGAAATCGACACATGCCATAGAAAATATAACATCAAAATTACACAAACTAAAGTGTAAGAAAGAAAATATGGTAGTCAAAAACATGAAAAGGACACTCGTGAAAGTGAGGTTCATAAAAACGATAGTTTGAAAAACTCACCAAAATAGAAGTAAAAACATAATGAGAAGTGAGAAACTTCCAATGGAAATGCGCACTGAGTGAATTGAACATTGTATAGGAATTATCATGGTGGATTGTGCTTGGCCTATTCAACCTTCCATGAAGGAATCCACTCATGAATTCATTACAGATTCAGCATGTGTGAGAAGGTGACCTCAACACTTACAATCCATGGAGGTAGCTCAAATACATAAAAGAGTATCAACCGACTAGGAAGTGGCTATGGAATGACCAATCACAAGATCCAAAGTAGACTCCAAAATTATAGTAAGGAAGAATTTTGGAGGGTGTTGTCGCAGCGACAACACTTGGTGACACATTGGTAGAACTCCAGCTTCTTTGCCTTAGCCAAATATTATGTGTAGGGTTTAGTTTCTCAGGAAGTATTGATTCATATTTTGGATCACTTTGTCTTTCCCACTTACCTTGTGCATAAACATAGTCCCATTTTTCCATCCTTGGTTGAAAAAAATCATAGAGCTATCTATATCACAGTGCTTCAAAATTGGAGAAGGGTAAAGTGAGCTTTCAATTTCCAAAGTATATTTTTTCATCTATGGTGTTGTTCCAATGCCAATAGGCCTAGAAAATATGCTGATGGAGTCACTTCTAGAACAACAAATTTCTCTGCTACCAGCAAGCCTATACATTTCCCTGGCAAAGCTACTTGCTTCACCTCCCTACATAGGAAGCCTTTCTCTTCCTTCACCCTTATTTATTTATTTTATATAGGATTGTGCATTTGAAGTTATTTACTTCACGGGGGAAGAGGGATCCCAACATATCACTAGTATGAAATGGCTAATTAGTTACTAAAACAATGACTGAAATTTTCATATAAATGACCATTTTTTCGTGAGTGACCAATAGTAGCTATTTCAGTATCTTATAACACCACCAAATTTTAGTTGTTTTTATCTTATTTATTAATTGCTTGTATTAATTTTTTTTTTTAGTATTATATTTAGTCATACATTTGGTCATTAATTTAGTCATACATTTGGTCATTAATTTAGTCATCAATTTAGTCATTAACTTTCACAATTAGTGACCAAATATACAAAAAATATACTACTATATGATCACCTGAAAAAACCAATTATTTCCCAACGAAATATGACCAAAATGTTGGTCATGATAAAATATATTGTAAATTAGATAGTAATGAACATATATATGCAAATTTTAGTCATCGTTTGAAGCCAATTAATTACCAAAGAAATATGACTAAATTTCAGTCGTGTTATAAGATATTATAAATTAGCTACTAATAGTCATATATATGAAAAAATTAATCGTTATTTGTAATCACAAATTTATCATCTTCAATAGTCATTTATTTATTTTGGTAGTTTTATATTCATTATATAAATGATCGATTTAGTAGTTTATATTAATTTCATTTGCATTATTTAATAATCATTATAAACGACTAATTTAGTCATATATTCATTTTGTGTGTATTTAACATTAAACAATATAAAAAACTAATGTATTAGTTTTAGATTAATTTTATGTGTTCATTATTTATCAACATAGATTAATCAGTATGATTTTGCAATTAAATTTAAAAAAATGGCATACAATGCGCATGTTCTTCTAATATGAAAAGACAAAATTACATATGTTAATTACAATACTAAATAATACAAAGTGCTACTATAAATAATTTCAACCACATAAAACATACAATATGAAATGTCAAGTATTACAATATGAGTTTCCAACATAATATTGGTTGGACTACAATTTACACATGAAATATTGTTTCGTCACTTCAAAACATTATCATTGTGTTTTTGAGGCATTGAAAGTGAATTCACCAACTCTAAAGATTCCACCATCATTTTGTATGTGTGTGTCTCATGCAGAGTATTTGCTTTAAAGGTATCACTAGACCAATTCTCTTCGCTTTCTCTTTCTGCATTCGTCGCTCCAATGTTACTGTTCTCCTCTTTCTTCAATTTTTTCTTCCTAATAAAAATATTGATTTTGTCTTATGAAAATGAAATAATACAAAATAAAAAGTATAAGGAATTAAACATGATGAAACTATAATAGTATAAACTAAAGTAAACTAAAATTTTTTTATAGAACATACCTCAACATCGACAATCTTTAACATTTTTTTTCCAGAAAATCAAGAAACTCAAAAAAAATTTCTTCATTGGAGCAATAGTTTCCACCATGTGGCTAGATGACCTATATAAAAAAAGAAAAGAAAATGTCACATAGAAAATAACACCTTAGAAACTTCGCATTCAAGTTTCAGGAAAATCTTATGAATAGTTATGGTAACTAAACTACATGTTAAAAATATAAGGTTGTAGATAACTTCCAAAAAAAAATGGAAATAAAAAGAAAACATATAATAAATAATGTATGAAAATTGGCTAGAAAATTGCATCACAAAAGAAAAAAATTCTCCGATTTTTACCCATATATGTGGGTTAGTAGCATGCCTCAATATGCCATGTTCCTTAGGGTCCAAAGGAAGTAAATATCCTACTAACATAATGATTGATTTGTTGCACCTTGGCCTTGCCTCTCCTTTTTCAGTCCAAAAAATAAAAATAAGTGCATCCTTAACTATTTGTGCTCTATAGTAAGATTTTCTCATGTTATCTCCACATATGGACCAAAAATATCCAATATGCCAA
This sequence comes from Pinus albicaulis, assembly GCA_034641835.2. Lineage (NCBI taxonomy): Eukaryota > Viridiplantae > Streptophyta > Pinopsida > Pinales > Pinaceae > Pinus > Pinus albicaulis. The sequence goes on along the minus strand of CM076575.1, from coordinate 1,516,368,354 downwards.
AGAAATGGCATTTTGGAATTGTTTCTAAAACTATCATTTACACCCCCTTCAATGAATCAGACCCAATGTACCCAATGTCTCTGGATCCTAACATTAATCCATATTTGTCACAAACCATAGGAATTAATACTTTCTTACAATCAACCCACTAATCCTAATATATATTTCTTCTTCTTTCCATTCTCGATGAAAATAACGTGATCATTACTCATCCTAGTGAATCTAACATATATCAATTTAGGCAGTGGAAGAAAAAGAAAATATGTTTTTATTAAATAACCAAACTTGAATAATAATTTTTAAATTTGATAACATAAACAGCCAAGAAGAAGGTCGACATACCTCTCTTTCAACTCATCAACAACTAACATTCGTCCACTATAATAGTACAATATTTTGACTAACCAAGAGGTACTAAATCTGAAATGAAATGATAATGAACTTGGGTGCAAATCAACCCTGCATTTTTTTCCAAAATCAAGCTTCAAACCTACATTTTTATATTCATACCCAAATACAAGTTTCTCCATAATGAACTCTTGTCAATGCTCCAATACTCAATACTCCATGAAAATATTGTTTTTCCTTAACATATGTGTCATTATAGAGGACTCTCCACATAATTACCCTTTAAAATAGGGTTGAAACATCATAAATAACATTATAATAACACCATACATATGCATATAATTTTGCAATAAACAAAAAAAAATATTGAACTACAAATGTGTGTGAAAATTTGTTCCCGGAGTACAAAAAATATTAATTGAATTAAGGAAGCACTTTAAGTTTCAACAAGAAAATATAAAATATATTTTAAATGCTTAGATGCATTTAAATATGTATTATAAAATGTTATAAAGTGTTACGTGTTCTGGATCTTACCAATCAGTATGTTCAATAGCTTCCTCTGCAGAAGCATCCATCATGCCAACCATTGAAGGATGCATAGAAAGTTTCTCTAGAGATATACCTTCTGTATATTTGGATAGGTTAAAAAAAAAGAGGCTCACCATTTAGATTACTACCTGATGATAGTTTGGCATTTTCACTAATATCTTCAAAGTAACCAACAATTACATTGACCAAAGAAAAATTGTAATAAATAATTCTTACCTGTAAGTATTTTTTAAGATGGGGAATTACAAGTTAGTTGAGAACATCATTATCAATGAATGATTTTTTCATGTTAAATATCAAAAATTAAGATGGAAGCTAAAACAAACCCATGCAAAAATAGGCAGAGCATGAAACAACTATGAGAGCTGGGCCTAAATATAAGAAAACCAAAAAGTACCAAAACAAGAATATAGACATAAAGATCAGGATCTGTCAAATTCATGCATTATTTATACCTGCATATTTTCCAGGATGGTAGCAAACCCAAATAATAAGATTCATCTAAGTTATAATAGTCACAAGCAGATCCAACTGAAATTTTATTCCACTCATATAGGTAGGAAAAAACTGTGAGACATGGGTCATAGTGGGTTACATGGATTCTCACTAATAAAGAGGGTGAAACAATATATTATTGATATTTCCATTGTGATTAGATAGGAAAGTGCCTTTATTTGATTCATTTCCTATGCTTCACCTTTGTTACTGAAATCCAACTAGGAATAAAGGCGTGATATGAGCATAACCCTATTGATTTCCATCCATGTAAGGATTTTATGGACCAAAGTATAGTCTTTTGCATTATGCTATAAAGTGAAAATGTGGAATGATATGGGAGCCACCAATAAAGGCTTTGTATTATTGTAGTGAAGGGGTGTGATCGATTATATAGAGCTAACCATTAGAGGAGAGGCCAAATGGGAGGAGGATTGGTTGGCAATACAATATTTATTAGAAGCAAGACTACCCAGATTGTATGTAAAATTGGATTCAATTATCACATAACTTAGGTTCCTGTGTAAAATTACATCGATGCTAACTCAAGTGATCACACTTCTACTTGTGTAAAAAATGTAGGGAGTTGCTCAATAAGAAGAATTGTTAACCCATACATGGATGAACTAAAGCACTAAATGAAATGTTAAGATAGCATATGATAAGATAATTATGTTATTATTTAATAAGTGAACACATAAGTAGGTCAATGGGACTGTTGAGTACAATGATTTCAATACAAAGTAGGAGTAATAAAAAAACTCCTATAAAGAACAAGAAGCAATGTAGAAACATGAAATATATAGATGAAAACACAAGAAAACCCTCATATTAAAGTGTAGGAAGTCATGACAGGAGGGATATGTGTAGAGGGAAAGGATCTAGGGGCTAGTACATTATACACTAGATATACCTCTCCAAACATTAGAGCTCGAATGAAGGAAACTCAGGATAAGATGATGCCATGAAGAAGAACTAGGGGGAGACTTGAAGCCTCTTCAACACTATTTTCTGGTCACTATAACTTGCTACTTATGTCTAGGTGATATTATATTCTTTATGGTAAGGGATCTGGTCTGGTGACATTTTTGAGGTTTCTGGGGAGGGAGAGTGATGCCTCTAGTTGGCATTGATCTGGAGCTAGAAGAAATGATGTGTTCAGATTATCTCTTAGTACCCCTAGTAGATGGGATATTTCAACAGATGGAGGTAATCCATTAAACATGATATGGATTAGCACGAGACTGGAGAGTGTGCATAAAATTTTTTAGGGCCTCTAGATAGTATCCATAAGGGATTAAGAAAATATTGCAAAAAGAAAAATTTTTAAAATAATTATTAAATATCGAAAGACACTAATTACCATATCCCTTGAGGTTGATAATCTTAAAGCTCAATTCAACCATGGAGTCATAACATAAAATAATATCACAGAGAAAAATGGGATAGATCAGTTAGTTTAAACTTTTTTACCAAGGATTAATGTCCAAGGAGATCATGGGATACATTCCTTCTCTGTCATATAAGGTTAATAGTCGCCATTTCAACCAACATTTAATACCACCTTCCATCATGGAATCAGGAGTGGGCGGGAATTGAAAACATACAAGCTTCCTCACTCTAAAAGTGAGTGGAATTATTCCTCCAAAAAAATATATGATTCTAGAAGTAACCTGACCCAATCATTCGAGATTAAAAAAGCTGAATACAAACAATTGAACTAGAGATGCAACAAACATACATTTTGAAGGGAATTTTTTATAAAAATAAAATGAAGATACAAACATTAAAATATGAGAGAACAAAATATCAGAAATTAAAATAAGGTTAAAATTCCTTGCTTTGTATGTATAAGTCATCAAGACAACTTCAAAAAACTATTAAAAATAAAGAATAGCTAAATACATTTGGTGAGGATTAGTGGGGATTCCCTGAGCTCATAAGCAAAATTCTCGAAAATATTGAAAGGTAAGAATATAAAACATGATAATTTAGGAAAATTATGGCAATCCTCAGGATTATTTAGCCGAGTACAAGGAATTAAAGCCAAAATATACACACTAAATTTTCAACGCTTATAAAGAATTATAATCAACATGACCTTAATTAGCACCAAGCTCACTGTAGGTATCAACCTAGATGAAAATGACTAAAGTACCAGCAATAAATCTTTCATGTGTCTTCTTTATTGCATCTTTCATTTTTTCTTAGCTTTTTAGCATCTGGTAGTGCTATGGACCCTCCCATAATCTATAAAAAACTAGTTGTATTCTCCAGTACTGTTGAACTATTTCTTAGTCCTCTGTTGGACATTAATAAGATTATTTTATATTATTTCTCATTGTTATGCAATTTTTTCGTGTCATTTATTTTTATAATTTTTTTTTTTTCAAAGACTTAGACTAAAATTTTTCCAGTGTGGTTTGTAACATGTTAGATATCTTGATTCCTCAAATAAGAATGAATGGAGTATAACAAATAAAATTGAAAGATTTAGACATTGTCACATAATTTATATCTCAAAAGTGATCAAAGTAAACCAAAATATGTTATGAATAAAGGTTTATTGTTAGATAATTTAAGGCACATCCTACCATTTCTCTTATATAAAATCACAGGTTGATACTCACCCAATGAGTGTCAAATTTTACCCATTATTCTATTTAATCTTGGGTTGACTGGGCTTATCTATCTTGTACATATCCATTCATCACATTGGTCTAAAATTTAGTTTCATATGTTAATGTATCCTCCTATCAGAAAATCTTGGTGTATTTTTCAGGCATGGTGATTCAACGGTTAAAGTAAAAAGATAGATAGAAATTAGAGACTAGGTGGAAAAAAAAATAACAAATAAGTCTGCATAGAAAATATTAGAAACCAAGATTGAGCATAGAGAGTTAGCATTCAACACATCACATTGAATATTATCAAAAAATCCAACATCCCACTCCACTGATAACCCACTTAGAAAGGAGGATCACTGTACGTAACCTGTAGCAAATTAATGTTCAAGGAATGTTCTTAATTATATTTCAAGTTTTAGAAGAAGATACAATTTTTTAAAAATGAGGGAAATAATTGTATACCTACTTATAAACACATCCAGTCTTGAGAACCCTCACAGGAGAGATAAATTAGAGTCTTGTGCATTAAGACAAACAACATTCAAACATATTATAGGTAATAACATTAGCTGGGTTCTCTACATGATCCACTAGTAACATTAATTTGGTGATTTAGTCCTTTGGTTCTTAGCTGAATAATAGGCAATAATAGTTGCATATAGATTAGATAACCAAAGGACTAAAGCATCTAGAAAATCTAGAAGATATAAAACTGACATCAACAGCCAAAATATGAACAAAGTAGTGAAACAAACACACACAGATGATCATTGATTTCCTTCAAGAAACATAGGTATCTACTGAATTCATTTATATCGTTTCAATCAAAAGTATGTAAAAGTGCACACATGACATATATGTTATTAAATAAATTTTCTATTGCGTTGAAAGAAACTGAATAACATGGAAAAAACATGTACCTAATTTATACAAAATTAATGTGGACAGAATGATAACCATAATATAAAAAAATCCAAGGTTGTAAGGAGAAAAAGAATCATATTGATTTGGTCAAGATCAAGGCTCCAACAAAATTCTATGCTTCTTTGGCAGTGATCTCACCATGTATTGAGATGTTTTCACCAACGAGTCTTCGAGTTATTTTCCTTTCTCATACTATCCCAATGACCCTGGGTGCAGTAATAATAAATTTATTAGAAATTTATATGAAACTACCTTGGAAACTAGTAGAGAAATTATTCGAAGAAATAAATAAATGAAGAAACACATGTCAATTGTATTCCTTAATCAATCCATCATGTTTCCTAACCAAGGGAACATCTAATGATCCCATTAATACAAATTCATTTATCAAAATGAAAAGAACATATTCATCACTACAACCTTATAGTAATTATTCTGAGAATGGATAGGAAGGGATGACCTCGTACATGTAGAGAACCCAGTTAATGTTATTACCTAGTGGACCTTCTTTAACAAGGCCAACTGACTATAATATACTAGTGGACCTTCTTTAACAAGGTTAAATCACATTTATTGATTTCACCCTCTACTACCCTATGGGCCTAATACATTAAGTAACAACCTATTATCCTAGCAAGGGGAGTTAGGGTGGGACCCCACGATGACCTCCTCCTTACAAAGTAGTGTTGTCTCCAAAGCTAGAAAAGAAAAAAATGGTGGAAAATCTCTATTGGTTGCCATGTAAGACCTTTGGGTTGTGCATCCTTCCATTAGATCAAGACTTCCAAGATAGTGCACTGGCAAAGACAACGCTTGTTTTTGTCCAAAAAGGCCTTGAGCTGCAACCAAATGGAACCATTCTCATCCAGTTTGAGAAGGATAGATTGAAATCTGCAATTTGAACAAACCACTTTCTTCAAGAAATACACATGAAAAATTGGATGGAACTCAAAATGGTTGGGAAAATCCAATTTTAATCCATTGGGCCAATACATTTGATATATGCTTATAGATTTGGAGATGTAGGAGCACCTTATCCCCTTCTTCAAAATTGAATTCAAAGGCATGTTAATCAACATTTATTTTCATTTATTTTTTAGCCAGAAACAAATTATCCTTGAGGGTACAAGTAATGTTAACCTGAGCTACCAAGGTGTTTTCCACCTCCTAAATCCTAGAGAAGCATGGTAAGTAGGATATCATTGATGGGGAATTTTGTCCATAGACTACCTCAAAGGGGGTCTTTTGAGTACCACAATTATAGGTGGTATTGTACCACCATTCATTCAAGGATAGCCACTAGACCCATTAGATATATCGATCTAAGGAAAAACAATGTATGTATAGTCGAATGCTTGTTCTTGACCATCTGTTTCGGAGTGATATGTCATGTTGAGATTCAAATCAATACTTTGAATCTAAAATAATTCCTACAATAAATTGCTAGTGAAGGTGGAGACATGATCAAATACAATTAATTTCGGCATGCCATTGAGTTTTAAAATATTTTCCATGAAGATATGTGCTACAATGGAGGCCTTGAATGGGTGTTGTAAGTAAAAAAAGTGAGCATAGTTAAAAAGGCAATAAAAAAACTACCATGGTAATTTTTTTCCTACTATAAATAACCCCACAATGAATTCCATAGAAATTCTAGCCTACACAAAGGCTATAATTGGTAAAGGTTGTAATGATCCTATAGGATTCATCATCGCCCCTGTGTGCCATTGGAAAATGTCATATTTAGCCACAAAGATGTGGATGCTCATCTTTGTGCCTTCTTAAAATAATGGACACTTATCCTTTCGTATGTTTTTTGAAATTCAGAGTGACTTATTATGGTAGAAGACTCATATTCAAATAACACTCTAGATTTAAATATTGAATCCCAAACAAAAAAATACACCCTTGATAGTCAAGGTCATCATTTTGGCAAGTGTAGTAGAGATGTGCATGTGGGTCAACCTATCACTAGTGTATCATGTGCACTATATTGTCATCTACTCAAAATTATTGATGAACCTCCTTCAATAGGTATTTGTCCGCCATTCTTACAGATAATCTCATAGTCATAGCCTAAAATTTTAGTGACCTATTTTTGTTGTTCTAGGAAGAGAACCTTTATTATAAGAAATATTAAAAATTCCACTACAATTATATATATATATATATATATATATATATTAGTGCCACAACAATTGGACACAACTATTGCACTCTATATTAATGGGATTGGTGCCACAATCACCATTCAATATATCATTTCAACTGGAGACAAGTGTAATGCGCATTTAGACTCCATGGTCTAATTTTTTCCCCCATTTTTCTACTCTTGTTAGTTGTGCATAGTGAAATAAATAAAATTAAAAATCAATCTAATCTCATTATGTGTATAAATATCAGAAGTTGAAACCTATTCAAAATTTCTAGACTATTTGGAGATTACTTCTTTTCATGTGATGTAAAATATATTCATAATTGAAAGAGCCCAATTATAAATAGATAAATAATATAGAAAAATAAAAGACAATCCCTCCAAAAAAAATATATATCACATGAGATAAAAAATTAGATCCACGAAGACAATCCACTCTTCTTGTAGGGTTTAAGTTGCTTAAACCATAGATTGGAAGTAGCCACCCTCCATGACAAATCAAGAATGTTTTTGATCCATGTAGCATTATTCTGATTGGTTGAGAAGAAGCAAGATGTTAGGTATCTGACAAGGTGAAAATATGATTTATCAGTGTATATATGGATGTTCAAAATTAGAGCAAATTATAGTGTTCATGTCGAGATATTATGTAGGTTGCATTGTTGATGGAATGTTTAGTGTTGGCACCAAGCACCTCCTCACCACTCCATTAGACATGTTGAATGTAAACACACAGGTTAAAAATCCTAAATACTGAAAATTTTGTTTTGGGATTGGTGTTATATTGAGGGAACGGGGTTCAAATGGCTTATGGAAAGGTTGGGGAGGGAATATTTTTGGCTATGGTGTCCAAAGTGGCTGCAGGTTTGGCTTGTATAAGTACTTCAAGAAATTTTACTTTGTTGTTGTTGGCCCAAATAAAATCAATCATTAGAATACTCTAATAATCCTTGCATCTAGTGCTTTTGCACAAATAATTGTTGATGTTGCTCTAAGTCCATTTGAAGTTGTGAAATTTCAAGTTCAAACACAACCTAGATTTGCTAAGGGAAAAATTGATACAATGTATACATCATACCCAAAGGAAAAATTTATAGAATGTATACATCATACAATTTATTTGTAATTGGATAAAGAAATATAATCAGTTAATTGTAATGTATATACCATTTATTTCTAAGACTTCTTTAATATTTAAAATGAGTTAATTGTAACATATATCAAGACCAATGTTTGTTCTTCATTTATACTAAAGCCCACCATATTATATAGCTACAAAAGGACGAAAAAATGATTTATTGATTCAATAACAGATATTTTTGGAGGGTACATGAAATATGAGTAGTTAATAATCACATTCTCATGGAAAAACTCAAAAAATAAGTAAAATTAGAACACACGAAACTCTTGTTTTTATTTCGAGTATATGCGTGCATCAATGGATTTTGGCTTTGAGCTCTAGTTGGGTATAATTAGTAACAAATTCGTTCAGTTATCACCACCATCCATTGTAGTGTTCACGTTGGAAGTGAGGAAATTTGTTTTATAATTTTATGAAAGAATGGGTGTCTTTACTTGAATTCATGCACTTGTATTGTTCTTATTGTTTCTTGATGGTTTAATTATGAGCATAGATGGTGAAGTTCTAGAGTCTATATATTACTCACATCGGCTACAACATTATTCGAGGTAGGAGAAAGTTTAGGGTTTATGGATTCCCAAAGCTCTACTCAACTCAAGGTTGTTCAGGGTTTTACAAAGGAATTGTACGTTTGTGGTGTTAGAACCTTCCATTTTCTATGATGAAGAAAATCTCTACAACAACAAATAGATCACACCAGATAAAAAATTGGATCCACTAACAACCAAAATATTTGTTGGAGAAACCTCTTATCTAATCGTCTTAGTTTATAAAGTTTACCCACGTCTTCACCAACACTACCTCATATTTTTAGAGAATCTATGAAGATTAATATGTTAAGTAGAATGTTGAAATAAAAGCATATCATAAAGGATTAAAGTAAAAACAAAAGCATATAAAAAAATAATATTAGAGGAGTGATGATTCAGCCACCCATTCATGTGCGACCATCAAGAGAGCAAGAGATTGTAGAGAGAATGATTTTCCACACTTGCTCAAAGAACGATTTTCCTTCAATTTCTAATGTGTTGGAATGCCTCATCAGATGAGTTTGAATGTGTTGTACCAAACAAATTTTAAATTCTATGACAGCTTGCATGTGATGTAAAAAAAATAAAAAATCATATTTTAGAAATATTTAGGAGTTTATGGTATAATTCAGGTGTGGGATTATACTGATTGGCCCTTCCTGATTGTGTAACCTTGCTGAAAAAATATTGTTAGAGGTAAAGCCTTATAGGGTTCTTCCCTAAGTACCTGATTCTCTCTCCGAAGGTTTAATGAAGATCATATTGACCCGACCTGATTCTTGGTGATGGGCCATGCACTTGTAATTATTCATCCCCGAAGCGACATTCGATACCAATTTGGATCTAACGGATTTGGTGTGTGGTGTAGCATCATATATAAGTAATTTTTGTGGGATCCCTCCTCATCTGGGTTGACTTTGGTTGTTGATGGCTTGATGCGAGTCATATTTTCAAAGATAGGCCACCAAGGGCTCGGAGGAAACCATCGTCATTTTCATAATGATATGCACTATTAATTGTGCATAAATTTGTCATTTCTAGTTAGCAGATGTTGTCTCCTGAAGGAGGGAATATACTAGATGGTTCCAACTCTAAATAAAATTGCTAAACTGAATTTTTGAGGAACAGAAATTTCATCGGCACAAAACATGCAGACCCACCAAAACTCCATCCCCACCATAGAGATATGGATCGAAGCTACCATCACAGAAATAGTGACAAGTTGTAAAATAATTCCAATTATCAAGGAAGGATATACGATCTATAACCCCTAGGGTTTTCCACGAAAGCACCATGAACCCCACATTTATCACTTTAAATTATAATCATTTTTATCCATCGACCCAATCATGTCCACACAGTTATACCATGGTAGAAAAACGTTCTGAATGAGAGCTGAAATTTTGATGAGAAAATAAAGTAGAGGAAGAACTAAAAAATAAAACAAGAAAATTGAATTGAGAAAAAGAGAAAAATAAGGAGAGTGAAAAATACCTTCGAATCCAAACAATTTAAAGTGCAAAAATAGAGGGTCAGGTAGGTGTGGGAAGATGGTAGAAAAATGGCTGGCTGAATTATGTAAATGGGAGATTCTTATTGATCTCACTTGCAAAAGAGTTTTATATCTGGAGCCTAAATAGTTTTCCATTGTTAGGCCCTCGTGGATTATAATAAATGATTTTCATAAAATTTATCACACTAAATTTTATTTTTCTTAACACTTTTCACATTATTCTTTATTTTACCGAGTTTCCTCAAATTAGATATTAAAATGATTTTCAAATAAAATAAAATGAATATATATTTTTAATATTAAAATTTAGTTATAATTTCCTCCATGTTGTATATTAGTTTATGATAGAATGTGTTGTTAAGTCATTTCTCATGATGTCATCACTTTGAACTTCGATTAGCTTAGTATGTCATGTGTGAGGCAATGTGGGTACACTAGGAGGTGATTGCGCTACTCAATAGAATCTATCTCATACATAAAAGAAAAGGAAAAATAATAATATTGTTTTTTTAATTTTATTGAATAAATTATTTATCAAAATTAGATGTTATTAAAATCACATGATTTTATTGGAGGAATTTTAGGTGATGGAAATATTGGAAACTAATTTTCTTGCAAGAATTTTCTAAATTGTGCCAGCACTCGTACACTCTCATAGAAAAATAACTCTTAACCCCACCCAGAATGCCTAAAAGAAAACTCTCAATAAATCCACCCAATGTCACCTTGGTCACCTTCTCTCACTCTTTAGACTACAAAAAGGATATCCTTGTCAAGGGGGGAATCCTTTAAGATCGAGCTAAGATAGTTCATTGAGTAATGAAGGGAAGTACCTTAACGAAGACTAGTGATTTGACACTACTCACTATCAAAGTGAAAGGCTATGGATAAGTGTGTGAATAGTCAAACAAACCATGAATTAAGAAAAATTTTTGAATGATTTTAATTAGAAAACTATGCTTATTCATGCGACAAAATTATACTTGAAGAATGAAATATAAAAATTTCTTAATTAACCATATAAAATGAGATTCTAATGAAGCATATATAATGGCACAGTAAAAATAGAAAATGAATCATAAATTGTGTCCCTAAAAGTAAGGAACTAGATCATTAATTCATCGTATTCATGAGAATTAGAGATTCAGATTTTATTATCATCATCAAGAGACCATTGCACAATTAATAGATTATACCCCAATATTATTAACTATGGCTGGGACGACAAAGAATTATGTGTTTGCAATGATAAATAAAGGAAGCATTCAAACTTGTCATTGTTACTAAGGAAAATGAAGACAACCAAGTTGAATGTGGACCAGTTACACATTTGTAGCATTCATATTTCATCAATTTATCATGAATTTATAACCATTTATATTTGGGTATTTTGTAACCATATAATTGTGACTAGATGACACATTTGTAACATTCGAATGTGTGTAATTACAAATAATGAACCATGATAAATAGCATCAGTGTGTGAGCACATTAACCACTCTGTTTTTAGAACAAATTTCTATTAAGGATAGAGATCAGTGTAAGCTTTAAAGCACCCCTAAACAACAAGAAATTCCATATGTCAACATCAAATATTTAAGAATTGTGTGCATTGTCTAAATTGTGTGGAGATTGCACAAATAGTGGCACTATTGGGCTTCGATTATGAACAAAATTTTATTTCATGTCCATGAAAAGAATTATATTAGAATGGAAATATGGGAACAACTAGTATTTTTTACATAATAACGATGGGTTTTATGTCCTCTATGATGATATGGAAGGAAAAAAATATCATTATTCCCTAAAAAAACTTCTTTAGTTCAAAGGACGTGAATAAGGCCTCAAACTACCACACATATCCTATCAAAGATATATCTATCCTTTATGTGTGATATGGGTGCTATTTGATGGTTTTGCGTGACATATTTGGGTCTTGGGGCTTTTAATTTTTTACTTAATATCATTAGAAGTATTTTTTCACCATGTATGCCACTTGGGGCCTCAACCATGGTCAAAGAAGATTCATAGGGTGCTTGGGTCATATTGAATTTTCCCATGATCAATATTCTTGAACAAGTATTTTAATTACTACACAAAACACCTCTATGGGATATTTGGCCTCTATGGGGGATCTTTGTAACCATGGGTATATTTTACATGATAATAATGGGTCTTGGGGAATGTACTATCTCGAGGGTAGGAAAAAATAGGGCCTTAGGCCCTAAATAAATCTTCTAGAGTTCAAGGACCATGAAGTAACGCCCAAAAAACCACATAAATACTCTGTAAGGGATATTGAGACTTCAACTTGGATATGAGTTCCATGGCATGTTATTCTACATAATTAAAGAGCCACAATAATTATTTGTATGTATGGTTTTCTAATAATAGTGTGTGCACATTCTAAGAATGCGAATGCATTATTAGAATTCATGAAAATATTTTTAATGCATGTGTCTATAGAATAATATGGCTTTAGAGTAAAATTATAGATTTATATCAATTGACCATGTATAAATCAACATCCTTTGAATTCAAATTAATAAAATCATTCTTTATGAATCTAGAGTGATAATTGACCATGTTATGTAACAATTCCATAAAAAACCCATAACAAATAGTGTGTCCACAATTAAAAATTACTAACATAAATGACTAATTAATATACTTGGTGTACTTATTATTTGGTCATATTTTTATTCTTGGACTATAATAGTCATTTACGCTAATCATTATTAATTTTTTCACTTATTATATATTCATATATTTGAATCCTAGAATAAATTAGTAATTTAAGATAGCCACTTTCAGTTTGGTCACTTATTATCTAGTCGTATATTTTATCCCTAGACTAAGTTAGTCATTTAAGTTAGTCAATTTTAGTTAGGTCACTAAAAATTGCTCAAATTTAGTAGTAATTCACTTGAAATAATTACAATGACTAATTTTTTTAGTCACTTAGTCACTAGTTTCATCATTTTCTACTAGCATATTGAGAGAAGAAGAAGCATATATAAAACCTTTGATATTAGTTTTCTCATTTAGATTTTCCCCTTGTCCTTTTCTACTTGATTGCATCAGCATGGAAAACATTGAAACATAAATAATCGAGTGTATGCATTATATTTCCATAATAGACACAGATATCTTGGTTCAACAGAAAGCTTTCCTTACGCAAGGATCGTATTTTCCGTCAGAACATCATCTACCAAAAGGTGTAACTGAGATGATTAAGAAGCACTAATGGTTAGAAAAATGTGGTAGTGTGACAAAGCCCTTTTCTATTTTTCCACATTGTATTTGAGTCAAAGGGAACATGCTTCATGCAAAGCATTATTAAGAAAAACATGAAAGAAGAGATAAAACAAAAAAAAGATAACCAAAATTAGAAAGACACAACAAAAGGAGGCTAAACCAAAATAGCATGTGAGGAAAAAAATAGAAAACACACGAAATACTACAGAAAGTGAGTGTGGGATGCACGTGCAAAGTAAAATAATATGAAACTATACATACTCCTAACCTAACCATCTAGAAGGTTGAGGTCATGTATAATGAAATTTCCAATGTATCCATTGTAGCTTCTCCTGACCTACATACACAAAGATACAATCGTTTAAACTAATATAAAGCAATCTGCAATAGAAAATATACGAACTTGAATAATTTTCACAACAAATTGAAGGTCTTTCGTGTCAGTAGAAAGATGTTTCATAGTCACTACTTCTACCAAACATGTGATGTTACCTTTTTGATGAAAATTTAAAACAGATAAATCTCGAAAGCTTCTCGTGAATGCACCTTCATTCGTGGCATTCTTATTAGAAAGAATGAGAAAATACCAGAACTTGTTATTAGAAAAAGGGCTTGCTAAGTAAGATTCTTCAAGGAAATCATAGATTGGATCATGAAATTTGAAAAAATCCTCTTAAAAACCACAAAATCCTTGAAAATATTAATTTTCAATTACAATGATGGGGTTGGGATGAGAATCTTGTGGGGGAAAATGGATTTGGTCATATCCAATGGACATGTCAAGACAGTGAAGACCTAACATAACCATCGGTGAAGGCTAAAGTACCTCAACTACTTGACAAGTACCCAAATAGTAAGTTGGTAAACCATAAGGATCAAAAGATGTAGTGAAACTATCATCAGATGTGCTAATGGGAAAATGGTAAGTTGAATAGCAGTCATTAAAGAGAGAACCATGTTCAGAAGGGTTGATTAAATTATCATATTCCCAATTTTTAATTAATAAGGATAAATTAGTTTGAATAGATCTGTGAATACTATGAACAATAGAACCAAATTCTTCCCATTCTTAATGTGACAAAATTTTTTTGTGTAACTGATGAAAAATTTTACAAGCATCAAAATCATTGAAAGAATTAAAAGGAAATTCTAGTAGAGGAAACATACGAAATGAGTGAGGATGTAATGTATGAAAATGAGGAATTTGATTCAACAAATAACTCAAGCACTTGCTAACACTTAAGAGGATTTATGGTGTCATCAAGACATCCACAAGAGACTAGAAGTTGATTATCCACCATAGTACTTAACAAAAATGAATTATTTGGCCAAAGCTAATATTGAAATTGATCATCTTTGCAATTATGTGCATTCACGAAAAATATACACTCCAAACCTCAATTCGATGCAAGAGATTTGTATGAGGGTGAACTCACTACAACAGAATGGTCAGAAACCTGATATTAAGAAATACCAAAATTGTAATGAAAAATCATAAAATCTATCATCAACGAGTCTGCATCCAGTGAAATAATATGAATGAAACGGTTCTACAAGAAAATCCAGATTTGACATGGTTTAGGAATTTCACCAAGATTGCAATAACCTAATATAACCATCAACGATAATTGATGTTCCTCGATTTCCTAACATTTTTTGGAACATTGAGAATACATATAATTTCTTTTAAATTGATTTAGAACAAAAATTGTATGAGGACAACTTCTATCAGCTAAGTCAATAGGATAACCACTATCTGGATGGAAGCTATCTACGTCATTAGTTTGATAATATTATTCAACTTCAATAAATAGGCTCTTCAACTTCAATAAATAGGCTACTCAAGTCATAATATTCTTCATATCATGTATAAGAATGTATGAATTGAAAAAATATCATGATCACACTCTTTCGGAGAGTTCCCCTCATAAAAGACAATAGATGATATGGGATGGAATGGATGCTCTATAATTCCATCGATTTCTTCTTCATCGTGGATATTCTCACTATCCTATGTAATTTCAAGATTCAACTCATGAGATGAAAAGTTTGAAGAGTATGGATAATTTCCATTGCAAGTGAATGCATTACAAACAGTAGAGCACAAAGGATAGGTGGGTGAAGAGGAAGAAGTGTTCATAAGTGAATATTCTTTGAAAGAAACATATTTGAGATCTAAATATTTTGAGACAAAATATTATTGAGAAATGAAAAGATAATATGGTGCACATGCACATTTATCATCATATATATCAACAGATTCATCCTCATTGGAATAATTGTTTCCCTGGACTTGATATTTATTAGGAAAATTTATCACATTTTATTGATTACCAAGATTACCAGATTTAATATCAACCAAGAATGAGGAACCACCATCTTCACACGGAAGATTTTAGAAAAAGAGAAGAAACATTGAAATAATATTCACCATTCTGATCCTCTACCTGGGAAATGTGACTACCCTTCACCTGATCACTTATTGGATTTGGAAGATATTGGTTAGGCAGATTGTGGGACAAGGGGTTATTAGAAAGAGATGGTATAGGATTACATGTTTCCCAATTAGATTCAAGATTTAAATTATGAGTAATAATATCATGTTGAGGAATAGAAAAATTATTCTTCACCATAAGCTTCATGAACCATTCATGGATTTCCTCAATGGGATCTAAATTATGGAAATAAGAAGGAGGATGAGAAGATGGACTAGGAATTCGATTTGTAGATTTCCTAAATTTATTATTTTCGTAAGGAGGCACCTGGTGTTGGGTACTGGATTTGTATACTTTCCTCTCCCATTTTACCCTATTTTTCTATCTCTTTCTACCATTATTATTCTTAAAATGCATGAGGTAAAACCCTTCTTCCTATCTTTCATGGGATATTTGATTAATGATGTATTTGTCATGGAAGTTTTACCTTTCTACATATTAACTCCGATATTTCTTCAGATCTGGCTAAAACAGGAGCATTGCGGCTGCGAGTCAAGGCACAACCCATCATCTCCAGCGTCTTCCTTATTTGTTGTTACAGCGTGACAGACTTGGATGTATTAGCACTATCTTAGGCTTTTTTATGGTTTCTTGCTAGGCAATATGGTTGCCGTTGTGACAAGACGTACTTTTTTAACAATGAAGTTGTTGAGAGGGATCGAGGGTTCCAGGATAATTATATAAAGAATCATGCGGGCTATGAATTGGGGTTAAGCCCTTGGACATATAGAATTTGTAATGAATCTCTTTTATCATTAATTGAATGCATAACAACCCACTATTCCTCCTGTAATTCGTGAGTTTATCGCAACCCTGATCAGAGAGTTGGGCCCACTCTTCTGATCAGATGTTGCGTTCTCTTTTATTTTCCTTATAGTGTTGTGTTTTAGTGTGATTCTTTATTGCTGTCACAATCATGTTTAATTGCTGTGGATTCCTTTTATTTCTGTAGTTCATTTCATTGCTGTTACAATGACTTGTGTGTTATAGATTAAACCTATGATTTACAGCAAACCATGTGCTTGTATCTACATATACCTTGTTGTTAGCCTTGAAATAACTAACGTCCCAGGTTGATAATTTATGTGGAGGAAAGGGTTGAATTCTATTCATATCCCGACATTTTTGCGTCGTTTCCATGGAAGGCTAACAGGTGCAAGAACAGGATCTGCAATAGATCTCAGGGTCGATCTCTCGTCTTGAGGAGGGAATTTATTATCTGGCTTCACGTCCTGAGCATAAGTGCTTTCTGTTTTATATTTGCTTTCTTTCTTTCCTATTTCTTGTTATTATTTGGTTTTCTATAAAAAAATTAATCCCTCGTCTTGGGGAAGGTGTTTTGTAAACCTTTCCCTAAGTCCTGGGCATAGTCCAGTATTTCTGTTTTTATTTCCTATTGTTTTCTTCTAGGGGCCAATTTCTCGTCCTGGGGAGGGTATGTTAATACTCTGGTTCAGGTCCTGAACTTCGATTTTTATTTTTTATTTTTGTCTTGTTTATTGTGAATATTTTCTCTCTCATCCCGGGGAGGAAATTATCTGTCCTACTTCGGGTCCTGAGCGATTGATTGATTTTATTTGATGAACCCCCTTTGCAATTTGTATGAACAAAGATCCGAATAAGAGGGGCAAAGGAAGACCCCCAAAGAAAGGGAAGGATCTGGGAAGGAAGAGGTACATTCAGGGAATTATTCAAAAATCTAGATCCAAGGCATCATCTCGTGCTACTATTAGGGTTAGGGTTCAGACAAAGTCCGAAGGGCAGTCTGTGGAGCAACCAGTGCCATCCACAGTACTAGAAGGTGTTATTTATATAATAGAGGATTTAATAAATAGGGTATCAGTGGAGGACATATCCTTATCAGTAACAGCAGTGGAAGAAGTGGCAAGCAAGGGATCAGAAGAATTGAGCAACTCTAACTTGGAAGAAGAACCTCAAAAAGGGTTTTTGTCCCCAAGAGACCAAGGCAGCGCTATAAAAATTCTCGTTGTTAAACTAAGTGATTCTGATCCGGTAAAGGAATTTTTGAAGGACTTTGAGTCACCAAGGGACCAGTGGAGTGCGGTGTGACTTTCTTCGGTTGAATCACTCCAGGTACTGGCTGCAAAACCAATCGAAATTCCAAGTGAGTATTGGAAAGTATTCATGGCACCTGTAAGTTCCTCCATTGATTTCCCCATAGTAAACATTACAGGTGACGCACCAATGAGACCCATACCTTTGACAGCCTGCCTATTTTTCATGGGATCTCTTCGGAGGACCCTGAAACATTCCTTTTTGAGTTTGATGTTGTTTGTTGTGGATATGACTATATCGCAGACACCCAGAAATTGAAGATATTTCCTACTACCCTAAAGGGAACAACCTTGAGGTGGTTTATGGGTCTAGGAGGGAGTACGATTACCTCATGGGAAGGAATGAAAGAAGATTTCTTTGAGAAGTATGAAGATTAATGTAGGTCCTATGACATTAAGGAAGAAATTTTTAGATTTTCACATAAAGAGGATGAAAATATGGAGGACTGCGTAGAGCGACTTAAATACATATTGCAGAGGTCTGGACATAGTGACCTGGACAAGGACATTTTAAAGAGCATTCTTCTTAGAGAACTTAGGGAAGACTCTTTGCAGCTCCTGAATATAGTGGGAAAAGGGGATATTTTGAAATAAATCTTCGAAACTATCTGTGATTACTATATCAAGTGTTCACGGGGGGCTGGAAGAAGTGGACAGGGGATTTGGTCATCGAAGACTTCCGATGGAGGGGTCACAAAAGCAAAGATTGGAAATCTACTGGAAAATCTGAGGACCTATATTTTGAGCACGCTATCAGCCTAAATGGACACTATACAAGAAAAACAGAAGCAGATGGAGTTGGAAAAAACCAAGTCCATATTCTACCCTCAGTGCAGAAAGAAACACCCTTTGAAGGAATGCCTGCTGAACACGGTGGAAGCCTGTACGATCTACGAATAGACTCACATGACCAGTACATGTCCTTCCTTGCCTGAGCTGAATGTATTTTTCCAAGGAGCAAGTGAATAAAGAACTATGGAACAGTTGTAATTTATGGGACAAGGAAGCCATGGAAACATTGGCCACCGGCAGTGAATTCAGGTATGTTTTAGGACCGATCCCAGTACCTTAACAATTTCAGTATGGGCCCCCAATCTGCACAATTTTCAGCCATGTGGCTTCAATATCAGTATCCCCCTTGGCAATAATGGGCTCCTCAAGCCAGTCTGAATCCTTCATGCAATTAGACCTGGCATGGACCCCCTCCCACTTGGCATTTTCCATAGCCTATTCCTCAACAAAAAGTTCATTTGCCTTCTAATGAACCCCCAGGAAACCTAGCCATTAAACCTCGGCTTCCTATCTAGTCTAACCCAAACCTGAATAACAAATGGGTCCAGCAAACAAACACCCTGAACCTCCCATCTTACAACATTTCTACCATGGTGCTCAATGAGATAAATTTATTGTTTGGCCAGATAGTAAATGCACCTACTTCACCCATTATCATAGAAAAATTTGATGGTGGAGATAGAAAACCAGAAGAAGAAACAATTAGGGAGAATTTAGAAGAAAACATAATCAATGAGACACCATCCCAAGATGTCTCTAATCAAGGTCATTTAACTTCCCCTCCATATCCTGAAAGATTGGCCTTGAGCAAACCAAACCCTCAAGAAGAATTTGACTTGCTAGGGGAATTGCAGAATCTCTTTGTTAAAATACCCTTGTTACAAGCTATGAGGGATGTACCTATATACGAAAAAACTCTGAAATAATACCGGTCAAAGAAACCACGGAGGAAACCTAAGGATCGATTGACCATTGATGTGGTGGGCAGACTATCCGAAATCATGTTAGGAAAAATCAAGCCTGTAAAATACGAAGACTCGGGGAACCCAATTCTAACAATACAGATTAATGGGGTGGAAATCCCAAATCTGTTGGTGGATTTGGGAGTGGCCATTAACATTATTACTACTGAAACAATGAACACATTAGGACTTGCAAACATTAAACCAACCCATACAATCCTGGAACTTGTAGCAGATCCACAATTAAACCAATAGGGAAATTAGAAGACGTGCTCATTTCAGTAGACTCATGGCACTACCCTGTGGACCTCTTTATATTATAGACTCGATCTTCAGTAGGTGGTCACCCATTGATCCTAGGAAGACCCTAGCTGGAAACTGCATATGCCTACATAGGATGCCGATCTGAGCATATGATCATATCAAATGGGACAGTTATGAAAAATCTCAAGCTTTATCATCCTGTGGAGCCTAGCCCATATGAAAAATCATTACCCTATCAGAAACCTCTACCTATAGAAGAGCCCAAACCTAAAAATGAAGATGTTAGATCAGTTCTCACTATTGGACGGGCCCTTCAACTTAAAACAGAAACTGAAGATGACGCTATTAACGCTTTTATCAATGGTTCCAGTTCTATTTCCGATTCAACTCGACGTATTATAGAATCTTCCATGAGCTGTGAGACACAGGAAAACATTGAACTGGAAGATGAAATTGAAGACAATCTTGTAACCTCATCTCACGATAGTACTCCAATAGAGATTGAACTAGGGAAAACAATTAATGTCAACCTGAAACTGTCTGAATCTTAGACCAAAAAACTTTTGAAAGTCCTTCAAGATCATCAGGAAGCTTTTTCTTGGGATTATACTGACATGAAGGGTATCCCTGCCAGCCTATGCACTCAACATACTTATATTAAGGAATATTTCCGCCCTGTAAGACAACCTCAACGGAGAATGAATCCTGCTCTCAAAAACATTGTTAAAGAAGAATTACAAAATCTGTTGGATGTAGGGTTCATTTATCCCATCTCAGATAGACAATGGGTATCCCCGCTAGTTATCGTTCCTGAAAAGAATGGTAAATGGTGGATCTGCATAGATTACAGGGAACTAAATAAGGAAACTCAAAAAGACCATTTTCCTTTGCCATTCATTGACCAAGTCCTAGAGACCTTGGTTGGGAAGAAGTTTTTTTCCTTCCTAGATGGATTCAGTGGATATAACTAGATTCAAATAGCCCCAGAAGACCAAAATAAAACAAATTTCACGTGTCCTTGGGGAACCTTTGCATATAGGGTCCTCCCATTTGGTTTGTGTAATGCTCCTGCTACCTTCTAGAGGGCAATCTTGGGAATTTTTTCTGATTTGGTCAATGATAGTGTCAAAATATATATGGATGATTTTACTCCATATGGAAACTCATTTGAGTAAGGATTGGAAAATTTAGAGAAATTACTCAAGAGATGTAATCAGAACGATGTATCTTTGAGTACAGTCAAATGGCATATGATGAGGGAAGAAGGGGTAGTATTGGGACATTCTCTCTCAGTTGCTAGAATTCAAGTTCATCCAGCTAAAGTAGAGGTAATATTACATTTCCTAGTACCCAAAACACCCACACAGGTATGTATCTTTATTGGTTGTGTTGGTTATTACATGTGCTTTATAGAAAATTTTGCTAAAATAGCACACCCACTATTTCAATTGCTGACAAACCCAATATTTCAATTGCTGACAAAAGATGCAGAATTCTTGTGGACTGAGGACTGTTAAACAAATTTCACAAAAATTAAGGTGCTGGTGTGGACGGCCCCAATCCTCCAAGGACCTGATTGGGAATTACCATTTCACATACATACGGATGCTTCTTAGAAAAAAATAGGGGTTGTTATAGGATAGCAGGTAGAAAAAACACCGTATGCAATCTATTATGTCAGAAAGAATTTAATACCTACTGAATTAGACTATACAGTGACAGAAAAATAATTCTTAGCTATCATTTATGCTATCAATAAGTTCTGGTACTACATCACTAGGTATTCTACTGTTGTCCATACTCATCACACAACAATAAGGTATTTGATGAATAAATATATTACTCCTAGCTATATTACGAGATGGCTACTTTTGCTTCAATAATTTGATATTAAAATAGTAGATAAGCTGGGAAAATATAATGTAGTAGCTGATTTCCTATCTAGAATGAATAACAATGATGAATGCACACCTATAGAAGATAGTTTTCTCGATGAACATCTTTTTGCGGTATCTACTAAACCTCCGTGGTATGCAGATATTGCTAACTATCTTGCTACAGGGAAAGTGCCTCCTCATTTGTCATACAGGGAATAGCGGAAGATTATTCATCACAGTGCCCGATATTCTTGGATGGCAGGGTACCTTTTTCATACAGGAGCAGATAAGAAAATCTGGCACTGTGTGTCTAAAGAGGATATTTATGAGGTATTTAAAGCTTCCCATGAGGGCCCTTGTGGAGGGAATTTTGTGGAAAAAAGAATAGGCCATAAGGTGCTACAAATGGGATATTACTGGGCTTCCATTTTTTGGGATGCTAAGAATTATGCTAGGAGGTGTAGTAGTTGCCAACGTATGGGGGAACCCAGTAAAGCTGATGAAATTCCTTTGCAGGCACAAGTAGTCCTCGAGCCTTTTGAGAAATGGGCTATTGAATTTGTTGGACCCTTTAACCCACCCTCCCAGCAGAAGGCCCACATCTTGGTCTGTACTGATTACGTGACTAAGTGGATTGAAGCCAAAGTTGTCGCAAAAGAAACAGAGCAGGTACTCCAAGACTTTCTATTTGAAGAATTTTTTGCTTGTTACGGTACTCCAAGAGAGATTGTTTCAGATGGAGGAGCACAATTCACATCACACAAAATAACAAAGATCATGCAAAAATATGGGTTCAATCACAGAGTGACATCCCCATACCATCCCCAGGCGAATGGACAAGTGGAAAGCACAAACAAGACATTGGAAAACATTTTGACAAAAACTGTGGCATACCATCGTCGGGATTGGACTCAAAAACTCCCAAAAGCTCTCTGGGCGTACAGAACAACATGGAGGAATACAACCGAATTTTCACCATTCGAGTTGGTTTATGGAAAATCCTCATTGTTTCCAATAGAATTTGAAATAAGTACACTAAAAAAAGCACTGAAAGTTGGGTTAGATCTATTAGATGCTTAGAAACATGGATTGGCTCAGCTTAATGAACTTGATGAAATCCATTCAATGGTTGTCCAGTGAACTACTGTTATTCAACAACAGAGAATGAAATGGCATGATAAGTTTATTAAAATTAAGGTGTTTCAAAGTGGAGATTGGGCACTGATTTATGACTCCCATTTTAAGGATTTTAAGGGGAAGCTTTGCACTCGTTGGATGGGACTTTATGAGGTGGACATTGTATTTAATAATGGAACAGTCAGGCTAGTCACAATTGATGAATTACGCGCTTCATTTATAGTCAATGGACATCGCCTGAGACTATAACACCCGCCGACCTCTAAGGATGCTTTTATTAAACAACTCTCTAAGAAATCTGGTTTGAAGGTCATCAGCGTAGAGAATCCTTCCTCTACACCCTTGATGTAAAAAAAATAAAAATAAAAATAAAAAATAAAATAAATAAATAAACAATATGTAAAAAAAATAAAAATAAAAATAAGAAAATAAGAAAATAAAGAATTATGTTTTATTTTCTTGTATTTTTTTTGCAGGAGCTACTACTAAGGAGTAAAAAGCATAGAAAGAATTTTCAAAGCACCAGTTGCTGCTACTCATGGTGTTGTTACTCGGTTGTTGCTACTCATGGTGTTGTTACTCATTTTCTACTACTCATGGTGTTGTTACTCAATTTCTACTACTCATGGTGTTGTTACTCGATTTCTGCTACTCACGGTGTTGTTACTCAGCTACTGCTACTCATGATGTTGTTACTTGGTTGTTGCTATTCATGGTGCCGTTACTCGGTTGTTGTTACTCGCATTGTTGTTACTCTGGATGCTACTACTCGTGTTGTTGTTACTCCGATGCTGTTACACTGATTCTGTTACACCAATGTTGTTACTCCGATGCTGTTACTCCGATACTGTTACACCGATGCTGTTACACTGAGGCTGTTACACCGATGTTGTTACTCAGATGTTGTTACTCTGATGTTGTTACACCGATGCTATTACACCGATTGTGCTACATCGATGTTGCTACACCGATGTTGTTACACCGATGCTGCTACACCGTTGCTGCTACACCGATGCTATTACTCCAATGTTGTTACACCAATGTTGTTACTCTGATGTTGTTACACCAATGCTGTTACACCATTGTTGTTACACCATCCACATCATTACTACGTTTTCATCCCACCAACCATCACATCGTCTAGGTAGGTCATTAGGTACGCCTCCATGTGACTTTTACTGATTTAATTAAATATCCCATGTGGAGATTTTAATGCCATGGATGGAAAAAATTTAAGTTGGGGGGGGGGGGTGTCGTCATGATAAGGACGACGTAATAATTACCTCATAAATTAAGTAGGACGACCCGCTCATGGTACACCTTACGATTCCCATCAATATGTGGTATAATCATTTAAATCGTAGTGGGATCTGTAAAATGTCTCGACCACCCTATACAAACAATTATTATTTTTATTTTACCACACTTACCATATTTCTTCATGATCTTTCTTGGCCTTTGAGTTACTAGCCATATTTATTGTTAACACCTTTCCATTTTCACTATGTTGTTCCTCTGAATTCGGTATCCACCACCTTGCTCAACGATCTATTGTTACAGGGAGTGCTGCTACAAGTCTCCATAGTATGGGTGGGCTGGTTGTGCGGCATGAGCATGAAAACATAGTTTCAGTTCACAGCAATCCAGAGGTTTGGAAAGTCTTTGTCAACGCAGGGTGGGATACCTACTTTGACAGATTGTAGGGGTTTGATGGAGGTATCAAAATGGAATTCACACTCAATTTAGAGGAAAATTATTCACGGATTAGGGGTCTGGAAGTTCCTGTTACAGAAGAGGCTATCGTAGAGGTTAGCAGACCAAGTCAACAGGGGCAACAATGGTTTTCTCAGAAATTTTCTCTTCCGGAATTCCTCGAATTGTTCTTAGAAGCAGGAGAAAGTGTCGTTCAAATGGGCAGAGGATACGAGCATCGAATATTACTGTATCCTTGGAATGAACTTGCACGCTTCGTAATAAAATACATTACCTGCGAAGGTTGGGCCTCTACTTTATTCAAATATCACTTTAAAATTCTAACACACCTCCGATTTCAGCAGAATCTGGAGCATGCCTTGAACATGCCCTTCTTCTTCTTCAAAGAACTACATCATATGGAAATGGCTACTTGAAATTTGTGCCGAATGCTGACAATACTCTCTAATCATGGTTTGGTGTGATTATTGGTCATGCACGCAATAAATAGGCCTCGGGTCTCCTAGGCAGAATTCTGTGGGTTCTCAGAAGAAGAGGTAGCAGACATGATTGCTGCTAGAGAAGAAGAACCAGCCTCTCTGGATGGTCAGGCAAAAGAAGAACCAACCTCTCCGGCTGGTCAGATAGAAGAATAAATTTCAAAAGCAATTAATCAAGAGGAACCCAAGGAAATGGAAATTGAAATTGATCAGGAGGGACCCGAGGAAGAAGAGATGATGGTTGATCAAGAGGGACCTGAGGAAATGAGAATGGAGAAGGTAATCAATGCCATGGCTGAGGCTGCAACACAAGAACCAGCCTCGCCTAAAAAACCCACAGAAGAAGAAATAAGAATGGAGGAGGTAAGGGGTGAGGCTGCCACATAAGAACTAGCCTCACTTGAGGAACCCACAGAGAAGGAAATGATGGACATTGTGTAGGAAGTCAATACTGTTATACAGTTTTTGACTTTTGTTAATAAAGAGCAGAGAAGTGAAATTATGGATAAAGAAATGGAAAGTGATGTTGTTTTTTGCAAAAAACAACATCACCTCCCCATATAAATATGAATACTAATACAAGTGGGGGTGTTACACACAAACCACCCCCAATTCGATTAGAACATGAAAATTCAGCATGTGGAATCGACACTAGACCTCAATAACTGGTACCAATTGTGAAAATAAAGGTGATTCATGAGGAACAGGGAGGTAAAGAAGGAATGAACCAGGAGGTCGATACTGTTCCACAAGAACCAATATCGACCATGGTTGAAGTAGTCGTGCATGAAGTCCCATTCCAAACAGGAAATGAAGATGATGAGTCTATTCCTCGTTGTATGTTCCAGTCCCTGATTCCTAGAGGGGAAAGGGGATTTCCCTCGCCCAAACGGTTAATGGAAGAAGTATTTGTTCCCCCAGTACTAAAATTTGTTGACACGGCCAAGATTGGCCCAGTCACCGCCAAACCAGAACACTTATAGGCTTGCAAGGAAGATAAAATTCTTGTGGAAACTTCAGAACAAAGGAGGATTAATGGAGTTACCGACCAAATAGTGGAAGTTCCTAGGGGAAACGTAGAAGAAGAAGCCCCTGTAGATAGGGAGCCAAACCATAAGGGATTAAAAAGAGAATCTGTAGAAAATGTCAGCAACATCTCACGACCTTCTGAGCCTATCATAGGCCCAGAAACTAAATTCGTTGTTAAACAGGAATGGATTGAATAGTGCGAGAAAATAAGGATACCTCTCAAGCAGAAGTATCAAATGTAGTTCAGTGAAACCATGAGACTAAAAAGGAGGTTTGGGATTTGAAGAAGCAAGTTTTGCGTTTGAAAAGGAAGGTAAAAATCTATAAATGGAGGGCAATAAAGCTGAAGATTGAAGTCTCCATGGTAGCTACCCAGACTTTCCTGATTGAACAGTTATTTGAAGGTCGATAATTTGTATTGGTCGCTAAAATTCAGAAATGGCAGTCTGCAATGAGCGACCATAAGAAGGAAACAACTAGGGTTTAGGAACAGGCTGCTGAAGTCATCACAGGGTACATGCATCATTTATATAAGGCGCGGCTGAAGAAGGGTAAACAGAAGGCTAGAATAGAGGAATTGGAAGAACAAGTTTAGCTACTGAAGATAGATAATGAGAAAATGTTCTCCTTGGCATAGTAGGTAATATCCTGTAGACATCCTGCACATAGATATGCCCTATTCCTTCATGAATAATTTTTTTTTTTTTTTGAAAGTATAGATAAGGGGATTTGGTACGAAATTGAGGACCCCATTCAATTTCTCCATATTTTAAAATTTCATAACATTATCGGACAACACTTAATGTGTGAGCTCTATATGCATGGGTATTACTTAAAGCATGATTAGTCATTTAACCCCGTTCCATTCATGGGGGACATCCATTTAAGGGCTTTCACCTCCTATACCAACAATCAGATTAAATGGCGAAAGGCCTGGGATACTTTTGAAGAAAATAAAGCCGGAAAGCCATTAATGACGAGAAGAGAGAATGGTCAGTCCTCAAACATTTATAATAATCATTATACATTTTTACACATTGAGGACTATAAGGAACACATGATGGAAACCCAAAAATGGTACGCTGACCTATGTGTCATCCAGATTACGATGTTTCACAAGGAAGCACTGGACAGTTTTCAGAAGAGATGGATTTTTTCCTCCTCAGCCATCAAAGAAAGAGAACCATTTGGAGCACCTAACTTTGCACGTGCTTTAGAAAGAATGCCATGTTACGTGGCATGCATTCATACCTCTGGGGTTAGATGGATGGGATTAAGGTTTCAATTTCCTCTTCTATGATTGCCAGCTGAGAGGTATACTATTGCATATAACATTGACCCAGACTGGTGGAAGGATGTTGTTTTGATAGAAGGGGATAAGCCACCAGGAACAGAAATGGCTACAGAATATGACCTCACATAGCTTCATGCCAATCACATTTGGTCCAACCTAGATCTAAGGAGATGACGAGCTGCATGAGGACATGCAGATAGATCATTTGGGGGAAGATGTTGGGTACCTGATTTGTATACTTTCCTCTCCCATTTTACCCTATTTTTCTATCTCTTTCTACCATTATTATTCTTAAAATGCATGAGGTAAAACCCTTCTTCATATATTTCATGG
The DNA here is from genome assembly GCA_034641835.2 of Pinus albicaulis. Classification (NCBI taxonomy): domain Eukaryota; kingdom Viridiplantae; phylum Streptophyta; class Pinopsida; order Pinales; family Pinaceae; genus Pinus; species Pinus albicaulis. The sequence goes on along the minus strand of CM076575.1, from coordinate 1,516,340,361 downwards.
GATATTTGATTAATGATTTATTTTTCATCAAGGTTTTACCTTTCTACATATTAACTCCAATATTTCTTCAGATCTAGCTAAAACAGGAGCGTTGCGGCCATGAGTCAAGGCACAACCCATCATCTCCAGCGTCTTCCTCATTTTCTGTTACATCATGACAGACTTGGATGTATCAGCGCTATCTTAGGCCTTTTTACGGTTTCTTTTTGGGAAATCTAGTTGTTGTTGTAACAAGATGTATTTTTGTAATAATGAAGTTGTTGAGAGGGGTCGGGGGTTTCAGGATAATTGTATATAGAAGCCTGCAGGCTGTGAATTAGGGTTAAGCCCTTGGAAATATAGACTTTGTAATGAACCTCTTTTATCATTAATTTAATGCACAATAGCCTGCTATTCCTCCTGTAATTCATGAGTTTATCGCAGCCCTGATCAAAGAGTTGGGCCCACTCTTCTGATCAAGTGCTGCGTTCTCCTTTCTTTTCCTTGCAATGTTGTGTTTTAGTGTGATTCTTTATTTTTTTCACAGTCACGTTTAATTGTTGTCGATACCTTTTATTTATACAGTTCATTTCATTGCTGCTACAATGAATTTTGTGTTATAGATTAAACCTATGATTTACAGTAGACCATGTTCTTGTATCTACATATACCTTTCCATTAGTCTTGAAATAACTAACGTCTCAGGTTGATACTTTATGTGGAGGAAAGGGTTGAGTTCTCTTCATATCTCAACACCAACACCTGCATCTGAAATTAAAAAGGAGGAGGACAGGAGAAAAAAGGAATAGTATGTTCCTCCTCTAACTATAGTGGTGTCTCATGGCTTACAACAGTTGGGGAAGTATAACCATCACGTGGTTTGGGTTCATCATGCAAAGAGATATGAACTGTAAATTCTCAATTAAAAAAAAAAAATACTCCCACTCCATGTCTTATTCAAGAAATTCATAACATAGGTGAAGGAATCAATCAGAAAATCCCTTAATTAATTCATTAGGATTCATTCTTAATTTATTAATTCCTTTATAAACATCCCATTAATCATAACTATCAAATTATAAATGAAGCTCCTTGATGAGGTTCTCGACAGAATGAATGGGAAGCAAGTGGTAGAGTGTGACACCATCAACTAACTTGACCTTCAAGGGTGAGGAAGGAGAGAATAAAAGGCACATATTTACAATCAATTTCATATTATTCACAAAACCTAATGAAAAGAGATTCATGCTAGGAAATGGATGTATCACCCTCACCACTAAACTTGAATTGAGACAATTCATGGAGAGACTCATCGACGATTGAATGTTGACCTAGGGACATATTATCAAAACACCCCGGGAATATGATTTGAGGATGAGCCATTTCAGATAATAGTTTCAAAACAAACTCAATGGGAAGAACCTGCGATCTGGAAATCCTTCTAGTGCCATTTTGTTTGCGGTGTTGGAAATCTGTCCCAATTACACCTCACACTATTTGAAGTAGGAGCACTATCCAGAGTATTGTCTCGGCTGCCATGTATCTTTGGAGATTTGATTTGGCTACAAAATTCAACACAAGAGAGTAATACATAGGTATTTTAATATCAACAAGTGAGAATTCCTTGTGAAAATTTTAGCTGCAGAAAGTATGTAGTTCCTTCTACCAAAATGAAAGAGAAAAGTGGGCCCTTTAAAGACAAGTAATAGTACTAATCTAGAAAAGGCACATCTAAATATACACATGAATGAACCATTGATAAACCAACTAAATAATTCACAAGAAGGAAATTATTGTTATATAAAATACAACATGCCTTCAAAATGATAAGTACCAAATCCACCGAAATAGTTCAATTTCCTTAGTACAGATTAAAACAACATACATCACAAACATCAAAAGAATAGTTTTACAGTATTCACAACATATGCATGGAAATGTGTTAACTCAATGAGCTTCTCAATTAAGTAAAAATTCCAAGTTAGATAAAGACAGTGAATACAAGTAGCCCCAATAGTGGAGCATTAGAGTAGTCACTCACTCCTCCAAAACAAATATATTCCTCTTTTATGTCTGGTAGGAGAAGCGAATGTGAAAAGTACTTTGCATGAATAATGAGGGTGTATATATAATAAATGGGGTTATCACTCACCTCCCTTGTGACTCTTGGACTACCTTCATGGTTTTTTAAATTCTCTATGACCTTTTGACACCCACGTGACTTTTCAAGTTATATGGATGACTCTTGGATTTCCATTTTACATTACATTTTCCAATATATAATTTACATAATCCACACATGATGTGGCACATGATGAATTATCACATGACATGAAACTGATCACATGGAATGCATGATGACATGGCAATGTCAAGTTACTATTTTTTGTTGTTATCTTTGAGTATTCTTAAGAGATAGTGTATGTTCTTATTATTCCTCCTTCTCATGACTTCAAGATAAGGAGGTCTTAAATGTGATCTTGATCGTATATATTTTGATGTAATTCAATGCTCCTTGCTCTTCTCACATGATGATCATATGGTTTTCTTCATCTCCATAGGTACCTTCTAGCAAGCTCTCCTTCTCCTTTTCCTCCATCATCATCCTTTCATGATAAAATAATTACCTACAACTGAATCCATTCAAGACAAGACATCATCAGTTCGAAAACCCCCTAATCTAACATACGCAATTAAATCACTTGTTAGGGCTAGAACTGGTGACTAGGTTAGTGATTGACTTAGGGATTATGAACTTTCGAAGGAAAAGGTTCGGGACTAAGGCTTGACACTGTGAAATGCACATTTTAGTATGGCTAGGGTCAAATATTTCATAGTTGAGGGTCTCAGGAGCTCAATACTATGGCTTGAGGCTTTAGGTTTCCCAATTCATAGTCCTCAAAGGAAAAAATAAAGGAAATGTGCAGTTGAGGGATTTAAGAGGTCAATCTTGAGGATGAAGCCTCAAAATTTCCCAATACATAGTTTTGAGAGGCCATGCTAGGTGACAACATAGTTGAGGGGTTCTAGGGCTCGTGTTTGAGGCTTTAGGTTTGAATTTTCCCAATGAATAAATTTTGAGGGAGAGGAGGCCAAGTGATTGTGAAATAGGGTAGTTCACATTAGGGGAATTTTGATGTTTAAAATGGGCCTTCTGACAAAATTATAAAATAATAGTGGAAATAATAAAATAATATTTCATTACAGCATCAAATTTTAGAGGGAAAAAAGAAAAAACTACTTTTTCAACTTGTATTTTGAACTTATCTCCCTAAGGTTTTACTTAAATTTCAAGCAGGAATACTCATTGAATGAAAAATTTAATTTCCCATACAAGGAGTACCCATGTTGCATTCTTTTGAAGGAATCTCCTATGCGAAAGATGAGAAATACATGAAAAATGTGATTGGAATCACGTTTTTTCATGTATTTCAATTTTTTGTGTAGCAAGGTCCATCAAAAGTATGCAACGTGGGTACTCCTTGGATGAGGAATTAAATTTTGCATCACATGAGTAATTTTTCTTGAAATTTTAGTAAACCCTTAGGGGGATAAGTTGAAAAAGTAGTTTTATTATTTTATTATTTTTTAATCTTTTTACTCTTTTACTCCAAAAATGGTGAATCATCCCTAATGGTTGAAATCACCAACTTGAATCCTATTGGTTCTCATAAAGTTTATTTTGGTTGTACATTTTTCTTAGGAGGCCCATTTTAGACCTCAAAATTCCCCTAATGGGAGCTCAAGATTGAGGCTTAACGATTGAGACTACGGAATGTGTAGTGAAAGACTGGATGGAGAGGAAAATTGTGCAGTTATAGAGCTCAGAGGATGGGCTTGAGCAATGGGATTTCGCAATGCAAAGTTCTGGGAGGTAGAGACTACGCATTACATAGTTTTACATAGTTTCAAGAAGAAATTTTTCTCTTGAGGACTAAGACTGCAAAATGCACAATTCAGTAGGGTTGGATGAGCTTGAGTGGCTTGATCAGGGCATGTTCCTAGTTTTTACTCAGTGTGGTACCAACGAGATGAATTTGAACAAGAAAAATACCTGAGAATTATCCCACACCTAGATCACTCGAAGATGAAACACAAGACACTCAGAACACATGAACAACATGATTTCCTCAATATGACAACTCACTCAAAGTGCGACACTAAAGATACACTTTGTGACGACCTTGAAGAAACTTGTGCAACAATGCGTAAAACTATGGGAATGAGTGTAAAACATTTCTATGTGACTATAGGGACTCATAAAAACCAAATTTACCCTTAGAAACAAGCAAAAACTTCACTTTACACGATAAGTGATAGTTCACATGCCAAAAGACGACATTTTATATATAAAGAGAAAAGTGTGAATGACAGGCCAAATATGTGAATGATGATGAAAGTGACACATGTAAGAGAAAATATCACATGAAAATGACACTAATTAAATTAAAATCAAGTAAAATATACAGTCGAAAAAATGAAAATGACACTCGTGAAAGTGAAGGTGCACAAAAGTGACAATTTGAAAAACTCACTAAAATAGAAGTACAAACGTATCTAGAATTGAGAAACTATAAATGAAAATGCACATCGACTATCACTGTGAACTGAAAATTGCAAAGGAAATGTCTTGGTGGACAATGCTAGGCTTGTTGAAGCTTGCGTGAAGGAATTCACTCATGAATTAATTACAAATTGAGCATGTGTGAGCAAGTGACTCCTACACTTACAATCTAAGAAGGAAGTTCAAATAATTAACAAAGTATGGATTGACGAAGAAGAAAATATGGAACAACTAAACGAAAGATCCACAGGAGGCTCCAAAATTCATGTATAACAAAAATTTTGGAGGGTATTATCATAGAAACAACATCATATTTTACAATATCTATTTTTTGAGGCTCCCAAGGTCTCTTGGGAACAACATAGCAAAGTGATTCAACTTGAGTTGTTTCAACTTATTCTGGGAAAACAGCCATAAGTCGAGGTATTGAAAGACATTCCTTTTTATAATTATGTTTTGCACATATAACACATATTTCAAAATTATTGAGAGGACATTCTTGTAAAGCATGTTTTTTCCTACATCTAGGACAAAAAATGGATAATGAAACATTCTCAACTCTTTTCTTGTTTTGTCTCCTTAAACTATGTATTTTCTCACTAATATTTCCAAGGATACCAATTGTAAATTTGTCAAGAAAATTTCCTAATTCTACTGTAATAATTTTTTCCAAAAGTGAAATTTCTTACTCTTTACATGACTAGATATCTTGGGTTCTTACCATAATTTTCTATTCTTCTTACAATATGTTTGCATAACTCACATATTTCTTTGAATGAAAATTGAGAGAAATGTCATTTTCCCATCAAATTGAGAAACGTAATCGACTCTTCCCTTATGGTTTTCATCAAAGGATTTTTTAATGTCTCTTCATATAAATTATGCAATTTATCCCTTTTCATATTGTAGGAAAATATTTCCACCAAATATTCAAGGTTTTCATCCTATTTTTGAACCATCTTAAAGAGGTCGTCCTTAGGTTCACAGTGCATAAAATAATACTTATATTTTTCTAGGAACATTCTTTTCATTTCATCCCATGTTCATATACAATGCGTTCCTAGACCCATGAACCATTTAAGAGTTCTATCTTTTGGAGTAGCTGGAAATAATTTCAAATTTTGAGTATTAAGTAGATAATCGTATGATCTTCGTAATACTTCAAACTCAAAAAGTGTTGAGAAAAATACTGAGGGGTGGGGGGTGAATTCGTCTTTAAAAGAATAATAATCTTATACTTTTCTTTTATTGAGTTCTATACGCGACTTTGATTAGGCCAACTAGCATAAGTATGTGGCTATCCTATAAGAAACTTTTGTATACCCAAATAACTTAATGTTCAGAAAAATATTCAGAAATATTACTTATCCAAATTCATCAGTTATGCATCAGATATTTAAGCAGTAAACATGTGCAGTAATAACAGAATAAATCATCACACAAGGGAATCACACATGAGAACCAATATTTAAGGTGGAAACTCAAGTCGGGAGAAAACCATCGCTACTATCATCTCTGTCTTCAATATTTATTATATAGAAAACTACTTACAATGTTGTACTAATGAAAAATCATATCAGTATGGAGGCACCCACCTTAAAAGGATGCAACCTTCTCTCGTTCTCCAACTGCTACTGGAAGGGAGCTCCAACCCCCTGATCTCGTTTACCAACCACTACTAGAAGGGAGCTACAAGCCCCTGAAATGACCACCAAATTCTACTGCATGGAAGCTTTGACTTCCACACTGAAGGCTTCAACCTCAGAACCACTGTAGATGACGTTTCATAAATTTTCACACTGCATCCAACAACTTCAACATAATACAATTTTTATATCAACACCAATATCCATAAACCAATATTTAAACAAAAGAGACATATAACTATAACTAGATCACAGCAATAAACCACAACTTCTGAATTAACATGCATAATCGACTTCAACCTTGATCATAAATAAAACAAAATATATACGCTACTTTACTTAATGCAACCTACGTATATACGTGCTTTCCTATGGAAAAACCTATTTATAGATATTTATATACTTAATTTAGGAATTTAATCAAACTCGAAATAGATCAGAGACATTAGGGCATACTTTGTCAGATTTACAGAATCCTTATTTAGTCAGCAACTTCCATAATATTCAATCACCCATTCACTGATCATATTTATACATAATCAACTAGAAGCTATACAATATTTAAACAATCTAGATCTTAATGAAGACTTCACTGATAGACATCAGAAATATAGCAGAAATGATCAGAAATTTTCTTCAGAAAACTCCAGAAAAAACCATAACTTCCATATGCGCTTTTTCTGAAACGAACCCGCGTGTATACATGCTTTCACCCTGACAAACCAACATATAGATATGTAAATATTTAAAACTACGTAACATTTCAGATCAACGGACTTACTCCGATCATACCCTTCACTTCAACAAACATGTGCTAGATCACATATTTAAACATCTCCCAAACAGATCAAGCAAATACATACCAATTTCATGTCTAGATATCCTGATCCATAATTTTATTCACAGGTGCATCATTATTTTATATCTATTAATAAATTGTAACCCATTCTATGCAGATATACTTCAGAGTGAAGTATTCAATCAAAACCCATACACTTTAACACTTTACACTATGACCTTCTTCTCCTTATATAGTTTGAGCATTTGCCAATACCATGACGCAAAACCACACAAGTGCTGATGGTATTCTTGGATGGAATCAAATAGAAAATATAGCACTGAATATTGTGGGATAAATCCATGGTAAGGGCCCCTGGTATCATAAACTGAGTGAGTAAGTACATACGCGACTTGGATTCTTCATACCCACATATATATGAAATTTTTCTTCACCAAAACTGCGTGTACACTAATTTTGGATGTATACATGGGTTGCCTTCATCAAGCATGTGTATACATCTTGAAAATTTATCTTTATTATTCCTTTGTCCCTGAACGAAATTCATTTCTTGGTCACATCTGAACTGACCTGTAGATACATCAATTTTGCATCATTAACGAATAGGTTGCTATCAAAAAGGAAACTCATCGATTAGGTTGCCATAAAGGAAAACATAAGAACATATTACATCATAATTCCAATAATCTCCCCCTTTGTACTTTATGGCAACCATGATGGTGCTTGATCACCACAAATCGCAGATACTTGATAGACACATCAATCATAAGCATTATTAAAACATCAAGTTACTCTCCTTGTTTGACATCAAGAGAAAAGGGTGAACCAATACAATAATGTCAAGATTTGTGCAACACTATACAGATCATACTCCTCCTGAAGACATGTTGAAGCTTGAAAAAAAATTTCAAGACTCTATAGCCTTTCCTATCACCAAGGATGCATACATACATTAATTAGCCAATCAAGTGGGGTTACATATTTGACTCAACTACCCAACCAAGTGGGTTTACATTATTAACTCAAGCACCCAACCAAGTGGGTTTACAATTTTGAAAAATTCCATATATGACTGAATATGACAATTTATACATCATAGGTCTCAACATGACCCTTACATCAAATTTCATATATGACTCTTATAACCAATACCAAAGGACCTCAAGAGAGAGATCATAATTCAACAACCAACATAATTCCAACAATGCATTATTCTCCTCAAGGCTAATGCTCCCCCTAAACTTGTGCATCCTGAACATTTTCAACAACCCATTCATCAAAGCATCTTCATCAAGTAGATAAATATGAAGGAAAGGAAATGTAATTTTAACACTAGAACCACAAATTGTACCCATCGACACTTGACCAATAGATCCAAGCCATATATGAAAAATATTGTTCTGAAGGCTGGCCCATAGATTTTCTGACAACAATATCCATACACGATTGTATAGAGAGAAAAATTGCATATATATGCGACTAGGATTCATGTAACTTGTGTATTGAATTTAATCTTCTGAAATCAAACAGATTTGGTAAGTGAGGTAGAGACAACTTCCAGCTTCTGTCTGAGATATTCAAATGCTTCTCTAGGAAGAGGTTTAGTAAATATGTCAGCAAATTGTTCTTTGGAGGGAACATAGTCAAATTTAACCTTTTTCTCAAGCACTTGTTCTTGTAAAAAGTGATATTTGATAGGAATGTGCTTGGTTTTGGAATGCATAAGAATATTTTTTGAGATACTGATGGCACTTGTATTATCACATAGGATAGATATGGGAGGAGAAAATTTAATTTGAATATCTTGTAATGTTTGTATCATCTGAAGAAGTTGTGTGCAACATGATGCAACAACCACATATTATGTTTTTTTTGTAGATAAGGTAATGGAACTTTGTTTCTTGCTGAGCCAGGATACTAATTGGGGCCCCATATCAAATGCACCACCACTAGTGCTTTTCCAGTTATCAACATTTCCAGCCCATTTTGCATCTATGTAACCATGAAGAGTAAGATCGAAATTCTTTGAATACCATAGAAAAAAGTCTTGAGTTCCTTGTAGATATTTGAATATTCTTCTTACGGCCTGAAAATGTGACAATCCCAACTGCATGCATGATATCTCGTCTAGTCCCTGTTAGATACAACAGAATTCCAATCATAGATCTATACTCTAGTTGGTTTACCATGGGAGAATCATCATGATAACTGAGCTTACATTGGGTCACCATTGGAGTGCTCACACGTTTAAAATATTCCATCCCATACATCTTCAAGATCTGGTTGAGATATTGTTCTTGTGAGAGAAAGATGCTGCCCTTTTCTTGTTGTACTTATAAGCCAAAAAAATATGTTACTTCCCCAAGTAAAGACATTTCAAATTCCTATTTCATAATAGAAGAAAATTTCTAACTCATAGCTTCTTCATTAATCCCAAAAATGATTTCATCAACATAAAAAAAAAATCAACAATTTATCATCCTCAAATTTTCTGTATAAGTTATTGTTTGCAGATCCTTTTTTAAAACCTTGTTCTTGAAGATATTTGTCAAGACGATAGTACCATGCCCGAGCGGCTTGTTTTAGACCATATAGGGTCTTTTTAAGTTTTCAAACAAGTATTTCATCATTTCCCAGAATGAATCCTTCAAGTTGTTCTATATAAACTTCTTCTTCGAGATCACCATTAAGGAAAGAAAAATTTACATCCATTTGATAAACCTTGAATTGTTGAAAACTTGAAAATGCAAGAAAGACTCTTATGGCTTCAATTCTGGCTATTGGTGCAGATTTTTCTTCAAAGTCTATTCCTTCTTGTTGAGAATATCCTTTACAAGCAATTATAGCTTTGTTTCTAATGAATTATCCATTTCCATTTAACTTGTTTTTTAATATCCACTTTGTTCTAGTTATATTTTTATCATGAGGACTTGGAACCAATTCACAAGTACTATTCTTTCCAATTTGATCAAGTTATTCATTCATGGCCTGAATCGAACATTCATTTTTACTAGCTTGATTTAAATTTTGTGGTTCAATGGTTGATAATGCTAGATAATTGGGAGATCATACAGGAGTTCTTCTTTTTTTTTACCCCTGATTCCTTTTCTCCCAAAATTTGAGATTCTGGATGATTATTTTGAACATAACTGGATGGAGCCTTTTCTCTTTCTAATGTATCTACTTTTGGTGCTTCATAAGGTTCTCCTTCTATATTATTTTTATTTGATGAGGGAAAAAATTCATCATCATCATCCTCATTTCTTTTTATTTCCCTTTTGGGAGATGTGAGAGATTCATCAATCACAACATGAATATATTCAACAATCTTATGAAGTATCTTATTGTAGCATTTGTATGACTTAGTTCTAGGAGAGTGACCAATAAATATTCCTTCATCTGCTCTAGGTTCAAACTTACCAAATTTTTCATCATTATTTATTATATAACATTCGCTTCCAAAAGATCTAAAGTGCTTCACAATGGGAATATTACCATACTAGCATTCATAAGGAGTTTTAACATTGTTTACACAAACATGAGACTTGTTTAGAATATTTACTAAGGTATGAAAAAATTCACCCCAAAAGGAGTTATGAGTCCCAGATTCATCAAGCATAGCATGAGCCATTTGTTGAATTTTTCTATTCATTCTTTCTACCACACCATTTTGTTGTAGAGTTCCAGCTATCGAAAATTGTCTTTTTATGCCATATTGTTAAGAGAAATTAAAAAAATCATCTGATGTGTATTTTCCTCCTTGGTCGGATCTAAGACATTTTATTTTTAGATCTAATTCATTTTCAACTAAACATTTGAAGACCTTAAAAGCTTCAAATGCTTAATATTTATGTTTCAATAAATCGATCCAACACATTCTCGAAAAGTCACCAATGAATAAGATATTGTATTGTTCTCCACAAGGTGACTTTTTCCTTATAGTTCCACACATATTAGTATGTATAAGTTCAAGGAAATTATTTCCTGATCCTTACTTGGCATTAAATTGAACCCTAGTTTTCTTACTGAATTGGAATGAATTCCATATGGTACTTTCTGGTAAAGTAATGTTGGGTAGATCACGAACTTCTTTGAGCCTTCTTGATTTTATTATTTGAGAAAATCTCAGATGTCCCAATCTTTTGTGACATAACAAGTTTTCTGTACATTTACCAAGATAACATTTCTCTTTGCCACCTTTCAATAGATATAGATTTCTTGGTGTTCTTATTCATTTTATTACGGTCTTTCTTGTGTCGAGTTCACGACCCACACACTCCTTTGATCAAAAGACAACTTCGCTTCCTTGATGACACATTTGAATAACACTCAACATGTTATGTTTTAATCAATCGAAATACATAACATTGTTAGCTTTAACCTTTTATTTAAAAAAAATAGATCATTTACCCTTAATGATAACAGGAGAGTTATTTCCAAAAGTAACATTCTTTTCCTTTCCTAATTCATCGTATGAAATAAGTTTATCTTTATCACCTGTCATGTGATTTGAACTTCCACATCAATGTACCATTGTTTTTCTTCTCCTTCTTCAAATAACGCTATGCCTCAACTTTCAAAATGTAAGTCTTTATTTCTCCACACCTTGGAACTTGTGGATATATGTTATTTTGGCTAAAGTTTTCTACTGCATTCATATTCTTCAATTCCAAAGTTATTACAAAATGAACATTAAATTTAAACTTGAAGAGGATAAATTTTTTCATAATTATTCTTCTTTATTCCTATCTCATTTATTTGGTTTCTTGCTTCTCTGGACATGATGGTTTTGTATGCAACACATTGAGCAGCCTTATGAACAAAATTATGACATGATAAACATTGTCCATTAAAGAAGAAATTTATGGGATCATAGAACCTTCTAGTGTTGGTTACCTTTTGATGGATATTTTTGTTATTGTTCATCCTTGAATTTCAATGATCATGCTTTACCTGGACATTGTCTTTGTTCTTTTGCTAAGTGACAAACATTTGCTAGCTGTCTATTGCTACATTTAGATTGCTTGTCGCTGAGGAATTTTCTGACTGAGAAGATTCACCAATATATCAAAGACCTATCTTCACAAGAGGAGAGTTTTGAACCTTGATAATTTCATCTAAGGTTTCAAGCCCCTTAGAAAATCTAAGATTTAGATTTTCTACTTTATCAATTTCCTTTGTCAGACTTACTATTTCACACTCTAATTTCTCATTGTGCTTCTCATTTTCTACGAGTTTATTCTTTAGAGTATTTATGGCTATTTTTTATTCTTCCAAGCATATTTTCAGTTGAGAAATTTCTTCAAGAAAATATTTTTCATCTAAATCATCATGAAAATCATCTTTAGCCTCACTGGTGTCTTTTTCAAATGCCGTGAGCAGTCTAATATCTTGGTCAGATTCTCCTTCTTCACTATTTCACAAGCCATCACTATCTTAATGAGTATACTAACTTTTACTATTGACAAATTTTCTCCTATTCCCTTTTGCTAAATCCTTTTGCTTATCATGATTATCTATATGGGGACATTTAGCAGCATAATGGCCCACTCTTCCATAAGAAAATCATTTGAAAGGAAGCTTACCTCTGAACCTTCCAGTGATAAGTTGAAGTTTCTTTACAAAGTTTAGCTCATCTTCTTCCTTTTCCTTTCCTTTTGTAGTAGCTCTAAACATTGCTTCTTTGACATCAGATGAGCCTCCTTTTCTCATTTCAAAAGCAGTTAGAATCCCATGAAGTTGAACAACAATAAGAGTCTTTAGATCTTGCTCATATTTAATAGAAGACACTTTTGACTTGAATTTAGGAGTTAGAAATATTAATATTTTCTCTAATAAAATTGTGTCTCTTATGTCTTCACCTAGATTTCTCATATGATTTACGATCTCATCTAGACATAAAAATAAACTAGCAATACTTTCATAATTATGCATTCTGAGATTTTCATATTGAATTCTGAGAGATTGGAGTTTATAACTTTTTATCTTGGCATCACCTTCATAGCCCAGAATTATTTTGTCTCATATCTCCTTTGTCGTATTTAAATGCATAACCTTGACAAATTATGATTTGGTCAGGCTTCCCAATAATGCATTGGCATATTTTTCATTAGTTTAATAGTTCTTCCTCATTGTTGGATCTGCAGGAACTGTAGCTAGATATTGGTAATATCCTTCCACAATTTCCCAAACATCTACTCTAAGAGACTGAAGATATGATCTTGTTCTAGACTTCCATAAGATTAAATTATTTTCATAAAAGAGAAGAGGTATGATACATGTTGTTCCATCTTGAATTCTCATCTTGGATGATCTTCCTTCTAGAAATTAAGCTTCTTTAGAAGGTACTGCTCTGATATCAATTGTTGATCAAAATACTGAGAGGAGGGGTGGGGGGGGGGGGGGGGGGGGGGGGCGTGATCAATATTTACAAGAATCACAATATTTTACTTTTCTTTTATTTATTTCTATATGAAACTTTGATTATCCCAACTAGCGTATGTACGCAACTATCCTAAAAGAAACTTGTGTATACCCAAATAAATTAATGTTGAGATAAATATTCAAAAAAATACTTAGCCTAGTTCATCAGTTATGCATTAGATATTTAAGCAGTAAACATCTACAGTAATAATAGAATAAATCATCACAGAAGGGATTCACACATGAACACCAATATTTAAGGTGGAAACCTAAGTCGAGAGAAAAGCACCGCTGTTTTCATTTGTCTCTTCAATATCTCTTATATAGAAAACTGCTTACGATGTTGTACTGATGTAGAGTCATATTAGTATGCAGGTACCCACCTACAACATGATGCAACCCTCTCATGTTCTCCAACTGCTACTTGAAGGGAGCTCCAACCCCCTAATATTGTTTACCGGCCAGTAATGGAAGGGAGCTACAACCCCCTAGATTTATCACCAACTTCTATTGGCAGGAAGCTTCGACATCCACACTAAAGGCTTCGAACATCAAAATGACTGTAGACCATGTTTCAAAAATTTTCACACTTGATCCAACAATGTCAACATAATACAATTTGTAGATCAACAAAAATATCCATAAACCAATGTTTAAACAGAACAGACAGATCAATGTAACCACATCACAACAATAAACCCAGACTTCTGAATTAACATGCAGAATCGACTTCAACCCTGATCATTCACAAAACCAGATGTATACACTACTTTACTTACTGAAACCTGTGTATACACGTGCTTTCCTATGGATGAACCTACCTATAGATATTTATATACTAAATTTAGGAATCTGATTAGACTTAGAACAAATCAAAGACATTCAGGCATACTTTGTCAGATTTACACAACCCTTATTGAGTCAGCAACTTCCATCATATTCAATCACCTAGTCACTGATCATATTTTTACATAATCAACTAGCAACGTATATATTATTCAAACAATCCATATCTTCATGAATAATTCATTGAGATATAGCAGAATATGACATAATTTATCAAACATTTTCTTCAGCAGACACCAGAAAAACCCTAACTTCCATACACACTTTTTTTGAAATGAACCCGCGTGTATACGTGCTTTCACCGTGACAAACCAGCATATAGATTTGTAAATATTCAGATCAACAAACTTACTCAGATCATACCCTTCAGTTTAGAAAACATGCACCAGATCACAGATCTAAACATCTCAGAAACAGATCGAGAAAATACGTAATCATTTCAGGTCTAGAGATCCTGATCCATAATTGTATTCATAGGTGCATCATTATTTCATATCTATTAATAAAATGTAACCCATTCCATGTATATATACTTCATATTGAAGTATTCAATCAAAACCCATACACTTGCGCACTTTTCACTATGATCTTCTTCTCCTTATATAATTTGAGCATTTACCAATACCATGAGCCAAAACCACACAAGTGTCTATGGTATTCTTGGATGGAATCAAATATATGACACAATGCTTAATATTGTGGGCTAAAACCATGGTAAGGACCCATGGTATCATAAAATTACAGTGTAAGTACATATGCACCTTGGATTCTTCGTACTCGCACATATACACGATTTTTCTTCATGAAAACAATGTATACACTAATCCTGGATGTATACATAGGTTTCCTTCATCAAACCTATGAGTATACATGGGTTTCCTACATCAAACCTACATATACATATTGAACATTTATCTTTATTATTCCTTTGTCCCTCACTGGAATTCCTTTCTCTGTCACATCTCAACTAACTTATAGATACATAAATTTTTCATCTTTAACAAATAGGTTTCTATCGAAAAGAAAACTCATCGATTAGGTTTCCATCAAGAACAACATAACACCATATTACATCATAATGCCAACAAAAATAAATGTCTCTAGATCCTAAGTTCTTAACCCATGAAAGTTGGGAAGGATGCATGATGAGATATTTTTCATGGTAGCAGTGGAATTTGTATCTAAGATGGGGAATTTAGAAGGGTCCTTTTCATGAAAATTTATATCATCTCCCCTTCCACCTCTACCACCTCAAACTCCTATATTACCTCCTCTACCTCTTCCTCCTCCAATATTTGGTCTTTCCTCTCCATTGTCTCTTCCTCCTTCTCCTTCTCCTGTCATTGTATATTCTTCAGAGATAATATAAGGTTCAAAAATAGGGTTGTCTACTTCTTCTTCCTCTAGTTATTCTGCTAATGGTATGTCAGAATACAAATCCTCCTCCTATTCACTAGGTACTTCTAAATATTATCCTAATAGTCGTTCACCTATTGAAAAATAAATATGACTATCTCAGTAGGGAATGTCGGTTCTTCAACTAAAACTTTTGTAGATGTCATTTGTGAATCCCTATGATAAATTTCATATCTATTTTCTTCATGAAGTCCATGCCTACCTGGTAAGGATGGAATGTAAGTTTCGGTGGATGGTGTGTCACTACGTGGTATAGGGGGTACTTGGTGATGTTGGTATTGAACTACACACTATACATCTAATTATAATTATACCTCTAGAATCTCATTTTCTATAAATGCATTCTATATGATCTTAATATTTCTTTAACTATGCATCTAGAAAATGAAAGCATCTAGTATGATATGCAACTTGAAATAAAAAACAATTTCATAGATACACTTCCACAACAATGATGCCAAAAATGTTGCGTAATTTAATGGCTAGTTAAATTACATCATTAAATTATCGACTAGGGTTGGTATTCTTGTGAAGTGTACATGCAAAATATATGTTAGGAGTTTTATTTTTTATTAAGAGATTTAATTCAAGTGGAAGATGTAATTTTAAAATATGAAATTTGAATGCAAATTGTAAATCTAAGCCACTCAAGACTAACTTCCATCAAGTGTATGCACAAGTTATTTCTATAAGTCTTATTCAAATGAAAATGAATTTAAAGGTAGTCTAAGAGAAATAATTGAAAATATATGCTATTTAGCATAATGGAAAGATTATGCTATTGAACTAAATTGAAATACTATTCTAATTCACAAATTGAAAACTGATTCTAGTAAAAAAAAATAAAAGTCTATTCTAATTGACTTGAAATCAATATATTCTACTTTCAAATGAAGATGAAAAAATTCCAAGTGCTTTGAAATCAATTATATTATAAGAGTGCAATGAGGAAATATAGCTAAAATTCAGAATTGAAATGAATCAGAAAATCAATGACTAAGTCTATATTACAACTGTTGTATATTACTGATGTGTGAAAATGTGATTAGAACCAATCTAAACATTAACTTAAATATGAGAATAGGCGAGAAATTAAAAGTAACAAACTTTTTTTGGTGTTTTGATCTTAATGGTTAGCACTGTACGTGTGATAATGAAGGAAATAATCAGTAAATTGAACGTAAAATCATAGCACCTATGAAACATAAAATATCTAGCTAATTACAAACCAAATTGAAACAACTTCTAAGAAAGAACTGAAATTAAATGACTATGATAACTTATGACTCTTTCGGGAGGCCTCCTATTGACCCTAAGGGAGTATAACATCAAGTTAAATAAATCGCCTACACATTTTTAATTCAAGTTTGGAATATAATGAGTGTACTTGATAAAAGAGAGTCTTGGATATCAAAAATTACAAACATAAAGCTCTTAGTTGCCCTCATCTTCTAGATTGAGGAAATATTTATAATTTTTTTAATATCAAACAACTAAAGAGATAAACCCTAAAAGGCAAGTTTGTTGATTGACAAATAAGCATTTGAACTGTAATAGGAAATCAGCTTCTCGTGATTTTATATAAGAATAGAAAATCACGAGAATCATCTCTATCGACACATCAACCATTTTAAATAAGATTCTCACTCGCTTGATTCCACACTCACCTAGGAATTAAACTATTTATGTTGAAATCCTACTTGAGAATAGAACAGATTTTAATTTCTCTTTCACTAACTAGATTCTCAAGCTCTGTGGTATTCCAAGTAGGCATAATATGTGAATATCCATGTGCTTAAAATTTTTCATCCATCCCTGTGTCATGTTCACCATCAAGTTTGCAGGAACCTGCTTATCCTTGGACTTAGCTGTAAAAATACTAATTAGCTACGTAATATAGGTTTTTTGGTAGCCATAGTAATGATTAAATCATTTTTCATAAATAAATTATAAATTACAAGGTATGAATGAATGATACCTATTATTGTGTTTGGGCATGACAAATATGAACTTATGGCTTATACATATAGAAAACATATATATGAAACAAATAAAGGAGAGGAAAAAACGTGTCAAAATGAGGACAAGTTGACCTCAACAACTATTCTCAGAGAAATATCCTTTGAAGAGATGGAAGCAACAATCACATTGATTCCCTATTGTTGGTCGAATTTAACAGCTTAAATTAGAATTTAGATCATCAATTATTTTATCAATCTGATTTTCATAATCTTAGAATCACTCCAAGATATATGGTTTATATGCAGTTTCTACAAGTTTGACACCTAGCTAGTTTGAAACCTTGAGTATTATTCTCAAGGAAGCTTCATTCTCCCTTATAGGAGAAGGATTCAAAAAGCCTTCACTAGAAATATTAACACTTTCAGACTAACAATTTTCCTTAATGAATGAAATAACAACAAATCAATCATACATGAAATGAACAATGTTTAACAAGTCCAGTTATTGATTGTGAAATAAATATCAAGTCCTCTTACAAGGAGTCAATTCATAATATCTCTCAATCAATAATATCAATAATAACTTAATCAAAACATAAATAAGATGATAAATAAGATGAGAAATCTTGGATTCCTAGCCTATTGACAGTGAAAGAAATACCAAGCTCTCTTACGAGAGGTCAATTCATAATATCCCATTATCAAACATGTCAATAACAACTTAGCAAAAAATTTAATATACTGAAATGAAGGTACATAAAAATTAAATTAAAGTACAATAAGCTGGAATGAATGTACAACATACTGAAACTATCCCAAATAAGGAGAAACTAGTGCATAGGCTCGGCAATGGGGGCCCTCCACACTTCCACTGCGCACCTTAGATGAATATCGGCTCAGAAGAATTTATAAATCTGATCAAACATCATCCATCAATCATAATAGAAGAAAAATAACTCTGAACCAACTCTTTTCACCAATTTGCAAAAGGTATCCAAATTCATATAGTTAAAAGAGATAGATTTCCTCCTCTAAATATCACATATTTATACAATTGTTTGGTAAATAATTAACTAAAATTACTCAAATACATTTATGATATCCTTAGATAGTTCCTAAAAGTCAAATACAGTACTCTTATCTCTAAAATATGGGAGAAATCACTTAAAATCACATTATGCCCATATTTCATGCTCAAATTAGGGGATATTTTTGAATAGTTGGCGTGGTTTGACCAGCGTTGATTGTCCTCAATATAGCTTCTTTGATGTGAACCAACAGGTGTTCATCCATCCTTGGTTTCCATAGCTTCAAGAAATGAATTTGGTTTGAGCCCAATTGTACTGAAACCATTACTTCAAATAAGCCATTAAAATTTTTTATAGTTCTGTCTAAATTTAATTTTAATGCTCAATTTTGATAAAAACATTTAAAAATAAAAATACATAGTTTAATTACCTTGGTATGAATTATAAGGTATAAAAAATGATGAAAATGATAGAAAATGGATGATAAGGATGGAAAAAAGTGATGGAATGGGTGTGGAAAAAAGAGTCAGAACTGAAAGCCAACACCGATAATAAATATCTCATCGCAAATGGTTTTGTAGTTTAAGTCTTCCAAAATAGGTGGTCTACAATGGGCCAAGATATTCAGTAGGGAGTGGAAGAGTCTAGATAAACTAAATCCATTCCAAAATAATTAGGTGCCACCTTTCTCACACTAATTCCAAACAAAGACAAGGTGGAGGATCCCAATGGATTTTGACCCATTACATTATTGAATGTCATATATAAAGTCATCGGAAAAATCATAGCCAATTGGCTTAAACCTCTTCCTCCAAGGCTTCATCTTGTTGAATAAAATAGGTATGTAGAAGGGCACAAAATCCTAGATGGAATCTAGGTTTCCCATGAAACTATCCACTCTCTTAAGCTCTTAAAAACTCTAACATGTTTCTCTAATTAGATCTCTTAAAATATTTCAACAAGCTCAACTAACAAAACCTTTTCAACATTTCCAGAGCCATTGGATTTGATCGGAAATGGATTGAACATATTCATAAATTGATATCATCAAAATTATTCTCTATCCTTATAAATGGTTCCCCTACTATTCCATTCAATTCCTCTATAGGTATATGGTAAAGAGACTCGCTCTCACATTTCATTTTCATATTAGTAGTGGTAGAAATGGGAAGAGCTCTCAAAGAAGTGAAAAATAAGAAAAAAATGAAAGGTGTTCATTTATTTTGATCAGACCTTCCATCAACTCATAAAAAATTTGTTGATGATAAAACAATAATGGTCACTCCTACCATCCAAAAATAAAGGATTTTCATGCAAAATATGGATGAATTCTTCTAACCTTGAGGTATGGAAATCAAGAAAACTAAATCTCAAGTATTCTGTTTTAATTCCTCATTCTCTATTTAGAGATATATAGCAATAATTCTTGGGTTCCAAAGAAGAGAAATTCCCTTAGAAAATTTGGGCACTCCATTAGCTGATAGCTTCATCAAGTGAAGTTTGGGATGAACCTTTGATCAAGATCAATAACAAGCTAATGGGATGGACATTTCTCTCCCTCAATGTAGTTGGAAAATTAGTACTGCTAAAATCTTTTCTTCACATCGTCCCCATTTAACTCTCTTGCACACTAATGGCACTGAACTCAAGGCTCTAGGATATGATTTGGATATAATTCTCTTTCCTCTAGGGTGGGGCTAACCTAGAAAGAAATGGTCATTAGTTACATAGGAAAAAAATTGTTTTCGAAAAACAGAAGGAGAATTGAGCTTGCATGACCCCACCACCATGGAAAATTTCATAGGAGCCAAAACATGATGGATATGGATATAAGGAGGCTCAAATATATGGAAATTCATATGGAATCAGAAATATCCCCCTGAAACCCCTCGTCAGCATCTCATCGGAATTCATTTTCCGCAATTTATCTCATCGATATGGACATTGGCAGGAAATGGAATGAATCTAATTCAATGACATTTCTCTTGGGAGGTAAAGGATGGGAACACTACTTTTTTTTGGCATGATTCATGGAAATAAATCACTAATCTTTGTGATCTGGGTAAATTTTTGATACCCTTTTAACCAAGACCTTTTGCTTTGGTTGATGTGTTAGAATTTAATTTTTAAAAGCATTAATGAACACACATGCAGATATAATTAAGAGGAAAACATTCTGGGCCTCGATGTCTCGATGGTGTTGGAAAATTTATTCAGTGATGTAATTTTTGATGATGTACATGGACAATGTTGACTTGTCCTACAAGGAAAATCCCTCAACATGAGTGGCAAAGTATCTCCACGAGACGTTCTGTTACAAGGAACTCTCACTCATCACAAACCTCCTCTCAACATGACAACTTCACACATGGTGACAAAGAGTATCCTGCCATAAAGGAAACAAAGGGATCTCACAACAGAAATCATGATGATCTCGTTCTCCTCATCACAATGGTGAGAACGGTTCGTTAACTTGAGTTCATATGCAGAATTTAGAGATGATAAAAGTTATAAGGTTGACTGGATGACTTGGTAGGTTGAGGACAATTTCGCAAAAATCCAACGACCAGATTCCGGCCAGCTCCTCCCGAATTCTGGGAAAATTTGTGGGGTCATTAAAATGTTTTCTTCAGTCAAAAATCATTGAGTTCAAAATGGCCTCTTATTGTTAAGAAATAAAATGTATATATATAAGGAGGTGGCAGGCCACGAACCGTACCACTGCAGTTTTGCATTATATTAACAGAAAAAAAAAAAAAATATTAAAATAGGTGGGGTCGGCGGCCATGACCCCGCCGCCCCAAACCAACCAATGGAACCATGCATATAATTGGGTGGGGCGCAGATTTTCACTCCCGCTGCCCCTCCTCCATATGCTTCCACACTATGTATACACAGCGGATAAGGTGGGCAGGTTGCCGGATGCTAGTTTGGCCCCCCAAAAAACTTACATTGGCACGTTAAAAAAAAACAAATGCACCTAGTTTTAGAGGGGGTGAGGTTTGACCACCTGACCTCCTCTCCACCATTTTCAAATCTAGCCATTGCGCTAGCGAAGGAGTTTTGAAAACTTTGCCCAACCTGTTTTATATAACCCCACATTTTTTCAATGTGCCCAGGTGGAGGACGAGTGGCACAGAGTTTGAGAAATATTAATATTTTAACTATAGACATATGCGGAACCCTAATCCAGCATGCAAAGGGAGTGGAACCATGATTGAGCCTCATTTCTAGAGGGACCAAATTTTCCCAGTGTCCAAATTGGACAAATGTTATATGGATTTTACACCTCTCGGTGACATGAACCTGATGGCGGTGTCAGTTTCTTCAAGAGAGGTCTCAATTTTTCGGCCATATTCTAGATGGGGATGACGGTGTTGAATTTCAACATATGGAGAATCGATTTCTTGCCATTCGACACGACGTTTGCAATGGTGCACTTAGATCTAGAGATTGAGCAGCTTATTGTTTAGCCAGCGTTACAGTGGAGGTATATGAAGTGTTTTAGCCATGTACTTCACTCATTATTATTATAGGATGCTTTATGTCATGTCAATTACTGCTTGATGTATGATGTGAATTCTTCATGTTTATTTGTTGTTGTTAATTCCTGATGATGTAAGATGCATAATATTTAGGTGTATTGATTTTGTATGTATTTATCATGGGTGGTGATTTGTGTTGTGAGATCCCTTTGTTTCCTTCATGGGGGGGTACTCTTTGTCCCCATGTGTAAAGTTTTCATGCTGATAGAAAATTTGTGATAAGAGAGAGTTCCTTCTAATGGAACGTCTTGTGGAGAGACTTTTCCACTCATGTTGAGGGATTTTCCTTGTATGAAAAGTCAACAACGTCCATGTACATCATTAGCAATTACATCACTGAATGAAGCGGCTAACACCATCGAGACACTGAGGCCCGAAGACGTAGTCCACACTGGATGAAATTCATTATTAAACCTCTTTCATTTTTTTCGTATGATTTTGGATATGTTTTCCTCTTAATTATATCTTCATGTGTGTTCAGTAATTCTTTGAAAAATGCAATTCTAACACATGACCCGAAGAAAAGTTCTTGGTTACAAGGGTATCATAAATTTACCCGGATAACTTTGAGATCAAAATTTCTTAGATAACCTTCAAATATTGATGAATTCACCTAATTCAGGTGGATATTGCTTCCCACGTAACTATTCCACCTAGACCTCCAGTCGGTTTCGTCATTTTCCTTATTTATAGCAACATTTACTATTTCTAGCAGTTTTTCGGGTTCTGAACTTCTGGAAGAGTTTTAATCCCCTAAAAGGATTTATTTAAGGTCTAAAATAATCCCAAAACCGTAGGAAGAGGCCTATGAAAAATATTTTATTACTCGAAGAGATATTTTCGATGATATATCATATGCACTAAACAAAGATAATATGAGCAAGTTACGACACCAGGAAATTGGTTGTAGAACTAACCCTAATGGGGCCCACTAACCCTTGTTGTTCCATCTCCTCGGGTTAGGATTTTGGTTGTTTCATGTTTTCCAGTGTAGTTTAATAATAAAAACTCCCTTGAGCCTCATTATAATGCAGTTTAGAGGCATCTATCCACCACATATATTTTCAAAGATAAGCTACCATCGCCCAAGCTAGTTTATTCGCATTCTCTGTGTAAGCATATTTCAGTTATTTGATATTAATGAAATGAAGTCTTATTCCTACTGCATATCTCTGTTTATTTTTATTTCTATACTTTATTGCATCCTGAATAATTCCATATATGTGGTATCATAGTGATATTCTCTTTCTCAATCTTTCTTTGCATGTCCCCCACAAGATCAGGGTATAAAGAGTTAGGGCTCGATCTAGTTGAACCTTTGCAAGATCAACCTCGCTAACCCCGATGACCTCCCATGGTGGAAGAAAAGAAATATGAGGGAGAAATAGATCCTATAAAAATATTTCTTGATGAGGCCTCTGAGAAATAGAGGAATGTAATGATGGATAGCCTTTCCCAGATCCTTCAACAGATATCCACAGGTGACGCATCTTAATCAGGCAACTACTCTAGAGGTGCCATTCCTCTTAAGGTACAAGTTAACTTTGGAATTCCTATATTTGAAGGCCAAATCGATTCAGACGTCGTAGATATATGGTTGAATCTATTAGAAGGATATATTCCATGTCATGACTATTCCTATTGGGAAAATATTAATTTTTCACTCCTCAAAACTAGCCCCCATGTCAAGGACTCGTGGGAAACCTGCCGTGAGAAAAAGGACAAGGGTGAACCCTCCCTGTTCTTGATCACACCCACTGGAAATTATTTCCAAGACACCTTCAAGGAATAATATTACCCCGTGTGGAGCTATGAGGACAATTACATATAATGGATGACCTTATGGCAGCAAAGGGATCGAGATCTACATGAGATGACGAATCTATTCCATACCCTGCACACAAATTTGGGTAGAAAATATTTAGAGAAAAAATTGGTGCTTAAGTACCACAGTTGTTTACACAGATACTTCCAAGAGGAAATAGAGTTCCTCGAAATCTCCTCAATTGGTGCAGGATACTGGTATGCTACCAATATTGAAAACAAATTCAAATAGAAGAATCGATACTTTGGATGTCCAAATCAGATGGAAGGTAAATGCACCCCCAAACCATAGAAAAAAGGACAAATCCAAGGTGGGGAAGCCCAGGATAACCCGTCCAAGCCCCAAAAAAAGAGAAAAACCATGAATCCAAAGAAGGACATGTGAAAATGGTGTTATTTCCAGAAGAATTCCAATCATAACACAAGTGAGTGTCAGTCTAAGTAGTCACCAGTGGCCGAGCTAAAGGCTTCCAAATCAGATTTATGTTCTGAATCTGAGTGACGACCCAACAAGGGGAATGATAAAGGGAATAATATTATCAATGTGGATCCCATTTCCATCATTTCCACCACCAATATCGATAAAGAGGAACCCGAAGATCCAAAGGAGGGGGAGTGCCTCTTCCATTCCTAGATGTGAGTGAAGGGTTCCTCGTTGCATTTCATTGTCGACAGAGGGAGTCAAAAGAACCAAAATTTAGTAGAGGCCATGAAGCAGTTGTGTTTAACGACCACATCACACCCAAAACCATACACCATCGCTGGCTTCAACAAGGACTAGATCTCTGTGAAAACAAACATTGTCACCTTCCTTATGACATCAAGCCGTTCACGGATGAGGTATTATGTGATGTTTCTCCTCTTGAAGTTTGTGATGTATTATTAGGCCAACCATACTTTTTGATGTTACATGTTGTGTATGAGTCTAGGGGTCATAATTTTATTGTTACTTTCAGAAATAATTTGTACAAGATACCATAGGTAGCACTTTCTACCACCATCTATTTGATCATTTCAAAGAAATGCAATAAGATCATTTCCCAAATCGGGAAATATTTTTTCCTTATGATCCACCTCCAAGGGAATAATACGATTATGGCCATGACCTCCAGACAAGTCTCCTTTTCACAACAACAACAAATGGAAAATATTGTGGAGGAGTATGGGTGCATCTTAACCTCACCAGAAGGGGTGCCTCTACACTGTCAGTTCAAGAAATTCATTGATCTAACCCTAGGCACACTGCTAACCAATGTACCAATCTATCAGTTCTCTTTCCTGTAGAACAACGAAATCAAAAGGAAGATTTAGGAGCTTCTACAGAAAGGTCACATTCTGCTGAGTTCATCGCCTTGTGGGAGCCTGATCATGTTGGTGTAGAAGAAGGTTGGGACTTGGAGACTCTGTATTGAATATCGGGTGTTGAACAAGATCATCGCCCAGAATAGGTGTCTGATCCCATAGATTGATTACCTTCTAGGCCAACTCAAGGGGTCAAAATATGTAAGCAAGATTGACTTGAAGTATGGGCATCACCAAGTACCAATCAAACCCTTCGATGTGTGCAAGAATGCCTTCAAATCCAAGGAGGGCCTTTTTGAATGGATTGTAATGCCTTCCGAGTTGACAAATTCCTTTAATAAGGTTGATGGATGAAATATTATGACCATTCACCAACTCTTTTGTGGTGCTGTATTTTGATGACATCTTGAACTTCAACCAAAGTTTGGAAGATCACCTCCACCACATTCGACAGGTACTCCAAGCACTAGGAAAATGAAAATTGTGTGCCAATTTGGAGAAATTCACCTTTGGCATGACCCATGTTCGATATTTGGGATACATCATTGATGAGTGGGGGGTCCATTTTAACCTAGCCAAGATCCAAGTCATTTGGTATTGGCCAGCCCCAACCACTCTAGCAAAGCTTTGCAGCCTTATGGGTCTTGTTAATCTCTACCGCAGGTTCATGTTAGGGTTCTATCGTATCACTTGGAATTTAAATCAAGCCACCAAGGGTGGAGAGAAAGAAATATTCTTTTGGTTTGAATCTCAACAAAAGGCATTCAGAAATTTGAAGCATCGCCTCTGCTTTACACTAGTTCTCACATTACCAGACTTGCAACAACCATTTGAGATCAATACATATGCCTTTGACTATGCTATTGGGGCATTTATTACTCAACATGAGCATCTAGTGGCATATAACAATGAAATAATTTCACACAAAGTCTCGGATGTACCCCACCTATGAAAAATAGATGTATTCCATTGTGCAGGCCTGCCAACAATGGAATTATTACATTTTGGGGAAGGAAACAGTCATCCACGCAGACCACTGAACCATGTAGTTCATATAGAGACAAGTGAAGCCGAAAAACTATCACCATCATAAATGTTCCAAATACCTGCAATAGTTCCATTTGAACATCAAGTACAAGAATGGAAGCACCAATAATGTTATAGACTTCCTCAGCTGACCACTGATCATAGCACTAACCACCGTGCTTGAATCTTTTGGGCACGAGACTTCATTTTGGCTTAATATCTTCAAAAGCAATCAAAAATTTGGAAATCACATACTAGACGCTCATGGAAGATAAGGAAGTTCCAAAATTTCACCTCCTGGATGCACTGTTATTCCACTTGGGGCACCTTTTCATTCTTTCAAGCGAGCATGAAAATATTATTTGGGAAGCACACTACAGGCGAGTCGTTGTACATTTTGTGGTGGAGAAAACAGTGGCAGTATGGAAGAGGTATTTCAATTGGTCTAACCTTTGATGGGATGTCGAGAAGTACATCCGATCCTACACTTCCTGTGCCATTGAAAAATCGACCATAACGACACAAGGCCTATATACTATGTGTCCTACCCCTAATCGACCTTGGGAATCCATCGCCATGGATTACATGTCAGGCCTTCCTTCTCCCAAACATGGTAATTACTACATTTTTGTGGTCGTCAATAGATTATGTAAGATGGCCATTATGGTGGCCTGCAAGAAGAATATAACAGCAGAAGCCACTTCTAAACTCTTCTTTAATCACACAATCCAATATTTCATATCGGGACAACAATTTCCTTAATAAATTTTGGTCAACTACTTGGTCAATGGTGGACAACAAGCTCACTAAGTCCACAACATTCCACCCCCTAATTGATGGCCAAACATAGGTCATCAACAGGATGATCGTACACATTATGTACATGTAAAAATAAAAGCATCCATGAACATTGGATGAAAGTCTCCCATATGTCCAACACAATTATAACTAGGCTCTCCATAGCTCAAATCGTTACAACCCTTTTTAGGTGCTTTTGTTATTCCAACCACTATGTCCTATTAATGTGGCCATATCATTTGTAGCTAGTGAGGCATATTCGGCTCATGTCCAATCTGAAGATGATAAGGTAAACAAATTCATTAAGTACATTTAGCACATCCACCAATAGGTGAATAGCATATTTCACAGAGCCAATGCTAAATACAAGAAAAAATATGATCATCATCGCATACCACACAAGTTCCAGGTGGGAGAAAATGTTTCGCTATATTTGCAGGAGTGCCTCACTAGACCCCACCGCAAGATTCACCTAATTCGATATAGTCCATACACCATAATCAAGGATATAAGGGAAAATTCGTTCGATCTTATTATTCCACCATGCATTGGTATGCATCCCATGTTCAATGTGGACCTCCTTCGGACCTATTTTCCACCATTAGTGGACACATCCAACATTGCATAACAACTCATAGCAACAGACTTAAACCTAGACTACATGGAACAAGCCAAAAATGATCAGATCATGGAAACAGATATCAAGAACACCTACTAGAAGAGGATCCAAATATATCAATTTTTCAAAGTAGGCCAACTCATTCGCAAGTTAAAGTGGTTCATGAGGGACTAGGTTCAACAGATATTTCCTCGCCTTAGGGAGGATCTGCACATAATGGGGACCATTGCTTCCTAATGGGGGAGGAATGATCCATGTGTATATTGGTGGCTACCCACCTATTCTACCTATACCTCCAGTCAGTTTCATCAATTTCCTCATTTATAACAACATTTACGACTTTTAGCAGTTTTTTCAGGTCCTGAACTTCTGGAGAAGTTTTGACCCCCTAAATGGATTTTTTTTTTGAGGTCAGTAGTAGGCCTATAGCCCTAGGCAAGGGCCCACAACAAATATTGTAGCACTCGGAGACATTTTTTTGATGATATATAGTACGTGCCAAACAGATATAATATGACCAAGTTACGACCCCTGGAATTTGGATGCCTAACTAACCCCAATAGGGCCAACTAACTCTTGGTGCTCCATCTCCTAGGGTTAGCCATTTTGTTGTTTATGGTTTTCCCATGTTTTTCAATAGTAAAAATTCCCTTGAGCCTAATTGTAATGTAATTCTGAGGCATGTATCTGCCACATCACTTCTTAGAGATAAGCTACCATCGCCCGGGCTAGTTTATTTCCATTCTGTCTATAAGCATATTCAAGTTATTTGATATTAATGAAATGATTTTGTATTCTTGTTGCATATCTGTGTTTATGTTTATTTCTATATTTTATTATGTTTTTTCATAATTCTAGATCATCACAAGGTATAATAATGATAAATAACTATTGGAATGATCATAACATGCCAGCAATGGAGGTAATTCCTACCACTAGAAGAGTGATTCCCCAAGCGAGAGGAGGAGTTGTGGAATAATTTTTGTCATAACCTTTAAAAATTATCAATCCCATTCTCCTCCGATTTAGATAAACTATTTTGGGATATAGTTGAAAATGCTCCTTCACCATCCAAGAAGAATATCATCTAGAAATAGGGAATCAAGAAATACTGATATATGGGGTCTAGATTAACATTTGCAAAAAAAATACATGGAAAAAAATATCCTTCTTCTAGTACCTCATAGTTCAAAGAAGAACCTCAATGTGAGACAAGATAAAAAATTGTAACCATCAAGGACCCTCTAGATGCCCCCAATGTAACCATGTGAAAATCCTAGGAAAAAATAATAATACAATTAACTTCAACTCATAGTTTCTTGTCGTTAATGCATACTAGTAAAGGTAATCATTGCAAAAGAAAATCAAGGAGAATATAGGAAGCATAATATATACATATGATTTTTTTTTTTACACACGATCAAATTGAGCATGACATCCTAGTAGTATTCTAAGTTTGCTTGACAATAGGGAATATAGATGTGCAAATGAACACTATATTCAAATATATGAAAGATATGAGTGAATATTGAAGTAAGTAACATATTTTTTCATGTTCATTCACTCTCTCTCTCTTAGGCTCTTCTCTTAGTAAGTATTTTGTTCGCTAATTCATGCTCATCGTAACTACAAAAGGACATAAAATGTCATTGCATGGAGATATCAGGAATTAATGCATGTCATAGTTTTCCATATCCATGGAACACATCACAAAATGGATAACATGAGATTTTCTAGGAAAATGAGAAATTTCATGTCCCATTGAGAAAAATGTTGCTATGAATTGAAGTCTATTCTGCATGATATCGAGTTATTTTCCATATGATATCATGATATAAAATTTCAAGTATTTTTATAATAAAAAACTTTTATGTCCAATTCAACATGGAACCGTGCATTTGGAACCTTGAACTACTAAGATTTTGGGAGATTAAAACACTTGGTAATATAGATTTTATATGTTGGATGACTTAATTTTGGAGATTCGGGTGACTGGGAAAAACACATTTTCATTAACATACCTAATATGTTTGTATCTTGATATGTTAAGTAATAAAATTATTTTAGTCAATTTATGTGAGTGTCTAGTGTTGGGGTTTCAATTTTTCTAATGAAAATAAACATATCATAAGGCCTAACTCGAGACAAGGAATGTAACTGTAAAACCTTTCAATACTAGAAATAAACCTTCATCCAATATATCATGACTCTTCTACCATGAAATTACACAATCACACGAAAATTTACAAAGAGATAAATATACAAAAATCTAACCTCACAGAGAATATATACTCATGTGAGTATAGTCAAGATATATTCCAATTCAATAAATTTTTTAACCGATATTTAAAGACATTAAATAGTATTCATAGTCATTCCTCTACCTGACACATAACATCCTCATTCACCCCTTCTATGATGTTCTATACTCTTTTCTACTTTGAAACCATGCACCATCTTACAGAAATAAGAAGTATTTGGCCTAACAAATATTTTTTCAACTCCTCTAAATGTAAAATTATCTTAACAGACCTGTAATTCCTCCTAATTTTCTAAAAAATCTTACTAAAATGTAATTATTTGTCATATCACAAGTAAATGAGGAAATATTTATCAAAACTTTGAAACAAACGAAAACCTTATAAAACTATTATGTCTTAGGAAATTAATATAATTATGATTTTAAATGACTATCAGTAACCTAATTTTTTCTGCTAAATCCTAAGACCCTTTTGAGGTCAACTATTGACTTAATTGGAAGAGATGCTCCTACAAAAAACTCTCAAGTAAATATGAATGCATTCATGGTCTATGCCATACGAGATATTTTACATTTTTACCATATTTATCTATCTTTGTTCCTATCATCCACGTTGAATATAAAGTTGGCATATTCTTCCATACCAAATACTGTAAATATTATTTATCTCTGCTTCTTTCACTACCTTCTTATCCAACACTACTTCAATTTCCTTTTGTTTTGATTTAGGTAGATGACTTTTCCATTTAACTATCTTAATTTTCTTTGGTACATCTTCTATAGTTATCTCCTCTTCCTTATAAGGATTCAAAACTACAACATTAAAAACCAGTGAAATCCCAGTATCACATGGAAGTTCAATTTCATAAGAATTGGAAGAAAATTTCCTCAATAGTTTACATGGACGAATAATTATAAGTTATAGATTATTATATGTACCTGTATGCAATATTTTCTTTCTAATCTATGCATAAATAAATCTCAAACTTAAAATCTACTTGTCTCCTTCTCATATATGCTTTCTACTTCTATTTATTTCTACTACCATATAGATTTTTTTTTAATCTTTCTTGCAATTCCAATCCTTTCCACTACAAATATTCATAGGAACAAACCTAATTTGTTGAGTTTTTTTCTACATCTTCCTTCACCAAGTCTGGTATATCTTTTACGTTCACTAAGTCAGCTTGTCGCTTCTCTCTTCACTAGGTTTTCTTCTCCCAAAACTTGTTGTTTTTGGCATCTTCCCAAGAACATATATGCATAGTATTCCATGTATACAATTTTGCAAATATGGTTCTAAATTTTCCAACTAAGGAACTTATCTATGTTTCCTTGGATCTCTAAAAATTTTACAATCTAAATTTTCCCAAGAAATAAGTTACACCAAAAATTCCAAGGTGACCTATTTCATATTTCTTTAAGCATCATTTTGAAACCCTAACTTCCGCAAGTCATATCTTTGAAAGTGAAGTGAACTAAATATTATAACTTTTATTTGGGGTACCACTATAGGTCTTCACAAGTCTCTAAAAATTTCATAGTCTAAAAAAATCAAGAATGTAAGTTGTAGTGAAAATGTCAAACTGGCATATTTAAAAATGATTTTAGGACCAATTAAAAGCCCTAACTTTCATAGATCATATCTCCAAAATTGTAGTGAACCAAAATTTGAAATTTATACTTAAGATAAATTTATATGTCTCCATAGCTCTTTGAATATGTCATAGTCTAAAACATCCCAAAAAATAACTTATAAGGAAAATGTCAAATTGATCTATTTGAAACTAATGTCGAGCCTATTCAAAAGCCCTAACTTCCATAAGGAATATATTAGAAAGTATAGTGGACCACTACGTAAAATTTTCACCATATGTACACAAATATCTCACCTTGATCTTTCCAAAATATTAGGGTCTACAGCATCCAAGAAGAAAAATTATATAGAAAAATCCAAGATGTCTTTTTCACTCCATAAATCACATTTTTTCTCCAGCTTTAAAACATGAATATTATTCCCTAGATTCTCTTGTGGAACTCAAATTTCTTCTTTCTTGTATGATATACAATTCCTCTCATCTATCTTTTATTTGTAATGTTTTTTGTGTTCACTTATGCCACCAAATTATAAAACTAGTTGGGTTCACGTATACTTCCTGTCTTGACTAACACGGGGAAAATTTCAGGGGCTAATATTCGCAGGTGGGCTAATTTTCCATTCTTTTTCCAAAAAAATGATTTGTCATTTTCCACTTTTTTGAAAATTGATTCCCCCAAATTTTATAGTGTAAAAATATTTTACGCTAAAAAGTGCCAAAAATTTATATATATTAATATAAAATAATTATAAACCTAAACGTTTTTACAAAATATCATCAAAATTTTTATGACTTACATATGAACGGCTAGTAAGATTCGCTAAGGTTTCTAAACTTTAAGATAAGCTTCCATCCTTAAAATTTTCCATGGGCTGACATGAAATAATATTTCAGATATTCTCATTCCCATATTATTAAAGGGAGTGCCATATATGATTTGAAAAGTGTCAAAATAATTGTTTCAAATATATATCCTATTTTCACATTTGAACTATTCCTTAAATTAAAAAGTACTTCGAAGATTGAATATCCAAACTTGGCACAAATAAAACTAGGTATCCAAAGAATATTTCTGACAACATTCATATTGCAATCTTTATCTTCGTAATTTGTAGTCTCTCCCTAACTGTTACATTAATAACAATAGTATTCCAACAAGAATTACCTTTTCTTCTTTGGTCTACTTGTTCTACATCTAACCATAATGTTGCATGACCTTTCAATCTAGTTACAACATATTTCACTCTCTTTTCCTCATGAACTTATTTGTAGTTAAAATATTTTCCATAACATTGATCTAACTTATTAATTATTCAACATTGAAATTACTTTTGTAAATAGGTGCCTCCATATTGGGTGTGGCACTTAATCTGGACATCATATTCAACATCATTTCTTTAAATAATTATTCTCCAAGCTTCAAGTATTATTTATCATAATATTCTTCTTTCTTCCTGAAATTTCGTATGTTAGTTCTTTTTTTTTTAGTATTCCCTACGGATTGTAGCTTTGTTCAGATGTATTTTATCTCACCTACAAAAACCAAGTTTGCTACTTGTCTTCCTCAACCTATTAATTTCTGTATTTATCCCATTTTTCTCTCATAATGGGAACTCATGTTGTAATACCAAAATATGTTGTAATCACGATCATTTATCATATTCGTTGTCTCTCTTAGATTATCTGTCATTTTCTTAGCATGTGCACATGCTTCTTACAAAAAATTCCATATAATTGCAAAAAAACAATTAGTATAATTGGATTTATTTGCATGATCTACTATCAGACATATTATAATGTCAACCCATGAAGAAATCAAGATGAAATTCAACTCAAAATCTCCCCTAATAATTTTTTACCTTAGTATAGAAAAAGTTGGAAGTGATGATACTTCTTTTTAGATAAGTAACATCACCATCTATTAGGTTTTGGAATATAAATATTTTGGAACATAGACACATGAGGGTGGAAACGTGAAGCTGGGTTACACTTTTGTGAGAATTGAGGGTTGAAATTTTTTTCGGCAATAGTTCAGCCGAACATTTTAAAGATTTTGGCCGAAATATGTAATAGTTTGGCTGAAATTGTTTTTAAAGTTCGGCCGAACTCGTGATTCCGTTTAGACTGACGGCTTACTGACGGCGCAGGAAAACAGAATTTTTTCCAGAGATTGGAAAACTGACAATTAAATTTCGGCCGAACTTATATAAAAGTTCGGCCGAAATTTTACATTTAAAATAGTTCGGCCGAACTATTTGCTATAAATAAATCACCCACGAACTATTGTGGTTTACCGATTTCATTGTTCCCGCGTTTTGTCTCTGTCGCTGTTTTACCTCGTCGCCGCGCTGGTGTCCCTGTCGCTGTTTCTTCTCGTCACCACGCTAGTGTTCGTCACGGCCGCGCTGTTCGTTCATCGGGTATGTTGGATCATCACTATTTACCTAATAAGTAACACTGATTACATTTGTTGTATCTCTATGCTCTATTGGTCTAATGATTTTATTACACTAAAACAGGAGCTTAAGCTTAGTGTAAAGCTTGGTTCAATACTGTAATCATATTGATATGCTATGTTCTCACTATTACACATATTCAGGCTTATAACTCCATGGATATCATATAAGGATTCACATTCTTATTAGTTATAACTATCCCTAATAAAGAAGAGATCAGTATTACAGACCCTTATGACTCAACATGCTAAGGATATACAACCTTTCCGTATGGTTAATGTGACTAGTATTGACCTATGTTTAGAGTTCACATAGTAACCCTTTAAGGAATACTAGTATTATGCATAGTTAATCCTATTCAATGGTAATAGTTATGGAAACAAGATTCACCCTTGTCACAACAGAGCTCATATCTCTTATCCTTGTTGATCTCTTTGATTTGCCTCATATATGCATTGTTCATTTCCTTATATTCCCATATATATGATATGCT
Organism: Pinus albicaulis; assembly: GCA_034641835.2. Classification (NCBI taxonomy): domain Eukaryota; kingdom Viridiplantae; phylum Streptophyta; class Pinopsida; order Pinales; family Pinaceae; genus Pinus; species Pinus albicaulis. The sequence goes on along the minus strand of CM076575.1, from coordinate 1,516,305,778 downwards.
CATACAGTAAAGCTTCGCACAGTATGGAGAAAATAACGCAGAGATAATACCATGCAATCTGTAACTAGTATCAGTGCCATATTAGCTGAAATCAAAAAGGGTAATAGATAACCATAGCTAATGTATAGAGGAAAAGAAAGCTATTTCATAACTAGTAGTATCCCATATAAGCTAGTTGATGTCCGTAATGGGTTACTCGTAGTAATATGATGCAAGCTATTGAAACAAAGGTATATCACTATCTATGCAGCTTTGAACACCATGTATAAGCTAGTCTTGTAATAGTGGATCATAAGTCACTACATATTCAATACGATACGAATATGAAATAGAATAAGTAGTGTAAGTATTGATGATGAATCCTAGCATGCTTGATTATGTAAACACTGTAACTAGTGGTATTGATTACAGCTTCATAAATACCTATAATTAGTGTAATTATTCCACTTATTATGTAAATGACATGGATCTCTATTCCGTGTAAGCTCATTGTTACTAGTGTTCTATGTTGTATCTATACAGTAAGTGTGTTTTCTCTTTACTTCTTAGAGATAGTGTGCTCATTTATCATAGCTCTTGTATGATAGTAAGAGTTAAAGCCATGGTGTTAATACTGATAAGAGTAACATGAAAGCTCATTCTACATTGATTACTTAGGTTAATACTGATCTCATAGTAGTAAGGACATAGTTCTAGAGCTATCTTCAAGCTCATAGTATAACAAGTACGAGTAATGGAAGTTGAAACCAATGCTATCATATTAGGTGTTCTAAGCTTCCATAAGGTACAAGTATCATTAGTGCTCATGGGGTAACTGTATATCCATAATAGAGCTCTTTGTTAGTTAGATAAAGGGTATGTTTTATGGGTATGTTTTTATTTATTAATTAAAACAAAATTATTAGAAAATTTATTGCTTTAAGCCTTGGAATTTACAATCAAAATTAGAAAATGTATTTTTATCTAAATTATTTATGAAAAGTTTAATATTGTTTGATCTTCTCTGTACCATGTCCTTTTTACATATATCTAGAATAATATTATTTGTACCTAGTTTCTGGTTTTTTGTAACATTTTACTACCATAATCAAAATCTATAGAAATAATAATCTAACATTACAATATCTTGAAATGGAGCTAGCCAACTGAAATATAGTATTGCAAATCCCTTGCTAAGTTAGATGAGGAGGCTATGTATTACATATGGTCTTGAATGAGCATTTGGACTCTTTAGATATATATCTAAAGAGTCCAAAAGCTCATTCAAGACCATATGTAATACATAGCCTCCTCATCTAATACAAAGTCACACCTTAACAAAATTGTTAGATCCTTTTAAAGAAAACATGTCATATAATCAACTTTCATCGAAATATATGATAAAATCAACCCAATTTATGAAAAATAGTATACCATTTTTTACATTTCACATAATAAAAATAGATAAATATTACTTAAGTATTGAACTATAAAGATTTAACTACCCATAGAGAGATGGCCAAGTGATTGAGACAGGGCATCATCACAGTAAAAAACCAAGTACAAATTGTAGTAATCCTAGAATCATGCTTTACATAAGGTAAAATTGGGGAACTCATGACTTGTACTATATATAAAAAAACATTTACCCTTACCAAAAAATATATGATAAAAATTGACAAACTACATAAGCTTAAGCTTAAGGGGATATAATCCTTCTTGCCTTCCATATAGATAATGAAAATGATTTTTCCAAGTCTCATGTTGCTTCTCATGTTATTTTATAAACCTTGATTGGAAAGAAAAATAGGAAGGCAGAAATGTAAATATAAAACATAATGAAACACAACATAAGAAATAGAGAACATAATGAAACACACACATACATATCTCTAGACAATCAACACATTTATTTTCCTAGGAAATCCTTATGGGAGACTAAAAACCCTAAAAAGTAATGATGCTCTAGACTCCTTTTTCCCTAGGAAATCCTTATGGGAGAAAAACAACACTAAAATGTAAACATGCATTGAAACAACACACCATGATATTTCAAATTTAAAAATAATGGTTTGAGTCCTAGATAGCTTAGAATCCTATTTGTTTTCAAAATAAGGATGCACTCCCATTTGATTCTCATGATTAGGTTGTAATCATGAGGCTCTCGCTCCATAATGGACCTTCCCAAAATCTTGTGACGTCTTGTCACAAACAAAACCATCAAACTGAAAACACATCATGCAAGAAACATAGCTCGCTAACATATCATTTTTCTCCTTCAAAGAAAAAAAATTCACATCATGTGAATATCTCCATTTACTCTTACACATTGGTGTACAAAACCATCAACCAAACACAAATCGACAAAACATGCCTCTTCAAACAATCGACTCAAGTCAAATAATAGAGCTCAGATACAAATTTCCATATTTGTTGCATTTAAGTGTGTCAACGTAACTCTACTTTCAACATCTTGCTTCATGCAACATGCACCATACTTTGAATTTGCAAAGAAATTCATGAAACATCAAAATGCATCCAAGGCCTTAATTAGATAAGAAATCTAACCATCTGTTAGCAAACCATTTCAATGGTGCTTCTTTTAGCTACACTTCATCATGTGAATCATCTTGACCCTCATCGATTATGGAATCCTCTTTTCCATTCTTGTCGTTATCTCTTTCCACCACCTTCAAATGTTGTGGATGACTTGTTGGATACAAAGTCCAACACTTGTCCACAAGGTGACCTTTCTTATGGCAATGAGTAATAAACAATTGCATCTTATTTTCAACATCATCTTCCTTGTCCAATGGGCCTTTGACTTTTTGCCTCGTTTATTTAGAAAGTTTCAATGTGTATGGATATCTTCTTCCAACATCTATAAACATTATGATTATTCAAACCACAAAAGAAACATATGCAAGTTCTTTTATATATCTTATGTGAATATTTACCATATTTACCATGTTTATACCTTGAACATTCACCATTATCAATATAACACAACAAATAGATGATTCAATACAAATGTCACATAGAAGTCATATTTATCTCATGGGCCTTCAACTTAAATTATATATCTACCATTACATTAAACTATAGGAGATAAATCAAAGAAGCATTTGAATGTAAATTAAACATGTGTAACAATTATGTCCTTTAGTTCAATAAATATATAATAATTTGCAAATGCCATATCTAAGCTATATTTCATCTAAGTAGCTTTCAATTTAAACTTATATCTAATGTTAAATTATATAAAAGAATAACAGTAATCCAAACTTCAAAATAATATTTAGAGTTAGTATAAAATGTGACATAATTTTCCTGCGTGGAAAAACATAGTTACCAAGAGTTCAAAACTCATGCATTTGAATAGAAAGTGGGTATACGAATGAGCAAGTAGATTTTTTCTAGAAATGAGGAAGTGAAGGTTGATAGAGAGCCACACAAAATTGAAAATTCATACCTTAACAAAATTGTTAGGTCCTTTTAAAGAAAACATATTTAATCAACTTTCATTGAAATATATGATAATCTCAACCCAATTTTATGAAAAGTAGTATACCATTTTTTACATAATTTCACATAATACAAATAGATAAATTTTACTTAAGTATTGTTATAAAGATTTAACTACCCATTGATAGATGGCCAAGTGATTGAGACAGGGCATCATCACAATAAAAAACCAAGTACAAATTGTACTAATCCTAGAATCATGCTTTACATGAGGTAAAATTGGGGAACTCATGGCTTGTACTATAGATAAAAAAAACATTTACCCTTACCAAAAAATATATGATAAAAATTGACAAACTACATAAGCTTAAGCTTAAGGGGATATAATCCTTCTTGCCTTCCATATAGATAATAAAAATGATTGTTCCAAGTCTCATGTTGCTTCTCATGTTATTTTATAAACCTTGATTGGAAAGAAAAATAGGAGGGCAGAAATGTAAGAAATATAAAACATAATGAAACACAACGTAAGAAATAGAGAACATAATGAAACACACACATACATATCTCTAGACAATCAACACAATTATTTCCCAAGGAAATCCTTATGGGAGACAAGAAACCCTAAAAAGTAATGATGCTCTAGACTCTTTTTCCCTAGGAAATCCTTATGGGAGAAAAAAAACACTAAAATGTAAACATGCTCTACTCTCTCTTTTCTGGTATGGAAAATATGTTTAAGGTAATCTCTCTAGAGTTAGCTAAGACTTTTGGCGTGTAAGGTTGCTATAAAAACTTAACTTCATACATTTTTCTCTCTAACTTCACACTCCTAGTTCTATTTTCAACTATGGAACAAAATACAATAACACAAAATGGAACTCTTATTCCTCCTAGTGGCCAAGTATTTAACATAGCGTGATAGCCAACTAGGTGTAAGATTTGACTATGTCAACCATTAACGAGGTTTGTGATTTTAGACCTTTTAGAGTCTTGTTAAAATTCCACATGTAGCTAGCTTGCCATGCATGAGTAATGGGGCTAAGATGTCATTCTCTCGTACCATGGTGGTCAACATGATAGGTCAACTTACTAAAGGCATAAATTTTGAATGAACTTAGTTTGATGTTTTTCTTGCACCATTGGATATGTCTTTAAGTGTAGAATAATGGTCAAGATTTCATGCCACTAAGCCAAGAATTTTAAATTCAACTGAATTTTAATATAACCAACTAAATCCTGAAAAAAAAGAATAAAACAATTTATGTTAGGATTGTGGATTCAGGGATTGAAACAACACACCATGATATTTCAAATTTAAAAATAATGGTTCGAGTCCTAGGTAGCTCAGAATCCTATTTGTTTTCAAAATAAGGATGCACTCCCATTTGATTCTCATGATTAGGTTGTAATCATGAGGCTCTCGCTCAAGAGTGGACCTTCCTAAAATCTTGTGACGTCCTGTCACAAACAAAACCATAAAACTGAAAAACACATCATGCAAGAAACATAGCTCACTGACATATCATTTTTCTCCTTCAAAGAAAAAAAAATCACATCATGTGAATATCTCCATGTACTCTTACATATTGGTGTACAAAACCATCAACCAAACACAAGTCGACAAAACATGCCTCTTCAAACAACTGACTCTCAATTCAAATAATAGAGCTCATGTACAAATTTCCATATTTGTTGCATCTAAGTGTGTCAACATAACTCTACTTTCAACATCTTGCTTCATGCAACATGCACCATACTTTGAGTAAATGCAAAGAAATTCATGAAACATCAAAATACATGCAAGGCCTTAATTGGATAAGAAATCTAACCATCTATTAGCAAACCATTTCAATGGCGCTTCTTTTAGCTGCACTTCATCATGTGAATCATCTTGACCCTCATCGATTATGGAATCCTCTTTTCCATTCTTGTTGTTATCTCTTTCCACCTTCTTCAAATGTTGTGGATGACTTGTTGGATACAAAGTCCAACACTTGTCCACAAGGTGACCTTTCTTAAGGCAATGAGTAATAAACAATTACTAGTTATTTTCAACATCATTTTCCTTGTCCAATGGGCCTTTGACTTTTTGCCTCATTTATTTAGAAAGTTTCAATGTGCATGGATATCTTCTTCCAACATTTATAAACATTATGATTATTCAAACCACAAAATGAACATGTGCAAGTTCTTTTATATATCTTATGTGAAATGTAAGAAATGTAAGAAATATAAAACATAATGAAACACAACGTAAGAAAGAGAGAACATAATGAAACACACACATAAATATCTCTAGACAATCAACACAATTATTTTCCTAGGAAATCCTTATATGGGAGACAAGCAACCCTAAAAAGTAATGATGCTCTAGACTCCTTTTTCCCTAGGAAGTCCTTATGGGAGAAAAACAACACTAAAATGTAAACATGCTCTACTCTCTCTTTTCTGGTATGGAAAATATGTGAGTACAAAGAAAGATGTAATCTCTCTAGAGTTAGCTAAGACTTTTAGCGTGTAAGGTTGCTATAAAAACTTAACTTCATACATTTTTCTCTCTAACTTCACACTCCTAGTTGTATTTTCAACTATGGAACAAAATACAATAACACAAAATGGAACTCTTATTCCTCCTAGTGGCCAAGTATTTAACATAGTGTGATAGCCAATTAGGTGTAAGATTTGACTCTGTCAACCATTAACGAGGTTTGTGATTTTAGACCTTTTAGAGTCTTGTTAAAATTCCACATGTAGCTATCTTGCCATGCATGAGTAATGGGGCTAAAATGTCATTCTCTCGTACCATGACCTGGTCAACATGATAGGTCAACTTACTAAAGGCATAAATTTTGAATGAACTTCATTTGATGTTTTTCTTGCACCATTGGATATATGTCTTTAATTGTAGAATAATGGCCAAGATTTCGGCACAAGGGATAATCGTTTGACCCACAGAAATGTCATTTAATACCTCAAAATGACTCCAAAAGGTTTTAGACCCCAATTCTCCACCCACCATTAAAATGACCCTACAAGTTGATTCTTTCAGTTTTTTCACTCTATAAGCATCAAAATATATGACAAATAATATAATTATCCAATCTAGATAATTATTTAATAATTTGTTAAAATTATGAGTAAGATATACATCATGGAATTTAAATAAATAGCGTTAATTCATTGAACACCCTTGTACATGTTCCTTGTTGATACTTTGAAAGTAATAATTTTTGAAAAATATTTTGTTTATGGATTCTATTTTCCACATTCTCTCAACCATATCAAAAATCTTCTTATAATATTTGAAATCGAAGGTCTTTCCCATACCAAAGTATGTTCTTTTAAAACATGTTTTCTTGGTGATATGGGTGATTTAGAAATGATTGCGAGAGCGAAATTCCTTGAATTTAATATGTACAATATGTTTGGTTCATGCCACTAAGCTAAGAATTTTAAATTCAACTGAATTTTAATATAACCAACTAAATCCTGCAAAAAAATAATAAAACAATTTATGTTAGGATTGTGGATTCAGGGATTGAAACAACACACCATGATATTTCAAATTTAAAAATAATGGTTCGAGTCCTAGGTAGCTCAGAATCCTATTTGTTTTCAAAATAAGGATGCACTCCCATTTTATTCTCATGATTAGGTTGTAATCACGAGGCTCTCGCTCAAGAGTGGACCTTCCCAAAATCTTGTGACGTCTTGTCACAAACAAAACCATCAAACTAAAAAACACATCATGCAAGAAACATAGCTCGCTAACATATCATTTTTCTCCTTCAAAGAAAAAAAATTCACATCATGTGAATATCTCCATGTACTCTTACATATTGGTGTACAAAACCATCAACCAAACACAAATCGACAAAACATGCCTCTTCAAACAATTGACTCAAGTCAAATAATAGAGCTCAGGTACAAATTTCCATATTTGTTGCATTTAAGTGTGTCAACGTAACTCTACATTCAACATCTTGCCTCATGCAACATGCACCATACTTTGAATTTGCAAAGAAATTCATGAAACATCAAAATACATGCAAGGCCTTAATTAGATAAGAAATCTAACCATCTGTTAGCAAACCATTTCAATGGCGCATCTTTTAGCTACACTTCATCATGTGAATCATCTTGACCCTCATCGATTATGGAATCCTCTTTTCCATTCTTGTCGTTATCTCTTTCCACCACCTTCAAATGTTGTGGATGACTTGTTGGATACAAATTCCAACACTTGTCCACAAGGTGACCTTTCTTATGGAAATGAGTAATAAACAATTGCATCTTATTTTCAACATCATTTTCCTTGTCCAATTGGCCTTTGACTTTTTGCCTCGTTTATTTAGAAAGTTTCAATGTGTATGGATATCTTCTTCCAAAATCTATAAACATTATGATTATTCAAACCACAAAAGGAACATATGCAAGTTCTTTTATATATCTTATGTGAATATTTACCATGTTTATCATAATCAAAAGCAATTTGATTAAAGGCAAATTTATACCTTGAACATTCACCATTGTCGCCTTCTTGAGGAGGTGAATTTGATGAGGTAGTGGCTATCCTTTGAATACTAGCAATGAATTCAATGACTAGATAGAGCTTTCAACATCCTCTTCTTTGACATTCTCATTAGCTGCATGTTTATTAACATCTTCTTGCAAAGTGGGTGTCAAACTTTTCCATTCATCATGAACACAAACTTCACAAGCTTGAGGTAATGAACACGAAATAAAATTCCTTCTTGGAACAAATTCATGTGCCTCCTTGGCTTTTGAGCATTCTCCATGTTTTCCATAACCAAGACCCAAATAATTAGGCCCTTCCTCAACAACATTTGGCTCAACTATGCCTTGTACATGGTTGCCTTTAACCCTTTACTTTCATAGCACATTTTCATCAAAAAATTGGACCTTATTCCTCTAGTGGGAAGGGGTTTGTGTCAAGCTTTAAGTGTATTTTGTGAGAAATTTACGAGTTAATTAGCTTTTAAAAACTCTTGTACAAATAAAATGCAAAATTTTTATTTAGGAAATTTTTTTCCCTCAATCCAAATTCCGATCATTGGACATGTAAGAGGAAGAAAGAGGGAATTCACTTTTCAAATTCTAGACCTTGTCTAAACCAAAATAAACTAGAGGTTTGGTTTTCAAATACATTCACTTATTTGGAAAAGTTATAGCTACCAAAAGTCAATATGCCAATCTACCTCCCAAGAAATACATTTAGTACACCACTAGTTAGTTTTTTTGTCTTCCTATATTCTTTATCAACCTCTTCTAGTGATTCTTGAAAGGTGGATACTTAAATCCTTCCTAAAAATTTGAGCTCTAAAATGAGATTCCAAGCCTAATTTCATAAAAAGTAAGTTGAGGATGATCACATTGACTTGCTTGATGACATGTCTATGAAGATTAACTACCTTGAACTATTTTTTTGCGTAGGAAAAGAGACACATTCCCATGTCCGAGCATGAAAAAGTTCTTTGATATTGTTAATGCCTCTAGTGTTTACTTCTACAAGTTCTATAGGCAGAGTCTGTAAAGGGCCAGGTAGCCTTTGGATCTCATCTTTTATGAAAGGTGACATATCTAGTAAATTCCCCTACAGTCAATCTCTGGAATGGATCTAAATAGAAGTTCTTCATTTTAATATCCGTAAAACACAACAATTTTAAGGTAAACTATGTACATGTGTCATTTCTCCCACAAACTAAAGTGTATAAGTAGTAAATTTTATACCAAGTGTGTTCCCACCATGTAAAGCACAATTTGGTGAACTTATCATTTTTATAATATCTTTTTCGATTAAATTTAGTTTCACACATGATCAATTATTGCTTTGAAAGTTGTGTTCTACATAATTTGTGTACACTAAATTAAAAATTGATTTTTTAAAATCTATTTTGTGTAAATGTCGACCAATAGATATATATCATGGAGGATGAACAACAAAGATCAGCCGAATCCCATATGGAGGTTCAGGGATCGGGGAATGTTCACGGTATTTAAATATAATATTAAATCTCCATACATGTGTGTACATATGGAATTGATTTTTTTATTAACTTTGTGAGTTAAATTAGTTGTTAATAAGTTTCATATTTTAATTTTTAGGAGGTAAGAGGAGAAGGGTTTCAACTCCATCCATGGAGCATGGCCAAGGTTCAACCGGTCGAGGTATGAGTGGTAGCAGGTTGCGGGAAGGGGGTGATATTTATTCCCCCGAAGGCCAATCAACCGTTGCTGGTTCTCAACAGGGTCATTGTGGGTTTGTTTCTCAGCAGCGTCATTTTGGGGTTGGTTCTCAGCAAGGTCATGTTGGAGATGATGTTAACCAACAACATCAAGGTTGCCATCAATTTCAATATTTTTTCATTAAATTTGTACAACTTTTTTTACACGTGTTTTTTCTAATATACGAAATTTTATATATATTGATGCAGAGGCCGAAAATGTTCGAGCTAGTGGTCAAAATAGATGCAAGGCAGCTCGCTACATTCAAGAAGAAGGTTGTCAACCCAACACAACTTATCCGGCTAAGATTACTGATATACCATGGGAAACCAACATGGCGGAATGCACCTTACAAAGGTGTGAAAGCCTTCATGCAAAATTTCAAAGAGATCTCATGGCTTTGTCTCTACCTGCTGAGAGTAGACAAAGCCTTGAAATAGTTACACATTCATTGGGTGAAATGGTAAAGGTGTACAGAAATTTGGGGCCAACGACTGATTCGTTTGTAGAAATGATGAGAAAGAGAAAAGAAACAGTGATAGGTCCCGATAAATGGCAGGACATAAAAAAAAAAGTTACAAGAGCAGAGGCCAAGTCAATGTTTAATTATAAGGAAGGGCCAAAAAGAAAAATGTTGAAGGTGTAGTATTTCAAGCACCCAGACAAAGCTAGTTATTTGTATGATCGACATCTTGCGGCCTTTGGAAGGCTTCCATGGAACAATGAGGTTCCTGTTTATTTTGCACAAATGTTTTATGCAGAATTTTTTTTGGGTATGAAACCCGACTACTACAATGACCTTCCTTCAGAATTTTTTGGCCCGGGGAGAGGTCGATTATATCAATGTAAGGGCGCTAAGCGAGATGTGGAGTTGCCTCGCCCTGAGCCGCCATTGGTGAGTTGACCGTTTCGAGTCGAAACTTTGCGATCAGAGATAGATGCGACTTCTCAAATAAGTCGAGAAGCAAGCGATGTTATGATCGACAATGTTCATAGCAGATTGAGTGGAGTCGATCTTTGTTTAAATCGACAAAGAGCAAGTGAAAATGCACGTGCCAATTTTGTTTATCATACAGATGAGGAGATTTACAACATGAATGTTGAAGATCTCTGAACATATGCAATAAATTGTCGCAATGGTCTGCAAGACCTAATTTTTCATGAGGAAGAGGGCACCAGAACGGTATGTGTTAGTGACCTTAGGGTTTGAAATTATTTTTACATATACATGTGTACAATTTGTAATAAATACATGTGTATGTACATGTATACATTTATTTGTATGCGTACATTAATATAACAAAAATGTATGATTATATGTTAAAAAACCATTTGCAGTTCTCAGGCATGATGCGTGACAAAAATGTTAATATCACGTTTGGGACCTCTGCTTCAAACAATGCAGATGAGTCTGACCATCATGATATGTTGGAAAATGCTAGTGTTTTTTAAGTGACTCTAAAATAAATAATTGTCGCCACACATGTACATGTATGTATATATATAATTTGATAAAAAAATTTAACAGGTACCGATTCCGTCTGATGTTTTTGGGATGGAGGTACCTTCTTCTTCCTTGGGAGATGTACCTTCTACTTCCTTGGGAGATGAGCCACAAGTATGGACAATTTTTCACAAGTTTAAAATTTATGTTTAAAAGTTTTATATATATATATATATTCTACCTCAAAAGTTCCATTAAAAATTGAGATATATATATATATATATATATAGAGAGAGAGAGAGAGAGAGAGATCTATATTTTGAGTTATTTAAAATTTTTTGAATTTAGGTTCCTATAGAAGATTTATTTAATCCGCGGACTCTAGCGACGGAGATAGGAACATCCACAACATTTGAACAAGTTGTCTTTAGTTCCTTTTTTTAATATTATTGAAAATAAGTTTATATATGTACACGTGCATTTTCATTTGAAAGTTTTTAATTTATATATATATATATATATATATATATATATATATATATATTTAACTGTACATGTATATTGTACAGTTTACCACTGCAGATGTTTCTATGGGAGAACCTGTTCATCAAATGGAGAGGGAACCTTACGAGGTATTGCATGATTTTTTTGTTATATTTTGTTTTTTACATGAAGTTCTAGATATATATATTCTCATTCATTTTTAAAAATTCAAATTTTACTGTTCAAGTACATGTGCATTGTATATGTAGGTTTCCTATTCACAGGATAGGGCGCAGACTGAGACCCTAGTAGGGAAGATGCTAGATCCTCCGTTTGATGGACATGATTTACAGTAGATTTGATTTCAAAATTTAGATGGTTTTAAAATTTGTTAAACTTGATACAGTTTGATACTTGTGAGATTTACAATTTTTGGACATATTTTATTACATTGTTATTATATAATTTGTTTTATTTAACTTTTGGATGGTTTTAGTACTTTTGGCATGTGAATGTGAAGTAATGTTGTCATCTGAATTACATTTGGCATGTGATATTTAATGTTAAATTTTTTTGTTGGATCTAGTTGAATTATAATTGGCATGGCATGTGAAGTTTTTAAAACTCAAGTTTTGGATGGTTTCAATCTACATTTTGCATGTGATATTTAATGAACTTTAAATGTTTAATGTTTTAATGTTGCACAATATATAATCAGAAGGGTTTTAAAACTTAAAGTTTTGGATGGTTTCAATCTACAACTTAAAGTTTTGGATGGTTTCAATCTACATTTGAACATGTGGTAAATTGAAATTATGTTACTTGTAACAAGAAAATCCCCATTGATTTCATTGTATATGTTGATTTCTGATTTGATATAATTGCATGTATGATCGTACATTACTTGTAAAGTCATTGGATTAATAGTGTTCATTGATTTCAGTGTAAGCACAAAAAGTTATTGACAATGTAGAATGATTTTTGTGTTATAATAATTAAACCTAATAATATTGGAGAGCAAGAGAGATAAGGTATAGTGTTTACTACAGGAGTTTGAGCTAAATATTTAAATGGTTTATGATTTATGATTTTTACTTTTTTTAATATAATCGATACGGAAAGATGACAAAACTAATAAGGGTGACAATAAGAATAGAAGAAGAAAATATTTTAAGATTGATCACAATAAATGCTATTTGTAAGTGATTACATTCTAATTATTCACATTCTATCATTCAATATTATTACATTGTCACTTCGCACTCAAAAATTATATTTGAACATTTTCCATTATTAAAGTTATTCTACAATATTTATCATCTCAACAAATTGAGGTAACTAAGAAAATTTAAAATTAAAATGACTTGATAAATCTCAAACATATTTAGCATATTTAAAATGGTTTATCGATAGTTTTTCCTTGGTTTCACACGACTGAAACCAACCTAGATCCATCTTAACTACGGATCTATAAAGTGCCGAGAGGGATCAAATCTCTCGAGGTGCAAACCTTTCCTCAAGTTTTGCACTAAAAAAAGAGGTTTGCACCTCTAGATATTTGATCCCTCTCGGCGCTTAATAGATCCATAGTTATGATGGATCTAGGAAAATAACTTTCTAAAAATAAGTAAGGGAAAAGCAGCATAGGGAACAATTAGGACTAGATTTAGGGCATAGGGAACAATTAGAAGTAAATTTAGGAACATGTGATAGTTGGGTGAGATAAAATCATATTTTAATAAAATAATGGGAATTTGTAGGAGAGACAAATAGTGGATATGACATGTATTTAGGTGAATAATCAAATTTATGGAATTAAACAATTAATTATTTTTGTATGTGAAAACAAGATTCACACCTAATCCTCACCTAAAAGACTAAATTAAACACATTATTATTAAGGGGACGAGGAGCTTTCTAGGTTTTGAGCCCCCCATTGTTATATGAGTGTCGTAATGGCATTCCATGTATTTTTGTGAGAACTTATTATATTGTGATATTCTAATTACGAAATAGTGATCTTGAGTACACGCTGGATAATGTAGTAGATAGGAACTTTTTGATAAGGGGAGATTAGGGATGTGACCAAATTCCTATCAGTGAAAAAAAATTTCTTCACCTTCCTATAACTCCATTGTAGCTTTGGGGGCCAAAGGTAAGAAGAGTAGGTCATGGAATTTCTTGGGTGAAAAACCAAGTAGGTCACCAAATTTGGTCTAGTGCATTGGAATTCATTAAAGAATTGGTCATTGGAGCTACTTCAAGCTAGGAGTGAGCATCGTCACCAACCTACATTGAATATTTTACACTCCCTAGGGTGAATGATACTTTAAATTGATTGACAGTCCAAGACTTTCGAATTTTTTTGAATGCCAAATGATCTTACAAAGCTAGTATTTATAATATCCTAGTAGGTCATTCGGTGACAACTTTTACCGGAAACTTGAAACAAAGAGAATCTATCCTTGGCTAGGACATCATGTAAGATGCCTTCCATAAACAGTAAAATTGTACTTAAAAGATGAGATTCGGGAAAGTGGGGACAACCACTTGTTATCTCGTCCGTTGGAGGCTAGGCCATATGGGGACCAAATCTGACCTTACAAAATAAAGTGAAATAATTTGTACTATACGGTCGGAAAACATATACAAGAACAATCAATTCCATTCTATAATATATATATATATATCCAATACATATAACATTTTTCATCAATGCACATGTATATAAAAACTACTTTCAATTGATACTAGAGCACGTGCTTGTACCCAAACAATTTGTAACATGTGCAAACCACAAATAACATAAGCAGCTCAATTTTTAGTTGAGTACTAGAAGTTCTAAAACATATTTAATCCAAAGATAATAAATTGTTGGACACTTCACTCAAAAAAATTCTAATGGAATTCCATCCTCAATAATCCATTCATGATCGGATTTTGACATTTTCCATTTCTTAATTTTCGATTTTTTCTTTGATTGAACTTCTATCAACTTTATGCGTGCTGCACACACCAAGTGACTATATTAACAACTTATGGAATCAGGTTCATAGTCTTCAAAGTAAACAAAGTCTCCACTTTGATGAGTTTGTTTGAAAAAATAACCTTTCAGTATAATAGACCCTCTGTCATACTGAAATCCGTGATCATTTTAGTCTTGTAATAATTTCATTTTTCGTTCAGTGCAACGCATCAAATAATACTTCACATTTTCATCATTGTCAATAGGTGCAATTACAGCAAAAACATCTCCTACACAATAAAATAAATTTAAAATTTAATTATGCATATTTAAATTTATTTCTAGATCTTTAAATCATTAGAAAGTAATTCAAATGTTACCTTCTCTAACAAGATCAGAAACTCGATCACCATCGGATGATATTGTAGTTTCCTCTGAATCCATTTCTTCAAACATTTCAACAGACATTTTTCCCTTTGTATTTAGCTCTGTATGTTTCCAATCGTTCACATACATTTTTTTTTCACAAACGTCATTGGATTTTGTGTTGTCTATGAAAACATCACAAAAACAAGAATATTTTCTTTTATCCAATGCAAACACATTTGTGGACAACTTTGTTTGAATTGAATGCAATTTTCGAGTCCCTTTTATTGTTTCAAAGTCATTTCCAATTGATCTATCTACGTCTCTGATTCCAATATGCCAGAAAAACCTTTATATGGAAAATTAGAAAACGAATTTGTAAATATGATATCAAAATGCAATTAAAAATAATCATTGCATGATAAATGTACAATGTTTAAAATTAGATTTCCAATATAAATTAAATTGAATGTAACTTCACACTTCTCTTGATGGGTTTTTCTCATGGCTTAGAGTAGCGATGCACCATTGAACAACTTGTTCAGCATTCACAAGTCGGCGTGCTGAGTGGTCCATTTGATATCTTCGAAGTACTCGTTTTATGCATGCTCCTGCACCGTCATGTTCAACTCTTCCATGGCCAGTCTCAAAGAAATTCCAACAATGTTTAATGCATGTTTTCTTATGAAGACAACACAACCAAAAGAATGATCGTGCAGATTTGAATTGACCTGCACATCCGTCTGACCATATCCAATGTTCATTGAATGTTATTCCATGATATTTCAATGAATCATAAATTCTTCCAAAACAATGTTGTACAAAACATGTATCATGTGTACGATCGTCACTGATATAAAAGTGATATTCTTTAATTATATGTCAATTTTCACTCATTCTTTCTATATGATCGACATTTTTTTCAACATGTCTATATAGAATATGGACGAGCATGGAGACTTGGTCAGAATGATAGTATTCACTCTAAATTTCTTTTTGTGGAACAAATGTGTAGTTTTTTGCAAAATCAATCACTGACAAAATGGTCCCTGGTGGAAAAAATTCACGAGATTTTTTGAATTTCAAGTCTTGCCATCGAGCTCTATGGGAATGCTTGGTGTATTTGTAAATTTCTGCCTCAAAATTTCTCAAAAAGTCTATCACAAAAATTTCGTCTTCTAGTAATTCAATTCTTTTAACACTATTTTCACCTTGAATCGATGTATCGATATATTCATATCTCTTCCATTTCACTTTCATGTTGGAAAATGATTGATCATTTATATCAATATGATATTTGTTTTGAAATTTAGTCAAATTTCCACAATCATCGCATTTTTTACCACCAACACATTTCTTTTTGTAAAATAGTTCATCACTTTCTCTTTCACATAGAATTTGAGATATGAATTCACGGATAGTGGAAGGAGGAGGTGAATCCTTCCATAATGTTCTACCGAAATCAAGGAATGTGTCACAATATAACTCAAATTCCACATGATAACGGCAACAACAAGTGTCGCGTACGGTGATAGGTTTTACATACCATGGTTTTTGTTGAACAAAAGCACTGAGTGAAACATGAATTTGACGATTCTATTTTTTGAACTTGTTGAATAACTCTATCTGAGTGGTTTCCAAGAGATGTTTTTCATGTTCTTCGTACTGATTTCGTGCTATTCTTCTTCGCATCACATGTCTTGCAGTTGGTGAAACACGCGAATTGTTCTTCCAATATTCATATATTATTTTTTTAACATTTTCTCCAAGTATATCTTTGTATGGTTGCCTACAAATAGCTCTCCAACAAGTGAGTTCATCATTTACATCTATTTGTAGTCGAAATTTTTGATGTTTGTGCAGATTTTTTCATGAGGTTCCCAGTGCTCGTGCCATAGATGTTATCAAATGATTCTCTTGAGTACTTGGTGAAACTATTGCCATCTGTATTCCTCTACGTATATTTGAAACATCTTTATCTCTAGATCTCTTAATTGACTTTATAACACTACTCATATTTTTTATCACCTCTTCATTCATTTTTTTATCTTTGGTTGATGTTCGAATACCCAATAGTGTCGTCGCTTCTTTTAATTTCCTTAATGATAGGAGACCTTTCAACATTTGAGCATGAACTGTCACTTGCTCATTTAAGAAATACTCTTAAAAAATTCAGTTGACACGATATCGTATAACATGGTCAGGTTTTTTATCTCCATATGTGTGAGTGTCAACATTTTCTAACATCTCATTATTGATAGTGATTTCATCTATACATATTCGAAAAAATAGTACATATTCAATAAATCACTAAATTAATAACTATGTCAATAAATATTAGGAAAATTTTAAATATATCAATATATCATAATATTTACATTTACATACCCGCTTCAATTTCTGCTTGAGGTTGATTTTCTTCTTCAATATTTTGAGGAGTATCTCTGTCTGTTTACATTAAACAAAATATTTTTCAAACTAGTTCATCAAGTAAAAATTAAGCTTCACATTTTACATTAGGAAAATTTTAAATATATCAATAGATCATAATATTTATATTTACATAACTGCTTCAATTTCTACTTGAGGTTGATTTTCTTCTTCAATATTTTGAGGAGTATCTCTGTCTGTTTACATTAAACAAAATATTTTTCAAACTAGTTCATCAAATAAAAATTAAGCTTCACATTTTACATTGGGAAAATCTTAAAAGTATATCAATAGATCATAATATTTACATTTACATACCTGCTTCAATTTCTACTTGAGGTTGATTTTCCTCTTCAATATTTGAGAGGGCTTCTAACTTTCTTTTGTGAGATTGTCTCGTTTCTTCTCTACGTGCCTCAGGGTCTCTTTTTCGATCATATTTTCTCGAAAAAGTTCTTCAATTTCCCATGATAATAGGGTATGAAGTTCAAAAAATTTCCTTAAGAAAATTAGACAATAACTCAATTACAAAAAATATGACAAAATATTTAATTTAAAAAAATTCAGTGTAAATTTTTTGTAAAAAATACATACTCCAATCCAAAACACACACTTTAAAAAATTCAAGAGAAAAATGTTTTATAAAAATGAAACGAAGCTCAAAATATTTACTTCAACTCAAAACACGTACATACCTCCAAGAAATGTCTTCCAAAAAATCAATTTGCTTCCAAGAAATGTTCTTAAACCCAAACTTTGAAGAAACCTCCAAGAAATGTCTTCCAAAAAATCAATTTGCTTCCAAGAAATGTTCTTAAACCCAAACTTTGAAGAAATTTTTTTGAACCCAAACCAAAATCTTTATAAAATGAGATGAAGTGTGCGAAAATTGTGAATCATTTCGCCACAATTTATATTGACGTGAAATGTGTTTTAGTAGGGGGCTCCGCAAAATTTTCCAGCCGACGGAGAGTTATACAATAGTTCAGCCGAACTTCTGGTCAAAAGTTCAGCCAAACTATTAAGACGTTAGATTTAACGAACCTTAAGTGGAAAACATAGTTCGGCCGAACTTCGACTAAAAGTTCCGCTGAACTAACGCGTCACCAATTACGCAAAAACCAGGCTCTGAAAATGGTTCTGCAACTTTGGACTGATTAAACTCCATGAAAGGTTGTTAATTAACTGTCGGAACCAAGACAAGCATTTTCAGAATTGAATCTACTTTCAAGAAATATAACTTTTATGGAATTTCATAAACGTTTATTAATTTTAATTATTTTTCTAATAAAATGGGTGCAAACAATTTCTGAGGGTCATTGTGATTCAGTGAAATCAAAATTTTGTATCTCGCAAAAAACATTGTAAAAAAAATTGGAAAAATTATGGGGCATTACATTGGTCCATCTTCTCTAATGGGTAGCTTTTAGATTTTTAGTTTATAACTTATATGTTAAGAAATTTCTTGCGACGCAAAACATATCCAAAATACGCAGTTTTTCATATTGGACCAGTTCAAAAAATTCTAGTAATTATGATATGCATCCATTAGCTTTGTAAATATGATGAAAACAAAGTAGACTCTGTCTAGATTGTTGTAACACATTTTGTTTTTTCAAAAACACAAATTTTCAATGAATACAACATTGCGTCATAGCATGACTTATGAATCCTTTGATTGTTAAGAAACACTAAGTTGACATATCAAATCTGCATAAAAAAATTTCAAAAAATAAGTAATAGAAAGATAACAAAATTTCTCACAACTTTTATTTTTATCGCAAAATGAAATTCTACACAGAAAAATTGTTATAGTTTGCAGAAAGTTGAAGAACCGAAAAAAATGAAATTTTTTTCTCAAAAAGGGCAAAAAGTGTAACCCAGCTTCACATTTTCACCCATGAGCGTCAAACACATTTCAAAATGCTTGACATGAGTTGGTCTTGATAGACATAAAATTTCATGATGTTTTCCAAGCTTCTGTGGTTGTTAATTGAAGAATATCAATTCAGATTATCCACAGTATTAACAAAAATTGGTTGACGTTTTGAATCCCAATGGGGATCCATCTTAAGGATAGGTTGTGAATGAGAGCTTGAGAGGAGAAAATACGAGTGTTAAATAGTGAAAAAAACTAATTAGACTAGCAAAGTCGACCATTCAATTAATTTATATATATAAAATAGTATTATCTATATATATCTATATATATATATATATATATATAATTTTTTGATCATATTTTTTATTATTATTTGATGTCATGGTAGATAGAAATATTTCTCCTAATTAAAGTATGTTCCCCAAAATATTAAAATATTGGTTATTGGGGACTTCTCTAGTGTACAATCTTTTCCACAATTTTAGTCCAATACAATATGGAACCTTGTAGTTGGAATCTTGAATTGTTAGGTTTTGGAAGATCGAGATACCACTTCATTAAGAGTTCAGATATCAGATGATTGAGTTTTAGAGTTTTAGGATACCACGAAAAAATAATTTTGTTAAAAGACCCAAATTTTGTCGTAATACTAACATAAATGTTATGTAAAAAAATATTTTATTAAATTTATGTGTCAAGTATTCATTTTCAGGATTTCGATATTTCTAATTAAAAAAAAAGTTATAGTAAGTTATAACTTGCGACAAAGAACTTCACTCTAAAAGTTTATGATATTGGGAAAAACCTTCTGTAGTTAACAATCTTTGACAAATCACAACTCTTCTACCTAGTTGTTTACTTCAACCTCAAATTATGAAATCACACACAAATATACATGAATCAATTTATAGAAAAATTAATATACGGAATCATATCTTGTGACTGTAGCCGAGAGACATTCTAATTTTTAAACTCTATTAACTGATATTTAAAAAACTTACAGAGTATTCATAATAGCTCATCTATTACACACATTGGAATATCATTCCCCCCGCTCTATACTATGCTCTCATTTTTATATAATGTGATCACACAAGATATTATAAAGAATCTAAACTATTTGTCCTAAACAATATCTATTGAAATCAACTAATTCTAGAAATATCTTAACAAACCTTTAACTCTTATTAATTTTACTAACAAATCTAGTAATATAAAATTATTTGTATTGTTTCTTGAAAAGAGGATATATTTTTCAAACCCTCATAACAAACCATATCCTTCTAGAACTATTACCTCTTAGGAGAATAATAAAATTGCAATGATAAATGACTATGAGGAACACAACTTACTCTCATAAGTCCTAAGACCCTTTTGAGGTAAATTGTTGACTCGATTAGAAGATATACTCATGTATCAAATCTATTCTAAGATAACATGGTACTATGAGGATATGTTAATGATGAGTTCAAGAATAATATTTAAGAATTGAATCCCAATGGAGAAGAAAAAAACATTTCTTCCAACTATGCAAAAAATATTTAGTTCACAAGTGTTGTGTGTGTGTGTGTGAATTTTTTTATTGTATTTTATTTATACAAAAATTTAAAACTATGGGAATGTTAAATTTTTAAATAGTTTTTTATTATTCTTTTTTTTCAAGTTGTCTATGTCCTCCAGAGATGACTATAGGCTTAACCTTTCACTTCAGAAAGCATGTCCTAAGAGAATCCAAGCCATCAAAATCACTTGGGGATTGCACCGAGTCTGAGACACCAGTGACCTTCATATAATGAAGTGACTTAACACTACACCCCATCACCATCTATTCTACACATCGTGCGATACTATTTTAATTTTTTATTCAAATTTATAAAATATATAATTTTACATAATCCTATTGATCTAGAACACTTTTTCAAATTCTTTTCACACATAAAACTAAAATGCTGAATAAATATATGAAATATCTTACCTTCTTAAGGTGAGATACACTATATTAGTTTTAGTGTACATTAATCATCGTCATCGTCAATAAAATGATTGAAATAAAAATATAAAAATATATATTAACTAACACAAATGTTATTCCATGTTGTGAAACCAGCTCCAAGAATAGAGGAAAAGAGATATCAACGCCTTGGAAATAAGCCACTTCGAGGGGGAAACCTCCAATACATTACATGAATGAACAATTCTTGGATGCTACAAATTAAAAAACCTCCTTTCTATATATAGGAGTCCATAGGGCCACAATGTAATCTTAGTGGGGCCACAATGTAATCCTAGCCGACCTAGCAATAATAATTTAAGGGCACAATAATAACAATATGGGAGTTACAGGGGTACAATAATAACAATAAGGCGGTTACACTAACAACACTAAGGGACCATACTAGTAATATAGGGACCTAACATGGCCCTCTCCTTCAAAAAAGTGTTGTCCTCAATGCTTGAGTAGCGCTGGGTGCTTTTGTATAAAATTCTCATCTTCCCATGTAGAATCTTCAGTGGGTAAGTTCTTCCACTTGATGAGATACTCTGAAATTGATCGATTTCATAGCTGTCGAGTTCTTGTTTTTGTGACAATTTCAAGTTCCAATATGATTTTTCCTTCCTCATCAAGTTCTGGCAATATTGTTTGAACTAGAATATTTTCACCTGTAACCTTCTTTAAGCATGAAACATGGAAAACTGGATGCACTGGTGAAGAATCAGGAAGCTCCAATTCGTATGCCATATTACCAATATTTTGCAACACCTTGTAAGGACCATAGTACTTTGGCAATAATTTATTATCCTTCTTAGCTTGCTTGAGGGACATTTGTTTGTATGGTTGTAGCCGTAAAAATACCCAGTCTCCTACATCAAAACTTCTCTCGTTGCGATGTTGATCTACCTATTGTTTCATTCGATTTTGTACCAAATTCAGATTATCCTTTAAGAGCTGGAGAACTTGTTGAAGCTCGATGTGATCTTCCACTACTTCAACCTTTGAATTTTCTCTTAAAGATGATGTGATGGGCAATGGATGATGTCCATAAAGTGCCATAAATGGGATTATTTTTGTTGTAGTATGGAAGGAAGTGTTATACAACCATTCAGCGAGAGGTAACCACTTGACCCATTGTGTTTGTTTATCAGATACGAAAAAAATAAGATATCCTTCCAAACATTTATTTACTATCTCAATTTGACCATCAGATTGAGGATGATAAGATAAGCTATGAGCTAATTGAGTACCCAAACAATAAAATAACTCCGTCCAAAAATTTCTAGTAAAAATGGGATCTCTGTCGCTCACAATAACCCTTGGGTTTCTGTTACACCATTTTTTGGTCATCTAACCTGTTATCATTAGATGGACCCAAGTACATCATGTAAGCCCAATTTTACTCCAAGTAAAATTGCTTTCACTATGAAAATAACTTAGTAAATCCATTTATTAAGTTGTTTATGGTCTAAACAGGAAACCCCATAAGGAAATATTAAATAAATATACATTTGTTTGATTTTTCTCAAGAAATAATTAGTTAAACAGGAGTTTAATTAATATTTATGGTTATATTTAACCCAAAACAAGAAAACTATTTAGATAAATCATTATTTATCTTATTATTTTCTAAGAATAATTGTTTAAATCTTATTTAAATAATATTCTTTGTTAAATATGACTAATTCACCCTTAAATAATTAAACAAATCATTATTTATTTGATTATCACTCAACCATATCCTTAAAATGATAAATAAATCATTTATTTATTTATTATTACTTAATCACATCCTTAAAATAATAAACAAATCATTTATTTATTTATTATTTACAAATAAGGGGATTTGACTCAAGTCAAATACCTTTTCCCTCCAACAAATATAATAAAATATTCCACGAAAGTTGGATCTAGATTTGGTTAATAATATTTAATTATGCACCAAGATCTAGACTAACTCAATATTTTGTTATAAATATAAAGGTTTTCCCATTCATTTGTCACCTTTTGTTGCCTAAAGATCACTATGGATCTCAACTATTGGTCTAGCTATTGATCCATTATCATAGCCATATTTTTCCATTTTTGTCTGGCTTTTCTTCACCATCAAGAGAGAGGAATTCTAAATCTGAAGTGCTGAGGACTTACAAGAACCCATGCCATTGAGGAGAACAGGGAACACCCTCTTGTGTTTTCCTCCTAGGTGCCATTAATAAAAAATTCATTGGATATTTTCTTGTCTTGTCTATTGATCTATGGAGTAAATCTTATTTTTTTACTGTTTAATGTCTTCTAATGCATAGATATATATTTTGGCAGCATTGGTATTGATCATCTAACTGAAGATCTGAAGATATTAGTAGTCATTTCTACTATTAGGGATGTTTGTTATGCGCAGCTAAAGTGTTCTTTTCGTTGGGGTTTACCATTACAACCACTGTCATTTTTCTGATCCTTGCATATCCAGCTGCTTCAAACCCTAGGATTTATTTTCAGCGCCTTGTTTTGCTTATTATTGATGTTTTTTTTAACCCATAAAACCCTAAAATGATAAAAATTCTAACTTCCGCGTGTTTTCAGACCCATTGCCCAGGTGACAGACATCAGCCGCAGCTGAGACGACACATTTTTATAAAACCTACCACCGAGAGTGCCGGAAGTGCAGGTCACACTTTTCTGCCCAAAACCTATGAACTGGACCTCCAAGGTGCACTTTATAGCCTAGAAAGTGCGACCTCTGTTGAAAATAGGACAAAAACTGCGACCTGGACTTTCTGCAAGGATTTTTATGAAAGTTTTTTGGGTTCTGACGAGCCTCTGTTCAGGGTTGTCTAACCTCTGTTTCCACCCATTTTGGACCTGTATTTGTTTTTTTTCACTCAAATAAGTGGGAACCTAGCCCCCTAGGGCTTCAGTACCCTCCACTTTTTGTGGAATATTATTTACTGTTGCAGGTTGTTTGAAATTTCGAGTCTTCAGCCACTTTTTTAGATCTAATACCTCATCTTCAGATCCACTTCAGATTGACTTGTTATCCATTCAAATCTCCTCTTTTAGATTTTTTTGCGTTTTACCTTGTGGGGCACTCCACTTCCTTCCTAGAGATAGCCTTTCACCACCTATTTTTACAAAAAATTTCCTTTTATTTGTTGTTGTTTTCTGCACCACTTTCCAGCAGATTTTATTTTTTAGATCTCTCTCCCTCTCAACCCAAGATCTATTAGCCTATTTATTGTGTTTAGACTAGTTTTTTACTCACCTATATACTAGTTATTGAGAGGCCCACCGTCTTGGGTTTAAATTATTGCATTATTAGCTATTTATTTTCTGTTTTGTAGGCCTATATACTGTCATTTTCAGGGTTCTTTATAGCTATACAACAACACTTTTTCTTTTTCTCTACAAATTTTTGGGTTTAAAAATTAAAATTTACACACTTTTGCGCACACACAGTAAGTGAAAAAGGGCTTAATTAACACCACCAAGCAAAGACTCTAAAACATTAAAACCATTTGATCTTGCACCTCTTTTCCTTTGTTTCGACATTGCAATCACATGATTCTATACCTCCCTACCCTTGTTGGTATCTTTTTCCCTTGTTTCATGTTTATTTCGTCACCATTGTGCCTCCAAGGTGTTTATCTCGGAGAATTCTTGGCCTTCATCCTCAGTTTCTGGTAGGAAGACTTACTCCTCCATGTAGGGTTCGAGTTAGTCCTCCCTCGAGTCCACACACCGACTCTTCTTCTAGTCCTTTGGGTTCTCCTTTCACCTTCAGTTCTCCTCCTGACACCTTCACCATGTCTGGTGCAAGACTTGCTACTGGTGGAAACCCTGGCCCTCAAGTTGGGAATACCACTAGTGGTACTGCAAAGGAAACTACCCCGGTTGCACCTTTTCTACCTCTCATGGTAGGCCTCAGCCTCCCTGATTTTGACCAGTTGATAAATGACCCTATACACCATGATGCTAGTGGCCTGCTATGCCAACAAAGCTCCCTTCAGACATCCCAAAGTTTGAAGGTCTTCCTGGACAATATCCTTCAAATCATGTTCAATCTTTCCACATGTGGTGTTCATCTAATTCCATTACCGATCACTCTGTTCGTCTTCAGTTGTTCCAATGAACGCTTACAGGCAAAGCTTCTAAGTGGTATGTAGATTAGGCACCTTCCTCTCATACCACCTTTGCAACTCTGGTCCGAGCTTTTTTTTCTTATTTCCAGCTCCCCCTACGTTGCGACACTGGTATCGAGCTCTTGACCTCTTTCCGTCAATCATTTGTGACCTGCCTTTCCGACCATGTTAAGGAATGGTGGAGAAGAGGGAGCCTATGTCGAGCCCCTCCCTTTGAGGACTGTGTCTACATGGAATGGCTCCTTAGGAATCTCCTACCGCCTATTCGAAAAGACGTTGCATTGCACTTTCCTTAAACTGAAGAAGCTGCTCTCCAAATTGCGTTAAAATATGACCTGATCTACGCTCAGTCGGGTTATGTTTATACCGTTCTACCTGATCTTCCTAGACCTAGTGGTGCCAATGCACCGGGAGCATCTCATGCCATCGACGGTATCATTGGAGCTCTCTTTAACCCGTATGCTCAACCTCCCATGGGCTATGGTTTCTCTTAGGGGGGGGGCAACACCTCCAACACTTTTCAGCCTTCCGGTAGCATGTATCTAGGATACGGCATGCCTCTTCCTTTTTCCCACCCTCCTATTTACCACACTACTACCCAACCTCTTCATTATCCATATTCACAGCCTGGTGCTCCAGCTCCTCCAGCATTACCACCTCCCCCTCCCTTTCCTTCACAATCCCCGCAACAGCAACCACCACCCCCTTCGGGGCAGGTGTATGCACAGCAGGGCATGACTAATCCTCCTCCCTCAAAAAGGAAGAGGAAAGGAAATAAAAATCAAACTGCCTTTGGTAATCATGGACCTAATAAAGGTAATTCTCCTTACACCACAAACTAGAAACAAGGCACTCAGCCCAAGCAGGATAGGCCTCTTCATACGAACAAGCCCTGTTCATGTTTTGGTGTTTATGGTCATTATACACATGATTATCCCCTTCTACCATAGATGCAATAGCTATGGGAGTCTCAAGAAACATTGAGAGGATAGAAAGCCATTCCTTCCATCCGTCCCAATCTTGCACCTAGTCAATCGAATATGCTTACTGATCCTTTCCCTCAGTAAGGATTTGTGGCCACCCAACCACTTGAAGGATAGGTGGTTGCTCAACCTCTCCCATCTAGTTCCCCCAATTACCAGATTTTCATGATGTATTCTGATCAGCCTTCTGAACCTCCTTCTCCTAGCCCTTTACCTTTAGATGGTACTCATGACCCCCTTGATCCTCCAGATGCTACCCACAAAACTTATCTTTCTTTGACCCTGATTCCACCGGTCTCTCTGACTCCTCCCGCTGCAACAATGCCTCTGTCACCTCAACCGGAACCTTTTCCTATTGCGACCGTCTCAGGTAAGAAGGGAAAAGCTTGCCAGGGGGCACCAAAGGACAAGCACCCCCTCTCCTTGTTCACACATTCTGCTTCAGATCTACCTACTCCCATTGGCATAACTCCTCCTGATGCTAACATGACGGAGCCTTCGACAACTGGTCCTCATTCCTCTAGTCAACCCATCTTTCACTCCGATGAAGACATTATGGAAGCACTAACCCATCCTGAATTTTCGTGGAATGATATGCACCACCATGCGTACTTCCTCCCGCACCAGTCCCATGACCAGTATGTTGTGGAAACTAAAGACTTACTTCTTAAAAAATTCGATTGGTTTAGAAATCCCATCCCTTCACCTGATGCTTTCGAATAAGGAAAAATGCCCAATATCTATCCTACCATTAAAATTGACATTTCTAGCAAACCAGGGTTGAAGAAAATATCACATTGGGCGCCCATTGCACCACGGAAGAGATTGAATCTTACACCAAGTTATTGAAAGAATTCCATGATATTTTTGCCTAGTCCTATTCAGAAATGCTCGGACTTAATCCTTCCATTTTCAAACACCATATCGATACATGGCCTAATGCCAATCCTACCTGACAAAAGATGAGACCCATTAATCCTTCCAGACGTGAAGATGTCAAAGCTAAAATAGATAAGCTCAAATAGGCTGGTTTTATCTATCCCATTGAATACACCACCTGGGTGTCCAAACTGGTTCCCATTCTCAAGAAACAAGGCACCATCTGTGTCTACACTAACTTTCACAATCTAAACAAAGCTTGTCCCAAAGACAACTTCCCCACACCATTCATTGACCAAATCATTTATGAGTGTGTGGGGCACGAGGTTCTATCTTTTATGGATGGTTTCTCTGGATACAACCAAATTGTCATTCGTCGTGCTGATCAACTCAAAACCACGTTCATTAGTCTGTGGGGAACCTTTTCCTATCGATTCATGCCATTTGGTCTTAAAAAGATAGGAGCCACGTTTCAGCGAGCTATGTCTTAATGTTTCCATGACCTGGCTCACATTATCCTTGCTTATTTAGATGACCTTACCGCACGTTCTAAACATTGGGCACAACACCTTCACGATCTGCGCACCATCTTTCTCCGATGTCGCAAGTATAATATTCGCCTCAACTGCTGAAGTGTGTCTTTTGTGTGTCCGCTGGCCATCTTTTAGGCTTCATTGTGTCTAAATATGGTATCACTCTTGACCCATTAAAACTTCAAGCCATTATTGAGCTTCTGATCCCCCACACTTTACGCTAGTTACAAAGCCTCCAAGGTAAAGCTAATTTTCTTCACCGGTTTGTACTTGACTACGCCACCACCGCACATGGTTTCCTTAGACTTCTCCGCTCCAATATTCCTTTTGTATGGGATGCCTATGCTAAAAATTCTTTTGATGCCATGAAGCATGATCTCACATCCGCTCCCTTGAATCGTCCGCTTGACTTTTATAGGGATTTCATCCTGTATATCTCCGCTTCCACCCACTCAGTCACCAGATTCCTTATTCAAGAATATGACAACGGAATTGAGCATGTCATCTATTATGTCGGTAAGAACCTGGTAGGACCTCCTGTATCCTAGTCACATGAAGAAAAATCAGCACTAGCTGTCGTGTTCTCGGTCCAGAAACTCCGTCATTACATCGTCATGAATTCCACCAAGGTCGTGACTAATTTCAACCCCATGGCCTTCCTATTGATTCATCGAATCATCAGTGGGAAGTACACCCATTGGATCATGTTCCTCCAGGAATTCGATATTGAATTTGTCACACCAAAAAGTAAGAAAGGTTTAGCCCTAGCTGAACTCATTTTTGAACTACCTATAGGTACGCAGGATTCTCCAATTAATGATAGTTTCCTCGATGAACACTTATTCACCATTACCACCGATGACCCTTGGTATGGGGACATCCCCACTTATTTGAGGACTCAAAAGTTTTCCCTCCATCTTGACCATGATGCCTGATGACGTATTCGACACTAGGCCCCCCGCTACCTTCTTATCGGTGAAGACCTTTATTGTCATGGTGTGGATTCTGTCCTTCGTCGTTGTCTCACACTCGCTGAAGAAGAAGAAGTCCTCAATGCATGTCCTAGCGGTGCTTTCGGTGGCCACCTCTCTGGGCTAGCCACTGCCTAGAAAATTATGAGCGCTGGGTACTTTTGGCCTTCTCTCTTTGGTGATTGCATTGAGGCAGTTAAACACTGTCCCAATTGCCAACATTTTTCCCCCAAAGCACGAGCGCCTCCAGCTCCCCTCCATCCTGTCATCTCTGCTGGCCCCTTCTGCAAGTGGGCCATAGAATTTATGAAGTGTTGACTGTCATCAGCTGGTAACCATAAGTATATCATCGTGGCGGTTGACTATTTCACTAAATGGGCTGAGGCCATGCCAACATTTAACAACATGGCAGCTACCACAACCCTATTTTTCTTCAACCATGTGATCGCTCGATTTGGAGTTTCGAAAAAATTTGTCTCATACCATGGCCGAAATTTTGAAGATGAGATATGGCGCGAGCTATCCTCACTGTTGGGCTTTGAGCACCAATATTCCTCGTCTTATTACCCCCACGGTAATGGTCAAGTTTAAGCAGTCAATAAAATTCTTAAAACCATACTTCAACGGAAGGTGGATAAGCACCAAAATAGCTGGCACCTTATGCTCTTCCCTGCTTTGTGGTCCTATAGAACTTCTGTTAAAACTACCACTGGGTTCACTCCTTTCCACCTTGCCTTTGAGGAGGAGGAAGTCTTACCGATCGAGTGTGAAATCCCTTCCCTTCATCTAGTCGTCGAGCTTCTCCCCGACACCCAACCTTTAGAACAAAGACTTATCATGCTTGAACGCACTTTTGAATACCGTCGTGTTGTATTAAAAACCATTGAGGTGGATAAGAAATGCACCAAAGCTCAATATGATAGAAAATTCCAACCTCATACTTTTCATGAAGGTGATCTTGTTCTAGTGTATGACCAGGCCCATGATGTCCTTGGTCATGGGAAGTTTGATTCACTATGGTTAGGACCTTAAATTATCAGTAAGGATTTGGGAAAGGGAGCATATCTATTAGAGGACTTCGGAGGCCATCCCCTTCCCAATCCTCGCAATGCACTCTATCTGAAGAAATATTACCCTTAACATTTCATTTTGGAAATGCATGTTTTATTGTCTTTCGGTAGCTAGAACATGTATTTTTTTTAGTGATTTGATACTTCACCGGGACACATTTTCCAAAGAAGTTCCACTTCACCCTTCCTTAAAATTGAATTCATTCACATGCAACACTCATACAGGGGGCACCATGTTGCCTCCACACTTGTCCACAGTCGTGTCGACTTTCGTCCTGAGTTACCATCTTGTACTCATGCTTTTATGGTCCCCATTGGACCCTTCACACATGTGGCAGCACCATCGAGTCACCCTTGTTTAGAGCATCCAAGTTGGATCATCATTGAATTCATGGAGTATATTCCAAGTCGCTTTGCATCCCGCTATAGTCCTCCACCATTCACTTCTTGGTCCCTCTCTCATGTCACATCTTATGGCCTTTAGTCCCACTGTCCCCTATCCATCATGAGGTTGTGTCAATCACTACCAGGTCATCCATGCCTTTTATGCTCTAACAAGGGAAGTCATCCGTTCGCTACTTAGTTCCCCCCATTTCATCATCATCAATGGGGTCAGTCTGTCAGTCACTCTAATATTTTTTCTCATGCCCTAGTTGAGGATCCCTTATTGCCTCACCTATGGCATACCTCCTTCTGTCGACATCATCTCATTCATTCCAGAAAAGAGGTCTAGAGGGCAGTGTAATTTGGTTCCAGCTTACACTTTCGTTCGGTGCCTCAGATCAGGCAAAGGGACTCCTTATTGCCGTTTGAATTGATTTTTTCTCAGCTCCAACTTCTTTCAGCATGATCGAGATCTGTATACTTGATGGTTCAGTGATGCAGTAGCTGACATTGATGATTCTCGGGTGTGTGTGAGATGTCTCAACCATCATGAGGGGGTGACCCTACAGGTAGCTCCCCACACATTCGAATGACCTCTTCATCACAGCCTTCGATGCAGCTCCATACATTGGTTGATGTTGGCCTCAGCCGCTTGCAACACCATTTTTTTGCATGTATTAGTCAGATTTCAGAGCCATTTCCTGTGTTCAGGGGCATTTAGGTTGCATTCATATCTCATGTACTCAGATTTTATTGTACAAGTCCTGGATGTTATCCCAGTCACAATATGTATGTTGGATTCATTATCATGCTATTCATCTGGCTCATGTTTATGCTAGCATATACTTTATTATTGTGTTCTGTGGTTTTTTGGGTGCCTTATTGTTTGTACTATTGCCTCGGCGGGCATAGGTATGCCTCCCCCACCGCCTATAGAAAGTACTCACTCATTAAAAAGACTTGTCGCACCTACAAGTCACCTCCTCACGGTCTAGGTCTTTTAACACTTTGGTTTACCTTATACTTCTCTCTCTTTGACTTCCCCTTCGATGTCTAGTGATTGAGTTCTTACAGCGTACTTCGGTCATACGATTAGCTCCGAACACTCGCACGTTGGGGGGCAATCTATTACACCATTTTTTGGTCATCTAACCTATTATCATTAGATGGACCCAAGAACATCATGTAAGACCAATTTTACTCCAAGTAAAATTGCTTTCACTATGAAAATAACTTAGTAAATCACCTTTATTAAGTTTTTTATGGTCTAAACAGGAAACCCCGTAAGGAAATATTAAATAAATATACATTTGTTTGAATTTTCTCAAGAAATAATTAGTTATACAGGAGTTTAATTAATATTTCTGGTTATATTTAACCCAAAACAAGGAAATTAGTTAGATAAATCATTATTTATCTTATTATTTTCTAAGAATAATTGTCTAAATCTTATTTAAATAATATTCTTTCTTAAATATGACTAATTCACCCTTAAATAATTAAATAAATCATTATTTATTTGATTATTACTCAACCATATCCTTAAAATGACAAATAAATCATTTATTTATTTATTATTACTTAATCACATCACTAAAATAATAAATAAATCATTTATTTATTTATTATTTACAAATAAGGGGATTTGAATCAAGTCAAATACCTTTTCCCTCCAACAAATATAATAAAATATTCCACAAAATTTGGATCTAGATTTGCTTAATAATATTTTAATTATGCACCAAGATCTTGACTAACTCAATATTTTGTTATAAACAGAAGAGTTTTCCCATTCATTTGTCACGTTTTGTTGCATAAAGATCACTCTGGATCTAAACTCTTGCTCTCGCTATTGATCCATTATCATAGCCATATTTTTCCATTTTTGTCTGGGTTTTCTACACCATCAAGAGAGAGTAATTCTAAATCTGAAGTGCCGAGAACTTACAAGAACCCATCCCATTAAGGAGAACAGGGAACACCCTCTTGTGTTTTCCTCCTAGGTGCCATTAATAAAAATTTCACTGGATATATTCTTGTCTTGTCTATTGGATCTATGGAGTAAATCTTATTTTTCTACTGTTTAATGTCTTCTAATGCATAGATCTAGATTTTTGCAGCATTGGTCTTGATCATCTAACTACAGATCTGAAGATATTAGCAGTCATTTCTGATGTTAGGGCTATTTGTTATGCATAGCTAAAGTGGTTTTTTTGCGTATACCTCGAATCAAGATTCATACTAACAATTTCCATGTAGCTTTTGAATTGTGTCCATAAATGTAGTGGCAACTATACTTGCTTTAAATGGATGAGATAATGCACAAAAGTGGGCATACTTGGTAAGTCTATCAACTACCACCATGATGACACTCTTTCCTTTGGACTTAGGCAAACCTGTGATAAAATCCATTGAAATCTCCTCCCAATGTTGACTTGGAATGCATAAAGGTTGTAGAAGACCCGGGGTCTTAATTGTCTCGACTTTATTCTGCTTGAAAATCAAACATTCCGACACAAAATTTTGAATATCAGATTGAAGGCCATCCCAAAAAAAATCTTTCTTCACCCTGTGGTAAGTTTTTAAAAATCCTGAGTGTCCTCCTAAAGGAGAAGTGTGCAATTCCAAAAGAATCTTTTGTTTTAGTTGGGAATTTTTACAAAGATATAAGCGATCTTTGTACCATAAGGAATCATTTTTCCAACTAAATGTATCAGGTGTACTAGGATCTTGCTGCAAATTTTGAATGAGTGTCCACACTTCTTCGTACTTCTTTCATTCATCCCTTGCTTTGGTTATCCAATCTGGTTGGATAATAGAAATGGCACAAAGAAATGCCTCCACCTCTTCATTCTTTCTTGAGAGTGCATCTGCAACAACATTTATCTTCCCTTTTTTGTATATTATTTCAAAGTCATAACCCAATATCTTTGTGACCCATTTTTTCTATTCTTCTGAATATAGTCTTTGTTCCAAAAAGTGTTTAAGACTATCATGATCATTTTTTACCTTGAAGTGTCTTCCCATTAGGTAAGTTCGCCACTTCTTTAGTGCATGCAGTATTGCTACATTTCTTTCTCATAAATAGCTTTCTGTAAATATTTTCCTTTGATTGGACGACTTTCAAAAGCAATGGGTCTTCCTTCTTGCATTAAAACAACACCAATTCGATTTCTTGAGGCATCACATTCCACAATAAAGGTTTTTTTGAAGTTTGGCATAGCTAAGACTGGTGCTAGGCACATTGAATCTTTAAGATGTTCAAAGGCCTTAGTTCCTTCAGGAGTCCATGAAAATGCATCTTTATTCAATAATGTTGTTAGAGGTGCTACTATTCTCCCATAATTCTTAACAAACTTGCGATAATACCCTATTAACCCGAGAAATCCTCGAAACTGCTTTATGGTTTTTGGGACTTTCCATTCTTTAATGGCTTTAATTTTGTTAGGGTATACCTTAACACCCTCATGAGATATAATATGACCCAGATATTCCACCCCTTGTACTCCAAAAAAAAATTTGGATTTTTTTGCATATAATTGTTTCTCCTGCAATATTTTGAGCACTCTGTCAACATGTTGAACATGATTCTTCCAAGACCTGTTGTACATTATTATATCATCAAAAAATACTAGCACAAATTTTCTAAGGAAGGGTTTGAAATTGGAATTCATCAAGCCTTGAAATGTAGAAGGTGCATTGGTAAGGCCAAAAGGCATGACCCAAAATTCATAATGACCCTCACGAGTTCTAAATGTTGTTTTCGAAATATACTCAGTCTTCATTCTAATTTTATGATATCCTGAATGAAGATCCAACTTGGTAAAATAAATTGCTCCATGTAATTCATCCAATAATTCATCAATCACAGGAATGGAAAATTTATTTTTAATGGTGAGCTTATTGATCTTCCTATAATCTGGGCACATGTGCCATTATCCATCCTTCTTGTGTACCAATACCACAAGAGAATAAAAATAACTTTGACTAGGTTGAATTATACCAGCCTCTAACATTTCTGCAATCATATGTTCAATTTCTCTCTTTTGGACATAAGGATATCTATAAGTCCTGATGTTTGGAGGAACACTTCCTGGAATCAAATGAATAGCATGATCATGATCATGAATAGGTGGGAGTCCTTTGGGAGTTTCAAAAACCTTGAAATGATTGTCCAATACTTTTTGGAGATCTCCAGAAATAGATGATTTTGATGTTGGAACTTCTAGTGAGCACAATTGTGCAATTATGCTTTGTTGTTATTTCTTTAGAATCTTTGTCATGACATTAGAGCTTATTATCTTTCTCGTCTTCCCTAAAATACCCCATAATTTGAATTCCTTTCCTTCTGAAAAAAAATTCAAGAAAAGTTCTTGAAAATTAAAAGCTACCATCCCCAAAGATTGTAACCATTGTACTCCTAGTACAACATCAACACCTCCCAAAGGAATGGAAAGCATTGGACTATTCAATACATATTCCCCCATGGTTAGCTTGATATTATGGCATTTTCCAGAGAAATTGATAGTTCCTCCATTTGCAACCATCACTTGACATTCTAGTGCTGGGTATAGGAAACAATTCAATTCCTTGGCTACCTTACAATGAATAAAATTATGGGTACTACCTGAATCAATCAACACTTTTACCTTTTTCTTCTTGATATGTCATTCTATCTTGAGATTTTGAGGAGTGGTAATTCCTACCAATGCATTACACGATATGGTCCGACTCATTTCTTCCTCTTCTAGGGTTGGTTCCTGGTGTATATCATCTTCTCGTTCATTTTCTTCTTCCTCTTAACAATCTATGTAAAATAATTTCCTCTCAGCACACTTATGACCTTTAGTGCATTTGCTATCAAAACTGTAGCAAAGCCCTTTTGCTCTTTTTTCTTCCAATTTTTGTGGTGTCAACCTTGTAGGTTGTGGAAATCTAGGAGTAGCAACACTTCCCTCTTCATAAAAGTGACTGGTAGGCTTCCTTGTCGCCATAATTTTACATTCATTTTTTCTTTCCAACCTAAATGCCTTCTCCAATGAATTAGGTTCCAAAACACGAACTTCATGTTGGATGTTATCCTTTAAAGTAACTATGAAGAGATCAATCCTGTGTTCCTCTGGAATATCAGTTACCCTTATATTCAATTTTTGGAAGTCCTCAATGTGCTCCCCCACTAAACCATTTTGTTTGAGATTTATCAATTGGATATAGAAGGTGTTGCTCTTTCCATCCTCATAATGTGATATCATTTCTTCCATAAAAATTGACCAAGTGACAATTCTTTTACAGGAGCAAAGCCATCGATACCATAAAAATATATTTTGTTCTAGATATAAAGTTGCAATGCATACCTTTTGTGTGTTTTTCACATTGTTGAGATCAAAATATTTCTCCATCTGTAGTATCCATGTTACAGGATCCTTCCCATCAAACTTCCTCATATCCATTTTTGGAATATGGTGGTTCTTCTCGCCAACATTAGATTTTATGAAATCATGATTAATATTTATTTTGTTCTCATCATGAGTTTCCTATACTATCTTTTCACCATTAGGAAAAATTTGTTGTATCAACTTTGTCAAACCTTCCATGTCTACTTTTAGATCATTCTTCATGTTTTCCATTTTTTCAACGATTTTAGCTTCCATGTCATCCATCTTAGATTCCATGCCAGCTTCCATGTCATCTATCTTAGCTTCCATTCCATTCTTAAAACCATCCATCTTAGATTCCACACCTTTCTTCAAACCATCCATCTTAGTTTCCACGCCTTTCTTCAAAGCTTCCATGTCATTTTTTGTTTCTCTTTGCCAGAGCGAAATTTGGTGCACTTTCTCTTGTAAATTTGATATGTCATGTTGCCCTTCTTCGTCTTCATGAGTCATAGTATAGCCTTCTAAAGGTTTAATGGGTGTTGAGTTATTTCTAGGGGCCATTTTAGAATCCATTACTAATATGTATTCTACAATATTCCCTTGGAATCAATTCAACTTGATTCTTCAAACAAGACTTATGCAATTCAGGAAAACAAATACACACCTTTTACTTTCTTTTGAGGAGCTGTATACTGAAATTGAATTATCTATGTAATTTAAGATCCTCAATATCTGAAATTCAACTTTGTAGTAGCCCTCTAAAGCTTCTTTCAAATGTCACAGGTCTGACCTAATTTGGATTCTTCAAGGCAAAGTTATGTCCAATCTCCCACAATGACCCAATTATGGATTGGTTCAGTAGAGCGAAATTGTATGACTTACCTCATGTCATTGTTCCTCCTTTGGCTCTGAAATTGATAGAAAATCAAATACAGTCCATTTACTTGCAGTCACTTTTTACAGCATTCCAATCTGATGCTCAGAGAGAGAGTTTTGAAGCTTTTCCTAGGATAACCTCTTTGAGATGAAATTTGGGAGCCTGAGAAAGATGTACCTCCAATAGATCATATCTCCAAAAATATTACGAGCCAAGATCTGAAATTTTGCGACAATGTTCCTCAGGATTTTGGCTTCACTCTCTAAAAATTTCAGCTTCTGAAACTTCATAGAAAAAACATTATAGCGCAAATTCCGCGATCACCTATTTAGGTTAAATTCAGGAGCCTGCAAAAAGCCCTAACTTCCATAGATCATATCTCTGAAAATATTGTGAACCAAGCTCTGAAATTTTGCGATGATGTTTCTCAGTATTTCATTTTATCACTTTAAAAATTTCAGCTTCTGAACCTTTGTAGAAGAAAACATTATAGAGAAAATTCGATGATGACCAGTTTGGAGCAGCAAAAACCCTAGAATCCAAAGCTCTGAAACCAAATGTTGTGAAACCAGGTCCAGGAATAGAAGAAAAGAGATATCAACGCCTTAGAAATAAGCCACTTCGAGGGGGAAACCTCTAATATATTACATGAATGAACAATTCTTGGATGCTACAAATTACAAAACCTCCTTTCTATATATAAGAGTCCATGAGGCACAATGTAATCTTAGTGGGGCCACAATGTAATCCTAGCCAAACTAAGAATAATAATTTAAGGGCACAATAATAACAATATGGGGGTTACAGGGGTACAATAATAACAATAAGGGGGTTACACTAACAACAATAAGGGACTATACTAGTAATATAGGGACCTAACGTCCCATGTGAAACATGACATAAGAGATTATGCATATAATTTTTTGTGTTTATATTTGGTTGATTAATAATTATTATATAAAATTTATTATCTATTATTAATAATTAAAATATGAAGTTTTTTTTTTTTTGTAAGTTGAAATTCCCATTTATGATTCAAAGAATTAAATTATGTCTAAGTTACCCTGTATCTTTATCCTACCACTTACAAAATAAGAAAAGGGACAGAAGAGTATTTATTCCAGAAAACAAAAATTGAATGGAAGAAACCCTGACACGTTGAGAGAACTAAAAGTTGCATTAGTTCCCCACAGATAAGGAAACCATCAATTTATTTTATTCAAATAAGAAACATTAAAAGTATGCAAATTCAATGAGGATTGTAAATGAGAGTAGAATTACTTTAGATATAGGGAAGGGATTCCCTAGTGGAATGAAAATAATTATATAGAAATTAAACAACAAAAACCTATTCCTGAGGAGGACACGAGAGCGTCCTATTTAAGAGGCAACTCCTTGACCTTGCATAGAAGTGGAATGGGAGAACTAAGGGATGAAACCATATGTTCGACATCCAACAATAAATTCTTCAACTTGTCCAACCTACACATTATATTGACCTATGCTTGTCCACAAAAACTTTACCGAGGAGAAGCTTAACATGATAATAGAGATACACTGTATGAAGGTAATGGTTCTAACATTTACAAAAATTATCCATGTCTGGCACCCTCAGAGGAACCCCTACGATCACCTTTGAGTCCAATATATTTTGTATTTCTTGGAAAATTTCCTCTTCAACATCTTAAGATTTCCTATTGAATATATAGGAGAGTACGTTCCTAGTAGCTTGTTGCTCAGAATTCAATGTGGAATCACACCCTAAAACCACCCACTATGAATAGATCTCCATATTCTATATGGTAGCATGTTCACTATCACATGATGGCCATAGTAGGCACTAAAATGCAGGTTAAAATGAGTTGGTGCAGAGAAGAGAAATGAAGTAGATGTTGGTATAAGAATACAGCAATATTATCTTATTCAGAGGGTGGCACATCCATGGTGGTTTGTGCAATCCCATCTCCTTTGATAAAATTCGTTATAGATGGACAAAAAGCTAATAGAGATAATTCAATCAGGAATGTCTGAGATGTAGAGCCTTGACTGAATGTCAAGGTTAGCATTCAAAATTGCATAAGAATGTAGTGGAGGAATAACATAGGGTCCAAAAGGTTTCTGAAGAGGAATATCATATTTACGAAAGGTATCGGGGTTATAGTCCGTGCTAGGAGTAAACTATTCGAGGTGTGCTTTTCTACCTTCATCAGTGAGCAAGGTGCAGTAAATACTAACGTGTGCAGTGGCATGTGGAGGGGTGGGGTGGGAGGAGGCATTATCCTATGATCTCGTGTCTCCATTAAAATAATGTCAACACCCCCATCAAGGTAAATTTTGAAGTTTAAATTATTTACAAATTTGAATTTAAACTAATTTCATGGGTAGTTTTAATGATGGAGAATTATAACTAATAAGTGTAATTGTATTGGCTATCTCCCTAATGAGAAGGTCTCACATTGATTTGCAAGAGACTATTTGAAATTTGTAAATATGTATAGTCTAAAGGGATTACATATCTATCTCCCCAAAACATATATGTGATATATATGTTGAATATGTTAATCCAAAGAAATTCAAGCATTGAAAATAGAGTTTCTCTACTTGGTGAGTTAAGGGTTCCTTACGTTGATGATCATTTAGTATTTATTATTGATGAATTTCCACTAAATCGTTTATGGCGTTATATCAATTTATAAAATTTTGTACCATACTTTAACCTATTTGCTAAACTTCATGCAACTTTCATGTCTTGCAACCAAATAATTTCACAATCGATAATAAAAAGTTAGGTATTATAAAGAAATAGTTTTCATTTTCAAAAGAATTATCGTTTCAATATTATTATCCCTCATATATTTATATGCTATCTTAAACAAAATAATTAGTTTCATTTACATTTATTAAATAGTAACTAGGTCCTTTTTAAGATCATCAAGATATTTGAAAAAAATTATTGATTCTATATTTATCGATTGGCAAATAGATCAAGTATCTACATACTTGAAATGCAAAGATTACTATTAATGAAAATTTGAGTATATATTAATAAAGTAGTTTAACTATTCTAGGTTTTGGCTTCTAGGTTTTGGCTTCTTTTGTGAGAATTTGATAATGTAATTATCCCTGAGAGTGTAATTTTATGTTATGTAAATTGAATTTTTGAATATATATAAATGGATTCAAAACTTTGATAAAATTTTATGCCATTTAGATTTTGAATACTATAAAATTCAAAGTATCAAATCCAACAAATTAATACTTGATTTCAAACAAAATTGATTAGAAACGATGACTTGAAAAGGTTAAAAATTTACGAGAGTTAGACTATTAATGTGTTAATTCTTTATATCTAGTAGTGGATATAATTAAGTTTTATTTTACTTATAATAATAGTGAGATATGTTGTGGTATAAATTGTAAAATGAATACATTTTAGGTTTACATGAGGTAGTTGGGAGGCATTATTTCTATCCTCTCCACAAAGGTTCAATTCCCATAATTGTCATGATGAAGATCAATTCCCAAAACACCATATATGACATTAAAAATATTAAAAATGAAAAGATATAACCTTCAAACACTAATTATTTTCAAATTAGATATATAATGTTAAAGAATTAGGAGTAATATTTTAGCTAATAAAATATATAAAAAATATTAGAAAAATTTAAAATATATAGTATAAATTTACAAATAATATTTGAGAGATATAAATAAAATAATTAAATAAATCTATATTAAATATTTGTGTGGTCTAATTTTCTCTCTTTATATGTCTGTGGATTTTCAATGTTTAAAATGTGAATAGTTTGAAAAAAATTTAAAATAGTAAAATTACATTATCTTCGAATTCACGTTATAATCAAAGCTTAAAACTTAAAATATTGAGCATTCTACATTATCTCTTATAACTTTACAATAATATTACGAACTTGTTAGGAAATAGTTAAAGTCCATTATATAATTTTGTTATATAAATATATTGTGAAAATCTTAATTTTACAATAATAATGTTAATATTCAAATGTTAAATATTAAAATAATTACAATTAAAATATAAAATTAATTTAAAAATAATATTTAAAATATTTAAAATATATTAAAACATATTTCTTAATTAAAAGATCCATAACCAAAATAAAATAAATAATAACTTACAATAATAATAAAAAAATTGAATAAAAAAATTAAAATAATTTATAATTATAATATTTTTTTAATATTATTAAAAACATCCGTACACTTTAAATTATATATAATTTATTTTTTTAAATCTTTACATTTGCATATCCTCGAAAATCTCGGTTTAATAATTTCTTCCCATATATATCTATGCTCTGAATCTCATTTTTAGTTTATATATATATATATATATATATCCTCGAAAATCTCAGTTTAATAATTTCTTCCCATATATATATGTTTTAAATCTTATTTTTAGTTTATAGGCGCCATATTATAATCATATATATAAGTTTTAAGGGTTAGTTTAAATGGTATAGAGTTAGATGTGTAGTTCTTTGATATTGTAGCTAGTTGTTGCTTCTCATGGTTGGACTCTTTTTGATTCCTTTAGGGCAAGTCCTAGTAATCCGAGATGATGTTTTATCCAGTTTACCATTCATGAAATGTGGGGAAGTAAATGCATCAAATAAGCTCTCAAATAAGCTCCCAACCCATCTGAAGTATTCTTAAGGCTTATGTTTGTAAAAGTTAGTCTCAATTTAGATACTATACCAAAAAAAAAATAAAAAAAAATTATCATTTGTAGTCATTATAAAGGCCACTTTGAATAGAGTCTTGTGCTTTTGAATAAAACGTAACCTTTAATATCATATATGAAACTATATATTATCGTATTTGCAATTTAATCCCTCATCTAGGTTCTTCCCGTTGCATCTAGGTTTTTGTCATAGCCTAGAATTATGCAAGTGGATGTCGTTGAATCACAACAATCAATACTTATTTTAACTAATAGTGGTTTACAAGTCCATGGTATTGGTAAACCATGGCATCCACTCATGATATTTTAAAGGTGGAAAAAAAAAAATATAATAACAAAAGTGTTTGACCTTGGGTGGAAAGACACTGGTAATTAGTATAAATATGACCCCTCACTATTGTAAAAGTTATGAATTTTCTCGTCATGTAATCTTATAACATTTTTTCCATTTAATAAAATTTATTGATTTATTTTCATATTATTATTTTTATCAACTTTATTTATTTTATGCGCTTATGATGTATTCTATTAGATGTCATTTTTGGAATTCAACTACGTTAAGTAAGTCATTCATCTAGGACCACTTCCATGAGAGGTAGTCATAACAAACTAATTTCTCATGATTTTCCCAGATCGCATCTGGATCAAGCACGATTAAATATGGAGTTTTTCCCCACAATCAAGCCACTTAGCTTGCTAACCATTTGCAAAACCCTAGAAAATAGTGTGCCTCATGAACCATTGAAGTAGAGCTCCCTTTACTCTTTGTGTTTATGTTTGAGGGGTTTTTGTACTACATTTTATTAGATATCATTTTTGGGATTCAACTTCGTTAAGTAAGTCATTCATCTATGACCATTTCCTCGAGAGGTATTCGTAACTGACTAACTTCTCATGATTTTTGAATAGTCCACTTAGCACTCATTGCATATGGTGATGCTCGTAGGGGTGAAGAAGTGGGACTGGAATTAGTGAAATGAATCACATAGCATCAATCATCACTTCCAGGGCTTGCACCCAGTAACCAAGACTTCTCGAGAGGTCACCCATCCCAGATCGCCTCTAGCTCAAGCACGCTTAACTGTGGATTTTTTTCCCCACAATCAAGCCCAATTATATTGCTACCCCATTTTCAAATCCTTAGCAAGTATTGTGCCTCATGAACCATTCAAGTAGAGCTCCCTTCACTCTTTGTATTTAAGTATTAAGGGGTTTTCGTAGTGCATTATATTAGATATCATTTTTTAGATTCAACTACATCAAGTAAGTCATTCATCTATGACCATTTCCATGAGAGGTAATTGTAACTCACTAATTTATCATGATTTTTGAAGAGTCCACTTAGCACTAATTGCATCTGGTGATATTTCCTCTATATTATTCTCGTACACTTTTGACATACTCTACTATTTATATTCAGTCTCTTTCCTCCGACAACCAGGATTAGTGATATGAGAGTAATATGCTCCTTATTGTTTCCCATTGCATGTACTCAATAATGTTAGGATATAGAGTGTTGAATCCTAAGCTATTTTCATTTGAGGAAAAAAAATATCACCAGCCTAAGTGACCTTTCATGTAAAAAGGAAATGGGAGATTATGGAGAAGGAGATCATATTAGATTGTTGCTCGAGGAAACGCTTGTGTGACAGAGGAATGAGATGATGGAAAATTTCACCTAGATCCTTTAGCAGCTGCTATAAGAGTCGAGACACCTTCAACAAGAAAATTTTTTGGATGTGTGAGAGCCTTCGAGGTACAAGTTAGCCTTTATATTCCTATATTCAAAGGTCAAATACATATAGATTCCATGGATAAATGGTTAAATATATTATAGGGATTTTACTTTGTCGAATTCTTTTTTGAAAACGAGAAGATCACTTCATGCTCTTAAAATCTCCGGTTTATGTCAAAGATTAGTGGGAATTTTATTGGGATATACATAATAAATATGGATCTCGAATTTTAGTGTAGACTCCAATTGAGATTATTTTATTAGTGATCTCAAGGAAGAATTATGCCATGTAGAGAACTATGATGGCTAGTACATGAGAGGGACAACTATATGACAAGAGAGAAACCATAGAATACCATATTACACCAATATTTTCCATACATTGCACTCAAAGCTAATTATTGAAGTCTCTAAGAAACACCTAGTTTTTAAGTATTGGAGCAA
This sequence comes from Pinus albicaulis, assembly GCA_034641835.2. Taxonomy (NCBI): domain Eukaryota; kingdom Viridiplantae; phylum Streptophyta; class Pinopsida; order Pinales; family Pinaceae; genus Pinus; species Pinus albicaulis. Next base: position 1,516,262,409 of record CM076575.1, on the reverse strand, counting down.
CCTACATAGGTACATACAAAAATAGATGGATTTCCTGGAAGTCTTCTCACTATGAGCTACATAGAAATATGTTTCCAAATTACATAAAATTTTGAAAGAAATGAATAAATAGAGGTTAGCGTCTACAAATCCACAACAATAGAAGCATGGAAAAATAGGCCTTAACTTGCAAATCAAAGGAAAAAGTGAGGAGATCCAGACTCAAGATACACATCCCATATCCTAGGAAGATAAGGGTAATGGGAATTCAAAGAACCACACTAGAATGTTGTGTGGGTGAAACAAAATTGCTTGGCACAACATTAATGAATGTTGTTTGAAATAATAAATATTGGTTGAGGTTAAAGATAGAAAAATAGACCATGGCTTAGATTTTGGTTTACAATAGGATAAAGGAAATATAATAATTGATGTATAACCCAAGTCTACCATTGCAACCGTGAAGATGCAACCAAAATAGTTAAAGGATCCTGAGGAGTGGGAGCACCTCTTCAATTCACAAACGTAGGTGAAGGGGACCCCACTACATTCACTGGTGAATCTAGAATAAATCTATCTCATCCAATGTTATCAAAAAATTGAAGCTACCAAAAGAGTCACATGCCTAACCATACCACATTGGTTAGTTGATCCATAGATGAGACATCCATGTTAGACAACAAATTTTCTTATCCTAAAAAATCAATCCCCTCAAAGGTGAGGTGTTTTGTGATGTATCCCCACTCAAAGTGCGACATGTTCTTTTAGGAAAACCTTGTATATGGAAATGTATTGTTGTTTATGAGTTTTGACCCTGTAGTTTATTGTTAATCTCAGGGATAATATCTATAGGATAAAAATTGTAGTTCCAACTATGAGAAATTCATTAATATTGGAAAATAAATCCAAAAAATATCCTCTAATATTTCCAAGTTTGTCCTCTTCATTGTTTAAATAGAATTAGAACCAAAGGTTGCTAAAACCACCATAGATTCAGCACAAACTCCCTCTACAAAAAATAAATAGGTGGAAATTCTTATAGAATGGTAGAGAGATATTCATATAGCCTCGTACAAGGGAGTCTCTATGTTACCATATCCAATATTAACATACATGGGATGATGGCCTTCCATATATTCAACATGACTACAACATATCTCTTCACAAATCTATTGGTCATATCTCTTTTCAAACATGTTTGATGTTCTAGCTAGAAACCTCAATGGATGTCACTCTTTTGACTACATATCCATCACAAAACTACTCCCATGCTAAATTTAAAGTATATTGAGTAGCCAAAATTGTTGAACATATCGAATAATTCTATCAATAGGTTCATCATGTCCTGCAAAAAGCTAATGCCAAGTACAAGTAGTGGCATGAACAACATCAGGTTCCACACGAGTTTTAGGCTACAATGGATTGAATCATGGGACCAAGATGAGGGATATCTACGATAAAAACATACAACTCTATTCACATCACAAAGTAGGACACCTTCTTCACCAAGGCAAGTGGCTCACTAGGAGAAAAAATCAGCAAATGTATCCCCATTTGAGGAGGCGACCTAATCATTGTAAATCATTGTATCCACTCATGGTATTTAAAATGTGGAAGAAAAATAAACGAAAAATCTAATTGTACAAGTAGCTTTCACAATATACAACCATTCATTAGTTTTTACCATAGTTATTTATGGTATTCACCCATGTTTTTTGAAATATAATGAACATGAATGAGCCTATGTAAAAATATACCTGCAAATAATATAAATATGGGCCTTCACTATTATAAAATCTATGAAATTTCTCGTGGTGTAGTATTTTGGCATTTTTACCATTTAATAAAAAATAATTAAGTTTTTTTCATATTATTTTCTCATCTACATTATTTATTTTATGCAGTTTTGATGTATTATATTGTTAATTTTCTTCTACATTATTTTCGTGACACATTTTTTTTCAATGTTTATTCTTGGTTCTTAAATAGCTAGATCAAAGAAGGAAGTACCGCATGTGATACGATCTAGAATCGTATGGTCCCTTTCTCTCCTCGGGGGTCATTTTACTCTACATTTTCTTATGGGAGTTCAGTTCAATGTGGCTCTTTCATCCTTGGTGATTTTTTTCTAAGCATTGTGGTACCTATCTCCATTTTCTTAGTGCAGCCCTCCTCTATTTCACCTAGTTCTCACTTGAAAGCTTGTTTTGGTGAATTTAGGAAGTTTAGGAGAGAAAATTTGCATATTTATTGTTATTCGATTGAAAATATGGCCAATGATTTCAAATTTTATTCTCTTCCTCCTATTGTTAATATGGGTAAATCTTCTTTCAATAATATTGTGAAGGGTGTTCTTCATTCTCCTCATTTTCTCATTTGAAATATTTTTTAATCACTATTCCCATAGTAGAGTATCTAAGTTTTGAAGAGGTATTATACCATTCAAATAACCTTATATTTCATTTCAGTGGATGTTATCCTTGATTATTTTATTTTCATAAATGGATTTCAGTATCTTGAAGGCTCAATTAAAATAAGAGGCATTTATTTACTTACACAAAGGGTTACTTCATTGTTGAGTTTGATCTTGTTGAACACAAGGATTATATTTTAAACTCTAGCCTTTGTTTTTGGGGAAGATTTGGCTTACGCATGAAGCCTTAGACTCATTCCTTCAGTTCTATAACTAATTCTCTATCCTTGTTTATTGTGTGGGATAGACTTCCAAATATACCTTTGCATTTCTAGTATTTTTCCTCTCTTTGAGCCCTTAGGAAAGCTCTTGGAAGAAATTATCTGAAAATTACCGAAATAAAGTGACATAGAATCACTACATACGCTCATATATGTGGTGATATGGAATTCATCAAAGTTTTTTAGTAGAAATAAATTTTCTAGGTGAGAAGTAGTCGCGAACCCAAAAAAAATACATTATTAACTTGTTTCTTTTCATTGTAGATCATGCTTTAAAATATGACATTGAGTAGTAAATGTCCAAAAAGGGACAAGGATGGCTAAGAAGCAAAATCAAAATTCAACCTTATGGATTGGAGACAAGGAAGAGCATCAACTAATTTCCAAGCAAGATCCACATGAACCAGGCCCTCTTATAGAAGAAACAAAACTAGATTTAGATGAAATTAGGGCTATGTTGATGGAGACTGAGTATTAAAATGATATTCCCTTGAATGAAAACCCTTCATCTCAGAAAGATCAACATGACAAGGCGCGATGGAATATTATAATGTAGAACCTCTTAACACAAGTTTTGAAAATTGGGCTAAAGAAGAAGAGATACACAAGAAATTCGAGCCATACAATTTTGAAATATTAGGTTTAAAAAGAAGAGATGCACAATGAATTAGAACCCAAAGATCAAAACAAATTAGGAGAAGAACCATAGGACCTCATAAAAGACAAAGGAATTTTGTATAGAGATATTAAACAAGAAAATACCCCCTTCAATGGAACAATTAATGGTAACAACAGGTGTAATCCATCTTAGTTATGCAACTTTTTTATTCTTTACTATGCCAACAAGTTGTAGGAATTTACTCATGTAACAAATATAGAGATGAAGCTTTTGTGATCATAAATATTTTATTTCTTTAATGAGCATGGAATTATAAATTTTCCTTGAAGCACATAATAGCTTATTTTTGTAATACCATGTGTTGTGTTATTTTTCCTGTATTTTTACTTAATACAATTATTTACCAAATACCATTTAAAAAAAATAACCTCTTCCTCCCCCCCCTCCCCACACACACACACACATATAAAATAAATTACAATAAAATCAAAATAATATTTTATTTCTTAAAAGGTATTAAACCATAAGGGTAGGTATGGTACAATATTTTTTTTTCCATTGAAAAAAATCTTTATTTATTAAATAACAAACCGGCCCTGAAGGGTTTTACACTTGCTCCTTGAGCTGTATTTGTTGAACCCTTAGTTAAACTGAGAGGGGGGGTGAATTTTTTTAATGCATTCATGCAATTTTAAACTTTATTTTATACTTATTTACATCTTCATTTCATTATCAACTTAATGTACAATGGAACACCAATCTTAATACGTGAGAAGCATGTATAAAGAAGATTAAATACAAAATATCAACACATAATCATCATGCACATAGACAATAGATATAAGTGGAAACCCATAAGGGAGAAAACCACATCTTATTATTGTTGTGATGCAAAGGAAAGCTCCAACTCCCTCTCACCACTGATTTTTTGTAGGCTCCAACCTACAGGAGGCTACTACCTCAATTTTGAGAGCTAAAACTTGCAAGTAAGCTCCAAATCCCATCTATTTTATGTAGGCTACAACCCACAGGAGGCTCCTACCTTAGCCAGCTACAACTGGATATCTATCAAGCCACAACTTGATATGGAAGCACCAACTTCCTCACAATAAAATGAAAACACATGCTAATTTACCTGGATATCAGCTTTGTTCTATTCCTTCTTCACTATTGTCGTCCAGCCTTCATATCTGCCTTATATGAAATGAACAGGGATGACTCTTTGCCTTCCACCTTCTCATTTTCTTTCCCAACACATTCAAAATAATATAAAAGTATGTACACATTTTAGTATTAGAGTGGAGTTTTTCTTTGGCTACGGAGACTTGCCTTTGCATCACAAACAATATAAAAATAAATAATACATTTTCAGTTACAATCAATTATTTACTCAGCCCATCAGTTTCTTCACTTGTTGTGTGTTTATCCTCTTCTCCTTGTGTCCCTTTTTATTTACACTGCCTCTACCTATTGCATATCTTACCGACAGCGTTCTATGCTCTTCTATGCTCCTTTGCTCTATGTCAGGTTACTTACCCCAGTACCCTTCTTCCCATGTTCAGTCTTTCTTATCAAACCATCACAACCGCATAACACCTCTGCACAAATGTCAGTTCATTTTCCCACAGTTTTCTCTCTTGCATTCATCCTTTCCTTTTTTATTCATAGCCACATCTACATGACACTGTTGTGCATGGGGTTGGGTCCTTTTACTTACCTGAGCATTTTCTTGTTGTGTTCAACCTTTCCTTTGTTACCCTAGTTGTCCTATGCTTCCAACATTTTCTTCATAAAATCACATAGCCCCGGACTTGAAATACATCAGATCTTAACTTCAAACTTTATCACGTCCAGTCTCATATCGCATTTTGGCGTATCGAAGGTTTTACGTTATAATATTGTTTTCTACCTCTGATGCAATTTAACACTAGAAAGGCTTGGCATACACGTTTAACTTTGGTTGAAGGGTCCCACAATGCAGTGACCAATCAAAACACATCGCATTTCGCTTGCTCGCAAGTTTCTCACTCTACCATTAGTGATAAACCTTAAACCTTGTGATCTACGATATGTGCTCGTGTGTGGTGCTGCCACATGGATTCCCTTCATTGCATCGCATCACATAAAACTTACCGCATCGCAACCAAAATAACATTCTTCGTGATGTCTTGAAGTTAAACCCTATATCTTGCAGGATGCGATGTTGTGCGAGGTTGACACATGTCGGTCCATTTCACATCGCAAAATATTTAACTTAACTTGCAGTCACCTTATTGGTATCCTTTAAGTGTTGCGATGTGGGGTACGTGGTTCATCGCTTGCTGTTGATCTGCCCCTAGATCTAACGGTCCTCATATGATCGCACTTCGCACTTTATAATATTTACTTTGTGGTTATTCTCTATTTCTTGTGATGTGTGATATTGCGTTGTGTCACCACGTGTCCCTTCTTCACTTTGCATCGCAACTGATTTAGCTGACCTTGCTATGCATTAACGCTTACCTGCTATACTTGGCGATTTGCACTTTTGATCTTTGCCGATGTGATCATCACCATCGATTGGACCAGATTGATGGTCCTCGTTTCTACTTGCAATTTGGTTGTATTTCTATCTTGCATATCTTACAATGAATCATATCTATCCATTTCCTTCCTTTGTTTTTGCGATCTAATCTTGACCATTTGCTCACCTTCACACGACTCTTCTTTGCCTCTTTTGTCTTCTTTGATCTCAGCTTTCCATATCTTGCCTTTGCTGTTGTGATCTAATCATGACCGTTCATTCACCTCCCTTGAATTCTTCAAAGAATTCTCTACCTTAGTCGATTTTTCGTTTGTTTATACTGTCTCAATTTGTGATTCCAGCTCTTACTGCTCTCACCTCTACCTCTCGAATTTCACCGCTCTCACCTCTTCGTCTTGTCTATTGCCTCTTCCTGATTCTCCTATGTGTAGGATCTCTGGTCCTCGCTGTGTCTAGCAAATCTGATTTCCTTAAGCAGTCTCTGATCCATTCACTACATGTGCTGCATTCACTGCCTCTGTTGTCTCAGCCTCTTTACTATACTGCGACATTCACTACCTTTGGTGCCATCTTAGCTGCATTTGTTCTCTTGTTGCCTCTGTTGCCTTCACTGTTTTTCTTCCTCTGCTTCTTTGCTGCCTATGTTGCCTCTGCTTCTTTGTTTCTTCTATGAATCTCTCATTTGCTACCTTACCTACTTCTCTGCTGCCTCTGCTTATTTTTTTTTCTTTTTCCTTATAGCCGATGATTCTGGTGTTGCTCCTATCTATATCTTTGCCATCAATGGAAATATTTCCAGCATTCTCCCCCTTTGGCATTGATGGCAATACTCCAATACTTCCTCCAGGATTTCCTCCCCTTCTCATTCTGAGAGTTGTCTTTTCTTCCTCTACTTGATTCTCCTCCCCCTTTGACATCAATGGAAAAGGGTTACACATTTCCCAGTGTGGTTTCTATCTTTTCATAATATTTTGACCTTGAGGACTTGTTCCATGCACTGCTCCATTGCTCTATCTCTTTTGTGACAACATTTATTAACTGCTCTCCCCCTGGAATGATGCTTTCTTATCTGATACTGACTGTCACTTGTCTATTGCACTGATCCCATTCCTTGTATGCAACCTTTGCTGGTATATATATATATATATATATATATATATATATATATATATATATATAATGGTTTCAGAGGGAGACTGTTGGAAATACACCAGCAAAGGTTGCATTCAAGGAACGAGATTAGTGTAGTATAAAAGTGATAGTCAGTATCAAAAAAGAAATCATCATTTCTGATCATTTCAGAAAGTAACATCTGCAAACACTACCCCTAGTTTGTCTCTTAGATATTCGAATGGTTCTTTAGCAAGAGATTTGATGAATATGTTTGTTGTTTGTTCCTTTGTTGGTACATATTCTAGCTTCACTATTTTCTGTGCTACTTCTTCTCTGAGGAAGTGGTACTTTATTAGGATGTGCTTTTTCTTTAATGAAGTACATGATTTTTTGATATACTTATTACACTAGTATTATCAAATTTGATAGAAATGGGTTCATCAATGCTTACCTTCATGTCTTGGATGGTTTGTTTCATCCACATTACTTGTGTGCAACAAGCTGTTGCTTCTCTGTATTCCTCTTCTGCTGTAGATATAGAGATAGAAGTTTGCTTCTTACTTATCCATGCCACCAGAATTTCTCCCAAATAAAATGCACCTCCACTTGTGCTTTTCCTGTCATCCACATAGTTGGCCCAATGTGGCTCTGTGTATGCTGTCAATGTGAAGTTTTTGCCTTTTGGATACCATAGGACATAATCTATAGTTCCTTGCAGATATCTGAATATCCTCTTGATTTGTAGCAAGTGATTTTGTTTTGGTGCTTCTTCATACCTTTCCACGAGTCTTACTGCCAACATAATGTCCAGTTTAGAGGCAGTTAGGTACAGAAAACTTCCTATCATGGGTCTGTAATTTCTTTGATCTACATCCACAGATCCATCATCAGTAAATAGTTTGCATCCAATGATCATGGGAGTTGACAGAGGTTTGAATTCTTGGATTTGGAACCTTTTCAACATCTCTCTTAAGTATTTTTTTTGTGAAATGAATATCTGTGTGTTCTTTTGTAGAATTTGAAGTCTTAAGTAGAAGGTGAGCTCTCCAATCATAGACATATAAAATTCTAATTTCATCTCTTTTGCAAATCCTTTTGCTAACTCATCTTTGTTTCTACCAAACATGATGTCATCTACATATACTTCTACAATTGAGAGTTCATTTTAATCAGCCTTTATGTACAAATTGTTGTCTACTCCTCCTTTCTTGAACCCTTGTTTTTGTAAGTATTTGTCTATCCTTGAATACCATGCATGAGGAGCTTGTTTCAGACCATATAAGGCTTTATTTAATCTGCACACATAGTCATGTTTATCTGTTAAGGATAATCCTTCAGGTTGTTCCATGTAGACTTCTTCCTCTAAATATCCATTCAAGAAGGCATACTTCACATCCATTTGATATACCCTGAAATCATGATAGAATGCAAAGGCCAAAAATATTATGATTGTTTCCATTCTGGCTACAAGGGAAAAGGTTTCATCATAATAAATTCATTTGATTTCATCATATCCCTTGCATACATGTCTGGCTTTATTTCTGATAAAATGCCCGTGTTGATTCATATTATTCTTGAATATCCATTTTCTTCCAATGATAATTTTCCTAGTGGGTCTTGGCATTAAATCCCAGGTATTTTTCTTCTCAATTTGGTCTAGTTCTTCATTCATATCACTTACCCAGTTTTTTTCTTTGTTGGCTTCTTCAAACTTCTTTGGTTCTATTTGTGATAACATGGCTAGGTATACTTCTTTTGTCTATTCAACTAGTTGTCTTCTAGTCTGGACTCCTGCATCTTGTCCCCAATGATTTGATCTTATGGATGGTTCTTTTGAGTGTTTCTTGAGGGACCTTTTGAGTTTAATTCAGTATCTTCTGCTGTCTTTCTATGTTCATCATTATCTTGGTTTTCAACTTCATGATCATCTGGAGGATTGGCGCATCTTGTGCTTCTTGTTTTGTTTGGTAGATCTTCATCGAATCTCACATCAATGCTTTCCACAATTTTGTGCAGTATTTTGTTGTAGCACATGTAACCCTTACTCTTGGATGCATATCCCAAAAATATTCCTTCATCATCTCTTCCATCAATCTTCGCCAATTTTTCATAATTATTTTTTATTAAACACTTGCTACCAAAGACTCTAAAGTTCTTGATTGATAATGGTTTCCCATGCCATAATTCATAAGGAGTCTTGTCACAATTTTGTCTTAGATGAGTTTTCGTAAGAATGTGAACAATTGTGTGTATTGATTCTGCCCATTAAGTTTTGGGAATGTAACTTTCTTGCATCATGGCTCTGGTAATATGTTGTATTGACTTGTTTTTCCTCTCTGCTACTCCATTCTATTGAGGTGTACCTACAATTGTAAACTGTTGTTTTATCCCATATTCATTTCACTGGTCTGCAAAATCGTATTCTGTGAATTCACCTCCTCTGTCTGATATGATGCATTTTATCTTGTATCTTGATTGATGTTCTTCCAGTGCCTTGAAGATCTTGAGAAATGCCACCCATGTCAATATGGTAAAATCATCTATTATCAACGTGAAATAATATTCTCCACCTAGTGCATTAGTTCTTGAAGGTCCTCACAAGTCCATGTGTACAAGCTAAAGTGGCCTACTTGTAGATAGTTGATCTTTGGCCTTGAATGATGTGCAAGTTTGATTGCCAAGTTTGCAGGATTTACATATGGTATTTGGAAGCTTCTTTATTGCAGGAATATCTCTAAAAACATTCTTCTTTCTCAGACTGATGATTTGGTCAAAGTTTAGGTGTCCCAATCTTCTATGCCATAACCATGATTCGTCAAGTTTGCTTATGTGGCACGCTTCATTCTCTTATTCTACTATATAGAAATTAATTTATGTTCGAACACCTCTGATCAAGGTCTTTCCTATGGTGATAGACCTTACTTCCCAATCCTGGGCTCTGAAAAGGACCTCACAGCCTTTATCACACATTTGACTGACGCTTAGCAGATTTGCTTTTAGCTCGTCCACAAATAGTACATCTTAAGCCTCTCTTCTTCCATTATTCAGACTGACTGAGCCTTTTCCTTTGATTTTCTCTCCTTTTTCATTGTTGAATGTTACATTTCCTGATTCCTTTTCATCAAAGATTATAAACTTGCTTCACTCTCTAGTCATATGCTTTGAGCATCCACTATCCATATACCATTGGCTTTTATAATATTGTGCTATTAGAGTCAGATCACACTTATTTAGTTTCTTTTTCCACTACATGGGGCTATTTGTTTGGTAACTTTCTTGAGGATATGGACCGCAGTCTTTGAGAGTCCATTTGTGAGATTTGTGCCTGATTTGATGGCAGCCAAAGCATTTGATTATATTTATGAATGGATTATGTATACGAGTGAATTATCCCTTGTTCATAATTCTCCTTGAGTTTTCATACACCAGTATTTGTCCATACATTCTACACTCCATGGCTTTATGACCGAACCCCTTACAATGAAAACAATACACATGGAAGTAATATCTGTCTCTAGAAGAGAGAGTTGTTTGAGGTAATATTTTCGGTTGTTGGATCTTTTGCAGGCTGGACATGATTTTCTTTATCTTACAGTATGCCACAATGTGTCTAGGTTTGTGGCAGACGAAGAAAGTGAAACTCCTTGCATGAAGAAGAAACATCCTTTGACATCCTCCACATTTGTTCAATTCATCCTTGGGAGAATATGAGTCTTTTGCAGTTGGTTGTATCTTCATTTCTTTTGTTGTTACTTGAGGTTGTTATTTGTTTCTGTTTGATTCGTTATATATAAAGGCCTTGCCATTTTCTAATTTTGTGGATTGTATCTTTGTTGCTTCACTAGCTTTTACAAAGATGATACTCTTGTTATTTTCTACCTTGGATTTGTTGGTTTCTCCTTCATAACCTATCCCAACAGTTATGAGAGGAGATTTTTGAGCACTTAGTATTTTATCCAACTGTTCAGAGCTTGTCATTTGTGGAGTGTTTATTGATAATTCCCTTTGAGCGTTTTCTAATTTGTTTTTGAGGCATACTACTTATTCTTCCAATTTCTCTTGCTCCTGAATTTTAGCTTTAATTTTATTTAGTAGAATTTCTTCCACCTTCTTAACTTCTTCAAGTTCTACTTTCAACTGAATGAGGTTTCCTGAATTTGATTCTTCTTTTACATATTTCAGGAGAATGTATTTCTGTTTTCTGCACTTGAGTCTTCTATTTCCTCCAGGGCACTAATTAGCTCCCCCTCAAGATCTACCTCACCTTCATCTCCAAATTCCAGGAGATCTTCCTCAAGCGCTTCCTTGGCCATCATAATGAATTTTGATGTTCCCTCTTCATTGGGGGACTCGTCTGAGCTCTCAGATGCACTGCTGTATTTTTTAACATAGAAATATCTCCGCTTAAATTTTTTCCCTTTCGGCTTGTTGCTGAAATTGGATTTCTCTTTCCCTTTTGACTAATTCTCCACTTTCTTATGAGGAAATTTAGTTGCATAGTGTCCCACTCCTTCACATTTAGAGCATTTAAATGGAATTTTACCTTTATAATTTCTTGTGCCTCTATCTAATCTTCTAACAAATTTTTCCTCTTCTTCATCAGAGAAGGAGTAAGTATCTTCATTTTCTCCTTTGCACTTACTTGCCTTAAAGGCTGCCTCCCTCACATTTGAATTCCTTTTTGGAAGTCTCATCTCATAAGCCGTCAGGTTTCCAAGCAATTGGTTCATGGTCAATGTTTCCGAGTTAGTTGTTTCTTCTATGGTAGAAACCTTAGGGCTAAACCTGGATGGTAAAAATATGAATATCTTTTGTACAATTACACATTATTTAATGGTTTCTCCTAGACCTTTCATGTTATTCACAATTTCTGCAACCTTTAAGAAGAAACTGGATACATCTTCTTCTTCATTCATTTTTATATTTTCAAACTGAACTCTACAGGCTTGCAGTTTGGTCGCCTTCACCTTTCTATCTCCCTCATGGATACTTTCCAATGTATCCCAAATTTATTTGGCAGTCACACTGTGCATTACCTTCATAAATTCAGACTCACACACACCGCTTAAAAGTGAATTCATAGCTTTTGCATTGGCTATGAAATTTTTTCTAGCATTTTTTTCTGTGTGAGTATCGTTTGGAGCATATCCTTCTTCCACGACAACCCAAAATTCTATTCCTAGAGACATTATGTATGTCCACATTCTTATTTTCCAGAAAGCATAGTTTGTGCCAGTAAAAAATGGGGCTTTATTTGTTGAGCATCCTTCTAGACTAGCCATCTTGAGGACTTATGATCTCCTTCTAGTTGTTAAACTAATATAGAAGGAATTGGCTCTGATACCAATTGTTGAACCCTTAGTTAAACTGAGAGAGAAGGGGTTGAATCTGTTTAATGCATTCTTGTACTTTTAAATTTTATTTTATACTTATTTACACCTTCATTTCATTATCAACTTAATGTAAAATGGAACAACAATGTTAATAAGTGAGCAGCAGGTATAAAGCATATTAAATACAGAATATCAACAAATAATCATCATGCACATAGACAACAGATATAAGTGGAAACCCATAAGGGAGAAAACCACATATTATTATTGTTTTGATGCAAAGGCAAGCTCCAACTCCCTCTCAACACTGATTCTCTGTAGGCTCCAACCTACAGGAGGCTACTACCTCAATTCTACAAGCTACAACTTGCAAGGAAGCTTCAACTCCCATGTATTTTCTGCAAGCTACAACCCACAGGAGGCTCCTACCTCAGCCAACTACAACTGCACATCTATCAAGCTACAACTTGATATGGAAGCACCAAATTCCTCACACTATAATGAAAACACATCATGATTTACCTGGATATCAGCTATGTTCTATTCCTTCTTCACTGCTATCCTCCAACCTTCGTATCTACCTTATATCATCTCTTGATCTACACAGCTTCTCTTTCTGCTATGTCTTCTTCTTATTCTTCCACTCTCTAACCTCTCTATGCATATGAAAATAACATCATTTATAGATATCACTTCATAACTATTTGCATTCCATATGGGAATATGAAATGAAGAGGTTTGACTGTTTTCCTTCCACCTTCTCATTTTCTTTCCCAACACATTCAAAATAATATAACAGTATGTACACATTTCAGTATTACAGTGGAGTTTTTCTTTGCCTAGGGAGACTTTCCTTTGCATTACAAACAGTATAAAAATAAATAATACATTTTCAGTTACAATCAATTATTTACTCAGCCCATCAATCTCTTCACTTATTGTGCAGTTTTCCTCTTCTCCTTGTTGTCCCTTTGTCTTTTATGTTTCTACAGTTACATTTCCAACTCTGGGGCTGCATTTCTTGACCCATGCATTTATGTTTTACACTACCTCTGCCTATTACATATCTTACCTGTAGCGTCCAATTCTCTTCTCTGCTCCTTTGCTCTATGTCAAGTTACTTACCCGATTCTCCTTCTGCCCACGTTCAGTCTTTGTTATCAAACTGACGCAACCACATAACACCTATGCACGAGTGTCAGGTTATTTGCCTAGAGTTTTATCTATTGAATCCAATGGTTCTTTTTTGATTCACAATCGCATCTACATGACACTGTTCTGCACAGGGTCGGTTCCTTTTAAGTTCCCAAGACTTTTCTTGTTGTGTTCAACCTTTCCTTTGTTACCCGAGTCATCCTCTGCTTCCAGTGTTTTCTTCATAAAATCACATAGCCCTGGACTTGAAATACATCAGATATTAACTTTGAACTTTATCGCATCTCGTCTCATATCGCATTTCGACATATCAAAGGTTTTACGTTATAATTCCCTTTTCCAAATCCAATGTGATTTAACACTAGAAAGGCTTAGCATACATGCTTAACTTTGGTTGAAGTGTAACACAACGCTGTGACCAATAACAATGCATCGCATTTTTCTTTCCCATAAGTTTCCCACTGTACCGTTAGCGATAAACCTTAAACCTTGCAATCTGCGATCTGCGCTCACGTGCGGTTCTGCCATGTGGATTCCCTTCATCGAATTGCATCACATAAACCTTACCGTGTCACAACCAAAATATATTCTTTGCAATGTCTTGAAGTTAAACCCTATATCTTGTAGGATGCGATGTTGCGCGAAGTCGACACGTGTCCTTCCATTTCACATTGCAGAATATTAAACTTAACTTCCAGTCGTCTTATTGCGATCCTTTAAGCGCTGCGATGTGTGGTATGTGATTTTCCACCCACCGTTGATCTGCCCCTAGAGCTAACAGTCCTGATCTGATCGCACTTCGCACTTTATAATATTTACTTTGTGGTTATAATCTATTTCTTGCGATGTGCGATATTGTGTTGTGCCGCCGCGTGTCTCTTCTTCTCTTTTCATCCCAACTGATTTAACTTACCTTGCAACGCCTTAACACTTACCCGATATAGTTTGCGATTTGCGCTTTTGATCTTCACCGATGTGATCATCTCCGTTGATGTGCCCAGATCTCCGGTCCTCATTGCTGCTTGCAGTTCAATTTTATTTATGCCCTGCATATCTTGCGATGAATCATATCCATCCATTTCTTGCCTTTGCTTTTGCGATCTAATCTCGACTATTTGCTCGCCTTCGCACAACTCTTCTTCACCTCTTCTGCCTGCTTTGATCTTATTTTTCTATCTCTTTCCTTTGCTGTTGCAATCTAATCATGACCGTCCATCCACCTCCCTTGAAATTCTTCAAAGAATTCTCTGTCTTAGTCAATTTTTCGTTTGTTTACACTGTCCCGCTCTGTGACTCCGACTGTTGCCACTCTCACCTCTACCTCTTGGCTTTCGCCGCTTTCACCTCTTCCTCTCATCTCTTGCCTCTTCATGCTTTTGCTATGTGGAGGATCTTTGGTCCTTGCTCTGTCTAGCAAATCTGATTGCCTTTAGTTGTCTCTGTTCCATTCGTTGTGTGTACTGCATTCGCTGCATCTGCTGTCTCTGCCTCTTTGTTGTCTCTGCTCCATTCGCTGCCTTTGGTGTCATCTTAGCTGCATTCGCTGCATTGCTACCTCTGCTACCTTTGTTGTTTTTCTGCCTCCGCTGCCTCTACTTCTTTCTTGCCTATACTGCCTTTGCTTATTTGCTGCTTCTGTGAATCTCTCCTTTCCTACCTTAACTGCTTCTGCACTGCCTTTGCTTCTTTCTGCTGCCTTTGCCTTATAGCCAATGATTCTGGTGCTGCTCCTTCTCTATCTTTTCCATCAATGACAATATTCAACAGTATCGTTTAGCTAATATACATCTTTATCGCTTCTTGAAAATCGTCTCCATAAAGGCCCTTTTTACCAACCAAAAAAAAAAAAAAACTGAAACATATTCAGCCCGTAGAAACTTTTCCTTGTTTCCATAAAATAAGTTTTTATCGTGCAGTGGAAATTGTGCAAATTGATCTTCTTTGTTTTTAGACTCTTCCTGGATCGAAAAAGGACATGTCTCTGACTACGAGTTCCCTACTCAGGCATATAAAACTTCCTCTACTGCGGAGGATGCGTCCACGATCGAAAACCGACCTGGGGAAGAGTCAAAGCTTGTTTTGATATTGCGTCCACCAGCTCTCTGTAAACGTGTTTGAAAGAAAGCTAATGAAAATTCGGAAAGATGCTAAGAATTGATCGCAGGAACGCCTGTAAATAGGGGGCCTGTACGGTATATATATATATATATATATATATATATATATATATAATTTTCAATTTTAATTTGCCTATTTTCAAGTGTATATATTTGAACTTTAAGTGGAGGAAATTTTATTTTTTTAATTTTAATGGAGGGTGGGAATAAATTTTGGAAGGAATATGTCGGCTGTATACCTCGTCTTAGTACCTCGTGTTAGTGGATGGATAAGGCATTAAATATCATCATCGAACAAAAATATTAACCATTAATTTATAATATTGAGTACTCGGTTCTCCGTTCTCCGTTACAAAAAAGAAAATTTGAAACGACGGGTTAAGAAATAATTAGTAAATATTTGAAACATGGTGTAATGAGCTTCATCTTATGCTATTCTGTTTCAATTACCATGACCACGATAGGCGTATCAATCGTTTCATTAATAGCACGTTAGGGATCCTAAACAACTGTTTCATTGACAACACGTTCGGGATACTAAAAAATTGATTTGACACCTTCGACGCCAAGATCCATTTTGGCATGCAAGGCTCACAAAGGTCTGGATTGCATGTATTTACCTTGTGCTCCTATTTGTTTTGGTAGATGACATTGAGCCTGTTTAATCATAGAAAATCCAAGAAACGTCATAAGAGGCATAAATGTAAGCGTAAGCTATAACTTTGAAGATCAATAATGGCTTCAATCCATTTGAATTCTTAGCACCCCAGACTCGTCGGAGCCCCCTGCTAAATCAGAGATGCAATGGGGTTTTCAATATAAGTTTATTTTTCTACGAGTTCAGAAATACCAGGTTGGGAAAGGTTATAACTTCAATATTTTAATTACGTTTTGCATATCTGTTTTAGAAAACAATTAGGTCATCCGTCGTTATAACCATATTGGACAACACTATTACTGGATTGGTCGATCCATCACAGGTTGTGATGATGTTTCAAATAAGAATTTTATACAATTGGAACCTGACTTTCAGTTGTTTATTTACTTCGTGCAACATATTGAGCTTCTTTTTTCACCATCAAATATGAATGTGAGGACGAGAAGCATGAGACATCAGAGGGCAGTGAATCGTCCACGTGCACCAGTATATGCGGTTGGATATTGTTATGCTACATATATCAAGAGAATACTGGAATTTGGATCCCTATATTTGTGGGTATTATGTGACGTGCGTACTTTACTTTGTTCCACAATATCATGAATGCAGTGATGTATTCATTAATATTTATTCAAACTCGGAAGTAGATTTCTTGCTTTCTGAATATATGAAAATATATCGTGAAAATATTTGTGAAATATGTACATATTGTTCCAATTTATCAATTTTCAAACTGAATGCCGCTAAATAAATTATATACAAAGAATTGGGAAAAATTCATGCAGAAAAGGAAAACAAAATCTGAAAAACATCTATTTTTTTATATGTATTTTAAATTTATATCATATTTTGTTTAATTGAAAATAGTTTCTAAAAATTATTTTTAATATATTTAAAATTATGATAAATATTTTCACCATAAATTCTTTTTAAGATATTTAAAAAAATAAATTTGTTGTTATGGTTTATATAAATATATAACGTTGATAAAAATATATTAACCATAATAAATATAATTGTCATAATTTAACCTCAAATAAATAATACAATTAGGCTGATAGGCCTTCTCTTTTGAATTAATACAGTTGCTTTTTCGTCAACCAATTCATTTTGATAATGACACATGTCACTAGTAAGATGTGTGCAAAAAAGTAGCAAGTTCACATATTTCTCTAAATTTTTTAAGAATTTTCCCTCATAACTCATTTTTTTGAATTACTTGATCATAAAAATCATAAATATAATAGTTCCAAAAATAAAATAACACTATACCTTTATCATAAAAATCATAAAAGATAACCATTCAAAAAAACAAAAAAATATACCTTCATCATATATATATATAAAGTTAAAAAAAAGCATAAGAACATGATAACTTTTTACCAAAAATGACACTGAGTTTCCATTTCTAATTTGGGTAATATGATTTATGCATTATTAGTAATATGCTTTATTTGCTAATGCTTTACTCTTGCCTTGTGCTTTCTTTTATTTGCATCGTAGCTCTTCATATTCGATATATACCATATGTGGAGGATACGACCTTATTCAAAGAAATTCTGCTGGGGAGCATATGTTAAAGAGACTGGGGAGAGTAGGTTATTCAAAGATATTTCTACTGGGATATAGAAAAACACACTTATGGAAGCTGCATTTTCACGTTATTCCATGATGAAGACTCTATTTTTTTGCTTTAGGCCTATTGAGCTTTGGGGGTGCGTAATTTGCATGAATTCATTGGGTATTCAATATGTTTTGCAGAGAATATTTCCTCACATGCCTGCAAAAGAAATAATATGATACAGTAACCCTTTTATTTCGCTGATAATGAGGGATCGTTGTAAGAGAAATTAGTGATGAACAAACCCCCTATTCGTCGGAACATTTTGGCTCTGCTTTCTTTGTAATCATTCGTTTCTAAATCCATGTTTTCTGTAATCTTTCAGATAAAATAATATTGGATTGAAGATATTGGTGCACACTTGAATGATAAAAATTGTTGTTGGCAGGTGAAGGGGATGGGAGAGCGTAGAAGCGAAGTTGCATTGCCCACTATTGGCTCTGGGCCGCCGTCATGTTATAATAAATGTGAGGGGTGCAATCCATGTACGCCTGTGCAGTGCACCGTCACTCCACAACTGCAATGCCCCGACACTCCAATAGGTGGAGACTATCCAATTGTGTGGAAATGCGAATGCGGCAACAAAATCTATAACCCATCATACTGCCAATCCCCTGGTATTTGAGCGCTGATCGCAAAAATGTTCGACTGTCCGCCACCTTTCGCAGAAATGAGAGACCATGGAATGTTTCTCCAAGTACAAAAATTTCTACTTGAAATAAAGAAATCAGCGCATGCTATTAATGAATTATACGAATGGTCCCACTTCTATTTGCTTAACTGTTTTGTTAGGTTATTTTATTTAATTTAGTTCATGCTATTAATGAATTATACGAATGGTTCCACTAGTATATGCTTAACTGTTTTGTTAGGTTATTTTATTTTTCTTTATAGTCTTAAGCTCTAAAGAATTTTAATGTGTGCTTTATAAATGGTGATTGTGTGAAACCATTATGAAAATACACTTTCTTTTTTTTGTGAATCAATTCATTTTGGTAATGACACATGTTATTAGTGAGACATGTATGTAAAAAAAATAGAAAGTTCACATATTTTCTTAAATTTTTAGGAATTTTCCCTCGTAACTTATTCTTTTTAATAGAATTAGAGATATTTCCAAAAAGATTATTTTTCTTTATAGAAAGTAACCATAAACATCTAAGTTGCCCAATTTGAACTCACATGTCACTAGTAAGACTTGTGTAAAAAAAAAATAGTAAGTTCACATATTTAATTAATATTTAATATATAAAGTAATATTTAAACTATAAAGTAATGAATAAATCTTTAATTCACATATTTATTTTAACCAGATTTTCTTCACATTTTTCTATTATATTGTAATTGAATTTCCATGAATCTTTCTCCAAGTTGGGTTTTTTACCATTACACTCTAACTAAATTTCAATTCGTCCTTTGCAAGTTGGGATAATTATATTAGTTGAATCCCACATGTTGTTGCTATATAGCTATAATAAAGCTTATTTTTTATTGCAATGTATGATTTATGAAGGAAGCTATACTTAAATATGAATTCGATGTCTTTGCCTAGTGATTTGATTCCTAGATGTCTATTTTCTACCTTTTTGAATTTGAACTTTTAACCTTTTACAAGAAGGCATGCATTCTTAACTATTAAAAGTTTAGAACCACTCTATGTATAAATGGATCCTTGAGACATTCAATTTTTGTAAATTAAAATATCATCTCATCTATTAGTTAGATTACTTTAAAATATAATGTAATCAATTTAGTATTTAATATTCCACCATGCACTTCTAATGACATTGGAGAATGTTTTTGTTAAACAATTCTAATATAGTTACATATTATAAACTTAAGAAAAAAATAGAAAAAAATTAACTTAAATTTAAGTTATCAATTGCTATTTTCTTGTACAACTTTTTGGAGCAACTGCTAGTTGTAATAATTTAACATTTTACTTTTAATATTCAAAATGAATTATAAAATATGAAAATTATAAATCATAAAACATTACTTAACGATGCTACAAGTGATGGACCATCGTGTAAACGCTGGTACCTATTCCTTTCGCAGCTCTTATAGGGATGTGTTTGTATCTACACCTCAAGGTGTGCGAGGCTTATTCTCTCACAAAGTAGTCAATGAAATGGACATAAACCCTTAAATTATTGGTCCTTAAAAAATGGATAGTTTAAAAATGAGGTGTCATTTGACTAAATAAATCTAGTCATTGAGTTAATGTCTTTATTATTGTTGTTGTTTTCTATGGTTTTCAATAATATATATTTATATTTATATGGAAAGAAATAAAATTTTAGATTAAGATTCTTGATGACATAATTCACTTCATCATTATTTGTGTTTAGTTTGAGCATAATTTTATTATACTTAAATTTATATATATTTATATTAATAAATTTGAAATATATATATTTATGTTAATATAAACTTTTTATATATTTATGTTAACAGGATTAAATTTTATATATTTTTTTTTTGAGAATTTCCAATATATTTTATTTTTAAAGAAAAATGAAAAAACAAGCTTACAATTTTTACAATTTGTTTTTTCGAAACATTTACATAGTCGTTATTAACTTTTAGTGATGGAGAAAATGAAAAAAATACATTGAAAATATAATCTCGTATAATGATATACAAGTTTATTATACATTAATATATAAGCCTCTGATACCCTAAACATGTATAGAGACAATAACTTCACTACATTTTTTTTTTTTTAAGTTATCTGCCTCATCCATTTCGCTAATGTATATGTATTCCTTGAGGAGCAATGGTGGACTATTTCGACTGGAATGAGTTTTATTTCTTTAATCTTGATTTCACATTTTTTAATCTCTCACAGTGAATTTTTTATATATTAAATGCATTGTTATATAAAGTAAATTTAATAAATTATTATATTATTACAAATATATTAATACAGTAACATAAATATATTATTATATATTTATAAATGTGTTAACTATTTAATATATTTATTGTTATTAATATTAGTTTATAATTGTGCACATAGTTGATGTATGTTTATTAGTATATATCAATTACTTTTAATAATTTAGTTACGATAATAAATACAATAAATAAAATGTTAATATGTAAGATAGGTAAGAGGCTTATTCTACAACAATAAAATTTCATTTTGAAACAATTATTATACAAATCCATTCAAGTTTCATTCCGCCAAACATATAAACTCATTGTGTAATTAAATATCAACTATGTTTATTTTAGAATTAATCTCTTGGGTTTATAATATCAATTTCTTGGGTTTATTATTCTAAGGGTTCATATTCAGAGCGCATTATATCATTCATAGAGTTTATAATACTAATATTCTGGTTTAATATAAATCCCCTGAGTTTATTATTGTGGTCGACCATGGTCAACCATGTTCCAATGTCACATTGTGACAAAGAATTTTTCAATATGAAAATAAGCCATTGTCCAATGTCGCATTGTGAAAAATATTGTCCCCATATAAAGATTAATCATGGTAAACCATGGTCCAACGTCTCATTGTGACAAATATTTTCTTAATATCAAAATTAACCATGGTAAACCATGGTCAACCATGTTTTAGGGTTTATACTATTTATCTTAGGGTTTCTATACCTTGAGTTTATAACATTAATCCCTTGGGTTTAATATTAGTTTTCTTAGTTTATAATCCCTTCTTGTGTTTATAGTATCATTTTATTGTTTTTACTAATGTAAGGGTTGATAATCCTACGATGCAATATTATTCATAGGGTTTATAATATTAATCCTTGTGGGTAAAATTTTGAAGGTGGGTTGCACTTTAGTGAGAAATGTGTTCGGAAAATTTCATTTTCGCCACAATTCGACTGAACTTTTGAAAATAATTCGGCCAAATTGTCTCTGTTGTTAACATTGATGGAATATTGACGGCCTGGGTAAATATATTTTTGGTCGACGATGGGAAAACTGACAACAAAAGTTTGGTCGAACTAATAGCTCGACTGAACTTCTTAAAATACTTCGACCAAAATTTTTGTTATAAATATACCAGGCCCCAGACCGCAACAATTTTCATTATCGCTGCGTCGCTTTGTTTATCTTGCTGCTCTATTTGTCTCGCTACTCTGTTTGTCTTGTCACTACACTTGTTGCTCTGTTTGTCTCGCTGTTGCGTTATTGTGTTGTTGTCTCGCTATCGTAGGGGCGACTAGTGGAACAAGCTAAGGTGACATTGTTATTTTTATGCTGTATTTTTTTTGTTTATGTTTAATTTTTTTTCTTTTTAATTTTAATATTGTGTGCTTTTAGGTGTGTTTGCAGTTTTCATGTTTGTTTGTTTCTTGTTGTGTATGCTCTCGTCGTATGCTCGCTGTGTGCGCTCTCTCGCTACTTTTTTTGTCTCACTGCTCTAATCTGTTTGTCTCGCTGCTCTATTTTTCTCATCGTTGCATTGTTGTGTTGTTTTCTTGCTATTGCGAGGGCGACTAGGGGAGCAAGCTAAGGTGAGACTATTATTTTTATGTTCTATTTTTTATGTTTTTTTATATTTTAATTTTCTATGTGTGTTTTCTTCTTGTTGTGCATGCTCTCACTGCCTACTCACTATGCGCGCCCTCGCTTTCTACTCGTTTTTTCTAGGTATTTCTCGATGTCCGAAATTTAATAGATGCAATTTAGCATATTCATATCAAATAGATAGCTACAAATTAAAATAAAAAATTTACATCTATGTTAACAGTGAATGATAGACATAAATAGATCACTAGGAAGTTCCTGCAATTAGTTGTAGGTTATGTACATATAATAAAACATAGTAAAAAAAATGCTCTGTATATATTAAAGCCAAAAAACAATAGATGAGAAGCTTCACTGCTGCGCTGAGGTCACATATACAATTCATATATTAATCCACTGATAATCCCATTAAAATTAAAAATATGTTCTAGGTTAACTAATACCTTTTACTAGTCAACCTGCACAAGGCTCTACATAGAACAATAAGACCTTAATTATCTCTGCTCCATGTTATGATATTAATGAGCCATATTCATTATAAGGTAAACGACATGTACCATACATGGTTCCATATAGACTCTTATACTAAAATTATTTTCAAATACTTGCTACCTATTAGCTAGATGAGTCATAGTAAAAAATTCATGTGCATAGAGTCATGTGTTCAATGTACTTTATCCAGCTATTAAAACTTGTTTCACTTTAAATCAAGGTTAGTAATCAACATAAGATATGAAACTAGTAGCAGTAATACCATGGCAATAACTGTATTTAGGACAATGTCTCTAATTAACTATACGTATCACATAAGATTTGTATCATATCAGTAATATACACAAACTTATATACAAAGAGATAAGGAGAATTATAGATCTAACTCCATGTAACAGTAATGAATACAAGAGCTTAGACTGATTACAACTAGTACATGGAACAATACTTACCTTATTACAATAGTGTTATTCCCACTACAGATGTTGGATATGGAATAGGTTAATATGCATGATATTGGTTTTCTTTCTCTTACATAGTAGTACAATATAAATGATATTCATAACATATTTCCCATGTTAGCTATTTTGAGGTATTACCATTATGCTTGGTTACTATGACTACTAGAATCGAACCTGTGTATTACAATTATTGTTATATTAAAGATGATAGAAAACAGAGAGAATGTGTCACTAACTACTCCACCTTTTAAACTCAAACTCCTTGAAAGGGACCATGGCACTACCATCAGGTTAAGGTTTTTTATTACACCAAAATTTGGTAAATTTCAAAATTCTTATAATTATCTTATACTATACCAAATGTGACGATAAATCCCATATTAAAAAAGTGGTGATTAGATATGACTTTAATTCCAACCTACATAGAAAAAATATTATTATGCTAAATGTGATGCTAAAAATAACTATCCCAAGTAGGCTGGTAGTTACACAGGAAATCACTGAAGTTATCACAAAAATCAAACATAATCAAGCATGAATAAAATAAAATATTTACATCTATGTTAACAGTCAGTGAAAGACATAAATTGATTAGTATGAAGTTCATGGAAGTAGTTTCAGGTTATGTAGATATAACAAAACATAGTCAAAAAATACTATGTATATATTAGCCAAAAAAACAATACATGAGAAGCTCTACTGTTGCGCTTAGGTCAGAGGTACATTTCATATATTAATCCACTAATAAGCCCATTTAGCCTTTTCGTATACCCTTACATAAGACATCACTAAGCTTATCATAAAAATGAAACTGAATAAAGCATGAATAAAATAAAAAAATACATCTTTCTTAACAGTGAATGATAGACAAAAATTGATCATTAGGAAGTTTGTGCAAGTAATTTTAGGTTATGTACATATAATAAAACATATTCAAATAATGATTTGTATATATTAATATATTATTTCATTATTCTCTCTTATTTAGTCATTATTTTCTATTATAGAAGGTTCATTATGTGATTCCTACTCAAGCAAAGGTGCATGAGTAGATTATTTCTTTTCATCATTATATGTAAATGACTCAAACTCTTGCATATAATAATAAACAAGACCAATCGAGTGACCTATCTATAAATTAAACTATGCTTAAGATAAGATGAAAAATCACTATGTATGCACTAATGGGTTTAGAGGATAAGTCACTCTCATTCCATAGAGAATTCTACAAGAATTATGCTCACTGATATAATTCATTGAACCCATTATATTTGATGTGTGTAACCTTTTGAGGGTTGTCCTAATGTTCTTTTATGTCAGAGGCCCTGTCATCCTTTTTAAATTTATTTCGTGATTCTGTCATCCTTATTGGTGTTGTGGCCATGTTATTTGAATCTATGTCAGCTTTAACAAGGTTCCTCTTTATGTTGTGTGTAATATTCTGAGGGTTGTCCTATTGTTCTCTTACGTTGGAAGCCCTGTCATCCTTCTTGAAGTTATTTCGTGATTTTTTCATCCTTTTTGAAGTCCTTGGCTAATTTATCTATGTATGAAGTTCTCTTATAATTTAAATTATTGATTTGATGCAATGCTATTATTTCTCTCCCTTGGAAGGTGTCCACTTTTTTGTTTGATTACCTCTAGACATTTTACTACAATCGTTTCCTTTTAATCCATATTTTATGATTTATATGGATGGGTTTGGAAAATTATCAATATCAACACAGAACATGTGGCTCTGCTTCTGTCTTGCTGCTCTTTTTAATGGATGTCTCTCTCTATTACTGACTCTTCATTGCGCTTCTCTATTTCTGTCTCACTGCTCTGTTTCCGTCTCCTGTTGCAAGGGCGAGGAGGGGAGCAAGAGAGGGCGAGGAGGGGAGAAAGAAAAGGTGAGAAGGTGTTATGGTTTATGATCTGTTTTTTTATGGTTTTTTTTTTGTTTTTTAAATTTAATTTTTAGTTGTTGCAATGCTATTAATTATCTCCCTTGGAAGTTGTCAACAGTTTGTGTTTTCTTGTCTCTATACAATTTACCACAATTGTTTCTATACATTTTACTACAATCGTTTCCTTTTAGTCAAAGTTTTATGATTTATATGGATGGGTTGGGAAAAATTATCAATGTCAACACAAAAACGTGTGGCAGAAAACCATTTTTCAAATACCATTGACACCAAAAACATGAAGTAATGTGCCAATATAAACAGTGACAGTTAGAAAGATCAAAATGATTAGAAATGTCAATTATATGTTCGGATATGTGTGTTAACAGTGATTTATTACCAGCACTCACTGTACATGTCATTTATGCCATAAAATTTGTGCATTTCACCCATAAACTTTAATGAATTTTCTAGTGTCATTTCTCCCATTTAGGGCATTTTCTAGTGTTTTCGGAACCATGTACATGTCATTTCTATGTCATTTCTCCCATAAAATTTAATGCAAACTTTAAAGAAAACTATGTACATGTCATTTCTCACATAAACTTAAGGGAAACTTTAATACAAACCATGTACATGTCATTTCTCCCATTAACTTTAAGAAAAACGATGTACATGCCATTTCTCCCATTAACTTTAAGGCAAACCATGTACATGTCATTTATCTCATAAAATTTAATTTAATATATTTTTAAGGAAAATGTTAGATTTTTTTTAAACCATGTACATGTCATTTCTCCCAAAACCTTTAAGGTTAATTTAATATATATTTAAGTAAAATGTTAGTATTTTTTTAAACCGTACACATGTCATTCATCCCATAAAATTTAAGGCTTTTTATAGTGCTTTGGGAACCATGTACATGTCATTTTTAGCATAAAGTTAAGGATAACCATGTACATGTCATTTCTCCCATAAACTTTAAGGCATTTTCTATTGTTTTGGGAACCATGTAAATTTCATTTCTTTGTCACTTCTCCCATAAAATTTAAGGAAAACCATGCACATGTGTCATTTCTCCCATAAAATCAAGGAAAAATTTAAGGCTTGCCATTTCTATGTCATTTATCCCATAAAATTTAAGGCAAACTTTAAGGCAAAACATGTACATGTCATTTCTCCCATAAACCCTAGGCAAGCAAAACTTTAATTCAAACCATATACATGTCATTTCTCCCATCAATTCAAGGAAAAGTTTAAGGAAAATCATGTAAATTTCATTTCTCCTATAAAATTTAAGGCATTTACTAGTGTTTTGGGAATCCTGTACATGTCATTTCTATGCAATTTCTCCACAAAATTTAGGGCATTCTCTAGTGCTTTGGGAACTAGGTACATGTCATTTCTATGTAATTTCTTCCATAAACTTTAAGGAAAAATTTAAGGCAAGCCATGTACATTTCATTTCTCCCATAAAATCAAGGAAAACATTATTTCAAACCATGTACATGTCATTTTGCCCATAAACTTTAAGGCTATCCATGTACGTGTCATTCTCCCATTAACTTTAATTTAATATATTTTTAATGAAAATGCTATTGTTTTTTAAAACCATGTACATGTCATTTCTCCCATGAAATTTAAGGCACTTTATAGTGTTTTGGGAACCATATACATGTCATTTCTATGTCATTAATCCCATAAAATTTAAGGAAAATCATGTACATGTCATTTCACCCAGAAACTTTAAGGAATTTTCTAGTGTTTTGGGAACCATGCAGATTTCATTTCGCCCATGAAATTTAAGGAATTTTCTAGTGTTTTGGGAGCCATATACATGTCATTTCCATGTCATTACTCCCATAAAATTTAAGGTAAACTTTAAGGCAATCCATGTACATGCCATTTCTTCCATAAACCTTAATTTAATATATTTAAGGAAAATGCTAGTGTTTTTGGAAACCATGTACATGTCATTTCTCCCATAAAATATAAGGCATTTGCTAGTGTTTTCGGAACCATGTACATGTCATTTCTATGTAATTTCTCCCATAAACTTTAAGACATATTCTAGTGTTTTGGGAACCATGTACATGTCATTTCTATCTAATTTCTCCCATAAACTTTAAGGAAAACCATGTGCATTTCATTTCTCCCTTAAACTTTAAGGCAAACCATGTACATATCATTTCTCCCATAAACTTTAAAAAAAACCATGTACATTTCATTTGTCACATAAAATTTAATTTAATATATTCTTAAGGAAAATGCTAGTGTTTAAGGAAAACCATGTACATGACATTTATATGTCATTTCTCCCATAAAATTTAAGGAAAACCATGTACATGTCATTTCTCCCATAAAATTTAAGGAAAACCATGTACATGTAATTTCTATCATAAAATTTAAAGTGAACCATGTATATGTCATTGCTCCCATAAACTTTAAGCCAAACCATGTACACATTTCATTTCTCCCATAAACTTTAAGGAAAACCATGTACATGCCATTTCTCCCATGCATTTGCAATAAAATTTAATTTATTTGCAATAAATGTTCATTTAATATATTTTTAAGGAAAATGCTAGTGTTTTTGGAAACCATGTACAAGTCATTTCTCCTATTTTTAAGGCATTTGCTAGTGTTTTTGGAAACCATGTACATGTCATTTCTCCCATAAAATTGGAATTTTCTAGTGTTTTTGGGAACCATGTACATGTCATTTCTCCCAACCATGTACTTGTCATTTCTCCCATAAAATTTAAGGCATTTTCAATAAGGAAAATGCTAGTGTTTTTGGAAACCATGTGAGTTAAATTAGTTTTTAAAAAATTAATTTTTTTTGTTTTTTAGGAGGTAGGAGGACAAGAGTATGTACTCCATCAATAATGCATGGCCATGGTTCACGCAATCATGGTATATTTCACGAAATTTAATCAAACATATGTACATGTATTTATATCTATGTATGCTTTTTTGAATTGATTATAAAATAATATTTTTTTATGAAGCTTCTCTCTCATCGCGTGAGGGTTGTGGTAGTACACATTATCGTGGTGGCCCATTAATAGGTGCTGGAAAATTTTGTGAGTGTGGTGATATGCATTCCCTCGGAGGCCAATCAATGGGTGGTCGTGTTAGTTCTGAACCAATCGGTGGTCATTCTTGTTCTCAAAAATATCAGGGTGGGCATGATGCTACCCAACCATATTGAGGTGGACATCAATCGTAATATTATTTTCATTCAATTTGTACAAATTTGGTCACATGTTTTGTTATTTATACAAAATTTTATCTATTGATGTAGAGGGTGAAAATGTTGCTAAAAAAAGACATAGGCAAGAACGTGTTATTCAAGAATAAGGTTGTACACCAACCACAACTTATCCATCTGACATTTCCGATTTACCTTGGGAAAAAAAAATCCAACAATGCATATTACCAAGGTGTCAACATCTTTATTCGAAATTGATGAAAGATCTTGTGTCATTGAAAATCCTTGCTGAGAGTCAAGAAAGCTTAAAAATAGTTAGTCACTCTTTATGATAACTTATAGATTTGTACAAAATGCTTGGGCCAACCACTAATATTTTTGTAGAAGTGAGGAGGAAAATAAAGGAAACAGTGATGTGTCCCGATACATGGGAGATTATTAAACACATAGTTACAACAGAAATGGCCAAGACTATGCTTAATTTCAAAGAAGTGCCAAAAATAAAGATGTTAAAGGTTCAATATTTCAAG
Source organism: Pinus albicaulis (assembly GCA_034641835.2). Classification (NCBI taxonomy): domain Eukaryota; kingdom Viridiplantae; phylum Streptophyta; class Pinopsida; order Pinales; family Pinaceae; genus Pinus; species Pinus albicaulis. The sequence continues at coordinate 1,516,233,510 of CM076575.1, read as the reverse complement.
AAACATGATATAGCTTTCCATTTATATTATAGGCACCTTGCTGCCTATGGAAGAATACCATGGAACGATGAGGTTCATCTTTATTTTACAAAAGTATTTTATGCAGAATTATTTTTTGGTATGAAACCCAATTATAATGACCTTCCCTATGATTTTTTTGGTCCTGGGAAAGGTCGATAATGTGACTGTAGAGGCACTAAGCATTATGTTGAATTTCCTCACCCCGAGCCACCATTGGTAACTCAAACTCATTGTGTGGAAAATTTGCGGTCAGAGATGAATGCCACTTCTCAAATTAGTCGAGAAGCAAGGCATGTCATCATAGACAATGTTCAAAGTGGATTTGATGGAATTAATGTTTGTTTGAATCAAAAAAGAGCACGAGAGAATGCACGTGCTAATTTTGTGTATCATACAAATTATGAGATAGACAACATGAGTATTAAAGAACTTATAAGATATGTAAATAATTGTCGCAATGGTTGGCAACACTTAATTATTCATGAGGAAGAGGGCATGAGATCAGTGTGTGTTAATGGTTAGGGTGAATATTTTAACACATCTACAATTTGCAATAAATACATATACATACATTTATTTGTATATGTTAATCTAACAAAAATGTACCATATATGTGAACACAATTTGTAGTTCTCACGCTTGAGGAATGAAGATTGTAATATCATTGTCAAAGATTTAGGTTTTCACAATCAAGATGATATGTTAGCAAATTTTGGTATTTTTTAAGTGTTCATGATCTTGATGTACAATTATTTTAATCTATTGTTATCTCGGAACATGATGACATATTTTTAAAGCCAATAATTGTGTACACACATATATGTATATAATTAAATGTTAACAGATTCTGATTCTATCCAATATTTGTACGATAGAGGTACCCTCTTCTTCCATGTTAGGAGATGTGCCAAATCCATCGTCACAAGTATGAACAATTTTTCACTTAAATATGTTTTAAGTTATAAACTAAAGTGAGTTTCATTAAAAAATGAGATATAGATATTGAGTTATTTTACAGTTTTAAATTTTTTTTTATTTTTAGGTTTGTAGAGATGATTTTCATTCGGAGCCACCCTATTCTTCCCTGTTAAGGGATGTGTTAAATCCATCAACACAAGTATTCATTTGTTCACTTATATTTTTAAGTTATATATTGCAGTTCAAAAATTCCATTGAAAAATGAGATCTATAACTTCAGTTATTTTACAGTTTTAAATTTCTTTAATTTTAGGTTAGTGGAGATGATTTTCATTCAGAGCCGCCTTATTCTTCCCTGTTAGTAGATGTGAAAAATCCACCATCACAAGTATTCAATTTTTCACTTATATTTTTAAGTTATAAATTAAAGTTCAAAAGACAAGATCTAGATCTTGAGTTTTTTATAGTTTTAAAATTTTCAAATTTTAGGTTTTTGGAGATGATTTCCATTCTCCAAGGACTCTAGATATGGAGTGTATGATGGAGATAGGAACATCCACAACATCTGAAAAAGTTGTCTAACTTTTTATTATTATTATTGCAAATTAGTTTATATGCATTTCCATTTGAGAATTTGTAATATATATATATATATATATATATATATATATATATATATATATATATATATATATATACTTGCACATGTATATTTTACAGTTTACTATGGAGGATGTATTAATGGAAGAGCAACCAAATATAATGGAGAGGGAACTACATGAGGTATTTTATAATTTTTTTTTTCATTTTGTTTTTTTACATGAAGTTCTACATTCTCATTCAATTTTAAAACATTAATTTTTTATTTTTGTACACGTTGTGTACAGGTTCCCCATTCTTCAAAGGATAGCACAACGAGGCTCGGGATGCTACTAGAAATGACAATGGATACATCTATATTTGATTGATCATGCACATTTGCAACATTTTATTTGATAGCTAGTCTTAAATTTACTTTTCTATATATAGTGTTACCTATGCAATAATTTTTACTTTTCTATATAACTTGATAGATATAACACTATACATTTTTATATATATTTACTTTTTTTATTCATGTGATATAAATTTTGGACATGTTTTACATTTTGGATATAGTTTCAAACTACATTTAATTTTATCAAGAATGATTTTAAATTTTGGATAGTTACATTTGGCATGTCATCACATGTTGTGATATGCAATTTTTTGTTTTTAAAACTGAAGTTGTTTTGTTTTTAAAATTCAAATTGTCATTTTATTTGTTAAATATAAAATGATTCTAGATGGAAATTTAGATCACAGTTTACACATACATGTGTATATTTTGGATAGTTGAACTACATTTTATATGTGATCACATGTTGTGATATAAAGTTTTATTTTTAAAACTCAAGTTATCATTTTATTTGTTAAATATAAAATGAATTTAGATGGAAATTTTAAATTACAAAACACTTGTATATTCTGGATAGTTGAACTACATTTGGCATGTGATCACATGTTGTGATATAATGTTTTGTTTTTAAAACTAAAGTTGTCATTTTATTTGTTAAATATAAAATGAATCTCTAGATAGAAATTTCAAATTACAAAACAGGATGTGTATATTTTGGATAGTTGAACTACATTTGGCATGTGATCACATGTTGTCATATAGTTTTTATTTTTAAAAATAAAGTTGTAATTTTATATTTAAAATTTAAAATGAATCTAGATTGATATTTCAAATTACAATTTACACATACGTGCATATATTTTGGAAAGTTGAACTACAATTGGCATGTGATAACAATTGTGATATAATGTTTTTTTTTTGAAACTCAAGTTATCATTTTATTTGTTAAATATAAAAAGAATCTAGATGGAAATTTCAAATTACAAAAAACATACATGTGTATATTTTGGATAGTTGAATTACATTTGGCATGTGATCACATGTTGCGATATAAATTTTGTTTTTAAAACTGAAGTTGTCATTTTATTTGTTAACTATAAAATTAATCTCTAGATGGAAATTTAAAAATACAAAACACAATCTCTATATTTTGGATAGTTGAACTACATTTGGCATGTCATCACATGTTGTGATATAATGTTTTGTTTTTAAAACTCAAGTTCTCAAATTATTTGTTAAATATAAAATGAATCTCTAGATGGAAATTTAAAATTACAAAACACAATGTCTACATTTTGGGTAGTTGAACTACATTTCGCATGTGATCACATGTTTTGATATAATGTTTTTTTTTTAAACTCAAGTTGTCATTTTATTTGTTAAATATAAAATGAGTCTAGATGGAAACTTAAAATTACAAAACATGTATGCATGTGTATATTTTGGATAGTCGAACTACATTTTTCATGTGATCACATGTTGTGATATAATGTTGTGTTTTTAAAAATCAAGTTGTCAATCATAGATGGTTTTACATATTTAAGTTCACATGAATATATGTACGTAGAAATGATTGAAGTGCATGTTTGAATATATTTAAAAATGATTGAAGTAAAACACATATAGATGTATATATCTAAAAAAAAATCATAAAATTATAGGTGTTCTTAGATGTGCCAAACAATAATAAAATTTTAAAATTGCATTAAAACATATATCCAGTACACAACATTTTTCATTAATGTACATATAAAAACTACTCTCAGTTTATAGTAACTAGGAAATTACAAAACACTTACCACACATTTTGCATTCAAGAATTAATATTATAATTTACTTAATAGATACGTGTAAAAGAAAATCGTGGAACTTAAAATTTGCATTTTATCAATTATGCTAGATACATAGATATGTACATTTTGCAATAATGACATTATCACAAATTCTACCAGAGAATGTATAAAATTGTTTAAGACTAGATAATATACATGTGTATGTGTACACATATATATATAAATTACTTGTGTGCATGTACCATAAAAATTTACATGTGCAAACGCTTTTACATTTAACATAAAATATACATAAATTATAATAATTGTAAAACTTAAGAATGCACAAAAAATTGGCTAGTTGAATTTTTAGTTGAGTTCTGGAAGTTCTAAAAGATGAATCCAAGGAGAATAAATTGTTGGGAAGTTCAATAAAAAAAAATCCAATGGAATGCCATCTTCAATGATCCATTCATTATCTGATTTTGACATTTTCCATTTCTTGTTTTTTAATTTTTTCTTTTATTGAAATTCTATCAACGTTATGTGTGTTGCACACACCAAGTGACTATATTGACAACTTATGATATCGGGTTCATTGTCTTGAAAGTAAAAAAAAATCCGACTTTGATGAGTTTGTTGGAAAAAATAGTCTTTCAGTATAATAGACCCTCTATCATATGTAAACTTGTTATCATCATAGTTTTCCAATAATTTCATCTTTCATTTAGTGAAACACATCAAATAATACTTCACATTTTCATCGTTGGTAGCAGGTGAAACTAAAACAAAAACAACTGCTTCACAATAAAACAAACTTAAGTATTTAAATTTAGATCATAATCAACATGAAAATTTAACTTTAAAATTAACATGTGTACCTCATTTTATTATCTATTTATAGATATCTATCATTTCATAGCAATTTAAATGTTACCTTCTCCAACAAGATTAGAAACGCGATCACCTTCAGATGATATTGTAGTCTCCTCTGATTTCATTTCTTCAAATTTTGCAACAAACGTTTTCCTCTTTGAATTTAGTTCTGTATGTTGCCAATATTTTACATACATTTTGTTTTCACAAAAACAATTTGATTCTATGTTGTTTATGAAAACATGAAAAAAAAAGAATTTTCTTTTATCCCATGCAATCACATTGTTGGACAACTTTATTTTAATTGAATGCAATTTTAATGTCCCTTTTATTATTTCAATATCATGTCCAATCGATCTATCTACATATTGGACCCCAATATGCCAACAAAACCTATATGTAATATTCAAACAAGAATATAAATGTGTTATTCAAAGTACCATCAAAGATAATCATTTTGATAAATGTTTAAAATTAGAAATCCAATAAACATGAAATCATGTATTTTTCGTACTTCCCTTGACTAGTTAGTCTCATGGCTTAGTGCAGCGATGCACCATTGAATAAACTGTTCAGCTGAGAAAAGTCAATTTGCAGAGTGGTCCATTTTATATCTTCAAATTTCTCATTTTATACTTGCTCCTACACTATCACGTTCTCCTTTTCCATGACAATTCTCAAAGAAATTCCAAGAATGTTTAATGTGGGTTTTCATATGAGGACGACGTAACCAAAAGAATGATCGTGAATATTTGAATTGACCTATGCATCCATCTAACCATATCCAATATTCATTGAATTTTATTTCATGAATTTTCAAGGAGCCATAAATATTTTCAAAACAATGTTGTACAAAATATTTATCACGTGTACGATCGTCACTGATATAAAAGTGATATTATTTAATAGCATGTAGATTTTAACTGGTGCTTTCTATATTATCAACATTTTGTTTAGCATGTCTATATAGAATATGGACAAGCATGGAGACTTGGTTAAAATGATAGTATTCACTCTGTATTTATTTTTTTGGAAAAAATGTGTAATTATCTACAAAATTAGCTGTTGAAAAAATGGTCCCTAGTGGAAACAATTCATGGGATTTTTTTAATTGTGAGTCATACCATCGATCTCTATGGGAATTCTTGGTATATTTATAAATTTTTACCTCAGAATTTCTCAAAAACTCTATCACAAAAATTTCTTCTTCTTATAAATCAATTCTTTTAGCACTTGTAATACTACTTAAACCAATCGGTGTATGAATATTTTCACATCTCTTCCATTTCACTTTTATGTTCGACAATGATTGATCATTTATATTAGTATGATAATTGTTTTGAAATTTAGTCAAATTTTCACAATCATCACATTTTTTACCACTAACACATTTCTTTTGGTAAAATAATTCATAGCTTTCTCTTCCACATAGAATATTAGATATGAAATCATGGATAGTGGAAGGAGGAGGTGAATCTTCCCAAAAAAATTTACCAAAATTAAGGAATGTGTCATAATATAACTAAATTCCACATGATAACAACAACAACAAGTGTCATCTACAATGATAGGTTTAATATAGCATGGTTTTTTTTCACAAAAGAACTGATTGGGACATTAATTGCATGATTATCATCTTTGAACTTGTTGAAAAACTCTGTCTGAGTGGTGTCCAAGAAATGTTTTGCATGTTCTTTGTACTTTTTTTGTGTTATTCTTCTTCAAATCACATCCCTTGCTTCTGGTGAAACACATGAATTTTTCATCCAATATTCATATAATATTTTTTTAACATACTCTCCAAGTCCGTCTTTGTATGGTTGCATAAAAATATATGTCCAACAAGTGAGTCCATCATTTACATCTATTTGCAATAAAAATTTCCGATGTTTGTGCAAAGTGTTTTCTGAGGTTCTTAATGCTCAACTGCCATAGATTTTACCAAGCGATTATCTTTAGTACTTGATGAAACCATTGCCATTTTCATTTCTCTACGTGCATCTAAAGCACTTTTCTTTCTCGATCTTCAAATTGAATTTAGAGCACTATTTATATTTTGTATCACATTTTCCTTCATATTTTATCTTTTTTTGATTTTCGAATACCCAATAAAGTCATAGCTTCTTTTAATTTCTTTGATGTTAAGAGACTTTTCAATATTTGGGTTTGAACTGCCACAGTTTCATCATTGAAGAATGAATCAATGATGTGATTAACACGATATCATATAACATGGTCAACTTTTTTTTACCTCCATATGTGTCAGTGTCAACATTTTCTAACATCTCATCATCGATATTGATTTCATTTGTACATATTAGAATTAAATGTACATAATGAGTTTACATATTCAATAAATAATTAAATTAATAAATATGTATAATTTCAATAATACACATTCAGCATATATATATATATATATACACACACACCACGTGATTCAGTTTCTTCACTTGAATTTCTTTCAACGTTTTCAACATCTTCAATCATTGGTTAAATATCTCTTTCACTTTCTCTTCAAAAATTTTCTATCTCATCATCAATGTTTTGAGGAATATCTTTCTCTATTTACATTGAAAAATATTTTTCAGAATAGTTCATCAAAAAAAAATTAAGTTTCACAATACACTAGTCAAATTTTAAATATCAAATTTATAATATTTACATTTACATACATGCTTCAACTTCTAGTTGAGGTTGATTTTCCCTTTCAATATTTGAGTGTTCTTCTCTCTTTTTTTTGTGATATTCTCTCCCCTATTGTCTACGTTGCCCAAGGTCTCTTGTTCGATCACATTTTCTCTTGCAATTCCTTCGATTTCCCATGATAATTGAGTATGAAGCTGAAAAACTTTCCTTCAAAATCCTGTAAAAAAAATTCTCTACATAAAAATTTAGATAAAAACTCAATTAAAATAAGCATCACAAAATATTTAATTAAAAAAAAAAAAAACTCATTTTAAAAATTTGTCACAAAAGACATACTTCAACCCAAAACACTAACATTAAAAAAATTATACAAAAACTCACTTTAAAAAATCATTCTAAAATATTTACATCAACCCAAAAATCTTAATCTAAAAAAATGTCACTTTAAAAAATACCTCCAAAAAGTGTCCATTGAAAATTAAGACTAACCTCTTAAAAAATGTCACTTTAAAAAATACTTCCAAAAAATGTCCTTTGAAAATTAAACCCAAAAAACCTCGAAAAAATGCCACTTAAATAAAATACCTCCAAAAAAAGTCATTTCAAAATTAAGCCTAAAAACCTCTAAAAAAATGTCACTTTAAAAATTACCTCCAAAAAATGTCGTTTGAATATTAAGCCCAAAACGAGTCCTTTGAAAATTAAGCCCAAATAAAGTCCTTTGCAAAATCAACCAAAATGAAGAAATGTGCAAAATTATGCTAAAATATTCATTCCATTTTCGGCTATTTATATAGTTGTGAAATGTGTTTTTGGAGGGACTTCATCATGTTTTCTGGCCGACGTAATTTTGAGTAAAAAATCAGCCAAACTTATGTAAAAACTTCGTCCAAACATTTGTGTCATTAAAATTAACTGGTCGATGCGGAAAAAAACAATTCGACCACACTTTTTAAAAGTTCAACCGAACTAACACGTCTACAAGTACACAAAAACTCGACTCTGAACACATTTCTTCTACTTTGGAATGATTAAACTCCATCAAACTTTATGAATTAACTGTCGGAACCAAGACAAGCATTTTCAGAATTCAATCTACTTTCAAGAATATAATTTTTATGGAATTCCATAAATATTTATTAATTTTAATTAGTTTTGTAATAAAATGGATGCAAACAATTTCTGAAGGTCATTATGGTTCAATGAAATCAAAATTTTGTATCTTTCAAAATACATTGTAAAAAATATTGAAAAAATTATGGTGCATTGCATTGGTCTATTTTCTGTAATGGGTATTTTTTATATTTTTATTTTATAACTAATATGTTGAGAAATTTCACGCGAGCTGAAACATATTCAAATATGTAGTTTTTTCATATTGGATCAGTTCAAAAAATTCTATTAATTAAGATATGCATCAGTTGGTTTCACAAATATAACGAGACCGAAGTAGACTCTGTCTAGATTGTTGTAACACATTTTTTTCTCAAAAACAAAATTTTTTCAAAGAATACACCAACGTGTTTGAACATGACATTTTATGAATCCTTTGATTGTTAAAGAACACACACTCAAAGAAATCTTAAGTTGACATGTCAAACCTGAATAAAAAAATTCCAAAAAATAAGTAATAGAAATCTAATAAAATTTTTGACGAGGTTTAGTTTAATTGTAAAATGAAATACTGAATAGAAAAATTGTTTTGGTGTGCAGAAAGTTGAAGAAGAGAAAATAAATAAATAAATAATAAAAACTAAAAAAAAAATCATATTTTTTTCTCAAAAAAGGGCAAAAAGTGTAACCCAACTTCACAACTTCACTAAAGTGTTTAATATAAATTCCTGGAGTTTATAATTATGGTAAACCATGGTCAACCATGGTCCAATGTCACATTGTGCCAAAGGTTTACTCAAATTGAAAATCAACCATGGTCCAATGTCGCATTGTGACAAAGGTTGTCTCAACATGAAACTCAACCATGGTCAACCATGTTTATTTTAGGGCTTATAATATTTATCTTAGGGTTTATATAAATTATATTTATGATATTAATCCCTTGGGTTTAATATTATATTCGTTTGGGTTTCTAATACATTGGGTTTTTAGAATTAATTCCTTGGGTTTATGTGAAAATAAACCATGCTCAACCATGATCCAATGTCGCAGTGTGACAGAGATTGTCACAATATGAAAATAAATCATGGTAAACCATGGTGATCGATATTTATTTTATGGCTTATAGTTTTAATCCCTTGGTTTTAATATTATTCACTTTGGTTTATAATCCCTTGTGTTTTTAGTATTGATCTCTTTGCATTATTAAATCCTTGGGTTTATAATATCAATTACTTAGATTTATTAATCTAAGGGTTCATATTCCTAGGGTGAGATATTATTCATAGGGTTTATAAAATTAATCCTTGGGTTTAATATAAATCCATTGGATTTATAATTGTGGTCAAACGTAGTCCAATGTCACGTTGTGACAAATATTTTTTCAAAATCAAAATCAATGATGGTCTAGTGTCACATTGTAACAAAGATTGTCTTGATATAGAAATCAATCATGGTCAACCATGGTCCAATGTCGCATTGTGACAAATATTATCTTAATATGAAAATAAACCATGGTCAACCATGTTGATTTTAGAGTTTATAATATTTATTTTCGGGTTTATATACCTTAGGTTTATAATATTAATCCCTTGGTTTAATATTATATTCACTTGGGTTTATAATACCTTGGGGTTTTATAATTAATCCATTTGGTTTATTAATATAAGAGTTCATATTCCTAGGGTATAATATTATTCATAGGGTTTATGATATTATTCGTAGGGTTTAATATAAATATCTTGGCTTTATAATAATGGTAAACCATGGTCAACCATGGTCCAATATTACATTGTGAAAAATATTGTCTCAATATAAAAATCAACCATGGTCAAGCATCATCCAATGTCGCATTGTGAAAAACATTATCTCAATAATAAAATTAACCATGATAAAACTTGTTCTTTTATTGTTTATAATATTTATCTTAGTCTTTATATACCTTGGGCTTATAATATTAATCCAATAGGTTTTATATTTTTCCATTAGGTTTATAATTCCTTGGGTTTTTGGTATTAATCACTTGGGTTTATTATTCCCTTGGGTTTATGATATGAATCCCTTAGGTTTATTAATCTAAGGGTTCATATTTCGAGGGTATAATATTATTCACAAGATTTATAATACTAATATTGGTATTTAATATAAATCCCTTAGGTCTGTAATCATGGTCAACCATGGTCAACCATGGTCCAACACCACATAGTGACAAAGAATTCCTCAATATGAAAATGAATCGTGATCCAATTTCGCATTGTGAGAAATATTGTCTCCATATGAAGATAGATTATGGTCAACTATGGTCTAATGTCTCATTGTGACAAAGCTTGTCTCAATTCGAAAATAAACCATTGTCAACCATATCTATTATAGGGTTTATAATATTTATCTTCGGATTTATATACCTTGGGTTTATAATATTAATCGCTTGGATTTAATATTATTCCCCTAGGTCTATAATCCCTTAGGTTTTTACTATTAATCCCTTGGGTTTATAATATCAATCCTTGGGTTTATTAATGAGAGCATTCACATTCCTTGGTATAATATTATTCATATGGTTTATAATATTTATCCTTGGGTTTATAATCATGGTAGAGAAAACTTAACCACGGTCCAATGCCACATTCTGACAAATATTTTCTCATTACAAACCTCCACCATGGTCCTACGTTGCATTGTGACAAATATTGTCATGATATGAAAATCGATCATGGTCAACCATGGCCCAATCTCGTATTGTGAAAAATATTGTATCAATATAAAAATAAACCATGTTAAACCATGTTCATTTTAGGGCTTGTAATATTCATCTTAGGGGTTATAATATTAGTCCCTTGGGTTTAATATTATTCCCTTTCATTTATAATCCCTTGGGTTTTTAGTATTAATACCTTAGTTTTATAATATCAATCCCCTAGGTTTATTAATGTAAGGATTCATTTTCTTAGGGTATAATATTATTCATAGGGTTTATAATATTATTCCTTATGTTTAATATAAATCCATTGGGTTTATATTGTGGTCGACCATGGTCCAACCTCACAGTGTGACAAATATTTTGTTAATATGAAAATCAAACATGGTTGAACATCACATTGTAACAAATATTGTCTTAATATGAAAATAAACCATGGTCCAACTTCACATTGTGACAATGATTGTCTCAATATGAAAATCAATCATGTTCAACCATGGTCGACCATGGTCCAATGTTGCATTGTGACAAGTATTGTCTCAATATGAAAATAAAATGTGGTCATTGATGGTCTAATGTCGCATTATGACAAATATTGTGTCAATATGAAAATCAACCATGTACAACGATGGTCAACTATTTTTATTTTAGGGTTTATAATATTTATTTTAGTGTTTATAATATTTATCTTAGGGTTTATAATAATCATCCATTTGTTTTAATATTATTCTCTTGGTTTTTAATCTAAGAGTTCATATTCCTAGGGAAAAATATTATTCATTGGGTTTATAAATTTAATTTTAGGGTTTGATATTAAATATTATATTATTATAATTATTATAATTATTATCCCATTAATAATATAATGGTAACAATATTTTATAATAGAATTATGATAATCTATTACTATTTTACTACTACCCTTTCGACTACTATTAGAAAGTTCTCTAATGAGACTTCGTATAAGCATATTAATAGAACTTCCAATCCTTGGCATGAAAAAGATTGTAAAATTGTCGGGAAAGTGATGAGAGACGCCCCTAATGAAATCATTAAGATCTAGAATATAACTATATAGAAAGCTATCATAAAGTGGAACAAGAGGTCTTATATTAATAAGAGACAAGAGCATATTCTCAACGTTTCTAAAGTTTTGCCCAAAACATTTTTGTGGAATGTTCTTGTTCGTAAACTAAATATATTCATTCTATCCCCTTAGAAAATTAGGACTATCTTAAGAAATTTTATGACTCTCAAGACACCATGGGCACCATCTTAAACACTCCTATTAATGAAGATATATTTTCTCTAGAAGACATTTAGTTGGGGATTATTAAGCTCGCTAAAGAGAAAGCTAAATATATTGATGGATACCAAGCTGAGATATTTAAAATAGGAATATTTATCCTCATTCCTCATCTCCACAAGCTTCTCAATTTAGTTGTGAAGCATGGCTTCTTTAAGCTTTGGACAGAATGCCATATTGCACCTCTCTTTAAAAATGGGGACATAAGTGTTCCTTCTAACTACATGACCATTATTATTAGCCACATCCTAGCCAAGCTTTATGGGATCATTTTAGAAAATATGCTTAGCCTTTCGCTTGAGAACCACGATAAAAGAGCTAAAGGGAAAGTTGGTTTTAGGAGTCATCACTCGGCTATCAACCACCTTGTAACTCTCATGATCATTACAGAGGAATGTCACAATAGTAAAAATGATATTTTTTTTTTTTTTTTTTTTACTTTAGAAAATCTTTCGGCACTATAACTCGAGATAACCTGCTGGAGAGATTTGAAGAGATCATGGTTCATCTTGAACTAAGGATTGTTGTGATCTACCTCTATGAGACTGACATTTCTAAGCTTAAGGCCAACAAAGGGTGGTATAGAGATATTAAATGTTAAATTTTAAGCAATGGTGTCCCATAACCCCTACCCTTTCTGGTATTTACATCGATAAGCTAGAGGAGTGTTTGGAAATTGCGAGTTGCATGGGCACCAAGCTCGTTAGTATAATCATTAATCTTCTCCTTTATGCTGATGATATCGTTCTTCTTACAAAAAACCATGATGACCTGGACAAGAAACTTAAGACTCTTCATGTTTACTACTCCACAATGGGTATGACATTTAATACCGACAAGGCTAAATTCATGATCATTAAATCCAAAAAATTTGTGCATGGTAGTTTCTTCTATGATAATGATTGTCTAGAGTAGGTTTATTCTTATAAATATTTGGGTATTGAATTTCCTCATCAGCTCAACTAGAATTATAGTATCGAGACAAGAATTAGTGGACGTTGGAAAGCTTATTATGAGCTTGGAAACAATTGTAAGATAATGGATATTTACATTTGGAGTAAAAAAACATTTCTCTTTGAGACTCTCGTCACCCGTATCATTTTATACGAATGTGAAGTTTTGGGTTGCCATATATCTATAGTGTCATGGAGAAATATTAAGATTATTCAAAGGAAATTCATAACCTATAACCTCAAGATTAAGGGAAATACTCCTTATCCTCTCTCCTTGATAGAAGTTGACCTGTATCCCATTGAAAGTAAAACTATGTTTAGATATATAATGTATAAGAAGAAGCTTTACAAAATGGAATAAAAGAGCCTCCCAAACATTTATTCTAACATTAATCAAAACCCCCACCCACACCTGGAGCGCAAGTGACATAAGGATGCCAAATCTTGGCTCAACCTCTGGGGGATTAAGGAGAATATCATCTTGGGAAGAAAGGATAGTATCAAAGATACTATTACCTCCAATTTTGAGGACAAGATGTGAGATGATAAGGATTTGGAGGGTAAAAGGAAGCGAATATACTATAAGGAGGTGATCAACCCCGCCCTTGATAATCATAATTATCTCTCTATGTTAACCAGCAATAAGAAGAAAATGAACATCCCTACGATAAGAATGTTGAGATTCAACAAGATTATGAGCTTAATGAAAATTAAGCACCTTCACTAAGTGGGGCCAGCAAGCTATTTTTAGGTGTATGCCTATTTTTAGAATGGTGAGCATATTATAAAGTTAACATGATGTTGATTCTAGATGGTTGAAAAAAATCTATCTTTGGATGAATTTCTATTTTTAGAAGATTGGGCGAAGTCTATTTATAGATCGCTAATCTAAAAATATATGCATGTCGATTATTATTATCCCTTAATAATAATCAGACACTAAATAGTAACTTATTCTCTTGGAGCACTTTATTTCAATGAAAAAATGTGGCACATCAGTGGGCTGAAGGAATTACACAATTCCTAGGGTGGTTGGTGACTCATGCATGGAGGACTTTGTTATAACTTTCAGTGGAAAGTTGTAACAGAGTTTGAAGAGTAGCTATGTGAGTTTTTATTTAGTTTAACTCAGTTAAGTGAGTTAAACTCAGTTGTACAAGTTGTAACTAAAGACACACTAGTGAAAGGTGAGTGAATTAATTAGTTAATTAATTCACAAGTAGTGTCTTACTTGCAGCTGAAAAAATAAAGAAGTTAGCTACTTCCATGTCAGATCCAATGGAGACCCAATGGAGAGATAGGTGAAAGGGTGAGATGGACTATAAGTTGTGACTATAGTGATGCATTCAATGCATTTATACTGACATTAGAGATGCCAATGAGGATTGCGCAATGAAAGCGGGGCAATATCAAATTCATTTAGGGATCTTCTTTAATAGGGATTACGTAGTGGAGGCAAGCTGTCAGGAGGTAAGAAATTGGTGCATAGATATGCAAATTTCTGCATGACAGTGTGTGATGATTGTGTATTGTACTAAGAGCTCTATGAGCTGAACATTGTATGATATTGTTACATGATTCCATGATATACATAATGTATGATAATTGGGGGTTTTAGCTTTAAGTTTTTCCAGTAAAACATCTTATTATGTGCGATTTATTTTGCTTCATATCTGGTTTGCAATTGGCGATTTAATTTCAGCAAAGAATTAATTGGAAGGATTCTATGTTTAACATAAGATCAGTTTGTTAGATAGGAGAATCCGGAAATACATTATTGTGTTTATAAATTTCTACATGGTATTAGAGCAATGTTAGTCATTGGAGATTGCAATACTGAAGCAGTCTTGAGTTTTTGTGTTGGTGGAAAATTCAAATTTGCTGCAATAATTCGTTGTTGCGACAGTTGAGTAAACATTGAAATGGATTTCAATGGGTTGCAGTTGGAGTACGTACTTGAGGGTAGATCTAACGACATGGCCTGGAAGGACAGGATGCAGGCGATGCTTGAAGATAATGGTCTGAAGAAGTTCATCAATAGCAATGCTCCTAAGCCCACTTCTACGAATGCTGCATTACTTGACACCTGGAAAAATAAAGTAGTGAAAACAAGAAGAATTTTGTTGGAAGGTGTGAAAGACCATATTATTTCAAGCCTTCATAAAAAATCCACTCCATTTACAATGTGGAAGGATTTTATAGATATTTTCGAAAGAATCAGCGACCATAAGAAGTTGGCGCTGAAAGATAAGCTCAGAAAAATCAAAATGGAGAAGGGCGACATTATTCCAAAATATCTCACGAAGTTTTTCCAATGTACGGATGAGCTGCGGAGTGTGGGAATTATAGTTTCAGATGATGGCTTGGTGAGCTTGGCTCTCCTTGGGCTTCCGAAGAGTTGGCACAATTATCAAGACTCTGTTAATGGGCGGGAGAAACTGTTAGATTGGGAGCAACTTTGCTCGGATCTAGTGCAGGAGGAGATAAGTCGGAGTACAAGGGATGGCTCTTCATCAAAGAATTATGATGAAGATAATTGCACTTTGGCTGCCAAAGCAAGAAAATTGAAGGAGAAGAAATCTCATACAAAATCCGAGGCTAAAGGAAAGAAGCTAGATTTGTCCAAGGTGAAGTTCTTTCACTATCACGAACATGAGCATCTTGCCACTAACTGCCCACAGAAAGAAGAAAACAAGAAGGCTACTGGAGCTGCAACTGGTGAGGCCCTTGCCTCACAATTTGAACTTGATTCTCCTTGATCGCATGCTTGGTTTCAAGCGTAATGGGATCAGTTTGGTATCTTGATAGTGGTGCTTCCTTCCACATGACGTGAGACAAGGAGTTGTTTAGTGACTTGGAGGAGAAATATATCCAAATGCCTATAGAGATGGGCGACAATGGTAGATACAGTTGGACCAGAATTGGAACCATTACCTTTGAGAGTGAGTCAGGTGAATTATTTCTATTGAAATATGTTATGCATGTTCTAGGTCTAAAGAAGAACTTGGTCTTAGTCACGATGTTGGAGGATAGAGGTTATGATGTTGTTTTTAGCGAGGGAAAATCTTTCCTACGACATAAAACAACGGGTAAAACCAAGAGGATATGGATTCAAGTGAACAATCTCTACAAGATGGAGGTAGTTGGCTGTGCTGCAATGATGAGAAAAGTATAAGAAGTGGTGAGCCAAGATGAGAGCTAATTATGGCATAAGAGATTGGGCCATCTTCACCATGGCGCCTTGAAGATTTTGCAGCAGATTTCTACTGGAATTCCCAAGGGTTCTATTTTGCAGTTAGATCAGTGCAAGGGATGTACTATGGGTAATTTTTTGAAGACCACCTTTCATGAAAATGAGAACCGTGCTTCGGTGATCCTGGAGAGAATTCACACAGATGTATGTGGACCATTCTTGGTTGCTTCAATAGAAAAACACAGGTATTATGTTATTTTTGTTGATGAGTATTCTCATAGATGTTGGATCTTCTTCATGCAGAAGAAGGATCAAACGTTCTCAAAGTTTTATGAGTTTAAAGCATTGGTGGAGAAGGAGTCGAGGAAGCAAGTGAAGTCTCTGCAGAGCGATAATGGTCGTGAATATATGTCGAACGAATTCAAATACTTATGTAGAAAATAAGGAATTCGAAGAGAACTCATAGCGCCTCATAACCCACAGTAGAATGGGGTCACAGAGAGGAAGAACATAATGATCATGGATGTTACACGAGCTATGTTGCATGACCAGGACCTACCAATGTCCTTGTGGGCTGAAGCATGCAACAATTTGGTTTATGTGCAAAATTATTGTCCACATATACTACTTGGAATGAGTACACCTAAAGAAGCTTTTACTAGAAAGAAGCCGGATATTTCTCATTTAAAGGTTTTTGGCTCATATTTTTACATTCATGTGACCAAGGATGCTATGAATAAGCTAGAGTCGATTGTAGAAGTTGGAATATTTGTGGGGTACACATAAAAAACCCATAATTATCGTGTGTATTTTCCAAATAGTCAGATGACTGTGGTGCGACGGGATATAAAATTCAATGAGGATAAAGCCATAAAGTTGTCGCTTAAGAGGAAGCTACACTTGCATGCAGAGGTGGAACTACTTGTTCCCAAAGATGAGCCTCGGGATGTTGATCAGCAACAGGATGAGGATCATGGAGTGGAGGAGTCCACTCATGTAGAGCCAAACATCAGAACCGACAGAAGGCGTACCGTAGAAGGTGAGAGGCTAAAGCTTGATGCGGTATAGAATGTAGGAGTTCCTACTTCACAGCGCATATCGAGTTAGTCACCTGACCGATATACTGGATACATGGCTCTCATGAGCAAGTGTATCGTGACAGAGCCATCTTCCTTTGAGGAAGCAGTGCAGGAGCCCACTTGGGTAAATGCCATGGTGGAGGAGTATGACTCCATTATCAGAAACGATGCTTGGGAGATTATTCCAAGGCTGCTTAGTAAATCAATGGTAGGTTCAATATGGATCCATAAGGTAAAGAAAGCTTTTTATGGGAGCGTCGAGAAGTATAAGGTAAGATTTGTTTCCTAAGGCTTCTCATAGATTGAGGGGATTGATTATTAAGAAACCTTTGCACCTCTCGCACGGTATTCTTCCATAAGGACCATCCTTTCTCTCTCAGCGCAGATGGGTTGGCACATTCATCAAATGGATGTGGAGACTATGTTCCTTAATGGGATCATTGAGGAAGAATTGTACATTGAGTAGCCTGAGGGATTTGAGATCTTCAGTAGCGAGTTGCATGTGTGAAGACTCAAAAGAGCGTTGTATGGGTTGAAGCAAGCACCCCGTGCTTGGTACACATGGATCGACAACTATTTCACTAGACTTGGATTCACCAATAGTGATGTGGATGCAAACCTATACCAAATTTTGGTGGAGGGTAAGATTTTAATAATTTTTCTTTATGTTGATGATTTAATACTAACAGGTGATGAGCATTTGATACACTCACGCAAGGAGGACCTTGCAAAGGAGTTTTGGACGAAGGATTTGGGCCTCCTTCATTATTTCCATGGATTGGAAATATGGCAGTGAGAAGGTGAACTGTTTGTGTCTCAAGGCAAGTATGCTCGGGAGATACTTGGTAAGTTTCACATGGAGGACTGCAAGCCCATGGATACCCCTCTTCCAGAAAACATGAGGAAAGGGGACGCTACATCGGAAGAGGTAGTGGATGCTACTATCTATTGAAAATTGGTGGGTTCGCTCATGTATTTAGTTAATACAAGACTGGACATTTGCTATGTGGTGAACCAGCTTAGTCAAGCGATGGTTAAGCCTACCAAGCTCTTTTGGAAGGCAAGAAAGCATGTTCTCAGATATCTCATGGGAACATCTAAGTATGGCTTATGGCGCAGACAGATGAACGAGGTGAAGTTACATGGCTTCACAGATGCAGATTGGGCAGGCATCCCAATGGACAGAAAGAGCACATCAGGATTGGTTTTCAGTATCAAATCTACAACAGTGTCTTGGTACATCAGGAAGCCAAGATCTATGGCACTCAGTTTAGAGGAAGCAGAATACATGGGAGCAATTCAAGCTGTATATGAGGCTATCTAGATGAGGAATATCCTGGTCTATTTGTTCGGTTCTCATTTAGATCCTACAGTGATTCATTGTGATAATCAGAGTTGCATTAAAATCTTGATTAATCCTATGTTTCATGATAGATCTAAGAATATAGATATCCGGTATCATCATATCAGATATTGTGTGCAGTGGAAGATCATGTTGTTTCAGTACATTTCTACGGAAGATCAAGATGCAGATATTCTGACGAAGATGCTCACCAGGAGAAAATTTGAATACCATAGAGACAGGATCGGGGTGAAGGATAATCCCTATCTTGTTGAGAGAGAGTGTTGAGATTAAACAAGATGATAAGCTTAGTGAAAATTAAGCACCTTCACTAAGTGGGACCCGCAGGCTATTTTTAGGTGTATGTCTATTTTTGGAATGGTGAGCATATTCTAAAGTTAGCATGATCTTGATTCTAGATGGTTGAGAAAAATTCTATCTTTGGATGAATTTCTATTTTTAGAATATTGGGCGAAGTTTATTTATATATTGTTAATCTAAAAATAGATGCATGTCGATTATCATTAGCCCTTAATAATAATCAAACAATAAGTAGTAACTTATTCTGTTGGAGCACTTTATTTCAGTGAACAAATGTGGCACATCAGTGGGCTGAAGGAATTACGCAATTCCTAGGGTGGTTGGTGACTCATGCATAGAGGACTTTGTTATAACTGATAGTGGCAAGTTGTAACAGACTTGGAAGAGTAGTTATGTGAGTTGTTATTTAGTTTAACTAAGTTAAGTGATTTAAACTTATTTGTACTAGTTGTAACTAAAGATACACTAGTGAAATATGAGATAATTAATTAGTTAATTAATTCACAAGTAGTGTCTTACTTGCAACTAAACAAATACAACAGTTAACTACTTGCATGTCAGATCCAGTGGAGACTTAGTGGAGAGATAGGTGAAAGGGTGAGATGGACTATCAGTTGTGACTATAGTGATGCATTCAATGCATTTACACTGACATTGGAGATGCCAATGAGGATTGCGTAGTGCAAACAAGGAAATATCAAATTCATTTAGGGATATTCTTCAGCATGGATTGCACAGTGGAGGCAGCCTATCAGGAGGCAAGAAATTGGTGCATAGATATGAAAATTTCTGCATGACAGTGTGTGACGATTATGTATTGTACTGAGAGCTCTATGAGCTAAACTTTGTATGAGATTGTTACATTATTCCATGATATACATAATATATGATAGTTGGGGTTTTTAGCTTTAAGATTTCCTGGTAAAACATCTTGTTATGTGCAATTGATTTTTCTTCATATGTGTTTTGCAATTGGCGATTTAATTTCCGCAAAGAATCAAGTGGAAGGATTTTGTATTTAACATAATATTAATTTGTTGGATCAGGAGAATCTAGAAATATGTTATTGTGTTTATAAATTTCTACAAAGAACTAATTATCATGAACTTCAAAGTGACATCGAGCAGTGGTCTACTCCCAAGACTCCCGACGACAATAGAATGTATCAGATTTGTGATACTAAGAAGGTCGAATATAAAAATGACTTTCTTTTAGACTTTCTGACTCTTTCCCACATCTGTTCTCAAATATCTACCATCAACCACACCTTACATCTTCTTGACCTGTTAATCCAACCCAACTATAACAATCTTAAAGCCTTTTTTTCCCTTCTCCTTGATTACATAAACAAAAATTTGAAAAATAAGAATTGGACTAATGAGATCCAATAGACAACATTGGTCTTAGTGGACATTAATCATCGTCATCATTATTATATTTATATATTTATTAATAACAATAATAGTATTAAATAATTAATATTAATATTAAATCCATATCCATTAATATCAATATCATTATCAATATCATAATTATAATATTTTTTTAATATTATTTATACTAATATATTATAATTACTGTTATTAATATTAATATTATTAATTAATGATATTAATATTATTATGATTAAATAAAATCAAATAATAATAGTAATGGTAATATGGCTTAATAACTATTAAAATTAGTTATTAACAATTATTTATATTATAATCGTTAATTTTAATATTAATACTTATATTATTTCTATTTATAAATTATTATTATTTATAATAATATTATTAATAATTAATACTTATTATAATTAATAAATATTGATAATTAATAACATTTATAATCATTTTATTTATTTATTAATTAATAATAATAATAAATGATAATATTAATTAATAAATAATAATAAATGTGGTAAAAATAAATTTATCTACCTACATTTATTATTGTGCTAATTATAGAGAATTCTGAAGAGATCTTTGTCTAGTCTCAGCTCTTTCCAATACTACATGTTGTAACATAAAATCCTAACAGTAAGTGTCACTGATTTCCTTCTTGCATACTTCAAACAAAAATTCTCACTGGATTCTGGTTGTATTCATAATAGATTTAAATGTTGTACCATAAATCATATGTGTAGCTTTCTCTGATTTCCATCTTGTATGAAGTTTCTCATCGAATTAGATTTGAAAATAATTCTTATAACATATTAGTATAATAAATTTGATCAAATTCATAATATATTATTATCACTATTCTCAAAAAAAATATTTAAATAATAAAATTATTTTGTTATAAGTAAAGTTTATATTAATTTATATGATTTTTTTACTAATTATAGAAAATTATTTGTTATATAAAGTTAAATTTCAAAATGAAAAATATTATGTTTTTGATAATTCTCAATCATTTTTTCTAAATGTTAAGAAAATAAATTTCTATATGTATATCGCGTACTCATAAGACTAAAATCTACTTATGTTGGAAAAATTTTCATGACTGAAGTGGAGTTCATTATATAGTCATCATATACCTGTGTCTTCCTCAATGGAGCAGAATTAACGTGTTGAAATTATGAATCTTCCATCGATGCGAGGTGGAGTAACATCAGTCGATACAGTGAAAAAAAAAATGAAGAATAAAGAGAAATGCCCCCGCCCCCGCAATTGCGTTATGATATGACAGAGACGACCTGCTTGTTTGACAGAGATTGTCGTTTCATATTTGGTTGTTTCTGCTTTAAGATTTGCGACTTGGTATTAACCTACTCGTAATTTTATTGGAGGTCACTTCACAATAATTTTAATTTATCCATCGTTATGAGGTTGCCTTTTCATATTCATGTACTTTATTTATGTTATAAACTGTTGTTTTCTTCACATGGCAAAGTCCCAAGATATGGAGAAAGAAGTAACTCTATTTATATTATAAAATGTTGTTTTCTTATTGAGAAAGAATTTAATTAGCGGGTAATTTTTTGTTTTTTAAATTATAAATTTTGTTTTAGATATTTTAATTATAATTATAGAAATATTCAAAACAATATTTTGATTTAAAAAAAAAATTATTAATTTATACTATTTTGATATTGAGAATTTCAATATTTTAAATTGGTAGTAGTTAAAGGAGGCTATACTTTCAGGCAGAAAACAATAAAAGTTTAGGCATGGTTTTTAGAAAATATTTTGGAAAATTTTAGGCATGTTTTTTAGAAAATATGGTGGAAAATTTTAGGCATGTTTTTGAGAAAATATGGTGAAAATTTTTCTGAGAGTAAGTTACTCTTCTAAAGTTTGAGGATTTTGGGTGCTTTTGGGGGCTGAATCCATTTCCATCATCATTAAAAAAAAATTAAAAACTGAAAATGTTCATAATTATTTTCTATATAAAATATTTATTTTTTTACTTAATCTACATACATTAATAATATGTTAATTTTAAGATTAAAAAAAAGAAATTGTTTATATTTTAATCATTCACACATATTAAACAAAATAATATTTAACTTAATAATAAACATAAACAAATTTTTTTCCTTTAAAAACAAAAAACAACAAATTTTATATTATAAATATATTTCTAAATTTGCCTAGCATAGATCATCCCCTTTAGAACTTGCACCCATTTAATGTTATTTTTAAGTTACACATTGTTTCTTTAATAATTATGAATAATACAATATAAAATCCTTCCATTAATGGTATTTTGAATTAATTATTTTTTTAACCTACTATTGAATTTACTAGTGTAAAAAAGAAGATAAACATTGTAAAAATAAGAAAAAAAATCTCATGAGCTTTCTAGTGAAACTGGACCTTGATAAAATCCCAAAATACCATGAGATCAAAGAGCCCCTCATCTTTGAGGCAAGAAGAGGGTTGAATATGAAAACATTGTCTTCAATTGTCCAACTTATATTTACATTCTATTTAAATTTAAAATATTGATCACAAGGCTAACCTTCTTAAACTTATATTCACATTCTATTTAAATTTAAATATTCATCACAAGACTAACCTTCTTAAACTTTCTAAGTCATTTAAATTATTGTGATCTTAAAGCCCTTCACTTCTTGATATTTTTCTAGCATAGAAATAAAATGATTAAGAATTCTGAGTAATATCTTATGTTTTTAGAGTCTAACAGACTGTTTCTAGCTTAAAAGTTTTGTTAAGGTAATAAAAAAAAAATGATAATAAGACAACACCGTCCAATTTATTACCTACAACAAGATAAACTATTTTATCAATTTGTGCAACATTATCAATGGAGAGTTTCTCTTCCATTAGCTAAATAGTTTCATAACTTTGTAATTCACTTGTAGTTAATAATTGTTGTATTACAAACATAAGATGAAAAAATCAAGAATAAGACTAGACTACTATGGATAACAAAATCATTGAAATTTATAGTTTGTGTACACAAATGGGATTTTTCTTCCCATAATATTGTCGATGAATTTCAAAATAAGGTGAAAGTTCTTGATGATTTGGAGGAAGTTGAAAATCTCTTTCATTTAGAGAACGTCATCTTGAAGAATCAAATTTGTTTGATGGAGGAGAAGAATGTCCAGTGGACTAGAGAGGTTTCCTATTTAAAAACCTCACTGGAAATTCTTCATCACGAAGTTTCACCTCTTCAAGCATATAACAATATATTGTTTGATCAATATAACGCCTTCAAAGAATATTATGATTCATTATTACTGCAATTGATTAAGAAGAAAGAGATTATTGAGGGCTTGTACAAGTGAAAACAAAACGTTGACCTAGAAGTCAATTGCCTACAAAATGTTGAGAAGAAGGTTGCTATTGTTGAGAAACGAGGCTCACCTATTCCTTTATCCATCTCTAACAATTTGTATTTTAGCTTCGATACCATGTAACTATCATATATTACTAAGGTTGTATAATACACAAAGAAGTCTTCCAGCTATAACAATCGAAAACGCCCGGAGTTAGCTAGTTATGAGAACGGAAAAGGTCTAGATTTAGCTAAGGAAAGCTATGACAACGGAAAAGTCCTATAGTTAGCTAAATATAGCTACGAAGACTAGATGGATAATAACCACTTCACATTTTCATTTTTAATAAAAAAAGTTATTATAAAATTGTTTTAATCAAAATAGGGGAATATTGAAAAAAATATAAATTAGCTATTAAAAAGAATACAAATAGTGTTGTTTTGATGATTTGTTGTTTTTTCCTCACCTATTTAAAGAGAAGGTAAACATTCTTACAAGGAATTTTTGAGTCAAATATTTGGGTACAAAAATTGATTCTCACAAATCCATTAGAAAGAAGAAAACAAAATAGAGCATAGTTATGGATTTCTAGTTGTAATTCACCTTTAAGCATAGAAAATTATAGAGTTGAGGGATGTCCCAAGAGGATACTCATTTCTTCCTTATGTGTTATTCGAGATAAATTAGATTTCCTTCTTCTCATTTGAGGAGGGGAGGGATTTGGAGAATTATTTAGTATTTTCACAAAATAAAAATCCATGTATCCTACAATTTATTCGATCTTAATTAAATTTCCTTCTCCTTGTGAGAGGAGGGCAGTGATTTGGAGCATTTTTTATAATTTTGGAAAAAAAATAAGATGTGGAAGATTTACAGTGGGATTGTCCTTATTACTCTTATTTTTCTCTTTCTTAATCCTTTATTTCCTCAACTTACTCCTCTTCCTTATCTTTAGTTCAAACTCCTCTGAATCATCTTCTTCTTTCTCTCCTTCATTTGCTTATATTAGAGTATTGGTATTTGGATCCTTGAGGGATGGATACATGCCATTACCAAGATTAATTTATCTACAATTGGGTTTCATTATGAGTTCAAATTCATCTTCAAATTTTTTCTCCTGGTATTCTAGATTTACTAAATCATCTAAACTCACAAGAACTCTAAGTTGTTTATTATTTGAAGTGGGAATACCCTTTTGGGCTGGATTTGAAAAGGTTCCCCCTTACGCTAATAATTTATGCTTGTGCCATGAACCATTGTGAACTTGGGTTCCTTTCTTCATTGCTACTTTGAGGGAGGTTATTTCTCTTGGGTATTTGGATGACATTTGGAAAAATGCATATATACAACAAATGCATTGCACTTGATTGGAATATGGTAATAATCTAGCATTTGATGGTGGGCCTACTCACCTATATAAATTTGAAAATCCTATAGTAGCTCCATATCCAAATTCACCTCCACCCATAATATTGCATAGGAAAATTAATTTCCTTTTGGTTCGACTTAGTGAATTAGTCAGCATGGCTTGTTTCCAATATCTCTAAGAGAGAAATCGTCCCAAAAATTTAGAGGGAAATGGAGCAATCTAACTAACAATAGGTCTAATGTGATTTATTCCTTTCAATTGAATTCAAGGAACCATGGAGAAAAATACACTCCCCTAGATCTCATAAAATATGGACTAGAGAAAAAGATTAAGTCTCAAAATTTGAGAAAGAGAAAACAAAAATAGCCCTAGATATAAGAAAAAGATAATTTGTCATTTAATATTAGGGGAGCATTTCTCATGTACTCGAGTTTTCACAACTTTTAGATTAGGGCAAAGGCTTGTAATCATTCCAATTAGAGCATGCTTAGAAAAAATAAGTGATTTTTGTCTTGGATTTCGAATGGGAGATATAGAAAAGGAATGGGTTCCAAATATTTTAAAATTATTATTTTAGGGGGCTAAATTCTTTTGTTTGGGTCTGGTGATCAAATTCAAAAGATAAACACTCCCATCTCTCAATTGTTGTCATTTCCCATTCTTCCTTGGATGATTGTCATGACTTCAAGTAGAGGTGTTGGCGAGCTTCAAAAATGCTTGGATGACAATAGATTCTACTTTAGACATTCTCATGAATCCAATGCTCAGGACCTCTATATGTCAACAAAATATTTTCTCTAGCAAGTGGTGATGGATTTGCTCTAATAATTTAATCAACATGGCTTCAATGATGATTATAGTTGTTTTTTTTCCAATTATCTAATGAAGTGATGATAGTGGCTAGAATAAACCCCAACTATAAAAGAAAGTGTTACCCATCCTCATGTCACTAAAAAAATTAATATATAGAAAATTGATTTTCTCTTTTTTTCTTTCCTCATGACATGTTGTTACTGATTAACAAATAATGAAATTTTTTATATTAATTAATTTAAACATAAACTTATAATCTATAAATACCAAACTAACTATCCACTCTAATATTTTGGAACATATAAACTTAAAAAAATCCATATATATTCCAAATATCACTTTTTTATACCATATTTCGTCTTTAATAGAATTACAACTCACATAAAATATGTACTAAATGTAAGAAATAACTATACATATATAACTAACATATCATATCTTTACATAATTTCGAATGGATCTTTGTCAATTGAAAATGATGAGCTACTTCCAATGCTACATGATGTTTAGTAAAGTCCTCGAGTGGCTTTTAACAAATTTGCATTTTGCATCTTGATAGGTAGTTGCAGAGTGCTCATTGAATCACCATTTCATTGCTCATGAGTAGTATAAGGAAAATATTTATTGTCATAAATTATTAAAGTAATTTATAACAATTATTATATGTTATTACTAACAAAAATTAAATTTATAAATACAAATTATATACAATAAAGTTTGTATTATTTGTCAATTATTTTTAATATTAAGAAAATTATATTAATAAAATAAACATAAATATATAAATAAGAATGAAAATATTTATATTAATATATAGATATGAGTGAAAATCTGCCCCTCCCTGTAATGTGATTTTGTGACCAGTCAACTTATATTTTTTAATCTCATTTTATAAATAAATAAATCAATAAAAATCCAGAATAATATATATATATTACTATATTATTCACATTTATAAGACAAAAATTGGTTTAGGCTATCTATATCCAACTTGGATTCTCACAATTCGTGAAAACCCAAATATGTGATCTAATTTGCAAAATACAATACGTTTCAAGGCGTGTCATTAAGAGTAGATTCACGTGATATATATGTGAATATACAATTTGCACCTTTATATTCCCTGTCCTCAAATAACCTTATAATACTACTACAACGTCATCCTCAATTCGACTATCTGTAAATGCTATGTCATTTAAACTATAAATTATAGTTCGCATGTTTTCCTCGATTAGGTTGTCCAATGCTTACCTATAGTGGTCTGCATTAACGACAAGCAACAGTGAGTTTAAGTTAATTGTGTTGTGAATTTATTCCAGGGTGTGCACATGCTCCACATGAGTTATACCCACGCCCTCATATCTCACAGCATTAATTTAAGAGTACACTATAATTTTTAAATTTTCAGCAGTGACGTTGAGTTCCTTATATCGTCATCATATTCTTCTGCGATGCCACATCATTCTTCGCCAATGGGAGCAGGATTAACATGTGTTGAAATTGCGAATTACGAATAACATCCGTTGATACAGTTAAAAGAAGAATGAAGAGAAATGTGTGTGCCCCAATGCGTTATGATATGACATTGGCGACCTGTTTGTTTGAAAAAGATTGCCAATTCATATTTGGCTGTTTCTGCTTCAATCATTTTTTTTAAAAGATTTCCAACTCATATTTAGCTGTTTCTGCTTCATCATTATTTTAAGCCTTGCTTCTTCATTTTTATAAGTTTAGTTTAAAAAATCACTTTAGAAAATAATGGAAATTTCATAATAAAATTATGTAAAAAAATTTAAATTGAATTTTAAAAACATTATAGTATTTTTATTTTTTGAAATTTATTTCACTGGGTTTTTTCAAGAAAACTGCTGTCCTGGCAAAATTTGTGGTGTTTAACTCCTTTTTGTAAGGGGAGAAATGTTTAACTCTTGTTTTGTAAGGGGAGAAATCATGTCTAGAGCAACTCTCAAACATAAATAGCATAATTACCAATTTCTAAGAATATAATAATATAACATAAAAATTCTGATTAAATTTTTTCAATTGGAAAAAAAATAGAAAATATACATCTTTAATATATATATAATTGCTTGTCATTTTCTTAGCATTCATTTTGAAATTTAAATAATTTTAATCAAAATAAACAGTTTTAAAACTAGAATTTACAAACCAAAACTATAACCACACTGGTTTGTTATCTCCAAAATCACTTTTCTTTTCAAAACTCAAAACTTTGTTCTCTATTTTCAAATCTTATCTAAAATGCTTTTGTATTTAATATTTATTTAAAAATTAAATATTCAAAACTCAAACCTACATCTATTCTTATTTTCTAATTTTATCTTAAACTTAAAATTTAAATATTCAAAACTTATTTTTATAAAATTATTTTTAATATAAACATATTAAAAAAATGATTAATTTTTATAAAAAAATTACTAACTTCCAGATTCAAAATTCATTCTCAAATTCTTATCTCAACTATTTAAAATAATAGTTACTTTTATAAAATAAAAAAAATCAACTTCAAAATATCCCATTCAAATTCTTTATTTATTTATTATTTCAACTTTTTAAACAATACTAAAATTAAAAACTTTCACTATTAGTCTTAATTTAATTTAAACTTTTACTATTAATTTTAATTTAATTTCCATTTCGTACTGCAACCTCTCAACCTTTCCATTTCCTACCCGTGATTCCTACCTGTGATACTGCAACCATCTATTACATCTTTAGGTTGCTGCACTTACTATGAAACCAAATTAACAAATCCACCTAAGAAATTACAAACTATAAATTTTGAGTCACCCACATGAAACTACCATCAAACAAATTGAATTTTTATCGAATTATTAGATGTACAATCGAACAAATTTTCTTTTTTCGGCCAATAAAATTTGATAACTATGATACATAATCTTGCTCTCAATTAAACCACATAACTTCTGAGAACTATTCCCCACCTAATCGTTAAACCAGCACTGCACTATATTTCCTATTAGCGTCCTCCTCATAATTTTATTTGATGTTATTCATGGCCACCTCAAGATAATTTTAATTTACTCCTGGTTTCAGTTTGCTGCGCTTTTTATGAGGTTGTAGCATTAACGTGTGCTGAAATTATGAATATTCCATCCATGTGAGTCGCAGTAACATCAGTGGATACACTCAAAAAAGAAGAGTGGAGATAAATGTGTGCCCCATTGCGTTATGATATGGTAGAGACTACCCGTTTGTCTGAGAGACATTGGCATTTCATATTTTGTTGGTTCTGCTTTAAAATTTGCGAAATTGTTCTTAAGAGTACTCATAATTTTATTGAATGTGATTCATTGAACTTTATGAAAATGTCACTTTATAATAATTTTAATTTATCATAGTTATGAGGTTGTCTTTTTTTATTCTAATATTCTAAAATGTATTGCGAAAGAAGTAATTTAATTACTAGATAAATTTTAGTTTTTATTTATTTGTTTATTTTTATATATTTAAGATATTAAATATTAATTATATTTTTTTTTCAGAGAGTATGAGAAGGATTTGTGTTGGAGCATTCAGTACAGCTAAATTAAAAAACAAACAACAGCAGATAAACACATCATCAAATACACAGGAGTTTTATCGTGGTTCACCCAACCATTCTGGGCTACGTCCACCAAACATTGGCATCGGCAATCTTATTAATCAAACAGGATATTACAAACTCTCACACTCACTCCAAACAATCCGTATGGATACCTGTTATATAGCAAAGAGAATCTAACTGCCTCATAAATCCTCTCACATCAAATTTAGGATGCATTAACTCCCTCCCAACAAACTGGAGCTAATCTAGGAACTAATTCCTATTGTTGTCATCTACTGAGATTTTGCCTATTTAATTAAAACAGAAAATTTCAACAATTTGGAGTATTTTTAAAGATTTTCATAATGAGAAAAATACTTTTATCTTATAAGTTACTGAATCTAAATTAGGTTTTTTTCATTTTGTAAGAGGAAGGGAGTGATTTGGAGTATTCTTCACAATTTTGACCCAAAAAAGAAAAAAAGATTTAGAAGATTTAGAGTGAATTTGTACTTTTGACTCTTCTTATTTTTCCCTTTTTGATAAATTCCCCTTTTTCTTCTGTTTCCTTTACTTCCTCCTCTTCCTTCTCTAACTCTTTTGCAATATCTACTACCTCTTCTTCTTCCTCCAACTCATATGCACCCTCATTTTCCTTCTTTCCTTCCTTTGTTTCTATTGGGATGGATCCATACCATTACTAGGATGAGATGATCTACAGTTGGGTCCATTATCAGGGCATATTCTTTTTCAACTTGTTTCTCCATGTATTCTAGATTTACTGAATTGATTATTGTTTGAAGTAGGTAGACCCTCTTAGGGTGACTTTGACACGGTACCCCCTTAAGCTAATAAGTTATGCACATGCTATGAACTTGTTGAAGCCTCGAAAATCATTGCTTCAAACATTGGGGGAAAACCACCTGGTCCGGACCTTAGAACAAGTCCTTATCCGTTTGGGATGGTGGCTCTGACTGAATTGATAGGACCAGTTTCCTAGTAATGAAAAATATAGGTGATGGGGTATTTGAAGAATTCCAAAAAATTGATGTGGCCTACTTTTCCTTTCCATTTTGGAACCTATACCCTTAATGGTTTTAAGCATGCTGAAAAAGAAACCCTTAAGATAAGAAATCTTAAGCTTGCAACTGTTCCAGGGAGACAATATGATCCAAATAAAGTGGCTTTTGATTTCACAACTTTGGTCCAAATTGCTAAGTTTGAGCATGAACCTGATGATTTTGATGATTTATTTCTCTCAATTGAGAAATTTTCCCGTATTTATGATCTAGCTAAATCTAAGTTTCAAGAAAAAGATATGAATAAATTTATGTAGTTCAGAACCCAGAGATTACTTAAAGATCCCCTTCACCAGCTGAGGATTCCTTCACAAGAAAATAAAAGTATTGAAATAGAACAAAATAAAAAGGAAGATACAGGCAGAAAAACAGAGAAAGAAGTGACAACCAGCAAAATTGATGTGCAGTCAAACCAAGAGAATACAGGTAGAAAGCTTGATGTACAGTCTGAAAAAGAAGATACAGGTAATAAGCTCGATGATCAACTTGAAAGAGAAAAGGCCTCAAAGAAAGAGGGAAATTCTGCTGAAATGATTATTACTCCTCATTTTCTACAAGAGTATGACCAATTCGCTCATCAAATAGGAGAAAAAAACAATCCTCAAGTTGATAATCTAAATAATCAAGATATTGAGATCATTCCTGAAAATCCATCTGAAGAAATTGTGCTGAGAGTTGAAGACATACCTCCTCTGGATATCTTTTACAGCCCTAAGAATAGGGCTTTTTTCATAAAACAAAGAAAGAGAATGAGGATTGATCAAGGACCACTTGCAACTTCACAAGTTGAATTAATGAATGTTGTTTGGAAGAACACTGATGTAAATCCTTCAGAGAATCTTACCAAACTATCACAATATGCAAGTGTCTATAGTGTAGCTACTATAGATAAAGATACTAAAGTCACTCAATTGGTAAAACAAAAGGACTTACAGATAACATTATTAGAATAAAGAAAAATAGGTGATCAACAAAATATATTACAGTTAGAGCAGTAGTTGCAAGAAGAAAGACTCAGAGTCAAACAATTAGAATAACAATTGAGTATTTAAAAGAGAAATCTTGATCAACAAGCTTTAAATAAACAACAACAGTTGTCTCAAGAGGTATCCAAATTGCAGACATCGCTACAAAATGAAAAGGTTGCCAAAGAAGAGAAAAGTAAAATATTTCAATCAAGATTGGATAAATTCAAGGATTATCCTAAGATTGACCAATTCAAAACAGAAGCTCTGGAAACAAGTAAGTTGTTATCTCAACAGTTGGATGATCTGTGTCAAAAAATTGCACAAGCTGAAACTCTATGTGAAATAACATCATGTCTCATCGATGAAGAAGTCAATGTAAGAACAGAATTTGAAAATGCAGATGAAAAGATTTCAGAATTTATTTCATGGTAGGACTCAGAATAGGGAAAGATTGAAAATCTTCTGAGAATTGAAGAAAAGCATAAGGAGATTTTATTTTCTGAATGGGAAACACAGTTGATTAAAGAAGACCGTGCTACATCAAGAGAAAGAAACATAACGAACAATCTGACACAATTAGTTAATGATAGTTTATATGCAGCTAGTTCAATTTTAGATTGTACTCCAGGAAAGTTGTCAAGGGTAAAAGAAACTAATACTAGGTGAAAGTAGGAATCAATCAATCAGAATTAAAAGATCAGTAAAATACAAGAAATTACATGGGATGTCCTATGGACATATTTTATTAAACCACACAGTCAACAGATGGAAATCAAATTTCTTTCTAATGCCATCAATTTTATCATTCCAGAACTCTCTGATGCCACATACACCAGTCAGTTGCATTCAAGGCTGAGTCATCCAACCGAAGTTAAATATATGCTTAAAATTTGCCAACTTAGCACATTGGGGATTGAAGGAATTAAATGAATCTGTTTTATTGGATATCTCATGTCTATTCTTGGATCTCTGATGATCGTTTCTAGCATAAGTTGTAGTTAATTTGTTTTCTGAATTTCCTATTTAAACTCCTTTCAAGCATTTAGAAAGGGGTCCTGAATTTGTAATATTTTGGGCTTGGACAATACATTTCTGTACTCCTTGACTATCTTATTTTTTGATAAAGGATCATATCTTGTGATTTCATGGTGAATTATTTTTTAAGAGTTACATTTCTGTACCTTGAAGATTGTTCTAAGTTAAAGCACAAGATTCCTGTGATTTCATTGTGAATTATTTTTTAGAGTTGCATTTTTGTACCTTGAAGATTGTTCTAAGTTAAAGCGTAGGATCACAATATCAAATTACATGAGGAAGATATCAAATGTATCTAGTATTTCTATCGATTTCGTTTTATTTTCTTTATGTGATGAAATATTCTCATTAAATTTTCTATCGCTTATATATACTTGTTTCTCAGATATTTCTTTATCATATCATTTCTGAAGATAGAAGGATATCATCATTCATAGTGTGTGTAAATGATATAAATTTATGAATGCGATGTGCTATTATAACTCTATTTAATTTCTTAAACAAAGTTATCATTATATGATATTGCATCTTTCTTTTAAGTAAATAATACATTTTCATGGTTATTTGTTAATTGAAACAATCTTTAAGTCGTATTCATAATTAATACCTAGATTAGTTTTAGAATTATTTGCAAGTCATAGATTAATTTAGATAGATTAGCTCAGTTATTTAATTCCATTATTCACTTGCACAAATACCCCATCACCAATATTTTTCATTACTAGGAAACCGGTCCTATAAATCCAGTCGGAGCCACCATCCTAAATGGATAAGGAGTTGTTCTAAGGTCCGGAACGAGTGGTTTTCCCCCAATGTTTGAAGCAATGATTTTCGAGACTTCAACATTATTGGTGCTAGAAGGAGGGCCTGAGCTATGAATGGCAAGTAAATCCAAATATACAGGCCATTCCAAGAGCAATTCACCCTCATCACCTTCTTCAATTTCCTCTACACCTCAAATCTCTAGGGAAGAAATTGAGAAGAACATAAATACACCCACTACCAAAGCTTTAGATCTGTCAGATAATCAACCTCTCCTGAAATACAAGCTTTAGTTCATAAACTCCAAGGGTTCTCATTATCTTTAGAAGAGTCTGAATTATCTGAAGGTAGTGTTACGTCACAATTTATATCTTCAAAACCTCTTACTAGATCACAAAGTGAAAAACTTGGTATTCCTCCAAAGGAATTTCCTTTACCTAGTCGAGTTAAAACCAGAAAAACACCATTAGAATCAGGTAGTGATATTATTTCTTCATCTCAAACTCACTCATCTGCTTCCCAAACTCAAACCTAGAAGAGTACAGTTATTCCAACAACCTCTACTCAAACACCAGTTTTCTCTTCAAGTCCCTCAACCGTTATCACAACAATGGCACAAAGACAATGGACTAATCTAGGAGCTGTTGAAATGCCTGGAGCTGATTTTCGAGATCATCCTGAAAAATGGCTGCCAAAATTTAGTCCTGACCTTGGTATACAAGTAGAAGAACACTTTAATAACTTTATGTTATCGGTAAATTTAAATGCAGTACAACATGAACATGTTGTGCTTAGGTTATTCCCTTATACTTTACAGGGGGCAGAAGGAAACTGGTATTTTTCATTACCATCAGGATCTATTACAAGTTGGGATATTTTCCAGGAACATTTCTTAACCAAATTTGGAAACGATAGATTAATAGCAACTCTAATTAACGATCTCTCCAATTTGAGAGAAGAATCCAAAGAACCCATCAAATATTTTAATTCCCGATTCAAAAAAAATTTGAATAAAATTCCTACAACCTCAAAACCCAGTGAGAAAGTCTGAAGTGAATGGTATATAACAGCTTTGCCTTCAAATATAGCCATTTTTGTAGATAGAGCTGCTAAACCTAATTTAGCTGAAAATATGAAAGAAGCAATTGCAGTAGAATGACGAATCATTTCTTTGAATAAAAGGAATTCTAATGAGGAAAGAAAATCCAAAAATGTTATTTTTAAGGATGATTTAAAGAAGAAAACACCTAGGGATCCTTATGACATGGAAGGCTTACAGAAAGTTCTGAAGACTTTATCCAATGAAATGATCGAAATCAAAAAACAAGTAGCTGAAACTTCCACCAATAGATCTTTTTGGAACTTCAAAAGGAATCAGAAAACTGAATCTAAACCACCCAATTCAATATCCAATGCAGAGTCAGATCTAGAAGAAGATGAAGAAGAAGATACACCTCCATTATCAGAAGAATAAGAAGAAGAAGAATAAATAGCTGAATTACAGGAGATGTGATATTTCATTTTGCCTAACTCAGATAGTGAAAAAGAACAAGAAGCCCTGCTAGTAAGCACTAGAAGTAAATCTACAGTGGAACCTGTTGAAACAGTCTCCAAGAAGAAAATTTCAACTCTGAATATCAAAGATAAAACCCTTGTAAAGAAAGCTTCTCCCTTGCCTACTCAAAATCAACCATTGTCTTCCAATCCTCCTACAACAACATCTAAGACTCTGGTAGTATCTGATTATATGGATTATAACATTGTTGAAGACATGAAGAAAACCAGAGCAAATATTTCTTTACATGAACTCAACAAACTCAAGCATCAACAGAAGCTGTTATTGAAACAATTAAATGTAACACCTATTTCTCCTCTAGCAAGTGGTGTAGTTGCCAAAGCAGCCAAATGATCAAGTAAGCCACCAGATAAAGTAGATGCTACTGATATTGTTCTTATTGGAGAAAAATCCAATTCTCAGACACCTCCTTTTCTCTTGACTTATGAGATCTACAATAATAATTTACATAATTATTTGATAGATTTAGGAGTATCATAAAATATAATGCCTACTTCAATCTGCTCAAAATTGAACATTGAACCCCAAAAATCTGCAGTACATATTGTTCAATTAGATCGGACTAAAGTGCAAGTTGTGGGAGAAATTAATTCAGTCACTATTAGGTTAGCCTCTGATCCCAGGATAGTCTAAATAATTGATATTCTAATTTCATATATTCCTGAGTTTTATGGATTAATATTAAGCAGGGATTGGTCTGCAAAGCTTAATGGTTATATCACCACTGATTATTCTCACATGTGGCTTCCCCACAAAGGAAAACCCAATCAAGTCAAGGTTGAGAGAGAAAAACATATGATGCATACTGTGACAGAATTTGAACAATAAAATGAACCTGTTCTTTTAATAACAAAATTCTCGGAGGTTATTCTACTGAGTCCTTCCTTGGAATTTTCACAGCACCTAAATCACCTTTTTCTGTAAATTTACTTTTACTTCAAAAATTGAAAATTTTCAAAAACTTATTATTCAAGATGAGCTAATTTTTCTGATCAATCTGTAAATAAAACTGTAGATAAGTCTTTATTTTGGTCTTTGTGTTTTGATGGATCAAAATCCAACGATGGTGCAGGGGCTGGATGCATTTCAATTGATCTAGAGGGAGAAAAAACTATGTTGTCATGCAGACTAGAGTTTGAGTGTACGAATAACACTGTTGAATATGAATCCTTGATCCAAGGGCTTTATAAATCAATAGGGTTGAATGTTAAATACCTGAAAGTATATGGTGATTCCAAAATTGTTATCAGACAAGTAAGAAACTCTATCCATTGTTTTTCAGATCATCTTAAACATTATAAATCCCTTGTTCAAGATCATACCACTCAATTTCTATCATTCAACATCTCTTCTATCCCTAGAACTCATAATTCAACAGTTGATTTATTAGCTAATGCCTCTTCCAAGCTTCTCCCAGTTGAGGATTATAGTCCAGATAGGTTTTCATTTGAATTAATTTTTCGACCTTCTGTACCTAATAATGTCACCAATTGGAGAGTATTATATCATGATGAAGATATCTTAAATTTCTTGACTTTAGAAAAATATTATGATGACCAAATCATTGATGAAAGTGATCATGATCTTCAAAACACATCAAAAGACAATGAAAATCCTATTCCTAAGTCTATAGTTAAACTTGAAGATCTATATGATATCAAAGACAGATTCAAAAAGGTTACCAATTCCAAACTCCAAAGTTCTACTTTGAAGTTTGAATTAGTAAATCTTGGTACTGAGTCTAAACCACAAAATGTTAATTTAGGACTCGAGTTAACTTTAGAGGAAATGATTTCTTTCATAAAGCTTCTGAATAAGTACAAAAATATATTTGCTTGGAATTATGAAGATTTGAAAACTTATGATACTTCCATCATTCAACATACAATTCCAATGCTTTTCGATGTAAAACCAGTGCAACAGAAGTTGAGAAAAATTCATCCCAATCTAGAAAGTCAAATCAAAACAAAATTGAATAAAATTTTGAAGGCAAAAAATATTTTTCTTGTAAGACATTCTAGTTGGGTCTCAAACATGGTGCCTGTTAGGAAGAAAAATGGAGATATTAGAATCTGTATTGATTTTAAAAATCTGAACAAAGCATGTCAAAAGGATAACTTCCCATTACCAACAATGGTACAAATACTTTGAAAATTAGTTGGTTCTGAACTAATGTTTTTTATTGATGCTTTTTCAGGTTATAACCAAGTATTGGTACATACGGATGATAGGCTAAGAACTACCTTCAGAACCAAGTGGGGAACTTATGCCTAACAAAAAATTCCTTTTGGTTTGATCAATGCAAGAGCTACTTTCCAGAGAGCCATGGATATAGCATTCAAAGGGTTGATTAATAGATCAATTGTTATCTATCTTGATGACATAACTATCTTTTCAAAGAAAAGAGCTAATCATCTGCATGATTTGAAACATATATTTGAACAATGTGGAAGGTTTGGCATTTATTTGAATCCAAAGAAATATTTCTTTGCTCTCAATGAAGGAAAGCTCTTAGGATTTTTTGTGTCTAAAGATGGCATATATATTGACCCCGATAGATTGAAAGAAATTTCTAATATTTCTTTACCACATAACAAGAAATCCATGCAATCCTTTTTAGGAAAGATCAATTTTGTGAAGAGATTTATTCCTGATTTTTCTCAAATAGTTTTACCTTTGCAGAATATGATAAAGAAAAATTCAGTTTTCAAATGGTTTCATAAAGAAAAGGAAGCCTTCGATTCAATCAAACAAGCAATCATTAATGCACCTACATTGAATACTCCTGATTTTTATAAACATTTAATTTTGTATACTTTGGCTACTAAAACATCCTATGCTACCATTTTGACACAACCCTATGATCAACAAGAAGAAGCACCAATCTCTTTCTTTAGCTCTAATCTGCAAGGAGCCGAACTTAATTACTCTGATGTAGAAAAACAAGCCTTTGTTGTGTTTAAATCAATCAAACATTTTAGACCATTTATCCTAAAGACACATACAAAAATAATTGTCCCATTCTCTACGGTGAGACAATTGTTAATACAAAAGGAAGTAGGAGAAAAGAGAGCTAATTGGGTAACAATTTTACAAGAATACGATATTGATATTAAGCCAGCGAAAATTGTTAGAGGACAAGGTTTTTGCAGATTGTTAGCAGGAGCTTCCAACATACCAGAACATCAAGATCAAGATAATATTGTTCAAGTAAATCAGATAAGTATTATAGATTCTAAATCACAATATGTTGATCTGATATTTTATTTGAAAAATGGGTATGCTCCTTCTAATCTCAGCTATAAAAATAAGAACGCTTTAAGATTAAAATCTAAACACTTCGAAATCGTTGATGACGTATTATTTAGCAGAAATTATGATTCCATTCTATTAACATGTCTTCAAAAAATGAAGCACACAAGGTGTTGCAGGAATTACATGATGGACCAGCAGGTGGACATTATGGAGGAGACACTACAACCCACAAAATAATCCATGTTGGTTATTATTGGCCTACCTTGTTCAAAGATGCACATGACTATGTAAGGAAATGCGAGACTTTTCAAACTGCTAGTGGGAAACAAAGAAAACCAGCCTTTCCTTTACAACCAGTAAACATTGAGAAATCATTTGAACAATGGGGACTTGATATTATTGGAGAAATTGTTCCACATTCTTCCAAACAACACAGATACATCCTTACAGCAACAGATTAATTTACAAAATGGGTAGAAGCAATCCCTTTAAAGGTAGCCAATTCTGATGCAATCATTGAATTCATTGATTAGTTCATCATTACCAGGTTTGGTGTACCTAATGCCTTTGTTTTTTATAATGCATCTTATTTTTCTGCAAATAGTACAATGGAATTTGCAATCAAGAGAGGTTTCAAATTGAAATGTTCAGAAAATTATTATCCACAAGGCAATGGTTTAGCTGAATCAATGAATAAAAATCTCATCAAAATCATCAAAAGAAAAATTGATCAAAGTCAAAATAATTGGCATAAATCTTTAATTTTTTCACTATGGGATGATCGCATAACTCAAAAAGCTTCAATAGGAACTTCACCTTTTAATCTAGTCTATGGAAAAGAAGTTGTTATACCATCAAACCTAGTACTTCCATCTCTAACCCTAGTCCAATTCATTGAAGAGAATCCTTCATCATTCCTTTAATTGAGATTTGATCAAATTCTTAAGATAGAAGAAGATATAGAGAAAGCTAAAAGTATTCATACCAAACATCAACAACTCATAAAATGCTCTTTTGATTCAAGTTCTACCATATCCAAAACTTTTCATCTTGGTGATCTTGTTCTGAAATGGGACAAAGCACATGAAGATAAGGGTAAACATACCAAATTTCAAAATATGTGGCTTGGACCATTTCAGATCGTTGAAAATATAGGCTTATCAACATTCATATTGCAAGATTTAACAGGAAAGAGAGAATCTCTTCCTGTGAATGGGCTTATCTTCAAAAAATTCTTTTCTTAAGAAGGTAACCCCTTCTTACCTGTACATATTCTATTATGAAAATTTGTTTGTTTATAAATGAGGTTTTTAATAGTCTCTAATTGAATTTTTACTATTTGAAAATTTCTTTGAGAAAATATTGTAAATACTTATTTATGTAAATAAGAATTTTTAAGGAAATGACTACAGTTTTGGATAGTTAAAATAAAATATTAAACTTTGAGGATCTATTTAAAACATTTGCAAAATCTTCCAAAACCTTGAAAATATTATAAATCATTATAATTTTGTTAAGCAGAGAAAGGTTATCTATAAAAAGTAAAGACTTCTCCAATCTTGGCACTTAAAACTCTAAAAAATTGTCATCCATTGACTTCTAAGGAGAAAATCATTCACCCCATCCATTAAGGTTGTGATTTTTTTACAATATAATTCTAAAAATTATTTGTCTAATAATAAAAGATAAGAGGTCTCATCATGAGCCTGCTTACCATGATCATAAGAAGTATTTTAACTGAAATTACCACTACTGCATACCAAAACAGCGTAATGGATTATAATCATAAGACAAGGGGTCTCATCACGAGCCAGCTTGTTCATTTTGATTACAACTAGTGAATGGCATTGTTATCAACTGACTACCAAACCAGAACAATGGCTTTTAAGTTAAAAGAAAAATAGAAAAACACAAGATAGTATATCTTATGAATTTATCTTTTAAAGAGTCATGCTCTTAGATGGATGGGACAATGAATGATTAATGGTTAAAAGGTAACCCTGTTGAGAGTATGAATGTTTGCAGGTAGTAGAGGCACTACCTGTGACAATAGATTAAATCACAAAGGTAAGAGCGGAGAGGCCCCCTACTTTATCTTTATCAACCAATCAAAGGTTGATTAAACAAAAAAATGTTTTTATTTTTGAGGAAT
Source organism: Pinus albicaulis (assembly GCA_034641835.2). Classification (NCBI taxonomy): domain Eukaryota; kingdom Viridiplantae; phylum Streptophyta; class Pinopsida; order Pinales; family Pinaceae; genus Pinus; species Pinus albicaulis. The sequence continues at coordinate 1,516,193,020 of CM076575.1, read as the reverse complement.
TAAAAAGAGATTGTAAGTGATTTTTATTTCTTTTTCAGAGTTAGATTTTATTTAAATTTTTCTAAGAGAATCTTTCATTATCTTTAAAAAAATTTTACTTACTAAAAGTTATAGTGTTATTTTATTTTTCATAGATAACTGTTTCTTCCAGTGAATCGCCAATTGTTGTACTATACAACAACCCTCCCCATTTGAAAATTTTAGAATAAATTTCATTTATAAATGGGTCCCCTTTCTTATTTAGATAGAGAAATAAAAACTTTGAGGAAATCTGATCATTATAAAATAAAACAATAAAAAGATTCATTGATTAAAAAACATGTATCGCATATCGCATATCTCAAGTGCAAATAAAAAAATGTAACATTAAGTTTATTCTGACCTGATCAACTATAAAGCTTATATTGCATTGGCACAAAGTATAAAAGTTTTCATGTTAAAAAGTCTGATGCAATAAAGTAAATTGCAATCACAAATCAGTAAAGTGTTATGTTTCATATTTTCTTTGCAAAACTCTGATGCGACGTCACTTATCGCAATCACATTTCGAATAAGTCATATTTCATTCAGGTCTATTTGATAAACTCTGATGCGATGTCTTAATCACAATCGCATTTCGGAAAAGAAACATCATGACTACTTGTTTTATTAAAGACCCGATGCGATGGACCCCACCATCATCGCAATTGCATTTCGGCGAAGATAATATACAACTTAAGTCCTTTGAAAACATCCGATGCGATATTACTTTATCACAAATCGCAAATCAGGAAAACATGAGATGTTGTTTTGTTTCTCCTTTCGAAAAAATTTGATGCGATAAATCATCAGTCTTCACTAATCGCTATTTTCACTTTACATATATCAATTATCTCCCTATCACAATCGGAAACTTCAAAAGGACATTTTTTCATTAATATTTTAATATCGCCAATCTCTAATTGTACGAGTATCATTAATTCGAAAATCAAACGAATTATGGTAATCAATTCTATTATTAATGTGTGGATGTGACTTTATTTTAAGGAATTTAATTTTAAATATGGAGTTAATCAATTTGGAATCATTAATAAAATATTTTTGCATAGTTCTCCTTCTAACTCCATTTCTTCCCACTTCTTAAAGGTTTTTTTTTTTTCTCATTTGCAGAGCTGTAGAACATCAAACCCTCTCAGTCGCTGAATTAGTGAAACAATACCAGATGAAGAAAATATCTAAGAAACTTAAAAAATCAGGAATTGTTGTCGCCTCAAAGACTGCTACCATTTCCACAATGCCAAAAGAAAAGCTAGCCAATATAAATCTAGTTACATATACTACGTGCCAGGGTCTTGGGAAGCTTTCCTGGGAAGAAATATATAATTTGATTGAAAAAGAAGACCCTATAGTCATAGAGGTAAAGGCAACAGTGCCAGATGAAGAATCAGATTCAGATGACAATCCCCTTAAAGAACTCGCAAATTATTTTCTTCATAGAATTGCAGCTCGGGCGAATGTATTCCCATATTATGACATAATACGATGGGTGATAGAAAACACCACCATCACAAACAGAACATTCGTAACAGTTGGGGGAAAGATTTTTGGGTCCTTTAGAGCAGAAGACATCAAAGCAATGTACCATCTGCCAGATCCTCAAAAGACCTACAATAAAGCCTTCATAGAAGAATTCACCTCAAGCAATGAAATTGAATCAGACCCAATTAAAGAATGGAGATGAGCTCCAGAAAAACATAAGCATGAGACCTGAAGTATGTATTCTATAGAGTCTCTCACACCTCTGTATTATTATGCTGCTGCCATGATGTGCAGACTTTTTGGGTATGATAATTCTACAAGGTTTTCTATTCAAATGGTACCCCTGATTGAGGACGTTGTTGGTTCTGTTATTATGGATTGGTCAGTTATTTTATCCGAAAAAATAGAAAATAAGATTCTGGATTATAGAAGAAATAAGCATACTGGAAATGTTCCCCCATTTCATTTATGTGCTTATTTTAGATGCCTTGTGTTTTAATTCTGAATTTCCTATTCTGGGTTGGAAATGGACCACTCAAGATCCTATCCCTATACACATCTACCATAAGCATTTTTGGAAAGCCTATTTCAAGAACCATGTATATAGAATTTTCCATGGCTACATGTTTCCTATTTACCAAACCATTTTCAACCAACCCCCTCCTCGGCTCTCTGATAAGGCAAAACTTGACATATCCCAAATCGGAAATTGGTTCAGTGAAGAGAAATTCACCTATATTAGAGTATTTGGAAGAATTTTTGAGCCTCATGTCTTACCTCTATATGTCCTCGATAAACTTTTAGCTCAAAATATTTCTTACCAGTTGACAGAAAAAGGGATGTCTAGGTGTTTAAAGAATTCCAAAAAATTGATGTGGCCTACCTTTCCTTTCCATTGTGGAACCTATACCCTTAATGATTTTAAGCATGCTGAAAAAGAAACGCTTAAGATAAGAAATTTTAAGCTTGAAACCATTCCAGGCAGGAAATATGATCCAAATAAAGTGGCTTTTGATTTCAGAGCTTTGGTCCAAATTGCTAAGTTTGAGCATGAACCTGATGACTTTGATGACTTATTTGTCTCAATTGAGAAATTTTCCCAAGTTTATGATCTAGCTAAATCTAAGTTTCAAGCAGAAGATATGAATAAATTTATGCAGTTCAGAACCCAGAGATTACTTAAAGTTCCCCTTGACCAGTTGAGGATCCCCTTGACCAGTTGAGGATCCCTTCACAAGCAAATAAAAGTATTGAAATAGAACAAAAGAAAAAGGAAGATACAACCAGTAAAACAAACAAAGAAGTGACAACCAGCAAAATTGATGTGCAATCAGAAAAAGAGAATACAAGTAGAAAGCTTGATGTACAGTCTGAAAAAGAAGATACAGGTAATAAGCCCGATGATCAACTTGAAAGATAAAATGCCTCACAGAAAGAGGGAAATTCTGCTGAAATGATTATTACTCCCCATTTTCTACAAGATTATGAACAATTCACTCAGCAAATAGGAGAACAAAACAATCCTCAAGTTGATAACTGAATAATCAGGATATTGAGATCATTCCTGAAAATCCATCTGAAGAAATTGTGCTGAGAGTTGAAGAAATACCTCTTATGGATATCTTTTACATCCCTAAGCATAGGGATGTTGTCACAAAACAAATAAAGAGAAGGAGGATTGATCAAGGAACACTTGCGACTTCACAAGTTGAATTAATGAATGTTGTTTGGAAGAACACTGAAGTAAATCCTTCAGAGGATCTTACCAAACTATCACAATATGCAGGTGCCTATAGTGCAGCTACTATAGATAAATTTACTGAAGTCACTCAATTAGTAAAACAAAAATATTTACAAATAGCATTATAAGATGAAAGAAAAATAGGTGATCAACAAAAGATATTACAGTTAGAGTAGCAGTTGCAAGAAGAAAGACTCAGAGTCAAAAAATTAGAAGAACAATTGAGTATTGAAAAGAGAAATCTTGATCAACAAGATTTAAATAAACAACAACAGTTGTCTCAAGAGGTATCCAAATCGCATACATTGCTGCAAAATGAAAAGGTTGCCAAAGAAGAGAAAATTAAAATTTCAAGCAAGATTGGATAAATTCAAGGATTATCCTAAGATTGAACAGTTCAAAATAGAAGCTTTGGAAACAAGTAATTTTTTATCTCAACAGTTGGATGATCTATGTCAAAAAATTGCACAAGTTGAAACTCTATGTGAAATAACATCATCTCTCATTGATGAAGCAATCAACATAAGAACAGAATTTGAAAATGCAGATGAAAATATTTCAGAATTTATTTCATGGCAAGACTCAGAACAGGGAAAGATTGCAAATCTTCCAAGAATTGAAGAAAAGCATAAAGATATTTTATTTCCTGAATGTGAAACACAGCTGATTAAAGAAGACCATGCTACATCAAGAGCAAGAAAGATACTGAACAATCTGACACAATTAGTTAATGATAGTCTATATGCAGCTAATTTAATTTTAGATTGTACTTCAGGAAAGCTGCCAACGGTAAAAAAACTAACACTAGGTGGAAGCAGGAATCAATCAATCAGAATCAAAAAATCAGTAAAATACACGAAATTACATGAGATTTCCTATGGACATATTTGATTAAACCACACAGTCAGCAGATGGCAATCAAATTCCTTTCTAATGCCATCAATTTTATCATTCCAGAACTCTCCGATACCACATACACCAGTCAGTTGCATTCAAGGTTGAGTCATCCAACCGAAGTTAAAGATATGCTTAAAATTTTCCAGCTTAGCATATTGGGGATTGAAGGAATTCAATGAATCTGTTTTATTGGATATCGCATGTCTATTCTCGGATCTCCGATGATCATTTCTAGCATAAGTTGTAGTTAATTTGTTTTTTGAATTTCATATTTAAACCCCTTTCAAGAATTTAGAAAGGGGTCCTGAATTTGTAATATTTGGGCTTGGACAATACATTTATGTACTCCTTGACTATCTTATTTTTTGATAAAGGATCATATCTTGTGATTTCATGGTGAATTATTTTTTAAGAGTTACATTTATGTAACTTGAAGATTGTTCTAAGTTAAAGCACAAGATTCCTGTGATTTCATGGTGAATTGTTTTTTAGAGTTGCATTTATGTACCTTGAAGATTGTTCTAAGTTAAAGCGCAGGATCAGAATATCAAATTACATTAGGAAGATATCAAATGTATCTGGTATTTCTATCGATTTCGTTTTATTTTATTTATGTGATGAAATATTCTCATTAAAATTTGCTATCGCTTATATATACTTGTTTCTCAAATATTTCTTTATCATATCATTTCTGAAGATATAGGGATATCATCTTTCATAGTGTGTGTAAACGATATAAATTTATGAATGCGATGTGCTATTATAACTCTGTTTAATTTCTTAATCAGAGTTATCATTATATGATATTGCATATTTCTTTCAAGTTAATAATACATTTTCATGGTTATTTGAACAATCTTTAAGTCGTATTCATATTTAATACCAGGGTTAGTTTTAGAATTATTTCCAAGTCATAGATTGATTTAGACAGATTAGCTCAGTTAGTTAATTCCATTATTCACTTGCACAAATACCCCATCACCAATATTTTTCATTACTAGGAAACTGGTCCTATAAATCTAGTCGGAGCCACCATCCCAAATAGATAAGGAGTTGTTCTAAGGTTCGGATCGGGTGGTTTTCCCCCAATGTTTGAAGAAACAATTTTCGAGGCTTCAACAGAACCATTTTGAACTTGGGTTTTTTCTTGATTGTTTCTTTGAGGGAGGTTGCTTCTCTTAGGTATTTAGATAGTATTTGGATAAATGCATATAAAGAAGACATTTATTACATTTGAATGTAATACACTCCTAATATAGCATTTTCTGGTGGCTCTACTAACCAATATAAATTTTCAAATCCTCTAGGAGTTCCTTCTCTAAATTCATCTCTCTTCATATGCTCGCATAGGAAAATTAATTTCCTTTTCATTCTACTTAGTCAATGGATCAACTTGGCTTGTTTCCAATATCTCTAAGAGAATATTCATCCTCAAATGTAAGGGAAATGTAGCAATCAAACTAAGAATTGGGCTACTATGATTTCCTCTTTTCGGTTGAATTGAAGGGACCATGGAGATAAATACATTCCCCCACCTCTTATAAAATATTGTCTAGAGAAAAAGATTGAGTTTCACTCTTTTTAATTGAAAAAAATAACAAAAAAATAACCTTGGCTAGAAGAAAAATATAATATTTGTCATTTAAGGTCGGGGGAGCATTGCTCATGTACTTATATTTTCCCAACTTTTAGGATAGGCTAGAGGCTTGAAAACATTCTAGTTAGAGCATGCTCACACAAAATGACAGATTTCCTTCTTAGCTTTGAAATGGGAGATCTAGCTAAACAATGGGTTCCAACTATTTTTTAAATCTTGTTTCTTCGAGCTAAATTCTTTGGTTTGGAATTGGCTATCAAATTCAAAAGATAAAATCAAAGATAAATTCAAGAGATTAGATATAATAATTTGATCAACATAACTTTAGAGATGATGATAGTTCCTTGAACTATCTCATCAAATAATGGTAGTGACTAAGGTAAACACTAAATATAGAAGAAAGTGTCACCCATCCTCATGTGCCTATGAAAATTGATATGTAGAAAATTGATTTCCTCTTTTTCTTTTCCTCATGACTTGTAACTATTTAATAAATATTAAAAAAAGTGTATTAAATAATTTAAAATTAAACTTATAATGTATTGATATCAAACTAATTATCCACTTTGATTTTATAGGACATATAAATTTAAAAATTTGTGAAAATGTGAAGTTGGGTTACACCTTTTGCCCTTTTTTAAGAAAACAATTTCATTTTTTTCTGTTCTTCAACTTTTTGCAAGCCAAAACTATTTTTCCATCTAGAATTTTGATTTTGCAATAAAAATAAAAGCTATCAAAAATTTTATTAGCTTTCTATTACTTATTTCTTTGAATTTTTCTATACACATTTGATATGTCAACTTAGAGTTTCCTTGAGTGTGTGTTTTTTAACAATCAAAGGATTCATAAAATGTCATGTTAATACGTGCTAGTGTATTATTTGAAAACTTTGTGTTTTTGAGAAACAAAGTATGTTACAACAATCTAGACAGAGTCTACTTCGGTTTCGTTATATTTTAAAAACCAGTTGATGCATATCATAATTACTAGGATTTTTTGAACTGATCCAATCTGAAAAAACTTCATATCTTGAATATTTTTTGCGATGCACGAAATTTCTCACCATATAAGTTTTAAACTAAAAATCTAAAAACTACCCATTACAGACGACAAACCAATGTAATGCACCATAATTTTTTCAATTTTTTTACAGTGTATTTTGGAAGATACAAAATATTGATTTCATTGAATGATAATAACATTCACAATTTGTTTGCACCCATTTTATTACAGAATTAATTAAAATTAGTAAATATTTATGAAATTCCATAAAAGTTATATTTCTTGAAAGTAGATTGAATTCTAAAAATGCTTATCTTGGTTCCGACAGTTAATTCCGAATGTTTCATGGAGTCCAATAAGTCCAAAGTGGAAGATATGTCAATTCTAATGACACAAAAGTTCGGTCGAATTTCTTATAAAAGTTCGACCGAAATTTTACTTGACTTTCTATCAACTGGAAAATACAATGAAGCCCCTAAAAGAAAAGATTTCGTGGCAACATAAATTGACATAAAAGCATTCATTATTTTCGCATAATTTCACACATTTCTTCATTTGGTCTGATTTTGCAAAGGATTGTTTTTGGTTTAATGAATTTTTGGCATAACATTCAAAGGAAATTTCTTGGAGGTATGTGATACATTTTTTGGATGTTTTTTGGGCTTCATTTTTTTTAAGGTATTTTGTTTTTAGAGGTTTTGGGCTTAATTTTCATTGTTATTTTTTTAAAGGTATTTTATTTTTAGAAGTTTTGGGCTTAATTTTCATTGATTTTTTTTCAAAGTATTTTGTTTTTAGAAGTTTTGGGCTTAATTTTCATTGGTTTTTTTCAAAGTTTTTTTTTTTTTAGAAGTTTTGGGCTTAATTTTCGAAGGACATTTTTTTGGATGCATTTTATTTTTAGAGGGTTTTGGGCTTAATTTCAAAAAGACATTTTTTGGTTTTAAGGTATTTTGTTTTTAGAGTTTTGAGCTTAATTTTCATTGTTTTTAGAGGTTTTAAGCTTAATTTTCAAAGGACATTTTTTTGAATGTATTTTGTTTTTAGAGGTTTTTGGGCTTAATTTTCAAAAGTAATTTTTTGGACTTAATTTCGAAAGGACTTTTTTTAGGCTTAATATTCAAAGGACATTTTTTGGAGGTATTTTTTAAAGTGATATTTTTTTAAAGGCTTTTTTAAAGTATTGTTTAAAGTGGCATTTTTTAAGAAGTTGGAATTAATTTTCAATGGACATTTTCTGGAGGTATTTTTCGAATTGACATTTTTTGAGAGTAAGTGTTTTGCATCGAAGTAAATCTTTTATAATGATTTTTTAAAATGAGTTTTTGTCTAAATTTTTAAATGAATTTTTTTTGCAGGACTTGGAAGGAAATATTTTGAGATTTGTTTCATTTTTATAAGACATTTTTTTCATGGATTTTTTTAAAGTAAGTGTTTTGGATTGAAGTAGGTATTTTTTGCAAAAAAATTAAAATGATATATTTTTTTTAAATCAAATCTTTTGTGGTGTTTTTTTTAATTGATTTTTTGTCTAAATTTTTGAAGGAAATTTTTTGAACTTCATATTCTATTATCATCGGAAATCGAAGGAATTGCACAAGAAAATATGATAGAACAAGAAACCCTGAGTAAATCAGAGAAGAGGGGAGAGAATCTCGCAAAAGAAAGAGAGAAGAACTCTCAAATATTGAAAGGGAAAATCATCCTCAACTAGAAGTTGAAGGACGTATGTAAATGTAAATATTATAAATTTGATATTTAAAATTTTCCTAGTGTAAAATGTGAAACTTAATTTTTATTTGATGAACTAATTTGAAAAATATTTTGAAATGTAAACAGAGAGAGATATTTCTCAAAATATTGATGATGAGATATAAAATTTTGAAAGAGAAAGTGAAAGAGATATTGAACCAATGATTGAAGATGGTGAAAATGTTGAAAGGAATTCAAGTGAAGAAATTGAATCACAAGGTATGTATATATATATATATATATATATATATATATATATATAGATAGATATGTTGAACACATACACTTATTATTGAAATTATACATATTTATTAATTTAGTTATTTATTGAATATGTAAACTTATTATGTACTATTAATTCAAATATGTACATATGAAATCAATGCCGATGATGAGATGTTAGAAAATGTTGACACTCAGACATAGGGAGATAAAAGAGTTGACCATGTATACGATATCATGTTAAACACATTTTTGATACCTACTTCATAAAGGAAAATGTGACAGTTCAAACCCAAATGTTGAAAGGTCTCCTATCATTAATGAAATTAAAAGAAGCTATGACTTTATTGGGTATTCGAAAATCAACAAAATATTAAAAAAAAGTGAAGGAAAATGCGATACAAAATATAAATAGTGATATAAATTCAATTAGAAGATCCAGAATCAATTACTAAATATGGCAGTGGTTTCATCAATTACTAAAGAGAATCACTTGGTAAAACCTATGGCACGAGCATTAGGAACCTCATGAAAAAATTTGCACAAACATTTGAAACTTCGGTTGCAAATAGGTGTAAATGATGAACTCGCTTGTTGGAGAATTATTTGTAGGCAACCATACAAAGATAGACTTGGAGAAAATGTTAAAAAAATAATATATGAATATTGGAAGAAAAATTCACGTGTTTTTCCAAATGCAAGGGATGTGATGCAAAGAAGAACAACACGAAAACAATATGAAGAACATGAAAAAAATTTCTTAGACACCACTGACATAGAGTTGTTCAACAAGTTCAAAGAAGAGAATTGTGAAAATCATTTCTCAATTAGTGCTTTCGTTCAACAAAAACCATGGTATGTAAAACCTATCACTTTACACGACACTTGTTGTTTTCGTTATCATGTCGAATTTCAGTTATATTATGACACATTCCTTAATTTTGGTAGAAAATTTTGGAAAGGTTCACCTCCTCCTTCCACTATTTGTGATTTCATATCTAAAATACTATGTGGAAGAGAAAGCGATGAATTATTTTACGAAAAGAAATGTGTTGGTGGTAAAAAATGCAATGATTGTGGAAATTTGACTAAATTTCAAAACAAAAATCATACTGATATAAATGATCAATCATTTTCCAACATGAAATTGAAATGGAAGAGATGTGAATATATACATACATCGATTCAAGGTTCAAATAGTGCTAAAAGAATTGAATTACAAGAAGAATAAATTTTTGTGATATATTTTTTGAGAAAGTTTGAGGTAGAAATTTATAAATACACCAAGAATTCCCATAGAGCTCGATGGCAAGACTTGCAATTTAAAAAATCCCATGAATTTTTTCCACCAGGGACCATTTTGTCAGTAATTGATTTTGCAAAAAACTAAACATTTATTTGACAAAAAGAAATTTAGAGTGAATTCTATCATTCTGACCAAGTCTCCATGCTCAGCCATATTCTATATAGACATGCTGAACAAAACATCAATCATATAGAATGCACCAGAGAAAATGATGCAAGGGAATTAGACCCTAGCCAGCAATGTAGGAGTTTTTTCCACATGTTGTGGCTAGGAGGGTTTGAAAAACAATTGAATTGTAATAGCTAGGTGCCAATACCTCAGTTGATTGTATTATTTAGATTAGTTAGAGTCATAGAATTCGAATAGATCAGTTAGTCTAGCTGTCACATTTCAGTTAATTGAATTATTTTAATTAGGCTGTTGATTTCCTGAACGGTCCTCTCAGAGGAACCAAAGAGTCATACGTTTATGTATATAATTGTTATCCCTCGGATGTATAGAGGGAGGAAGAGGAGGGAAGAGAGGAGCTTTCTACAATAAAACTCTGTGTATTGAGCAATTGCTTCCGGTTGAATAAAATTCAAGTCTGTTGATTTCCAAACTGCCTGTATTTATAATTGTGAAGAATTGTTTGACTGTGAGGTGATTGTGTAATGGTAATTCCGTTCTCTGTCCTTGAATTCCCGTAATTTGTTGGATAACCCTGCGAATTCACCATAATCGTAGGCGACGCCTGTGTAGAGAACCCTGGTCGTGGAACTCTGTTTTATGGTAATAGAAGCCCGCGTAACAAAGAAACTTACGCTTTTTTGTTGTCAATTGGAATTCCTAACCGATTCAGAACCCTAGTTAACAAATGGAGAATAAACGAAGAAGAACGCAAACCCGACGCGGAACCTTGGTTAGTCACTGTGCCAAAACCACAAGCAGATTTGCAAAGGTGGATTGCCCATATCGCATCGCTTTTGCGGAGTAGGTGGTATTTCTCGGTCATGGAGCAATTCCATAGAGCTGTTGACACGTGGCGAAGTGGACCCCTAGAAAACTACTGGTTAAACCACACCATCACACGTTATCAATCGTACCAGGACGCCAAGCGATATTAACGAGATTAATTGATTTGGAGAAGGGCCATCAGACGGTGGTCGCTTGAGGAAGATGCACGAAGTTTAATAAAAGAGCCCACGGTTTATTGCAAGTCATTTATATAAAACGTGTGGAATATTATTATAAAGTGCAAAGGTTATAACTTCAGTCCTAAGTTCGGAGATAATGTATATGATCTGGGAGATATAATATAAAGTATTGAAAGTTTAAACATCAGTTATAAGGTCAGGCGACGTAATATAAAGTGAGAGATATATTTAAATTTTCAAAGGTTGTCAAATGATATTTATTTATCAAATTCCCCGAATTTGATAAATAAGATTCCAAGAAAAGAAGGGGTTCCAAAGGGAAATGCAGACAGAGCCATGTCACAGTTGACCATCTCTCCATGGGGTTGAATTCAGCTGTTGTTGCGTCATTTGTGGTATCAGAGCTATTGTCTGAAGTTGTTTTTGCTGACATGGCAATCCGAGTTGGTAGAGGTGCTGGCAGAAGAATACATGTTGCCAACGCTGAGGTGTTGGGGATGTTGCAGAGGGTCGAAGCTAGAATGGATGCCATGGAGCGAAGACAGCCCAGAGATGTGGAAGACATCAGTGAACCTGAAACAGAAGAAGCTGAAGAAAATGTTGAAATTCCTCCTGACATGAGGCTCCTTAGAACTGTTCTGGGGTCTGCAGTTAATCCCAGAATTGAAGTGTTGAGTTATGCAGGGGGACTAAATCCAGAGGAGCTGGTGGACTAGATAAATGAATTGAACAAGTGCTTTGATTATGAAGAAATAAGCGAAGATAAAAAGGTCAAGTTTGCAGTAACAAAGCTGAAAGTACATACTGCACTTTGGTGGGATGGAGTGCAGGCAGAAAGGAGGAGAGTTGGAAAGCAACCTATCAAAAGTTGTACTAGGATGATGGCTAAATTAAAAGGTAAATTCTTGCCTAGTGATTACCAGCTGAAATTGTACAAGCAAATGCAGAACCTGAGACAGAGGTTGCTAACAGTAAAATAATAAATAGAGGAATTCTACAGAGTAAGCATAAGGGATGGGAAATTCCAAGACACACTAGAGAAGACTGCCAGATATGTGAATGGTCTCAAGTTGGAGATCCAAGATGAGATTGGTCTCCTGTCTCCTAAGACATTTGAAGAGGCCTATCAGATGGCCTTGAAAGTAGAGGAGAAACTCCTGAGGAAACAGTCTGCCAAGAAGAGAGGTACTTTCTGAGGAAAGGGAAGTCAGGGTGGTAGAGTAAAGCCTGCTACACCCAGGGATGGAGCTAACAGTAGCTCACCTCAGAATGCATCTACAGGGGAGGATGTAAGGGGAAGAAGGGGTTCTTAGAGAGGAAAAGGAAGAGGAGGCAGAGACAGAGGTAGAGGTAGAGAATTGAGGTGTTATAGATGTCAGCAAGTGGGACACAAGCACTATGAATGTCTAGAGAATGTGGGTGTTGTTCCAAGGAATGTTGTTGTTTCCCAGGCTGAAGAAGAGGCAGAAATTGAAGGAGAAATTCTTCCAAAGAGGGGAGAATACTTGGTGGTGAATAAGGTCATGCTGAAGCAAGCCAAAGAGGTCACTAAGCCTGCACAAAGGAAGACTTTGTTTAGGAGCATATGCAAAGTGCAAGGGAAACGCTGTCAGCTAGTCATTGATAGTGGCATCACAGACAATCTAGTTTCCACTGAGGTAATAGAAAAGCTGAAGTTGAAGACAAGGGAGCATCCAACTCCCTATAGGGTGCCCTGGCTGCATAAAGGACATGAGCTAGTTGTGAAAGAACAGTGTGAGATAGAGCTGTAAATGGGAAAATATAAAGATAAGGTCCTGTGTGATGTGACGCCCATGGATGTGTGTCATATACTGTTGGGCAAACCTTAGCAGTTTGACAGAGAAGCAGTGCATGATGGCAAGAAGAACACTTACAAGTTCTTCAAGGATGGGGTACATCATACATTGATACCCATGGAAGAAGGAGAGCGATCCAGTAGAGTGATTGATCCAAATACCTTGTTGCTGAGCGGGAAGGAATATCTGCAGTAGATAGAAGAAGAAGAGGTAAGTTTTGATTTATTTTGCAAACCTAAAGTAGTTCTTACTTCCACAAAGATTTATGATTTACCAGTAGAGATACAAAGGATGTTAGATGATTACTGTGACATTGTTTTGGATGACTTACCTGATGAGCTACCACCTATGAGAAAGATCAGCCATCAGATAGATTTTATCCCTGGTTCAAATCTACCAAATAAGCTAGCCTACAGAATGACTCCCAAAGAAAATGAGGAAATCAGGAGACAAGTACAGGATTTGGTGGACAAGGGGTCAATCAGAGAAAGCCTGAATCCATGTGCCGTACCAGCAGTATTGAGCCCAAAGAAATATGGAAGCTGGAGGATGTGTACTAATTCTAGAGCAATCAATAAAATCACAATCAAGTACATATTTCCTTTGCCCAGAGTTGAGGACTTAATGGAGTGTTTGAGTGGTGCTAAATATTTCTCAAAGATAGATTTGAGGAGTGGATACCATAAAATTAGAATAAGAGAGGGTGATGAGTGGAAAACTGCCTTTAAAACAAATGAAGGACTGTATGAATGGATGGTAATGCCTTTTGGGTTGTCAAATGCACCTAGCACTTTTATGAGACTCATGAATGAAGTATTGAAAGAATTCATTGGTAAATTTGTGATAATGTACCTGGATGATATATTAGTTTTCAGCATAACTAGAGAAGAACATTTAAGGCATCTTAATCATGTCTTGAAGAAGCTGAACCAAGAGAAACTGCTGATAAATCTGAAGAAATGCTCATTCATGAAGGAAGAGTTGTTGTATTTGGGTTTTTTTGTTTCTGAAGAAGGATTGAAGATGGACCCAGAAAAGGTTAAGGCAATTGTGGAGTGGCCTTCACCCAGGAATGTTTTTGAGGTAAGAAGTTTCCATGGACTTGCTAGTTTTTACAGAAAGTTTATAAGAAACTTCAGTAAGATCAATGCACCCCTAATTGAGACAATAAGGAAGAGAAAACAGCCATTTAAGTGGACTGCTGAAGTGGAAAGAAACTTCAAACTTTTGAAGCAAAAGATAATGGAGAAGCCTGTTTTGATTCTGCCTGATTTTACTAAACCATTTCAAGTAAAATGTGATGCCAGTGGAGAAGCCATTGGAGCTGTATTGAGTTAGGATGATAGGACTGTGGCATATTTCAGTGAGAAGCTGAATGACACCAGAAGAAATTATTCCTCTTATGAGAAGGAATTCTATGCAATTGTTCAGGCACTGAAGAAGTGGAGACATTACCTGATGTCTAGGGAATTTGTATTATATTTTGACAATCATGCTTTGCAGTATATTGTACAACAGCCCAAGTTGAAACATAAGCATGCTAAATGGGTTGAGTATCTCCAAAGTTTTAATTTTGTTTTGAAACATATAAGTGGTCAAGCCAATAAATTAGCTGATGCTTTGAGTAGGAGGCACATGCTTGTTCAAGAAACTAATTTTGAAGTTGCAGGGTTTGATTTTCTCAAAGAATTGTATAAAACGAATCCAGATTTTAAGGAAGCATTTGAGGCATGTAATAACCCCATTTTAGCCGATAGAAGCCAGTGGCTGGATTATTTCCGACAGGAGGAATTGTTATTCAGAAGAAGCCAACTATGTGTACCAAAATGTTCCATGAGAGAAAATTTGATCAAGGAGAAGCATAGTGGTGGACTTGTTGGACACTTTGGTACTGATAAGACTTATGAGCAGCTGAGTTACTTTTATTTTTGGCCCAAGATGAGAGCAGAAGTGGACAAGTTTGTGAAGAATTGCAAGATTTTTCAATATGCCAAATGAAGGAGCCAGAATGCAGGATTGTACACTCCCTTACCTATTCTAGACAGGCCTTGGGACATGGTGAGTATGGATTTTGTTTTAGGATTTCCCAAGACCCAGAGAGGGAATGATGCAGTCTTTGTTGTAGTGGACAGATTCTCCAAAATGGCACATTTTATTCCATGTTATAAAACTAGTGATGCCACCCATGTTGCTAACTTGTTTTTCAAAGAAGTTATTAGACTGCATGGGTTTCCCAAGAGTATTGTTTCAGACAAAGACACCAGATTTGTGGGGCACTTTTGAAGGACCCTGTGGAAGAAACTTCGCACTAAACTGAGTTTCAGCTCAGCTTCATCCTCAAACTGATGGACAAACTGAGGCAGTGAATAGGAGTCTTGGAAATTTGTTGAGAAGTCTTGCAAGAGAACATGCCAAGTAGTGGGATCATATTTTTCCCCAGGCAGAATATGCATATAATGACTCACCAAATAGAAGCACAGGGCAGAGTCCATTCCACATTGTTTATGGAATGCACCCTAGAGGAATATCAGAGTTAAGAAATCTGGGGAAGGCAAAGCTAAGGAGTGCAAATGGTGAGGAATTTTCTTCAGAGATCCAGGCCATACATGAACAAGTGAAACAACAAATACAAGGCAAAAACATCAGATATATAAAAACAGAGCAGAATTAAGTAGAAAGGAAGTTCATTTTGAAGTAGGAGATCAAGTTTTGGCACACTTGAGAAAGGAGAGATTCCCAAAGAAGCAATACAACAAATTGAAGTTCAAAAATATTGGGCCATGCAAGATACTTAGGAAGTTTTCTGCAAATGCTTATGAGATTGAATTACCTCCTGATGTTGGAATATCTCCCATTTTTAATGTTGTAGATTTGTACAAGTATGAAGGTGACGGTGCAGAAGAAAGAACAGCAGACAAGAAACAGATTGAGTGGAAGGAAAAACTACCTCCAGCACAGCCATTGCAACCAAAGAAAATATTGGATAAAAGACCATTCAGAAGGACCAGAGGATAAGAGTACTTTCAGTACTTGATCAAATGGAAGGATAAGCCAGAGGAAGATGCCACTTGGATGACTAAAGAAAAGTTGCGGAATATAGGTAGGTCAGTGGAAGAACTCATGGACAGGAGCCCATGAAGAAGATTTCCCATGGGAGTCTGATGTAGGGGCATTAGACCCTAGCCAGCAATGTAGTAGTTTTTTCCACATGTTGTGGCTAGGAGGATTTGAAAAATAATTGAATTGTAACAGCTAGGTGCCAATACCTCAGCTGATTGTATTATTTAGATTAGTTAGAGTCATAGAAGTCGAATAGCTCAGTTAGTCTAGCTGTCATATTTCAGTTAATTGAATTATTTTAATTAGGCTGTTGATTTCCTAAACGGTCATCTCAGAGGAACCGAAGAGTCATACATTTATGTATATAATTGTGATCCCTCGGATGTATAGAGGGAGGAAGAGGAGGGAAGATAGGAGCTTTCTATAATAAAACTCTGTGTATTGAGAAATTGCTTCTGGTTGAATAAAATTCAAGTTTGTTGATTTCCAAACTGCCTGTATTTATAATTGTGAAGAATTTTTTTACTGTGAGGCGATTGTGTAATGGTAATTCCGTTCTTTGTCCTTGAATTCCCGTAATTTGTTGGATAACACTGCGAATTCACCATAACCGCAGGCGAGGCCTGTGTAGAGAACCCTGGTCGTGGAACTCTGTTTTATGGTAATAGAAGCCCACGTAACAAAGAAACTTACACTTGTTCGTTTTCAATTGGAATTCCTAACTGGTTCAGAACCCTAGTTAACAAACGGAGAATAAACGAAGAAGAATGCAAACCCGACATGGAACCTAGGTTAGTCACTATGCCAAAACCACAAGCAGATTTGCAAAGGTGGATTGCCCATATCGCACTACTTTTGCGGAGTAGACGGTATTTCCTGGTCACGGAGCGATTCCATAGAGCTCTTGACATGTGGCGAAGTGGACCCCTCAGAAAACCACTGGTTAAACCGCGCCATCGCATGTTATCAATCGTACCAGGACACCAACCGATATTAACGAGAGTCGTTGATTTGGAGAAGGGCCATCGGACGGTGGTCGCTTAAGGAAGATGCGCGAAGTTTAATAAAAGATCCCACGGTTTATTGCAAGTCATTTATATAAAACGTGTGGAATATTATTATAAAGTGCAAAGGTTATAACTTTAGTCCTAAGTTCAGAGATAATGTATATGAGCCAGGAAATATAATATAAAGTATTGAAAGTTTAAACATCGGTTACAAGGTCGGGCGGCGTAATATAAAGTGAGAGATATCTTTAAATTTTCAAAGGTTGTCAAATGATATTTATTTATCAAATTCCCCGAATTTGATAAATAAGATTCCAAGAAAAGAAGGGGTTCCAAAGGGAAATGCAGACACATCCATGTCACGGTTAACCACGTCATATGTACACCAAGAATTCCCATAGAGCTTAATGGTAGGACTTGCAATTTAAGAAATCGCATGAATTTTTTCCACCAAGGAACATTTTGTCAGTAATTGATTTTGCAGAAAACTACACATTTATTCGACAAAAATAAATTTAGAGTGAATACTATCATTTTGACCAAGTCTCCATGCTCAACCATATTCTATATAGACATGCTGAACAAAACATCATTCATATAGAAAGAACCAGTGAAAATCGACATGTTATTAAAGAATATCACTTTTATATCAGTGACGATCGTACACATGATACATATTTTGTACAATGTTGTTTTGGAAAGATTTATGACTCCTTGAAAAGTCATGGAATAAAATTCAATGAACATTGGATATGGTCAGATGGATGCGCAAGTCAATTCAAATCTTCACGATCATTCTTTTGGTTGTGTTGTCTTCATAAGAAAACCTGCATTAAACATTGTTGGAATTTCTTTGATACTAGCCATGCAAAAGGAGAACATGATTGTGTAGGGACATGCATAAAATGAGCACTTAGAAGATATCAAATGAACCCCTCTGTAAACTGACTTGTGGATGCTAGAGAAGTTGTTCAATGGTGCATCCCTACACTAAGCCATGAGACTAATCAATCAAGGGGAGTGCAAAGGTACAATCACTTTAATACTTATTGGATATCCAATTTTAAACAATGTACATTTATCACAATGATTATATTTGATGGTATTTTGATATCATATTTACATTCTCCTTTGAATTTTCCATATATAGGTTTTCTTGGCATATTGGGGTCGAAGACGTAGATAGATCAATTGGAAATGACATTGAAACAATAAAAGGGACTCAAAAATTGCATTCAATTAAAAAAACGTTGTCCACAAATGTGTTGGCATTGGATAAATGAAAATATTATTGTTTTTATCGTGTTTGCATAGACAACATAGAATCTAATGATGTTTGTGAAAACAAAATGTATGTAAAAGATTGGAAACATACAGAGCTAAATACAAAGGGGGGAATTTTCATTGCAATGTTTGAAGAAATGGAATTAAAGGAGACTACAATATCATCTAATGGTGATCAAGTTTCTGATCTTGTTAGAGAAGGTAACATTTGAATTTCTTTGAAATGATGGAGATCTCAAAATAGATACTAAAATTATTTTAAAGTTATTTTTTCATGTTAATTATGATCTAAATTTAAATACATATGTTTTTTTTATCGTGCAATAGCCTTTTTGTTATAATCGCACCTACTAACAACATTGAAAATGTGAAGTATTATTTGATGCGTTGTACTGAACAAAAGACGAAATTATTAGAAAACTATAATGATCATGGGTTTCCATATGATAGAGGATCTATTATACTGGAAGGTTATTTTTTCAGACAAACTAATGAAAGTGGGGATTCTGTTTACTTTGAAGACTATGAACCTGATGTCATAAGTTGTCAATATAGTCACCTGGTGTGTGTAGCACGCATAAAGTTGATAGAGGTTCAATCAAAGAAAAAAAGAAAATTAAGAAATGGAAAATGTCAAAATCCGATCATGAACGTATCATTAAAGATGTCATTCCATAGGAATTTTTTTGATTGAACTGCCCAACAATTTCTTCTCTTTGGATTCATGTTTTAGAACTTCCAGAACTCAACTAAAAATGGAACTGCCTTGTTATGTTATCTTTGAAAGTGCTTGCACATGTACATTGTTTTGGTACATGCACACTTGTATCAACTGAAAGTAGCTTTCCTATACATGCATTGATGAAAAATGTTGCATGTATTGGATATATATATGTTCTAGAATGAAATTCACTAAAAGTAGCTTTTCTATGTGCATTGAAGAAATTTAATGTTGCAAGTATTGTATATATATGTTCTATATATATATATATATATATATATATATGTTTTAGAATGAAATTAACTGAAAGTAGCTTTTATATGTGCATTGATGAAAAATGTTGCAAGTACCGGATATATATGTTCTAGAATGAAATTAGCAGAAAGTAGTTTTTCTATGTGCATTGATGAAAAATGTTTCACGTACTGGATATATACATGTTCTAGCCAATTAACTGAGAGTATATTTTCTATGTGCATTGATGAAAAATATTGCATGTATTGGATATATATATGTTCTAGAATTCAATTAACTATTAAAGTATTTTTACTATGTGCATTGATGAAAAAAATTTCACGTACTGAATATATATGTTCTAGAATGAAATTAACTGAAAGTAGCTTTTCTATTTGCATTGATGAAAAATGTTCAAGTACTGGATATATATTGTCTAGAATGCAACAAAATGAAAGTATATTTTCTATGTGCATTGATGAAAAATGTTGCACGTACTGGATATATATGTTCTAGAATGGAATTAACTAAAAGTAGATTTTTTATACATGCATTGATGAAAAATGTTGCACGTACTGGATATATACATTATAGAATGCATTTTTAAAATTTTATGATTGTTTGACACATCTAACAAGACCTAGAATCTTGTGATTGTTTATATATATATATATATATATATATATATATATATATATATATATATATATATATATATATATATATATATGTCAATATGTATTGTACTTCAATCGTTTTAACATATATATTCAAACATGTACTTAAATAATTTCTACATGTACATATATTCGTGTGAATTTTTTTTGTTTGGAAAATGACAACTTGAATTTTAAAAACAAAAAATTATATCATAATCACATGCCAAATGTAGTTCAACCATCCAAAACTTTAGTTTAAAAAGAAAACATTATATCACAACATTACTTCACATGCCAATTTTAGTTCAACTATCCAATAAAAAAAACATTATATCACATGCCAAATGTAGTTCAACCATCCTAAACTTAAGTTTAAAAAAAAAAATTATATATCACAACATTACTTCACATGCCAAATGTAGTTCAACCATCAAAAACCTAAGTTTAAAAAACAAAACAAATTATAACACAACATTACTTCACATGCCAAATTTAGTTCAACCATCCAAAACTTGAGTTTTAAAAACAAAAAATTATAGATCGCAAGTATCAAGTATCAAGTAACATTACTTCACATGCCAAATTTAATTCAACCATAACATGGTCAAAACAAAACAGTACTTCACATCACATGCCAAATGTAGTTCAACCATCCAAAACTTGAGTTTTAAAAACAAAACAAATTATATAACACTTTAACATTACTTCACATGCCAAATGCAGTTCAACAATCCAAAACTTAAGTTTAAAAACATTATATATCACATTCATATGTACCAAATGTAGTTCACATAAAATATGTCCAAAATTTGTAGATCTCACAAGTACCAAGTATCAAGTTATATATGACTGCATCTAGATAAGACTATATATAAAAAAGTAATTTTGATACTAAATATATTGAAAATATAATGTTGCACGTATGCATGTGCATCATCCATCAAATAGTGCATGTGCATCGTCCATCAAATACAGATGGATGCAGTGTCTCTCCCAGCAAAGTCACGATCATCGAGCTATCCTGCAAAGCACGGGGAACCTGTACACAATGTGTACAAACATTAAAATTTAATGTTTTAAAATTGACTGAGAATATGAAGAACTTCTGTAAAAAAAATCATGCAATGCCTCATGAGGTTCCCTCTCCATTTGTTTCTCGTCTACTAAAACTCCCCCCACTGGAACATCTTCAACAGTAAATTGTACAATATACATGTACAGTTATATACATATATATATTAAAAAATTTCAAATGAAAATGCATATATAAACTTATTTTCAATAATATTAAAAAAAAAAATTAGACAACTTGTTCAAATGGTTGAAATGGTGTGGATGTTCCCATCTCCATCACTAGAGTCCGTGGAGAAAAGAAATCCTCTATAGGAACCTAAAATTCAAAAAAATTAAAAGTATAAAATAACTCAATATCAATATCTCAATTTATAATAAAACTTTTGAACTTGAATTTATAAATTATAACTTAAAAACATATATTTAAGTGAAAAATTGAATACTTCTGTTGGTGGATTTGGCACATCTCCTAAGAGAGGCTCCAAAAGAAAATCTCTAAAAACCTAAAATTCAAAAAAATTAAAATAACTCAAGATCTCTAGATCTAAATTTATAATAAAACCTTTAAACTTCAATTTATAACTTATAACTTTAAAACATATATATATTTAAGTGAAAAATTGAATACTTGTGCTAGTGGATTTGGCACATCTCCTAAGAGTGGCTCAAAAAGAAAATCTCCAAAAACACGAAATTCGAAAAAAAAAAAAAAAAAAAAAAAAAAAAAAAAAAAAAAAAAAAAAAAAAAAAAAAAAAAACAAAAAAAAACAAAACAAAACAAAAAAAAACAAAAAACAAAAAAACGAAACTCAAGATATAGATATATCTCATTTTTTAATGGAACTTTTTGAGGTGGAATATATAACTTAAAAACATAAATTTTGAAAGCGAAAAATTGTTCATACTTGTGATGGTGGATTTGGCACATCTCCCAAGGAAGAAGAAGGTAACGTCGTCCCAAAAACATTAGATGGAATCAGAACCTGTTAAAAAAATTTATGATATATATGTACATGTACATGTGTGCAGAATTATTTATTTTAAAATTATCTTGTCATGTTTCGATATATATAATAATAGATAAAAAATAATTTTACATCATCATGTGTTCACTTAAAAAACACTAACATTTACCAACATATCTTGATGGTGAAAACCATCTTGATTATACGATTCAAGGTGAGACCCATCTTGATTGTTTGAATCGGAGGCTCTGACCATGATATTAACATTTTCTTCATTCATCAAACGTGAAAACTACAAATGGTGTTAACATATAATGATACATTTTTTTATATTAATGTATACAAATGTATGTATGTATGTATGTATTTATTACAAATTGTATATGTGTTAAAATAATTGAACCCTAACCATTAACACATATTGTTCCCATGCCCTCTTCCTCATGAACAATTAGGTCCTGCCAACCATTGCGAAAATTCTTTGCATATGTTTTGAGATCTTCAATACTCATGTTGTCAATCTCTTCATCTGTATAATACAAAAAATTAGCATATGCATTCTCATGTTCTCTTTTTCGATTCAGACAAACATCGACTCCAACCAATCCACTGTGAACATTTTCAATGATGGTGTCCCTTGGTTCTCGACTAATTTGAGAAGTGACATCCATATCTGACCACAAAGTTTTGACACGAAGAGGTCGACTAACCAATGGTCGCTGAGGGCGAGGCAAATAAACATCATGCCTATCGCCCCTACGGTCACACATATGACCTTTCCTAGGACCAAATAATTCAGAGGGAAGGTCATTGTAATTGGGTTTCATTTGCAAAAGGAATTTCGCATAATGTTTTTTGAAAAATAAAGCGGAACCTCGTCGTTCCATCAGAGTCTTCCATAGGCCACAAGGTGTCCATCATAAAAATAGTGAGCTATATGAGGGTGCTTGAAATATTTCACCTTCAGCATCTTTCTTTTCAGCCCTTCGTTGAAATTAAACATAGACTTGGTGATTTCTGTCGTAACTCTTTTTTTAACAACCTCCCATTTATCGGGACCCATCACTGTTTCCTTTTTTTTTCTCATCACTTCTACAAAATTATCAATTGTTGGCCCAAGATTTTGGTACACATCTACTTGTTCGATTAAAGAGTGTGTAGCTATTTCTGAGCTTTGTCGACTCTCAGTAGGTAGAGTCAAAGCCATGAGATCTCTCTTCAATTTTGCATGAAGATGTTGACACCTTTCTAAGGTGCATTGCTGCATGTTTGTTTCCCAAGGTATATCGGAAATGTTGGATGGATAAGTCATGGTTGGTGGACAACCTTCTTATTAAATGATGCATTCTAACCTACATCTTTTTTGAGCAACATTTGGAGAAACATTTTCAGCCTCTGCATCAATATATAAAATTTTGTATATTAAAAAAACACATGTAAACAAATTTGTACAAATTGAATGAAGATAATATTCAAATCGATGGTGACCTAGATGTGGTTGGCTAGCATCTTGCCCACCCTGAGACTTTTGAGAACTAGAACGACCCTACTGAGAACCAGAACGACCACCGATTGGTTGAGAACCAACACGACCATCTGTTGATTAGCCTCTAGGGGAATAAATATCACCACCTTCATGCAATCCGCTAGCACTTATTGATAGCTCTCTAAGGGAATGTGAACCACCACCAACCTCACGAGACGATAAAGAAGCTTCATAAAAAAATGTGAATTTATAATCAATTCAAAAATACATTCATACATATAAATACATGTACATATTCATTGACTAAATTGTGTGAACCATACCATGATTGTGTGAACCATGGACATGTTCCATTTATGGGGTAGACACCCTTGTCCTCTTAGCTCCTGAAAAATAAAAAATAAAACTTATTAACAACTAATTTAACTCACAAAATTGATAAAAAATCAATTCCATATGTACACACATGTATGTATATGTATGGAGATTTAAGATTATATTTAAATACCATGGAGATCCCTCAATCCCTGAGCCCCCTCTCTCGTAGTGATATGGGATTCTATTGATCTTCGTCGTTCATCCTCCATGATATATATATCTACAGTGTAAATTTACAATTATTTCTTTAAATTACTGTTTAGGATAAATTAAAAAATAATTTCAGAAAATTAATGTAATTTAGTGTACACAAATTAAGTAAAACACAACATTCAAAGCACTAATTGATATGTGAAACTCAATTTAAGAAAAAAAAATTATAAAAATGTTAAGTTCACAAAATTGCACTTTTCATGGTGGGAGCACACTTGGTATAAAATTGAAAAAAAAGCATGGTCATTTAAAAAAAAACATGAAAGTCGATTTAAACAAAAATTTGTTGAAGTCCTCACATTTTAATTTTATAAAAAAGTGAAGCTCAAAACTTGTTGAAAATGTGAAGTCCATGAAGTCGCTCTTTACATGGTGTGGTGGGAGCACACTTGGTATATAATCGAAAAAAATATGTGGTTATTAAAAAAGATGTGTTTATAAGTACAAAACACACACATATCCAAGATATGTTACAATGTCCATCGATAAATTTTGAAGGAGAGCGTCTTAACACTAATTCATCTTTGAGAGATGAATCTTGAATTTTTGAAGAAGAGCATCTCAAAACTAATTCATCTTTCATTGGCATTGGCACATATAATTATAATTCATCTATTAATTCATCTTTGATAGATGAATCTTGAATTGGCATTTCCCCACGCAATAGATCAGAAAACATCTTATTCACATTTGTACAATGTCTTATACTAAAAAATTGAAATTGGCTAACAATATTGTTTTCTTTTCCATGCATTTTTTTTAGCCTCTCCTTCTTAACTTGCTACACATCATTAATCTAGTTGCACACAAGTTCGGAATTGGTGAAAACTACAATTCCATTTGATCCATACTCCCTAGTTGTTCCCAAGCCTTCTATCAATGCAATATAATATGCCTCGTTTTTTGTTGTTCTTCCTAGTATATTCATTTTCCTTTGGATGACCTTGATAGTCACAATATTGGAAATCACATTCGTAATCAATACTTTCCCTGGATTGGGATAGCAAGAAACATCTATGCATAATGTCCATTTTTCTACCATATTTAGTGGGTTGTTTTATCCCTGAAAAAAAAATTGAAAAAAATTATATTAAATTAACATTTATTTCAGATGCATGGGAGAGCGACACATGTGCATGAGATAAAATACATGTGCATGGTTTACCTTAAAGTTTTACTTAAATTTTATGGTAGAATTCAGATCTAGAAATGAGATGCGTTAAAGATTGCATTGCCTAGATTTTAAGGGAGATTTATGACACATATACATGGTTCATGCATGGTTTGCATGAAAGTTTTACTTAAAATTTATGACAGAAATCACATCTAGAAATGACATGCCTTAAGAAAGGATGATATCCACAAGCTACCTGGCACTTTACATGCCTTAAGAAAGGATGAGATATAGAGGCTACCTATCCCTTTACAGGCTCCTTTAGAACTTGTAGAAGTTAAGACTCAATAAAAAAACTAAAATACTATGGATGTTTCGCCACTTTAGGTTCAATTTTTAGGCCTTAAAGTTTTCCTTGAATTAATGGGGGAAAGACTTGAGTTTGAGGGATCCTATCTTATGAGAATTCAACCACTTTAGGTTTAGTTTTTAGGCCTTAATGTTTGCCTTGAATTAATGGTAGAAATCCTTTAGTTTGTGGGATAAATGAAATTTTCATGGTTTGCGAAATTATTTTATGCACTTACTAAAACAACTAGTTGTGGTGGATGATGAAGTTATGTAAAAAGTCACACCTTTATGAATTTGTGGGAGAAATGAAATAGAAATGACACATGCCTTAAATTTTTCCTAAAATTTTGTGGGAGAAGGGAGAAATGACACATGTACAAGGTTTACATTAAAGTGAGTGTGTTTTATGGATATTGAAATGAATAACTTCTATTTTTGTTCTAGAGATTGACTGTAGGGGTATTTACTGGATATGTCACCTTCAAGAAAAGATGAGATGCAAAGGCTACCTAGCCCTTTACAGACTCTGCCTTTAGAACTTGTAGAATTTAACACTCAACAGACAAACTAAAATCCTATGGAAGTTCAAAATTCTCTGAGAGTTCAGCCACTTTAGATTCAATTTTTAGGCCTTAGAGTTTGCCTTGAATTAATGAGAGAGAGAATTTATTTTTTGGGAGAAATGGCATTTACATGGGTTTCAAAATTACTTTATGCACTTACTAAAACAACTAGTGGTAGTGGTTTATGGATATTAAAATGAAGAACTTCTATTTATGTTCCAAATATTGACTGTAGGGGAATTTACTGGATATGTCACCTTTGAGAAAAGATGAGATCCAGAGGCTACCTAGCCCTTTACAGACTCTGCCTTTAGAACTTGTAGAAGTTAACAATCAACAGATGGACTAAAATCCTATGGAAGTTCAAAATCCTATGAGAGTTCAACCACTTTAGCTTCAATTTTTAGGCCTTAAAGTTTTCCTTGAATTAATGGGAGAAATCCTTTAGTTTGTGGGACAAATGACATTTACATGGTTTGAAATATTATTTTATTCACTTACTAAAACTACTAGAGGTAGTGGTTGATGAAGTTATGTCAAAACTCACACCTTTATGAGTTTTTGGGAGAAATGACTTGCCTTATAGTTTCTAGGAGAAATGAAATAGAAATGACACATGCCTTAAATTTTTCCTAAAATTTTATGGGAGAAGGGAGAAATGACACATGTACAAGGTTTGCCTTAAATTGGTAGTGGTTTATGGATCTTAAAATGAAGAACCTTTATTTTTGCTCCAGAGATTGGCTGTAGGGGCATTTACTGGATATGACACCTTTGTGAAAAGATGAGATCAAGAGGATACCTGGCCCTTTACAAACTCTGCCTTTAGAACTTGTAGAAGTTAACACTCAATAGACAAACTAAAATCCTATGGAAGTTCAAAATCCTATGAGATTTCAGCTACTTTAGGTTCAGTTTTTAGGCCTTAAAGTTTGCCTTGAATTAATGGCTGAAATCCTTTAGTTTGTGGGAGAAATGGAGTTTACATGGTTTGCAAAATTATTTTATGCACTTACTAAAACAACTAGTGGTAGTGGTTGATGAAGTTATGTCAAAAGTCACACCTTTATGAGTTTGTGGGATAAATGACAAATTCCTTTATAGTTTATGGGAGAAATGAAATAGAAATGACACATGCCTTAAATTTTGCCTAAAATTTTATGGGAGAAAGGAGAAATGACACATTTACAAGGTTTGCCTTAAAATGGTAGTGGTTTATGGATATTAAAATGAAGAAATTATATTTAAGTTCCAGAGATTGACTGTAGGGGAATTTATTGGATATGTCACCTTTGAGAAAAGTTGAGATCCAGAGGCTACCTGGCCCTTTACAGACTCTGCCTCTAGAACTTGTAGAAGTTAACACTCAAGAATTTTACAAGAATTTTACAACTTGAACATCAACCTACACTATCATAATGTCACTATACATAATCTAGAGTATTAATATCCATTACATCATAAAAAACTCCACTTTTAACATTTTACAAGATTACAAGCATCATGGAAGGTGTAAATTTAGGTACATTAATGAAATACATTGAGTTGATTTAAATATTACAAGAATTCTGAGTCATTGAACTGTATGTGTGAATTTATATGCGGTGTTTAATTTTGTTCATTCTAAGTGAATTTATGTTCATTATGTTGATGAATTTTCTGTGAATTTCTATTCATTTTGTTGCTAAATTTTGTGTGAATTTTTGTTCATTCTGTTGTTGAATTTTTTGTGAATTTATGTTCATTCTGTTGATAAATTATGTGTGAGTTTTATTAATTTTGTTTATTCTATTGCAATTAACTCAAATAAAATGTGTTCTGGAAATACATTGCACAAAATACCCGAATTAATTTAAGTATCATAATTGAGGTGTACATAGAAATATTTATAATGTAATTATAAAAAATTAAATACGTATAGTATATGTGTGGGGGGGAAACACAGAGTATAAGAGACTAAGAATATTTGTACAAGAGGGTTTTTCCTGAATTATAAAAGAATATATTTTTGTAAGAAAATATAAATCTAATTATACTTTGAACTGAGTTAAGAAAGTCAAAGTAGTGATTCTAAAAGGCCTCGAATTTTAGGATGTAAATATATATAAGAAGAAAAGGAAAATGGAATGAAATAAAGGAAATTATATACCTTTGTTATCAAATCTGGAGTTGGATATAAATTATCGATTTCTACAATAGAAGCTTGAAAAGAATGAAATTCTAGATCCTTGTTATAGTTTCCAAGAGTGACATGAAGGATTGAGATAAGGGAAAGAGAAAATAAAAATAAAAAAATTAAAGAAATTAAAAATAAAAAAATCATAAATACAAAAGAGTGAAATTGAAATCAAATTTCATTAAGGGAGAAAAGTATCTATCTATCTCTGGATGGGTAAATCTGAAAGTTAAGGCACTAACATGAAAGAATATCATAGCAATGCTGGTTGTCTAAATAAATCAATTGTATCTGTAACTACCAGCTTATGCATAATATAAGTACTACTATAATCGTGTTTACATGAATATAAAGTGTTACTATATACATCACTACTAGTAATTATGTAGAGACTTATATGCTTATATGTGAACAGTGTAACTACCATATGTATTTAGACTAGTAAGATTTCCATGAGAAGGTGATATAAAGCTCTTAGTATAAGTTATACCACCAACATCAAGCTTATTATGGAAACATAATATATAAGCTTATATGAACCAACCTAGATGAGTACTATAGCTTGTAAGGGTAATGAAAGAACGAAGAAACATGGAAGCTGCTTATACCTGTAATTAAATTATACTAGTACAATGTTGGTAGTGAATTGAGGATGTTGGTAAGTGATTAAAGTCAAGTAAAAAGGGTTTAAGTGTTGTCCAAATGATGGATAGTACTTGGCCAAATTCCTAACTTAATTTTCTGGAGTTGAATATAAATTATCAATTTATGCAATAGAAGCTTTTAAAGAAAGAAATTCTTTATCTTTGTTATAGTTTCAAAGAGTTACATGAAAGATAAAAACAAGGGAAACATAAAATCAATGAAAAGAATAAAGAAATTAAAAATAAAAAAAAATCAGAAATACATAAGAGTGAAATTGAAATCTAATTTCATTAAGGCAGGCAAGTATCTATCTATCTCTAGGTTGGTAATTCTCAATGTTAAGGCACTAACATGAAAGCATATCTTAGATAAATATTAGTTTGTTGTGGATATTTTTTTTTTCCTTCACATGGCAGAGGTACCATGATATTGTTTTGTTTGATTTCATTATATCGTCATAATATTCATTTGTCATGTCAGATGCCTGTGTCTTCTTCCTCTGTCTTTTTCTATGGGGGCAGCATCAACGTGTGTTGAAATCATGAATCTTCCATCCATGTGAGTTGGATAAACATTAGTCGATACTCTAAAAAACGAAGAAGTATGAAGAGGAATGTGTGCCCCATCGCGTTATGATATGACAAAGATGACATGTTTGTCTGAGAGAGATTGCGATTTCATAGTTGATCCTGCTTTAAAACTTATGGGTTTTTTTTTCAAGACAACTCATAATTTTATTGGACGTCATTCACTTTTGTGAGAATATCACTTTCATAATAATTTTAATTTCTACATGGTTATGAGGTTGTTTTATGCAGTGAGAAAGAAGTAATCTAATTACTTGAGAGAGTCGGACAAATTGCCCACCAAGGTATTTTAGGGAAGTAGCTAGTGGGAAAAAGTTAAATACCCTTCACTATACCAGAAGCTCATAGTGGTTATGTGGCCAATACATTCAAAAGTTTTTTTATAAAGTTGGTTCTTTGGAATGATTTTAGTATGAAATAATTTTTTTTTTTATAAATTTTGTTCTTTGGAGTGAGTTTAGTATCAAATAAAAAGGAAAAGATTTTGTAAAAGGATTTTTTTTATATATAAAGATTTTTTATATAAAAATAAAAAAATGGTTTTAAAAATGAGCATAACATAAAGGTTTTTTTTTAGAGTTTTAATATAGTTTATTATTGGCAAGAGAATTTATGACTTTGCAAAATTTTATTTATTGACAATGTTTTCTATTTTGTCAAGCATAATAATGTTTTGGGTGAAGCTTATGCCTTAAGTGGTTGCATATTGAAAATCATAATATTTTGGGGGGGCGATATGGAAGATAGCCTCATACAATGAGGAAAGAAGCTTTAAGACATAGTAAAGACAGCAATCATGGGCCATAAATCAAGGTTTAAAAAGACTAAGAAAAAGAATAAAAAATGAGAGGCAAAGGTTGTTGCCATGTTTAGAGAGGTTCAGGCCACAGCAGAAGAGAAAGAAGAAATAGAGGTTGATTGGTGTAGTGTGGATCTGCTACCACCTCCTATGTTTAATGAAGCCCTAGCTATGAGTTTCATTCAAAAATAAATGGATGAAGTTGTAATGTGCAAGGTAAAAAAAAATACAACTTCCAAGGAAGCATGGAAGAATAATTTGGTGCAAGGGAGAGTGACATGCAATAGTAGATCATGTCACAAGTAGAGAAGTTAGCCATATATATGAGAGTAAATGAGCAAGACCCTAAGAGGACAACAAAGCTTGGAGAATCCCACTAAGAAATGGATGATGGTCGTGCAGACTATAAAATTAAAACCCATTATTCAAGAATTCCTATGGATGAAGAAGATGCAACAAAGATTGCAAAGATAGAAGCAGAAGCCTTTGTATGTGAAATAGAGCAAGAGAATATAAATTCTCAAGGAACCCATTGTAACGTGGATGGAGGATATGATGGTGAATCCCACTGTGACGAAACACACGTGGATGATAACTGTAATATGAGATGTGTATTGGTGAATATAGCCACAACTGATGAATTTGGTGAAGTTAAAATTGTCAATGAAATTAACAATGAGCACATTCATGCTCAGACATCCCACCATAGTGTGTATGAACATTATGTTGATGTTATGTGGTTTATTTTTTTATGAAGGAAGTGATTGTAGGAATATAGTAAGCGCCATTTTTGATGAAGAATTGAAGGTTGAAGTTGTCAATGTAGCAACAAGTTATGAAGCAGTTGTAACTTCTCATGAATAAGTGTGCGAACAAGAAAAAATTGAGCTTTCCATAAATAAAGCTATCAATAGAGCATCCAATAATTGGAATTTTTGAAGTCAAATTTGATGAAGAACCATTAACTAGTGATGAATGGTTGCACATGATGCAACAGAAAAAAAACATAGATATGTTGTTATTTGGTGAGAGAAACCCACTTGCGTTTGGAAGGCAAGTGGAAGAAAACATGTTTACAAAATCAAAGATTGATAAACGGGCAGAAAATTAAAATTATGATGTAGTGACAAAACAAAAGAAGGTAGAGAGAGAAGGTGTAGAGCAAGAAGCTCTAACTAAAGAGCATAATAAAAATGTTTTAATGTTGTTTTTGAATATTCAGGCTCTCAAAATAGCATGGTATCACAAGTTCAAATCAAGGATGTTAATAATTTTGATATGGATTTGAAGGTCATTGAAGAATGAATTCATAAAAAAATGAATAAATTGGTGAAATTATTAAATCAACAACTAGAATAAAGGAATTGAATGAAATGGTGAATAATGATCTTCATTGTGTAGATTACAACAATAAAACAATAACACATGATGATGAGACTGAAGAGAATGATATGGGAGTTTCTAAAAACAAGGAAGAATTCATCAAAACTATTTTCCTGCAATGGAGTCAAGAAGAGATCATATTTTTCTATCAAGAAATATGTAAGAAAGAAATTCATGGATATGAAGTGCAAGAAACACCGTGAAGAAGACAAATTGAATATACAATGTTGTGGAAGTAGTCCATAGTTGAAAAAATTCTTTAAGAGGAAGTTGTAGAAAAAGCTTCTTGAAGAGGAAGCAGTAGTACAGCTTCAAAAGACCATAGATAACACTAAAAATGTTAAAAATGTAAATATCTAACTTTGAATATATTTTTCACATTAATTCCTTTCAAACTAGAGATATAATATTAAAGAATCACCAATATTCTTTTACCTAATCAAATATATAAACAATATTAAAAAAATAAAAATAGAAAATACAAATTCAGAAATATATATATTATATTTGAGAGATATAAAGATAATAATTAAATGAATCTTTGAGAATTCTACATTATGTCGTATCTTTGCAATAATATTATGAACTTGTTAGGAAATAGTTAAATTCCATTCTATAAAAAATTTATTTAAATATATTTTGAAAATATTAATTTTAAAATAATAATGTTAATATTAAAATAATAAATATTAAAATAATTAAAATAATATTAAAAATAAAATATGAAATTTAATTTAAGTATATTTCTTAATTAAAATATTCATACGAGAATAAAATCAATAATAACCTGTAATAAAAAAATTATTAAAAAAAAAATTATATATATATTCTTAAAAAACTTCATACACTTCAAACTATATACAATTATGTTGTTAAGCCCTTTACAAGTGCATATTCTCCAAATCTCAATTTAACAATTTCTTCCCACATATATACTCTAAATCTCATTTTTTATTTTATAGGCATAAATTATTACAAAAGCATATATATATATATATATATATATATATAGTAAGTATTAAGGGTTAGTTTAAGTGGTCTAAAGTTAAATGTGCAGTTCTTTGATATTGTTTCTAGTTGTTATTGATCATGAGTTTGAGTCTCTTTGATTTCTTTGGGGCTAGTCATAGTAATTAGAGGTGATAGTTTATTCGGTTTACCATTCATGAAATTTGGGGAAGTAAATGCATAAAATAAGTACTCAGACAATTAGAAGTATGCTTAAGGCTTAAGTCTGCAAAAGGTGGCCTAAATTTACATAGTATAAAAGAAAACTAATATTATTTTTAGTTATTATCACGACCACTTTGAATGGAGTCATATGATTTTCAATATCATTGTAACATACACCGATAACTTCACATCGAAATGCAAGGAGTTAAATTTTTTTTTATACAAGTTACCCATGAGTAATGATCCAAATCATTATTAATATTCTTCACTCATCGTTACATAAATTCATAGTGAAACCTTAATATAAGAATAGTAAGTTGCTTAACCATTAACAACCTCTATTATAGTACCTTAACATAAAACTGTATGAGATACCTTGAATTCATTTTCCTTATTCATGTAGTCATCACATATTTGACATTTATGAACATCACAACAAGAAAGGAATCAACATCATCATCTTGACACAATAATCAATCACATCATTGAACACCAATATACCCTAGAAACCTCGTAGGGTGAAAACCAGCAATGTTTAATTTTATTATTAAATTCTTGTGAGGGTGTTCAACCCTCACTCGATGGCTTATAAGGGAGACTATACCTTAACCGTAGTTATAAATCTTACAAGGAAATATACAAAATATCTAGCTTATATCCATTACAATAAATATGATAGCATTTACCCTCTAGTATTCATATCTTCGTATCTTGGTGGCTTGGATGTGCCTACAATGTACCAACGCACAATGGATCATCCTGCAGCTTGCACTTATCTTCATGAACCATAATACTTATTTGCACGAACCATAGTCATTTACTTGCCACCAAGTTAAGCATAATATTTCCTTTGTACATGACACCATCATACCCTGCTAATGATGCCTTCAACAAACATTGATCTCAAGATTCATAAAGTATTAATCAACCATTTCATAAAACTATACTAGAGAAGCTTCTTCGTCTCCCATGTATATTCATGACATGAAAGTAAAATACCTTGACATTCTCTCTTTAACAACATATATTGCATATGTGCTAGTTATAAGTCATCACATTAACTAGTGTTTCTCTCGCATAAGCACACATTCCTGCAAGATAATAGCTACATCTCCCAATCTTGTCTTTAAACGAAACTGATACATCAGTTATGATACTTGTGCATGCGATTTACATAGATTTAATCAAAAACTCTAACCCTTAAGCTATTACTTTTTGGTGAATGGAAGGAAATCTAACATAACAAATGTTGCTCCCATGCATGCAAATTCATATAGATTCCAAAAGAGGCTTTCCAAATGAATGCTTAACACAACAGAGCACATAGCTTCCAAAAGAGTCTTCCCAAAGGAATGCTTAACACAAAAGAGCATGCAAACGCAAGTTTTCTTTCTGTAACACTAATGTAATAAAGCATACAAATACATGTCTTCTTTTCAAATATTATACTAACAATCCTTTCCAATTCGGTCTAACACAATATGCTATCTTTTCCCACATAAAAATATGTATATTGTTTCCAATGAAAGCTAATACAAATAGTGTATACATTTGCATGATCTTATTCCAAATGAAACTAACATAAGTTATGATAGCACAAAGCAGTCACAAATAATTCTTATCATAATAGCTCTTCTTTAATGTAACGTAACACAAATTCCCTTCTTGGAATTACACATAATTAACTATTCTTTTCATGTAAAGATATACATAATTATTTCTCAAAAGGAATTTAATATAACTTAGTTTCTTTATGTAGTTTCTCATGCTTCCCTTTCACTAAATTATGATAGATAACCATCTTTTATGCACAAAACTAGGAAACCATAACAAGGTTAACTTAACCTTTTATACACCTAAGTCAAGAACTAGCCATGTAATATTTTCAAAAGGTTATCCTTTTCAAGAAAGTGCCATAATTAACCCTTATTGGTGCATAAGATCTAAGAATACCTTTTTTAAGATAATAACAAAGTTAACCTTTTATACAGTAAACCATGCAATTAAATCAAAATACCAAATACACAACACAATAATAACTTGCTCTTTTACCCACTAGAACTTGTAACTTTTGCAAACCCTTGCAAAGGAATTAACACAATGGAATTATCTTTCACTCACAAGATAAAGATATTCTTTCCAAAGAAAATCCAATGACTTATGTTAATTATGTGTATAATGTTTAGAAGGAAATTCCATAAGATATTATCTTTAACCACAATTACACATTTTCACCTTAATAAGGGAAATCTCAACTTATTATATCTTCCCATGCAATATTTTCTCATATATTTATTGAATAAATTGTAAAATAAGCCACGTAAATAGTTAACAGTGAATTTGTTTCAGTCACATCCCAATAAACTAATGGAATAACCTTTTCTTGGTATATGTAACCCTTCCCAAGACTTATGAGAAAAAAATAATTATTATTCTTTACTATTTTCTCATAATCTTTTCCCAGAAAATTTATATGATATAATTTTTATTTATATTTTTCAACTCACACAAAAAAAAATTATATAATAAAAAATAGCAAAGATTACTTATCTTCGTATTCGACTCTCATAAGAGAAAATGAATGGCATATGTCGAAATCTCCTCCACTTCATCATAGCCTTTCCTAAAGGAAGGTGATAAAGCCCTTACTCACCGAACCCAAAATGTATTCTTCTTTCCTTTTTGGCCCAAAATGTATTCTTCTTTCCTTTTTGGGCATGACCAGGGTTCTTTAAAAGCTGACAGATATGCAATGGCTCCTTTTTAGCTTTCACGATGATGTATTATCGGTTCTTTAAAAGATCATAGATTAGCCAACACATGCTCTTTAAAAGTTGATAGATTCAACACCTCATCCAATGGCTCCTTTTCAACTTTCACGATGATGCAATATCCTTTTTATTTTTTTAGTTTCATGCATGTAGAGGTTCTTTAAAAGATCAGAGATTAGCCAACGTGTGTAACTTTCCAAAATTCTCTCCCATCCTTACCTCAAGATTGTCTCTTCATGTAAAAGAAAACAATTACTCTTCAGTAGTTTTACCACCGAACACTAAGTACCTCATTTATAGAAAATCAAGAATTTATTTGATGTTAATAATATTTTTAAGAACGAAAGAGGTAAATGTGTGGGTCCATGGATGTTACAATCATGTAACCTTTAATCACATATATGAAACTAGATATTATCATAGTTGCAATTTAAGTTTTCATGTAGATTTTGTCCATTGAATCTAGGGTTTTGTCACAACCTAGAATGATGCAAGTGGATTTCATTGAATCACCACAGTCAAAAATTATTTTTGACTATTGGTGGTTTACAAGCCCATGGTTTTTTTAAACCACGGCATCCACCATGATATTTGAAAGGTGGAAGAAAATAAAATAAAAATATAATTTTGCAATCATTTTTTCGTTTTTAGCATTGTGATTTATGATATTCACCAATGGTTTTTTATAACCCATGGTATTTGAAATATTTTTATCTATTGGTGGTTTACAAGCCCATGGTTTTTGTAAACCATGGCATCCAATCCTGATATTTGAAAGATGGAAGAAAATAAAATAAAAATATAATTGTGCAATCATTTGTTAGTTTTTAACATTGTGATTTATGGTATTCACCAATGGTTTTTTATAACCCATGGTATTTGAAATATAACAAAACTATTAGACCCTCCATGGAAAGAAATTTGTAATAAATATAAATATGTGCTCTAGATATTATAAAAGCTATGAAGTT
The DNA here is from genome assembly GCA_034641835.2 of Pinus albicaulis. NCBI lineage: Eukaryota > Viridiplantae > Streptophyta > Pinopsida > Pinales > Pinaceae > Pinus > Pinus albicaulis. Next base: position 1,516,156,415 of record CM076575.1, on the reverse strand, counting down.
TCTCATGATGTAGTATTATAACATTTTTTCCGTTTAATAAAAAATTTTGAGTTTTTTTCATATTGTTTTTTTCTCTAGATTATTTCTTTTATGTGCTTATCATGTATTCTATTTTTTATATTTCCTCTATATAATTCTCATGCACTTTTTAAATACTATATTTTTAATATTCAGTCTCATTTCTCATAAAACAAGGATTAGTGATACCAGAGTAATATGTTGCATGTTGTTTCCCATTGCATGTCTCGAACAAGGTTATTATTTTCACTTGATAAAAAAAATTATCAAGATCCTAAGTGGCCTTTCATGGAAAATGAAAAAGAGAGATTATGGAGAAGGAGGGAAACACTTGTGTGTTAGAGGAAGGAGTTGATGGACAATTTCACCTAGCTCCTTTGACAACTACTACAAGAGCTGAGAAGGAGATGATGGACAATTTCACCTAGCTCCTTTGACAACTACTACAAGAGCTGAGACACCTTCAACAAGAAAATTTTTTGGAGGCGTGACACCCTTCAAGGTACACGTTACCCTTGATATCCCCATATTCAAAGGAAAAATAAATGTAGATGGATTCAATAAATGGTTAAATCTATTAGAGGGATTTTACTTTCTCCATTTTTTTTTACAATGAGAAGATCTCTTTGTTCTCTTAAAATTTCTTTCTTATGTAAAATATTTGTGGGAATGTTACTGGGATAGACAGACAAAATATGGATCTAGGATTTCATTGTAGAATCCACTTCAGCTTATTTTATTAGTGATGTGAAGGAGGAATTCTACCATGTAGACAACTATGATGGCCAGTACATGCGAGGGACAACTCTATGACAAGAGAGAGACCAGAGAATACCAGAACAAACAAATATTTTCCATTCCTTAGAGTAAAGGCTAAGTATATAAAACTCTAAGCGGCACCTAATTTTGAATTATTGTAGAAAAATACATAGGTACATCCAAACATAGATGGATTTTCGAGACATCTTCTCACTATGAGCTTCTTAACCATGTGTTGTCAAACTAGAGAAAAAATGAAAGAAATGAATAAATATAAGTTTGGGTTTACAAATCCACTAAAATAGAAGCATGGAAAAGGAGGCCTTAACTTTCAAATAAATGGAAAAAATGAGGAGATACCAAATCAAGATAAGCATCCCATGTCGTAGGCCAATAAGGGTAATGTGAAGTCAAAGAACGACACTATAAAGTGGTGTGAGTTACAAAAAATACCTTGGCACAACATTTATTAATGTTGTTTGAAACAATAACTATTGGAACATGGTTACCGATCAAACGGAAACTATTACCTCAATACAAGAACTCTAGCACGAGAAAACTCAAAAAACATGAAAAACAACGAAAAAATGAAAAGTGTGCCTTTGAGAATGCAATGTTTTTTTTCTTAGAGTCAAATTTCCACATTTTTTCATATTACACTAAAAGCCAAAAAAAATTCTTCAAAAAAGGATTGAAAAAACACCCTCAAAACAAAAAGTGTTGATGGTTGAATAACATCGCCATTATTGTGTGTGCAAAAAACAACTTGAAAACAAAAAGTTTTGATGGTGGAATAACATCACCAATTTTGTGTGTGTAAAAAGGAGCTTGAAAATGAAAAGTGTTGTTTCTCAAATAACGTCATCAGTTTTTTTTGTGCAAAAAACACCTTGAAAATGAAAAATGTTAATGTTGGAATAACGCCTTTTTCTTTTTGGGGTTAATTGTCAAAAAATTTTAATAATGAAATTAAAGATAAAATATCATGAATATAAAAACCTTAAAATTTCAATGATAAACTCACATTAAAGATAAAATATCAAACGTCTTAAAATTTCAACATTTTTTATGCATGGTATTAAAAAAGCCTTGAAATTCCAAGGATGACATTCAAGATAAAATATCACCTTTGTGAAAATAAAATTCCAATGATTTTTAGGCATGGTATTAAAGATAAAATATCGCTTGTAAAAATAACAAAAATTAAAAAAAAACACACAATTTAAAGAAAAAAATTAAAAATTAACCCAAAAAAAAAAAACAAAAAAATATTACTTTTTTAGTTATAAAGATATAATAATATAAGCAAAACCACATAACTAAAAATAAAAATAAAAAATAAACAATTAAAATAAAAAATTTATAATTAGTTAAAATTTAAAAAAAAAAAATTAAATAAAATATCAAAATAAAAAATAATTCAAATTAAAAAAACAAAAATTAAATTTAAAAAGAAAATAAAAGAAAAATTTTAAAAATATAAAACTTTGAATTAAAAAAACAATAATACTAAAAAGAAAATTTAAATAATATTTTAAATTAAAAAAAGAAGCATATAAATCTATGAAAAATACATTTTAAATAAAAATATTAACAAAATTAATTTTTTTTTAAATTAAAAAAAATACAAATTAAAATAAATAAATAAATAAAACCTTTTTCAAATTAAAATTTAAAAGAAAAAAATATAAATAAATAAATACATTAAAACTATAAAATATATTAAAAACAAATTAATTTAAAAAAACATAAAATTAAATTAAAAATTTAAAAAATTAAAAAATAAATAAAGAAATAAAAATCACTGCCGCCAGCCATCGTTGCCACCTTGGGGGTCATGGGGCTAGGCCGACGAGCCTCAGGGAGCTACCAGCTCTCCTCTACCTGTAGGCCGAGCCCCGCGGTCCCCATAGCAGTGGTGATGGGCGGTAACTGTGATTCTTGAAATCGACTCAGGGCGGCGGTGATTCTTGGAATCGACCAAGGGCGAAGGTGATTCCCATAATCGAACCAATGCAATGATGATTCTCGCAATCGACCTAGAGCAGGGGTGATTCCCAAAATAGACCCAAGGTGGCAATGATTCTCGGAATCGACCTAGGGCGAAGGTGATTCTCGGAATCGACCTAGGGTGGCAGTGATTCCTGGAATCGACCCCCGCCGCCCTTGGAGCCGCGGGGCTCGGTTGAGGGATTGGAAGTGGGGTGAAGAAATCGATCTTATCCAATTTCATGAAGAGAATGAAGCTACCAAAAGAGTCACACACATAACCATACACTCTTGGTTGTTTGGTCCATAGATGAGCCATCCATGTTAGAAAACAAATTTTCCTATCCTACAACATCAGGCCCTTCAAAGATGAGGTGTGGTGTGATGTATCCCCACTCAAAGTTGGGATGTTCTTCTAGAAAAACATTATATATTGAAATTTAATGTTGTTTATGAGTTTTGACCTTGTAGTTTCTTTTTTAACATGGGGGGTCATCTCTATAGGATAACAATGGTAGTTCCAACTATGAGAAATTCATTAATCTTGGAAAACAAAAGCCAAAAATTAGCCTCTCATACTTCCAAGTGTGTCCTCTTCGTGGTTTAACTAGAAGGATAACCAAAGGTAGCTAAAACCACCATAGATTCAACACAATCTCTCTCTACAAAAAATAAATATGTGGAAATTATTGTAGAATGTTAGAAACATATTCACCTCACCTAGTACAAGGGTGTCTCTATGCTACCATGTCAAATATTAACATACATGGGATGATGGCCTTCCATATACTCAACATGCCTACAACATATCTCTTCACAACTCTATTGGTCATAGCTCTTTTCAAACATGCTTGAGGTACTAGCTAGAAACTGCAATAGGTGTCATTGTTTTCACTACATATATGTCACCAAAGTACTCCCATGCTCAATCTAAAGTAGATTCAGTAACCAAAATTGTTGAACATATATAATACTTCTATCAGTACGCTCATCGTGTCCTGCAAAAATCTAACGCCAGCTACAAATAGTGGCATGACCAACATCAGTTTCCATGCAAGCTTTAGGCTTCAATGGATTGAATCATGGGACCAAGATGAACGATATATACTAGAAAAGCATACAACTCTCTTGAGTTGTCAAAGTAGGACACCTTCTTCACCAAGGAAACTGGCTCACAAGGAGCAAATTGAGCATATGTATCCCCATTTAAGGAGGGGACATGATCATTGTAAACCATTGTATCCACACTTGGTATATAAAATGCAGAAGAAAAATAAATGAAAATATAATTGTACAAGTATATCTTACCATATACAACCATTCATTAGTTTTTACCATAATTATTTATGGTATTCACCAATGTTTTTTGAAATATAATGAAAATGAATAGCCTATGTAAAAATATACCCATAAATAATATAAATATGGGCCTTCATTATTGTAAGAGCTATACAGTTTCTCATGGCGTAGTCTTATGTCATTTCTACCATTTAATAAAAATAATTAATCTCTTTTCACGTTATTTTTCCTCTAAATTATTTATTTTATGCACTTGTGGTGTATTCTATTGTAAATATTTCCTCTACATTATTTTCATGACACATTTTTTTCAGTATTCAGTCGTAGTTATTAAATAACTTATATCACATAAGGAAGTCTCTCATGTGCTCCGATCTAGCCTCATATGGTCCCTTTCTCTCCTCAGGGGTCATTTTCCCCTAATTTTTCTTATGGGACTTCAGTTCATTGTGGCTCTTTTTCTTTTGTTCCAAGAATGGTGGTAGTTATCTCCATTTTCTTAATGCCTCCCTATAGTTCACGTAGTTCTCACTTGGAAGATTGTCTTGGTGACTTTAGGAAGTTTAGGAGAGAAAATTCACATAGTTATTGCTCTTCAATTGAAAATATAGCAAATGATTTCAAATTTTCTTCTCTTCTTCCTATTAGTATATGGTGTAAAGCTTCTTTCAATAATATAGTGAAGGGTTTTCATCATTCTCCTTATTTCCTCATTTAGAAATATTTTGTAATCATTATTCCCATAGTAGAGTATGTCACCTTTTAAGAGGTATTATACCATTCAAATAACCATATTTTTAATTTCATTGGCCTCTATCCTTGATTATTTTATTTTCATAAATCGATTTTAGTACCTTGATGGCTCAATTATAAGAAGAGGCATTTATTTACTGATGCAAAGGGTTACTTCATTGTAGAGTTTGATCTTGTTGAAGACAAGGATTTGATTTTAAACTCTAGTATTTGATTTTGGGGAAGATTTGGTTTATTCATGAAGCCTTAGACTCATTCCTTCAATCCTATAACCAATTATCTCTCCCTGGTTCTTGTGTGGGATAGACTTCCAAATATGCCTTTGCATTTCTATAATTTTTCCTCTCTTTGAGCCATTGGGAAAGCTCTTGGAAGATATTATCGCAAAATTATCAAAATAAAGTGACATAGAATCACTAAATATGCTCGTATATGTTGTTATGAAACCAACTCCAAAAATAGAAGAAAAGATAGATCAACAACTTAGAAGTAAGCCACTTCAAAGGGGAATCCTCCTTTACATTTCATAAATGAACAATTCTTGGATGATACAAATGACAAAACCTCCTTCTATATATAAGATTCCATGGGGTCACAATATAATCCTAGCCGACCTAACAATAATAATGTAAGGGCACAATAATAACAATATTGGGGTTACAGGGGTACAACAATAACAATAAGGGGGCTACACTAACAACAATATGGGACTACACTAGTAATATAGGGACCTAACATGCCCGTCTCCAGAAGTGTTTTCCTAAATGGTTGAGTAGCTCTAGATGCTTCCGTATAAAATTATCATCCTACTGTGTAGAATATTCAGTGGGTAAGTTCTTCCACTTGATGAGATAATCTAAAATTAATCGATTTTGTAGCTGTCGAGTTCTTGTTTTCGTGACCGCTTCAGGTTCCAATATGATTTTTCCTTCCTCATCAATTTCTGGCAATATTGTTTGAACTGGAATTTTGTCACCTATAACCTTCTTTAACCATGAAACATGGAAAACTAGATGCACTCGCGAAGAAGCTGGAAGCTCCAATTTGTATGCCATAGCACCAATATTTTGCAACATGTTGTAAGGACCATAGTACTTTAGTGATAATTTATTGTCCTTCTTACCTTTCTTGAGGGGAATTTGTTTTTATGTTTGTAGCCATAAAAATACCCAGTATCCTACATCAAAACTTCTCTTGTTGTGATGTTGATCTTCCTGTTGTTTCATTCGATTTTGTACCAAGTTTAGGTTATCCTTTAAGAGATGGAGAACTTATTGTTGATACTCTATGTCATATTCCACTGCTTGAAACTTATAATTTTCTCTTAAAGATGATGTGATGGACGGTGGATGAAATCCATAAAGTACCATAAATGAGGTCATTTTTGCTGCAATATGAAAGGAAGTGTTATACCACCATTCAGTGAGAGGTAACCACTTCACCCATTGTGTTTTTTTATCATATACAAAACAATGAAGATATCCTTCCAAAAATTTATTCACTATCTCAGTTTGACCATCAGATTGAGGATGATAAGATGAGTTATGAGCTAGTTACATACCCAAACAAGAGAATAATTTTGTCCAGAAATTTATAGTAAAAATGGGATCTTTTTCACTTACAATAATATTTGGGCTTCCATGTAGCTTTTGAATTGTTTCCATAAATGCAGTAGCAACTATACTTACTTTAAACGGATGAGATAATGCACAAAAGTGTGCATACCCAGTAAGTCTATCAACTACCACCATGATGACACTCTTTCCTTCAGACTTAGGTAAAAATGTGATAAAATCCATTGAAATCTCCTCCCAACGTTGACCTGGAATGGATAAAGTTTGTAGAAGACCCAGGGTCTTAATTGTCTCAACTTTATTTTATTGGAAAACCAAACATTCCCTCACAAACTTTTGAATATCAAATTTAAGGTCGTCAAAAAAATATTCTTTCTTCACCCTGTGTTAAGTTCTTAAAAATCCTAAGTGTCATCCTAAATGTTATGAAACCAGCTCCAAAAATAGAAGAAAAGAGAGATAAATGCCTTATATATAAGTCACTTCGAGGGGGTAACCTCCTTTAAATTACATAAATGAACAATTCTTGGATGATACAAATGACAAAGTCTCCTTATATATATAGGAGTCCACGGGGTCACAATATAATCCTAGCTGACCTAACAATAATAATGTAAGGGCACAATAAAAACAATATTTGGGTTACAGGGGTACAACAATAACAATAAGGGAGCTACACTAATAACGATAAGGGACTACACTAGTAATATAGGGACCTAACATATGTGGTGATATGGACTTCAATAAAGGTTTTAGTAGAAATAATTTTGCAAGGTGAGAAGTACTCTTGGACTCAAAAACTATATTATGAACATGTTTCTTTTCATTGTAGATCATGCTTTAAAAGACGACACCATGTAGTAAATTTCCAAAAAGGGACAAGGATGGCTAAGAAGAAAAATCAAAATTAAACCTTATGGATTGGAGATAAGGAAGATCATAAACTAATTTTCAAGCAAGATCCACATGAACTATGCCCTCCTTTAGAAGAAACAAAACTAGATTTCGATGAAGTTAGGGATATCTTGATGGAGATCGAGTATTCAAATGATATTCCCTCAAATGAAAACCCTTCATCTCAACAAGAATTGACACAAAAATGCTTGATGGAATATTCTAATGTAGAACCTCTTAACACAAGTTTGGAAAATTAGGCTAAGAAGAAGAGATACATGAGGAATTCAAGCCACGCATGTTAGGAAGGTTAGGTTTAAGAAGAAGAGATGCACAAGAAATTAGAATAGAAAGATTAAAAAAAAAAAAAAAAAAAAAGCACCACAAGGATCTCATAAAAGAAAAATGAATTTTGGATAGCAATATTAATATAGAAAAGATCCCTTTCAATGGAACAACTAATGGTAACAAGAAGTCTAGAGAGTAATCTAAATTATTTATGAAATTTTTTTATCCTTTATTATGTCAACAAGTTGTAGAGATTTACTTCTATAATAAATATAGGGATGAAGTTTTGTGATCACAAATATTTTATTTTTTTAACAAATAGGAAATTAGAAATTTTTCTTGAAACACATAGTAGGTAATTTTTGTAATACCATTTGTTGTTTTTTTTCCACTATTTTTACTTCATATAATTATTTACCAAAGGCAATTTTAAAAAAATTAACCTCTTTGATCCATACATACATATTCACTCTAAATCTCTCTAACATAAAATAAATTAAAATAACATTTTATTTCAAAAAAAAATGTCTTAAACCAAAAAGATAAAGTATATGTATATGTAAATACAATTCTAGATTTTTATTTGTGGATATGTGTATATTTTTCAACTTCAGCCGGAGGAAATCTTGTTGACTTTTAATTTTTATTTTAATGGATATTGGGGATAAATTTTGGACGAAATATGTCAGGAATACCTCTTTCACCTTAGTTGAAAGAAAAGGCATTAAAAGAGCCCAAACCATCAAACAAAAATATTAACCATTATTTAATAATATTGAGTCGTTAGTTCTCCGATCTCCGTTACATAAAGAATATTTGAAATGACGAGATAAGAAAGAATTAGTAAATATTTGAAACATCTTGTAATGAGTTTCATCTTATGCTAGTCTATTTCAATTACCATGACCACAATAGGTGTATCAATCATTTCGTTAATAGCACATTGGGGGTCCTCAACAACAATTTCATTGACAACATGCTGGAGGATCCAAACAAATGATTTGACACCTTCTGGATATTGTTGTTGTCTCATTTTTTTGCCATAGAGGGTCTATTTTGGCATGCAAGGCTCTCAAAGGTCTGGATTTCATGTATTTACCTTATGTTTCTATTTGTATTGGCAGATGATATTGAACATGATAGATTGGAGGTTTACGTGGTGTATATTTTGAGATGCAACACTCAGAATATCCACAGTCTTCATTTTTAGTCGATGTTTTGAGTCTAAATCAAGACTCATCATCAGGACAAACCTACTAATAAGAGAAGAGATTATGGAATATCTGCTTCTCTTCTCTGAATTTTTATACTTGTTTTCTCGAGATTATGAATCTCAATCCATGTATCCATTTCATACAGGGTAACAATGATAGATTGGAGGTTTCTGTGGTGTACATTTTGACATGCAACACTCAGAATATCCACAATATTCATTTTTAGTCAACATTTTGAGTCTAAATCAAGACTCATCATTAGGAAAAACCTGCTAAGAAGAGAAGAGATTAGGGAAGATCTGCTTCTCTTCTCATAATTTTTATCTTTTTTTTTCTCGAGATTACGAATCTCAATCCATGTATCCCTTCTGTACAGGGTAACAATGATATATTGGAGGTTTCTGTGGTGTAAATTTTGAGATGCAACACTCAGAATATCCACAATCTTCATTTTTAGTCGACGTTTCGATTCTAAATCAAGACTCATCATTAGGACAAACCTACTAAGAAGAGAAGAGATTAGGGAATATCTTCTTCTCTTATCTGAATTTTGTCCTTATTTTCTCGAGATTACGAATCTAAATCCATGTATCCCTTTCGTACATGGTAACAGTGATAGATTGGAGGTTTTTGTGGTGTATATTTTGAGATGTAACACTTGTAATATCCACAGTCTTCATTTTGAGTCGACGTTTCGAGTCTAAATCAAGAATCATCATCAGGACAAACTTGCTAAGAAGAGAAGAGATTAGGGAAGATATACTTCTCTTCTCTGAATTTTTATCCTTGTTTTCTCGAGATTACGAATCTGAATCCATGTATCCCTTCCGTAAAGGGTAACAATGATAGATTGGAGGTTTTTGTGGTGTATATTTTGAGATGCAACACTCGGAATATCCACAGTATTCATTTTTAGTCGAATTTTTGAGTCTAAATCAAGACTCACCATTAGGAAAAACCTACTAAGAAGAGAAGAGATTAGGGAAGAACATGTTTGATCATAGAAAATCCAATCAATGCCATAAGAGGCATAAATGTGAGAGTGATCTATAACTGTGAAGATCAATAATGGCTTCAATCCATTTGAATTCTTAGCATCCCAGACTCGTCGGATCCCCTAGCAAATCAGAGACACAATGGGGTTTTCAAAATAAGTTTATTCTACTATGAGTTTAGAAATACCATGTTGGTAAATGTTACAACTTTAGTATTTTAATTACATTTTTCATATATACGTCAAAAAAAAATTACGTCAACCCTCGTTATAACCATGTTGGACAACAGTATTACTGGATTGGTCGATCCATCACAAGTTGTGTTGATGTTTCAAATAAGAACTTCATACAATTAGAACCTTGCTCGCCTAACTTTCAGTTGTTTACTAACTTCGTGCAACATATTGAGCTTCTTTTTATATGAATTTTAAATTTTCAATATATTTTGTTTAATTGGAAAAATTTTCTGAAATTTATTTTTAATATATTTAAAATTATAATAAATACTTTTGGGAAAAAAAATTTAAATTTTTTTTGTTTAATTGATATTTCTTAAAATGTAATTTTATTGTTATGACCTATATATAAGGCTGATAAGAATATATCAACAATGGTAAATATAATTGTAATAATTTAACATTTTACTTTTATATTCAAAATAAATTATAAATTATAAAAATTAAATTATAAATTATAAATCACAAAACACCGCTTAACGATGCTACAAGTGATGGACCAATGAGTTTGGATCTCCACCTGAAGGTGTGCGAGACTTTTCTCTCACAAAGTCGTCAATGAAATGGAGGTAAACCCTTAAATTATTGGTCCCTCAAAAAACTCTCACAAAGTCATCAATGAAATGGCAATAAACCCTTAAATTATTGGTCCCTAAAATAATGGATAGCTTAAAAATGAGGTGTCATTTGACTAAATAAATCTAGTCATTGATTTAATGTATTTATTGTTATTGTTTTTTATTGGTTTGGATTATATATATATATATAATCAAATTTATATAAAAAAATATGAATTTATTTATATATATATTAAAAAAAATATTAAATTTATTTATAGCGAGAAAAAGTAATTTTTAGAATAAGATTCTTCATGACATAATTCAGTTCATGATTATCTGTGTTTAGTTTGAGTATAATTTCTCTTTAATTATATTTATATTAATAAATTTGAAATATATATTTATATTAATATACATTTTTTATATGTTTATGTTAATAGGATTAAACTTTATAATTTATAGTTTTTTTTAATAAGAATTTTCAAGATTTATAGATTTTTGGCTTTTGTGATCCATCGTTAAATTATAAGGAAATATTTCAGTAATAATCACATTACAATGAACAATGTCGACGCATTTTGAACCAATCAATGTGGTTCATCATCAAGACTAGGTGAGAGATCAGATTCGGTCGTTGAGTTTAAATAGATATAGAAATGGCAAAACAAACAGCTAAAATAACAACTAATTTAACTTTAAAATTTAATAACGGTTAGTTCTATTAATTTAATTATTTAATAAAATCCTAACGGCTAGTTTGACTTTGAAATTAATAATGGCTAGTTCTATTAATAGTTTAATTTATATCTAAAAATATTTTTATTTTATTAATATAGTTAATTAATTATTAATATTATTTTATTATAATTATTTATTTATCTATCTTAAAAAAAAAAAAAAATAATAATAATAATTAAAATATATATATATATATATATATATATATATATATATAAGATAATTAAGAATATAAGGCAGGGATCCAACACCTACTTATATTCCAACCGTTATCTCTATTGAGATTTATGGGTCTTTTTTCAATTTCAATGGCCTATCTTAACTTATGAAGATGAAAATGGTCAATCTTGGCTAAGACCTTAGCCTCTTCAATGCAGATATGATGGTTAGTCTTTTCCACATGCTCAGCTAGAGTAAAGGTGTAGAACCTTCTATACCTAATTTTCAAAATATCTTATTTTGAAAAGAAAAAAAAAAAAACAAATCTATCATTCTTACCATTTGTCTTTTTGGATAATTTGCATATTCTTTAGTAACATTTAGCGATGGAGAAAATTGAAATATTTTCATTTTGAAAAAGAAAATAGATAAACAAAACCTCACCTACCATTCTTACAATTTGTCTTCTTGTATCACTTAATAGTGGTCATTAACCTTTATAATCCCATGAGGAAGAGGAGAAGCAAGACGGGTGCCATAAAAGTTGTTACAATTTATGCGTTTACGATACCAAAAGTTTTTCTTCTTAATTAATTCAATGTGACATGATCGTGTGAAAAAAAATGTATTTCAAAAGGCACACTAGTGTGATAATATGAAAAAGAAGATGTTTTTTAATGTAAATTGATCAACCATGGAAAAGTTGCCACGTGACAAAATGTTTAAAAGCTCCTAAGCCTTAGAAAATAATATATAATCTTATGAAACCCTAGACATGTATAGACATAATAACTTCACCACATATTTTTTTTATAGGTTATTTACGTCATCCATTTTGCTCCACATATTTTTTTTATAGGTTATTTACCTCATCCATTTGGCTAATATATTCCTCGAGGAGTGATGGTGGATTATTGCTACTTGATTGTGATGTGTGTTTTATTTCATTTCCTTCATTTCACATTTTTAATCTTTCTTCAGTTAAATACATTATTGCATTGTTTATATATTTGATTAGTTTTTATATAAAATAAATTTAAGTTATTAATATATTATTATAAATATATTAATACGGTAGGATGAACATATTCTTATATATTTATAAATGTGTTAAATATTTAATATATTTATTGCTATTAATATTAAGTTATAATTGTGCATATAGTTGTTATATGTTTATTAATATATATTAATCATTTTCAATAATGTAGTTAGGATAACAAATAAGATAAATCAACAACAATACAACAACAACAATACAATTTGAATTTGAAAAAGTTATTATATGAATTCATTCGAGTTTCATTTTGCCAAACATATAAATTCATTGACTGATTAAATAAACATAGTATCATTTTGAGAAAAAAATATCATTTTTGGATATAATAATTTGAAACAATTATTATATGAAGCCATTCGAGTTTCATTCTACCAAACATATAAATACATTGCCTTTTTTTAGAAAAAAATTAAAAAAAAAAAAATCTAGTCTGCGACGTTTTGCAGGCCAAAACAATTTTTCTGTTTAGAATTTCATTTTACAATAAAAATGAAACTTGTGAGAAATTTTATTAGCTTTCTATTACTTATTTTTTGGAATTTTTTAACTTAACATTTCTTTGAGTCTTTGTTCTTTAACAATCAAAGGATTTATAAGAAGTCATGTTCAAACACGTTGTTGTATTCTTTGAAAACTTTGTGTTTTTGAGAAAACAAATGTGTTACAACAACCTAGAAAGAGTTTACTTCTGTTTCGTTATATTTACGAAACAAACTAATGCATATCATAGTTACTAGAATTTTTTGAACTGGTCCAATATGAAAAAACTTCATATTTTGAATATGTTTCGGCTCACACAAAATTTCTCAACATATTAGTTATAAACAAAAAATCTAAAAGCGACCCATTATAGAAGACAAACTAATGTAATGCACCATAATTTTTTCAATTTTTTTATAGTGTATTTTGGAAAATACAAAATTTTGATTTAACCGAATCATAATGACCTTCAGAAATTATTTTCACCCATTTTATTACAAATTAATTAAAATTATTAAATATTTATGGAACTCCATAAAAGTTATATTTTCTGAAAGTAGATTGAATTCTGCAAATGCTTGCCTTGGTTCTGACAGTTAATTCAAAAAGTTTCATGGATTTTAATCATTCCAAAGCTGAAGAAATTTGTTCAGAGTCAAGATTTTGCGTAGTTCGAGACATGTTAGTTCCACCCCAAATTATTTTTTGCCCCTTCGGCCCATTAATTCTAACAACAAAAAAGTTCAGCTGGAGTTTTTACAGAAGTTCGGCCAAAATTTTAATCGAATTTATGTGGGCTAGAAATTTTGATGAAGCCCCTCCAAAAAAACATTTCACGACTATATAAATAGCCGAAAATGGAATCATTATTTTCATATAATTTCACTTTAGTATTAATCCCTTAGGTTTATAATATCAATCTATTGGATTTATTAATCTAAGTTTCCATATTCCGAGGGTATAATATTATTCATACAGTTTCTAAACTAATCTTTGGGTTTAATATCAATCCCTCGAGTTTATTATCATGGTCAACCATGGTCCAACATCACATTGTGACAAATAATTTTTCGATATGAAAATACACCATTTTCCAATGTCACATTGTGACTAATATTGTCTCCATATGAATACTAACTATGGTCAACCATTGTCCAACGTCTCATTGTGACAAAGATTGTATTAATATGAAAATAAACCATGGTAAATCGTGTTTATTTTAGGGTTTATAATATCAATACCTTAGGTTTAATATTTTTTTTCTTGGTTTATAATCCCTTTGGTTTTTAGAATTAATCCTTTGGGTTTAAAATCTCAATTTCTTTTCTTTATTAATCTAAGAGTTCATATTCCTAGGGTGTGATATTATTCATATGGTTTATAAATATTAATCCTCAGGTTTAATATAAAATCCTTGGGTTTATTTATGGCAAACCATTGTCCAATGTCACATTAGGAAAAATATTTTCTCAAAATGAAAATCAATCATGGTCCAACATCGCATTGTGACAAAGACTATCTCAACATGAAAATTAACCATGGTCAAATTTTATTTTAGGATTTATAATATCTATCTTAGGTTTAATATAGCTTAGTTTTATGACATTAATCAATTGGGTTCAATATTATATTTTCTTGGATTCTTAATAAATTGGGGTTTTCGAATTAATACCTTCGGCTTATTGTTCTGTTGGTTTTATATTATCAATTAATTGGGTTTATATGAAAATAAACTATGGTCAATCATGATCCAAAGTCGTATTATGTCAAATATTATCACAATATGAAAATAAACTATGGTCAACCTTGTTTATTTTAGGGTTTATAATATTTATCTTAAGGTTTATATACCTTGGGTTTATAATATTAATCCCTTGGGTTTGATGTTATTCGCTTGGTTTTAATATTATTCCCTTGGGTTTTTAGTATTAATCTCTTTCGTTTATTATTCCCTTGGGTTTATAATATCAATAACTTTGGTTTATTAATATAAGGTTTCATATTTCTTGGGTACAAAATTATTCATAGGGTTTATAATATTAATCCTCTGGTTTAATATAAATCCATTGGCTTTATAATTGTGGTCAACCATGGTCAACCATGGTCAACGATGGTCCAATGCCAAACTGTGAAAAATATTTTCTCAAAATGAAAATCAACGATCGTCTAATGTTACATTATGACAAACATTATCTTGATACAAAAATCAATCATGGTCATACATGGTCCAACCCCACATTGTGACAAAGATTACCTCAATATGAAAATCAAGCATGATCAACCATATTTATTTTAGGGTTTATAATATTTATATTAGGGTTTATATACCTTAGGTTTATAATATTAATCCTTTGGTTTAATATTATATTCGCTTGGGTTATAATACCTTGGGGTTTTATAATTAATCCCTTAGTTTTATTAATATAAGGGTTCATATTCCTAGAGTATAATATTATTCATATGGTTTATAATATTATTCCTAGGGTTTAATCTAAATCTCTTTGGTTTATAAGAATGGTCAACTATGGTCAAATTTTACATTGTGAAAAATATTGTCTCAATATGAAAATAAACCATGGTCAAGCATGGCGCAACATCGCATTGTGAAAAATATTGTCTCGATATTAAAATAAATCATGGTCAACCATGTTTTTTTAGGGTTTATAATATTTTTCTTAGTGTCTATATGCCTTGGGTTTATAATATTAATCACTTGGGTTTAATATTATTCCGCTAGGTTTATAATTCCTTTGGTTTTTGGTATTAATCCTGAGGTTTATTATTCCCTTGGATGTATGATATGAATCCCTTAGGTTTATTAATTTGAGAATTCATATTCTCAAGGTATAATATTATTCATAAGGTTTATAATACTAATATTTGGATTTAATATGAATCCATTGGGTCTAAATTGTCATGGTAAACCATGGTACAATGTCACATTGTAACCAATAATTTCTCAATATGAAAATAAACCATGGGTCAATATCACATTGTGACAAATATTGTCTCCATATGAAGACCAATCATGATCAACCATGGTCTCATGTCTCATGTGACAAAGATTTTCTCAATATGAAAATCAACGATGGTCAACCATGGTCAGTCATATTTATTTTTTGGTTTGTAATATTTATCTTAAGGGTTTATATAACTTGGGTTTATAATATTAATCCCTTGGGTTTAATATTATTCTCTCCAGTCTATAACCCCTTATTTTTTTATTATTAATCCCTTCAGTTTATAATACCAATACCTTGGGTTTATTAATCTAAGGGTTCACATTCCTAAGTATAGTATTATTCATAGGGTTTATAATATTTATCCTTGGGGTTACTATATATCCCTCGGGAATATAATCATGGTCAATCATAGTCAACCATGGTTCAACACCACATTGTGACAAATATTTTCTCATTATGAAACTCAACCATGGTCCTAAGTTGCATTGTGACAAGGATTGTCTCGATATGAAAATTAATCATGGTCAACCATGGCCCATCCTCTCATTGTGACAAAGGTTGTATCAATATGAAAATAAACCATGGGAAACCATATTCATTTTAGGGCTTATAATATTTATCTTAGGGTTTATTATATTAGTCCCTTGGGTTTTTAGTATTAATCCCTTAGTTTCATAATATCAATCCCTTGTGTTTATTAATCTAAGGGTTCATTTTCCTATGGTATAATATTATTCAGAGGGTATATAATATTAATGTTTGGATTTAATATAAATCCATTGGGTTTATAATCATGGTCAACCATGGTCCAACGTCACATTGTGACAAAAGTTTTCTTATTATGAAAATCAACTATAGTCAAACATCATACTGTGACAAAGATTTTCTTAATATGAAATTAGATCATGGTTCAACATCGCATTGTGACAAAGATTGTCTCAATATGAAAATGATTCATGGTCATCGATGGTTGAATGCCGCATTGTGACAAATATTGTGTTAATATGAAAATCAACCATGTACAATGATGGTTAGACCTTTTTGTTTTAGGGCTTATAATATTTATGTTAGGGTTTATATACCTTGGGTTTATAATATTCATCTTTTGAGGGTATATTATTCCCTTAGGATTATTAATCTAAATTTTCATATTCGTAAGGTAAAATATTGTTCATAGGGTAAAATATTGTTCGTAGGGTTTATAAATTTAATCTTAGGATTTATATTATTATAATTATTATAATTCTGATCATATTAATAATATAATAATAACAATATTTTATAATAAAATTATTATTATTGTATTGTTATATTTATGTATTTATTACTATCAATATTAATATTAAATCTATATCAATTTATATCTATATCAATATTATGATTATAATAATTTTTTAATATTATTTCTACTCTTATGTATTATAATTATTTTTAATAAAAATATTATCATTAATTAATAATACTGCAATTATCTAGTAAATTAAATATTATTATTATTATTATTATTATTATTATTATTGATTTTAATATTAATATCTATATTATTTTTATTTATCAATTATTATTATTTATATTAATATTACTAATAATTAATAGTATTTATAACATTATTTATTAATAATAATAATAATACCAAATGATAATATTAATAAATAAATAACAATAATGATGATGGTGATTATCCTTAAGATCAATATGATCTATCAAATCAGAAAATTTAAATTTAAATTTGATTCTTTAAAATCTTGTAATATAAAATCATAAAAATAACTCTCATTAATTTTCATAAAAACTTGTCATAGGATTGTGATTGTATTCATAATGGATTTCAATGTTGTAGCATAAAGTCAGAAGTGTAACTTTCATTTATTTCCATTTTGAATGATTAAAGGAAATTTCTCATTAAATTAGATTTAAAAATAATTCTTATAATATAAGAGTATGATCAATTGATCAAATTCATAATATATTACTATCACTATTAACAAAATATATTTAAATAAAAACATATTTTACAATATCTAAAGTTTATATTAATTTATATGATTTTTTTTTAAATTTTATTATATTTATAAAAAACTATCTATTATATAAATTTAAATTTGGAAAAAAAATATTATATTAAAAATTTTAATTTTTTGATAATTCTGAATTATTTGTTTAAGATGTTAACAAAACAAACTTCTATATGTATATCGCATTCTGATAAGACTAAAATATACTTATGCTGGAAAAAAAAATGATCCGTGAAGCGGAGTTCATTATATCGTCATCATATCCCTGTGTCTTCCTGAATGTAGCAGAATTAACGTGTGTTGAAATTATAAATCTTCTATCGATGCGACTTGGAGTAACATCAGTCGATACAATGAAAGAAGAAAATGAAGAGTAAAGAGAAATATCAAAATACCTGATTGGCTTATGATATGACAGAGACAACCTGCTTGTTTGACAGACATAGTCATTTCATATTTGGTTGCTTCTGCTTTAAGACTTGCAACTTGGTATTAGTCTACTCGTAATTTTATTGGAGGTCACTGCACAATAATTTTAATTTATCCATAGTTATGAGGTTGTCTTTTCATATTCCTGTACTCTATTTATATTATAAAATGTGTTTTCTTCACACGGAAAAGTACCAAGATAGAATTAACGTGTGTTGAAATTATAAATCTTCTATCGATGCGACTTGGAGTAACATCAGTCGATACAATGAAAGAAGAAAATGAAGAGTAAAGAGAAATATCAAAAGACCTGATTGGCTTATGATATGACAGAGACAACCTGCTTGTTTGACAGACATAGTCATTTCATATTTGGTTGCTTCTGCTTTAAGACTTGCAACTTGGTATTAGTCTACTCGTAATTTTATTGGAGGTCACTGCACAATAATTTTAATTTATCCATAGTTATGAGGTTGTCTTTTCATATTCCTGTACTCTATTTATGTTATAAAATGTGTTTTCTTCACACGGAAAAGTACCAAGATATTGAGAAAGAAGTAACTCTATTTATATTATAAAATGTTGTTAAGGAATTGAGAAAAACAGTAATTTAATTACCAGATAGTTTTTTTATTTTTTTTTATTATAAATTTTGTTCTAGACATTTTAATTATAGTTATAAAAATATCGAAAAAATAAATATATATATATATATATATTGAAAACTTAAATATTTAAAATTGGTAGTATTTTAAGGAATTTACAATTTAAGGGGGGAAATAATAAAAGTTATAAAAGTTTAGGCATATTTTTGAGAAAATATGGTGGAATTTTTTGGAAGTCTAGGTTACAATTTTCAAGTTTGAGGGTTTTGGGTGCCTTTCGGGTTTTTGATGGTTTTGAATCCATTTCAATCATCATAAAAACTAATGAAACACTCTCAAATTTGGATTTCTAGAAAAAAATCTCACAAGATTTAGGCAAGAATTTGGCTCTCTCAATAAAATTGTGACCTCTCATTAGACAACCTCTTTAAAATCATACTTAAAATTTGATGTTCATAATTATTTTCTAAAGAAAATATCCATTTTTCAACTTACATCTATATAAATTAATAATATGCTATTTTTAAATTTAAAAAAAAAAGTTTATATTTGAATCATTCACACCTATTAAAAAAAAAATTATTTAACTTAATCATAAAACAATATTTAACTTAATAATAAAAATAAACAAATTTTTTTTGCCTTTAAAAAAATCAATTCTGAAAAATTGATTAAAAATAAGAATACAAATAGAGCATATGTATGGATTTCTACTTGTAATTTCCCTTCAAGTATATAAAATTATAGAGTTGTGTGATGTCCCGAGAGAATACTCATTTCTTCTTTATATGTTACTCAATATCAATTAGATTTCCTTCCCCTCATTCAAGGAGGGGAGGGATTTGGAGAATTATTTAGGATTTTCACAAAAGAAAAATCCATATATCTTATAATTTATTCAATCTCAATTACATTTCCTTCTCTTTGTGATAGGAGGGGAGTGATTTGGAGCATTCTTTAGAATTTGGGAAAAGAAAAAAAGATGTAGAAGATTTAGACTGGCCTTGTGCTTATTACTCTTAGTTTTCTCCTTATTCCTCCTTTCTTTGATCAACTTACTCCTCTTTCTTCTCTAACTCTTTTGCATCCTCTACTTCCTCCCCTTCCTTCTCTGACTCCTCTCCATCCTCTACGTCCTCTCCTTCCTTCTCTAACTCCTTCGCATCATCCTCTCCTTTCTGTCCTTCCTTTGCTTCTATTAGGGCAAGGATATTTGGATCCTTGAGGGATGGATACATGCCATTGCCAATATAAGTTTATCTATAATTGGGTTTCATTATCAGTTCAACTTCCTCTTCAACTTGTTTCTCTATGTATTCTAGATTTACTAAATCATCTAAATTTGCAAGAACTATGAGTTGTTTATTGTTTTAAGTGGGCAAACCCTCTCGGAGTGGCTTTGAAGAGGTTCCCCATTACATGGTTCTTTTCTTGATTGCTACTTTGAGGGAGGTTGTTTCTCTTGGGTACTCGAATAAATTTTGGAAAAATGTATATATAAAAGACACACATTTCACTTGAATGGAATATGATAATAATCTAGCATTTGATGGTGGGTCTACTCACATATATAAATTTGCAAAGCCTCTAGTAGTTCCTTCTCCAGATTCACCTCCACCCATATTCTCGCATAGGAAAATTAGTTTCCTTTTGGTCCTTCTTAGTGAATGAATCAACATGGTTTGTTTCTAATATCTCTAACAGACAAATCATCTCAAAAATTTAGAGGGAAATCAAGAAAACCGACAATAGGGCTAATATGATTTCCTCTTTTCAATTCAAGTCAAGGAACCATGTAGATAAATGAATTCCTCTAGATCTCATAAAATATGGACTAGAGAAAAATATCAAGTCTCGTTCTTTTTAATTGAGAAAGAGAAAATAAAAATGGCCTTGGCTAGAAGCAAAAGATAATGTGTGATTTAATATTAGGGGACCGTTGCTCATGTACTTGAGTTGTCACAACTTTTAGACTAGGCTAGATGCTTGCAATCATTATAATTAGAGCATGCTTAGAAAAAATGAGGCGCTTTCCGTCTTGGCTTTGAAATGGAAAATATGGCTAAGCAATAGGTTCCAACTATTTTAAAAATATTATTTTTGGGGGCTAATTTCTTTTGTCTGGTTTCAGTGATCAAATTCAAGAGATAAACACCTCCATCTCTCAATTGTTGTCATCTCACATTCTTCCTTAGATGATTTTCACGGATTCAAGTAGAGGTGGTGGCTATATTCAACAATGCTTGGATGAAAATATATTCTACTTTAGACATTCTCATTGATCCAACACCCAGGACCTCTATATGTCAGCAAAATATTTGCTCCAACTAGAGGTGATGGACTTTATCTAATAATTTGATCAACATAGCCTCAATGATGATCGTAGTTTCTTTGTTCGAACTATATAATCAAGTTATGATAGTGGCTAGGGTAAACCCTCTCTATAGAAGAAAATGTCACCCATCCTCATGTCCTTAGAGAGGTTGATATATGGAAAATTGATTTCCTATTTTTTCTTTTCCTCATAACATGTTACTATTTAAGAAATAATGAAAACTTTATATTAATTAATTGAAACTTAAATTTTTAAGCTATGAATACCGAACTAACTATCCACTTTGATATTGTGGAACATATAGGCATACAAAAATCCCTATATATATCTCAAACTTCATTTTTTAAGCATTACAACTCCATTAAAATTTACACTAAGAAAATGTGAAAAACAACTATAACTATATAACAACATATCATATCTTTAGAGAATTCTGAACAATCTTTGTTTGTTGAAAAGAGTGAGGTATTTCTGCATCATGTTTTGTAATGTCCTACAAGTGACTTTAATTGATTTGCAATTTGCATCTAGATAAGCAGTTGCTAATTGAATCACCACTTCATTTGTCATGGATGGTATAAGGGAAATACTTAATCTCCTATAATATATATATATATATATATATATATATATATATATATATTTGTGTTATTTGGAAAGAGAAATTTTTAATCAAATAAAAATAGTTTTAAAAAAATCAGATTTAATATTTAGAGACATTTCACGGGAGTAAAATTCTATCAGTTTTAAAACCACCTCTAAGCAATTCCCTGTTATTTTGTGATGAGTCCATCTACGTTTTCTAACAAATCAATTAAAATCCAGAATAATGTACATATTACTATATATTTGGCATTTATACGACATAAATTGGTCTAGGTATCTATATCCAACTTGGATTCTCACAATTCGTGCATCCAAATATGTGATCTAATTTGCACAATATAATACGTTTCAAGGTGTACCATTAAGAGAAGATTCACGTAATATATATGTGAATATACTATTCGCACCTTTATATTACCTGTCCTCAAATAACCTTATAATACTATGTACAACATCATACTCAATTTGACTGTCTGTAAATGGTATCTCATTTAACTATAAGTTATGCTTGTCATGTTTTCCTCAATTAGCTTCTGAAGTGGTCCGCATTAACGAAAACTAACAGTGAGTTGAAGTTAATTTTGTTGTGAATTTACTCCAGGGTGTGCACATGCTCCACATGAATACCCATGCCCTAAAATTACACGGCGTTAATTTAAGAGTACGCTATAGTTGAAAATTTTTCAGCAGTGAAGTTGAGTTCATTATATCGTCATCGTATTCTTCTCTGATGCCAAATCATTCTTCATCGATAGGAGAGCAGGATTAACATGTGCTGAAATTATGAATTACGAATAACAAGAATGGAGAAAAATGTGTGTGGCCCACTCCGTTGTGACATGACATTGGCTATCTGTAATGTTTGAAAAAGATTTCCAATTTATATTTGGATGTTTTCGCTTCAAATATGTGGTAACCTACAAAGAAGAGTTATTAAAAGAATTGATTGAAATTAAGTTAAGTATGGTTGTGAGAATATGTTGGTATATCAAAAATTATTTGTGAAATTTGTAAGTATAAATGTTATTTTATTTTTTTGATTTTGCAATTAATAGAAAAAAATATATTTTATAATAAATTTATGATTTATAATGGGGCTTAAAACATGCACTAAATAATGTATGGGACTACGCCAATAGAAGACTTGTTGCAACAAGCTATGAGATTTGGTTTTGAAACCATGTGCATAGTTTACGAGGCACTTCTTGCTATGGTACATTGCTATTCAATTTACATTGATGTGTATTATTTATTTCAATTTCCATTATTATCACCAATGTAGATGCACTCATTACACTTTATTCTTATGTTTGCAAATGGAACAAGGTCAAGAAGAGGAAATCAATTGATGCAATCAATAAAACATTCCTCAAAATAACCCAAGTCATGGAAGTAACTCAAGAACCGACAATAGTTCCAGTGAAGAAGGATGATCTATTTAGATATCAATGCAACTTCTTGTATTTTTTGAAATAATTGTATGTGAAAATCAAATATTTTTTTAATATAACGAAAATAGTGTTCCAATTGAAAGACAAGGGGTTACTAATAACAATCTCATTTATTATGACAAAGAGCCTCTTATTGATATACAATAAAAATACATTTTAATTTATTCTATTGTGTTATCCAATGTCACTTTAAAATGTTACACAACTAATTAAATATATGGGTGATTAAATATTTTAATGAAGATATGCGAAATCTCATAAAATAACAGATTCATCCAAACATAATATACAAATGCACTTCAAAATTTAATTTATATGAATATTGTTATAAGATATATGTTGATTTTTTGATGAATAATAGATTTAAAAACTTACAATAATTGCACTATCACAAGTCAATGTTTCCAAATCTAGTGTGTCCATAGCAAAAAAACACCCATGTACGTTATGTTATATAAAAAAAATGTGACAATATATTTTTGCATGTCTGGTACCTTTTCGAAAAACGATAGCATTGAGGCATTTGGTTCTTCAAGCATCGGTATTGTTTGAAATTAATGCTATGGTGCATTGTAATTCTTAACGCACCAGTGATTTCATAGAACTAACACACTGGTCCTACAATATATTATTTCTAGCCTTGGTGCATTACTAAAGTTAACAAAACTAGTCCTTTTATATAATAATGCACTGGTGTGTTTATACAAATAATACGCATCGGCGCTACAAGTTTAAATAACTGCATCAGGACTGCAATTATTTTTTGTGTGCCCTGGTGTTGTTCCTTAAAAGAATGTGTTGTGGTTTTTTGATATATAAGCACCATGGCAGTATAAATTTCATGCACCGATGTTATATGCATTCAACACATTGGTTATTTTAGTTATTTATGCAGCTCATTGTGTTTATAGATGTAGCGCATTGGTATTACTTGTTCCATGAAGCGCATTGCAAAAAAATAACATCTGGTAAAATCTCTGTCCACCCAAATTTTTCAGTTGTGATGAAGTTTCAATATAATCTCCCCTAAAACCTTCAACCACCTAGATTTTTTTTTAGTTGTGATGAATTTTCATTATAATCTCCACTAAAACATCTGCTATCGCAAACGGATGTTTCAGTGGATGTTTTCTTGACAATTTTTTGTAATTTTATGACACTAAAAACCTCTGCTATAAGGTACTTTCCTCATAGTGTCATGACATCAACTTAGGAATATTCTCTAATATATGCATTGGTAGTATTCCTATAATATTATCGTGATTTATGTATGCATTAGCCTACGTGCACTCTCCTCTCTCATGCATTCTCCATGGTTTCCTTTGACCCATTTGAATGTAATTTTATAAAAAAGTGTGAGGGTGAATAAGATAAAGTGTGGTTGGCACAATGGTTGAAATAGTTATATTAAGTTACTCGATGTTGGGTAGGTTTTGGGTTCAAAACCCATGGACTCCTAATTTTTCTTTAATATCTTTTTAAAGAATAATTTTTGTTTTAATATAGTTTTTAAACCATATAATATATGGTAAATGTATGTACACATTATAAGGACTCCCAAAACCATGAGAATAAGACAAAAATGGAGGTTTCACCATTCGATGGCCACTTGGGCATAATATGAGGTGAAATGTGGCACCATGTGATTGAATCATGTGGCAAGATCTAATTGGTCCACATCATATGCTACCTTTGACACCTACTTTCCATGTGTTGACTTGTGGTATTACCACGTCACATGCTTATAGGTGCACCGGGTTTGTTGACTAGGATGCCACATTATTTATGTGGGCCCCACCAAGCATGTTGACTTACCTTCCACGTGTAATCTATATGACCTACCACATGGGAGAAGGATGAATTTGACTTTTAATTTTGTTGAGTTCGATTAAAACTTTGATTAGTATAACTTTTGCATAAGAACTCAAATTGAGGTGTTGTTTGCACCATTGGAAATATTGCAATGAGATATTGAATATAGTCCTAGTTTCCCTACGATCCAAGGAATTTAATTTTTTAGATTCTCTGGAGCCACCTGTATTATTGTAAGACTAGCCTTGCTAACCCTAATGGCCTCCCATGGAGAAAGAAAATAAATACGAGGGAGCAGGAGATCCTTTCAAATTTTTCTCGAACAAGCCCTCAAGCGACAAAGGAATGAGATGATGGATAATTTTTCATATATCTTTTGGTTTTTTTAAACTCATGAAGAATCTTCATCGAGTAGTCGCTTCGAAATAACGACCCCTTTAAGAAACAAGTTAACTTTTACATTCCTATATTTGAAGTCCAGATAGACATAGATGCTATAGATAAAGGGTTAAATCTTATAAAAGGATATTTTTTGTTCCATAAATTTTCTAATGGGGAAAAAATTAATTTGGCACTCCTCAAATTCGCCCCCCATGTCAAGGAGTGGTGGGAAACTTACTCTGAGTAGAGGGACAAGCAAGAAAACTCAATACTTTTAGCCGCACCCTCTTGCAATTTTTTCTGAGATGTCATCAAGGAACAATATTACCCTATCGGGAGCTATGAAGATTAGTGCATAAAATGGACCACACTACTACAGGAAAGGGACCAAGAAGTTTCATATTTCATGAATAATTTTCATACCCTACGCATGAATTTGTCTATCAAGGATTCTGAGCGGCGTCTGGTACTCAAGTACCATGGCTATTTACACAAATATACCTAGCTATAAATGCATCTCCTGTAAATCTCATCGCTCGGCACAACGTATTGATATGTTGTCAACATCTAACAGAAATTTAAAGAAAAGAAGCGATACTTTGGATCTATGAATCTGATGTAAGAAAAATGAACCTCGAAATCACATAACTAGGGATAGAACCAAGGTGGAGGGACCTAGAGAAACCCATCAAATCCACAAGAAAAATAATAACACCACAAATACAGATAAGGACGCAAGGAAGTTGTTGGAAATATGATGCAGAGTGTTGTCATTGATGGCAACCCACTGAATGAAGGTGAAGACATGCGACTGTTGACATGTGTTGTCCTTGATGGCAATCCACCTGATGAAGTTATGCTTGACTTGATGGACTTAGTAAATGATGTAAATCTGATGTGATATGATGTTTGTTGACAATATGATGCTAAGTGTTGTCCTTGAAAGGAAACCCTCTTGATGAAGATGATGACAACTTGCTTGGTGAAGTTGTGCTTGATAGAATATGGTTTGATGAAGGAAATCTGATGTATCTACAGTGAGTACAGAAGGCAATGAAGAAAGGATTTCAGCATGTGCTAGATTCTATGATGAAAAAGAGTATGTCTCTTGGTATACGCGGATTGGCCCAGGGGAAGTCGCGTATGCACGCGGAAAAGAACGTGCCAAGTCGCGTATGGGCTAAAGCGCTCAAAAAGTGCAAAACCAAGGGTAACCACCATGGTATTGACCCATTGTATTGGGTAATGATTCGCCTAATTGACCCCGTCCAGGTAGTTTTGGGCTTATGGTATTGTTTTGGTCCATGGTATTGAAAAAGGGGCTCATGGTATTGAAAAAGGATAAACCTATATAAGGAGAAGAAATTCATTGTGCAAATTACAAGTGTGAGAGAAAGATGTCTGAGCTTGAATGAATACTTCTCTGTGAAATATATCTGTATGGAAAGGGTAAAGGTTTGATGATAGATCTGAATCTATGAAGCACTTATGAAGAAATGATGAAGCGGGATCTTTAGATCTGAAATGTACTTGTATTTGTTAGATCTGATTATGGAAGGCTTAGATCTGTGATGAGGCGAGCATCTGTCTGAAGCAAAAGGGTAGATCTGAACTGAATATCTGATCTGATGAAGTATGCTGCTCTGTAATGATTGAAGATCTATACGCTACTTCTCCGCGGAGGAAGCGCGTATATACGCGGCTTCAGCGAAGAGAAAGCGTGTATGCGCAATAAAATATACACTGAGGTATACGTTGGTTTGTGTGGACGGAAGCGCGTATATACGCGACATCGGTGAAGTGAAATCGCGTATGCAAACTAGGGTTTGCTGAAGCAAAGGGTATGAAATATCTGATCTGTTCTGCTGTGTTTCTGCTATCTGATCTGTGTTGTTAAGTATCTGTTGGTGATGTATGTTTGTGCTTAAAAGAATGGAAAGAGTCCAGTTTGGAAATATGATGAAATATTGCTGCCAAGTGTTCTATTGACTGGAAGTTGTTGGATCCGAGTGTGATTATTGATGAAACGTGGTGGGTGGTGTTGAAGGTTGTAAACGAGATCGAGGAGTCGTAGCTCCCTTCGGTGAGGGTGGTAAATGAGATCGGGAAATTCATGCTCCTTCCGGAGAGGCTGAGTAAGCGAGTCGGGGGTTAGATCCTTCGAGGAGAGAATTTGATAAACGGCGAGTGGGTGCACAACGTCTTTGGTCAATCCTAGCATGACACATATATTTGTAATATTTTCTATTAAATATTGGTAGACATGCGGCGGTGGTTTTTCTCCAGGCAAGGTTTCACACAAAAAATCTGATTGTTCATTGTAACTGATGCTTTGTGTGATGGTTTATTCTGTTCTTACTGCACATGTTTACTTCTTATTGAATATCTGAAGAATAAATGATGGAATGGTTTAAGTGAAGAATTAATGACATATCTAGATCTCTGTGTATACGCAAGTTTCATAAAGGGGATCCTCGTATATACGCTAGTTTACTGAAGTAAAGTAGCGTATGGGTTTTAAGGAATGAAAAAGTAAAAAGATTTGATTATGCAGAAAATACTGATTCACCCCCCCCTCTCAGTATTTTTCCCAACAATTGGTATCAGAGGGTGGTCCTTCTGCAGAAGCTTGATCGCTTGAAGGAGATCCGTAACAATGGGAAAAATGAAGAATGAAGGTCTTGAAGCTACAGTTATCTCTCTAGAAGCATCAAGTAAGAAGAGTGAGGAACCTCTACAACTAAATGAAAATGAAGAACTTGGAGCAAAAATCTGGTCTGTCATAGAACGTCTACAAGCAGATCTTGAAGAATCAAACAAGAAGAATGCAGGATTTGGAGATGGAATCATCTCTCTACTAGCAGATCTTGAAGAATCAAATAAGAAGAATGAAGAACTTGAAGCAGAAATCATTTCCCTCAAACTAGGTCTCGAAAAATCAAATAAGAAGAATACTGGACTTGAAGCTGAAAACATATCTCTGAAAGAAGATCTCAAAGCATCGAAGAAGAAGAATGAAGAGCTACAACAAACATGTGAAGAAAACGAAAATTGGTTGAAAGAAGAGATTCTAAATCTGAAGGATCAAGTAGAAGATGGAAGAAGGAAAGAAGAAAGCATGAGAAAGCAATGTCAAGCCTTGGAGGTTGAGGTAAACATTCTCAAAAGTAAATTAGAAGAAAAGATTAAACTTTTGAGGTTTCATGATAGTACTAATATCTTGGACAATATTCTGAGTAATCAAAGGTCTCCTGCTATCAAACATGGCCTTGGTTTCCATGAAACTATTAAAGGTGAATCTAGCTCACAAGGAAGTGCTAAAAATTCAGAGGTAGTCAATGCAAAACCTGAAGTGTTGAAAGAGACAAAAGCTCAATCAAAAATCATGAATTCTCAAAGGAATTCATTCAAGAATGTTGAATGTTTTAAATGTCATAATTATGGGCATGTTGCAACAAATTGCAGAAGCAGAACAATTCAGCCACAAACAAACAGGTTCTACTCAGAAAGGTACTCTGGTTTCTTCAAAGGATATTGTTTTTCATGTAACAAATATGGACATAAAGCAGCTGATTGTAAAAGGAGGAAGAATAGAAATACTTATTATGATTCTTATGTTTATTTCTCTGGCCACATGAGATGTTATGCTTGTAACAAGTATGGACATGTAGAAAAAGAATGCAGGATGAACAGATCTGGGAAAGTGGACAACTTTCAGCACACAGTTGGAAAGCTCAAGAAAATTTGGAAAAAGAAGGAAGACCGATCAGAAACGTAGGGAATTCTGACCCTACTGCAGTCATCCGCTTCTGAAGATGACTTTGCCTATTGACTGCAGGAATGATGTGAGATACATTAGGAGATTTAGTAATGTATCGTCACAGGGGGAGCAATGCATGATGACTCTCATAGTTGATTTGATTATTCTGGTTAGATGTATTTCTGACAGTACATCTGGTGTGAAGTAAAGACAGGAACAGAAGGAAAATTTGCAGAAGGAGATGAAGGTGTGAAATTTTCTATATTACACTTTCCATACGCAAGTTCTATTCACAAAAGTCGCGTATACACGCGAGTTTCAGCAGACACAGTCGCGTATGAATTGATGATAAAAGAATTTATCTGATAACTGAAGATCTGGAGCAGAGGTCCAGGGGGAGCATCAGTCTGACTGCTGATGATTGCACTGTTAGCATTATTCTAGTTATACTCATAATAATGAAATGATACATGGGTTCTTGTGTTGAACATTATGGATGAAGCCTGGTTGCTTTATGATGAAGAGCACTCGTTGTTGAGATGAAAGTCTTATAATTCAGAGATGAGGACAGATCATGTAGAGATTGTTGCTGATGACGTGTTGTTGAAGGTGCTTCAGATTGCAAGCTAAGGAAGAGCATTGGTTTAGGGGGAGCAGCAGGTTGAATACTAATGATTGCATTGTTGGCAATATGACTGCTTGTTCTTTGGTTTTTGTGATACTCATGCTCAAATGATGATGACTTGGTACATGATTTATTTTGATGAATTTTTGAGCCCTGGTTGCTGATAAGTATCCTTTTTACTCACACATGGATGAGTTGGATGTCATTTGATTCAGAAATAAATCATGCAGAGTGTGTTACTATGGTTGAGAGATCTTTTGCCTACATATGTTACTTCATGTTAAATCTTGAAGATCATGGTGATGTTGGACCACATGGATGATTGCTTGACACCTATGTGAAGATATTGTTCTGATATGAGAATCTCTCTTGGAAAGATTGTATTGATGCTGCAAAGAATCTGAAGGCTTGGTTACTATTGTACTGATGCCACAACCGTTGGATGACGCTTGAAGACACAACTACATCGTTCTATCTATCTGTAGTCCAGGGAAGAATTCAAATGTCTCAGAAAGAAGCTGAACACTGTATTTGCCTCACAGAGAATCAGATCTGGTTGAAATTTAGAAGATGTCTTGGGATACGCGGGTTTCCTGAAACACAGTCGCGTATATACGCGAGTTCCTGCAAAGAAAACCGCGTATGACTGATTGCTAACAATTTTTGGTTGATTCAGCTCTCTTCAGCACAGCTGCAGTGCTGTTTGGTATCTCTGATACTGTTTGGTATCTCTGGTGGTGTTCCAGTTCTCATATTTCTGTTTCTAATGTTTTGATGAAGATGCCTTGATGATTTTTTGGTGAAAATTTTTAGGATGCACAAACTAAGGGGGAGCCTTAGGCATTTGGAAAGATTGCTTGGTTGCACAGATTCAGGGGGAGCATTAGCTTTGCTGACTATAATGCAGTGTTGGCATTATGATGGTTCTGAAATATGTTCTCTTTCTTGAGGACTTTCTGGTGTTGGTCTTAAAAGCTATATTTGTAGTTTGATGAAAAGGTCATGTTGAGACCCATGTTGTAAAATTGTAATATTCAGTCATGTAAGGAATTGTCAATTTGTAAACCCACTTGGTTGGGTAGCTGAGTCAAATTTTGTAAATCCACTTGGTTGGATATTTGATGTAAGTATGAGTCTTTTGGTGATAGGAACTTCATAGAGTCATGTACTTCATTGAAAATATGTTTTCAGCATGAACTCAGGGGGAGCTTGGTCACTTCAGTATACATCAGATCTGCAGAATGCTTCTTCTACATGAGGAGAAAAGGGGGAGAGTGTGTTGGTTTTGATCTGCTGGTTTTGTCCTTTGCCCTTGATGTCAAAGGGGGAGAGTGACATGGGTGTTTGAATGAAGAAAATGATGTGCCCTTTGCCCTTGATGTCACAGGAGGAGAGTGACATGGTGTTTGAATGATGCCAAAAATGGAAAGAGTGACATGGCAAAAATGGAGAGAGTGACATGGTAAAAATGGGGAGAGTGACATGGTGTCATTGTATTCTTAATGTATCTATCTGTTGTGGTAACCAAACACCATCATGGTTGCCATCAAGTCCAAAGGGGGAGATTGTTGGAAATATGATGCAGAGTGTTGTCCTTGATGGCAACCCACTGAATGAAGATGAAGACATACGACTGTTGACATGTGTTGTCCTTGATGGCAATCCACCTGATGAAGTTATTCTTGACTTGATGGACTTGGTAAATGATGTAAATCTGATGTGATATGATGTTTGTTGACAATATGATGCTGAGTGTTGTCCTTGAAAGGAAACCCACTTGATGAAGATGATAGCAACTTACTTGATGAAGTTGTGCTTGATAGAATATGGTTTGATGAACTAATTCTGATGTATCTACAGTGAGTACGAGCGATGAAGAAGGTTCAGCATGTGCTAGATTCTATGATGAAAAAGAGTATGTCTTGGGTATACGCGGATTGGCCTAGGGGAAGTCGCGTATGCACGCGGAAAAGAACGTGCCAAGTTGCGTATGGGCTAAAAGCGCTCAAAAAGTGCAAAACCAGGGGTAACCACCATGGTATTGACCCATTGTATTGGGTAATGATCCGCCTAATTGACCCCGTCCAGGTTGTTTTGGGCTCATGGTATTGATTTGGCCCATGGTATTGAAAAAGGGGCTCATGGTATTGAAAAAAGGATAAACCTATATAAGGAGAAGAAATTCATTGTGCAAAACATGAGTGTGAGAGCAAGATGTCTGAGCTTGAATGAATACTTCTCTGTGAAGTATATCTGTATGGAAAGGGTAAAGGTTTGATGATAGATCTGAATCTATGAAGCACTGATGAAGAAATGATGAAGCGGGATCTTTAGATCTGAAATGTACTTGTATTTGTTAGATCTGTTTATGGAGTGATTAGATCTCATGATGAAATGAACATCTAGGGCAAGATACATGCAGAGCAAAGTTAAATCTGAAATTTGATTACACATTCGATGATATCTTTGCGAGGTGTACAACTCGTTTTGAGAAATGCTATAGTGGAAGAAAACATATATCATGGCTATTTCGAAAAACGCGTATCATGATAAAATATACTTGAAGTATACGGTTTTGTGTGGACGGAAGCGCGTATATACGCGAAATCAGTGAAGTAAAAGAGCGTATGCAAACTAGGGTTTGCTGAAGCAAGGGGTATGAAATATCTGAGCTGTTCTGCTGTGCTTATGCTATCTGATCTGTGTTGATATGTATCTATTGATGATGTATGGTTGTGCTTAAAAGTATGGAAAGGGTCCAGTATGAAAATATGATGAAATGTGGCCTGCAAGTGGTGTTCTATTGAAGTTGTTGGATCCGGTGTGAAAATTGATGAAACGTGGTCCAAGGTGGTGCTGAGGGTTGTAGCCTTCAGTCAGGGGGTTGTAGCTCCCTTCCAGGTGAGGCTGGTAAACGAGATCGGGGGGTCGTAGCTCCCTTCCAGGAGAGGCTGGTAAACGAGTCAGGGGGTTGGAGCTCCCTTCCGGGAGAGGGCAGTGGCAAGCAGGTGGGTGCACACGACCTTGGTCAATCTGTGGCTTGCTACCTTGTATGTTTTCTCTATAATAAAATATTGAAGGCTGAGCAACTGCAGCGGTGGTTTTCTCCCGACTTGGGTTTCCACCTAAAAAATCCTGGTGTTCATGTGTGATGCTTTGTTTGATGGTTTATTCTGTTCTTACTGCACATGTTTACTGCTTATTGAATATCTGAAGAATAAATGATGGAATGGTTTAAGTGAAGAATTTATGACATATCTAGATCTCTGTGTATACGCAAGTTTCATAAAGGGGATCCGCGTATATACGCTAGTTTACTGAAGTAAAGTAGCGTATGGGTTTTAAGGAATGAAAAAATAAAAAGATTTGATTATGCAGTAAATACTGATTCACCCCCCCCTCTCAGTATTTTTCCCAACAGAAGTGGTGTGAGTTCCATAAGAGTCCCACCCACAACATAAATGAATTTCGCACCAAGCAATGACTAGTGGTTGAGCTAAAATATTTAAAGTTAGATGCATGTTCTAAATTTTAGTCAGAAATAGACAAGGGGAACAACAAGGGGAAGAAAATTATTGATGCAAAACCCAGTTCCATCATTGCCACCACCAAGGTATAGAAGATTGAGCTCGAATATCAATAGGATAGGGAGCATATCTTCCACTCAAAAATGTGGGTGAAGGGTTCTCCAATGAAATTCAATGTTGACAGTGGGAGCTAAAAGAAAATTATCTTAGAAAATTTTGATAAGTGGTTGGGCCTTATAACCACACCGAACTCATAGCTACATCATTGGGTGGCTTCACCAAGGACAAGATCTTCGTGTCACCCAGTAATGTCACCTTCCCTACAACATCAAGCCCTTCACTGATGAGGTAATGTGTGTTGTTGTTGCGAAGTTTCTGATGTTTTATTATTCCAACCATACTTGTGGAAGCACCATGTTTTGTATGAGTCCATACCTCACACTACTATTATTACTTTGGGAAGAAAACTATACAGGATATTAGAGGTATCCCCGCCTACCATCATCTCTTTGATATGTTATACAGAATGCAATAAGATCGTCTTTGACACTGGGAAACTTACATATTATTTTCTATTCGCTCTCAAAGTAAGGGGGAAATCGTGGCCAAATCCATGGGCCACAAAAAAGTTTCCTCCATGTAGGGGAAGCAAGTTTATAAGGTTGTGGAAGAGTTTCGAGACATCTTCTTCTTACCCGCACTTTCACGGTCAATTCAAGAATTAGATTGACCTGACTCCCAAAGAACCTCTACTAAATGGGCCCATATACCACTTATCTCTCCTAGAAAATAAGGAAATCAAGTAGCATATATAATAGTTGCTACAAAAAGGGCACATCCGACGAATTTTCTCACCTTGTGGGAGTCCAATTGTACTCGTACAAAAGAAGGATGGGACCTAGAGGCTTTGCATTGACTATCGAGCACTAAATAAATCATTTTTAGGAATCAGTATCCATAGACATAGGATGAGAGTATTAACTATGAAAAAACAACTATAATAAAGCTCTTCATAGCTAAACTAGTCACAACCCCTTTCAAGTTGGCCTAGGATTTCAACCATTGTGCCCAATTGATGTTTTCATTCCTCTTGCAATTAAAAATGTATAGTATGAAGTTGATAAATACCCTAGTTTTATTGAACACATCCATGACATCTGTCAGAATTTTCATGATATCTTGGATAAAACCAATTCCATGTATAAACAACACCATATCAACATCGGGTGCCACATGAGTTTAAAGTGGGTGACAAGGTGTGGTTGCATCTAAAGAAGAAACACCTTCTCAGAGCCCATTGGAAGTTTTAGCCACTTTGTTATGGACCTTACACCATCACTAAGGACATGGGTAACAATGATTTCGAGCTAAGTATCCCTCCCTTCCTTGGCCTACACCCATTATTCAATGTGCACTGCCTTCGCCCATACATTTCACCATTGTTGGACACATTAGACATTGTTGAGCAACTAACACAAATAGAGATCAATCCAGATAGCATCGAACATGCCACAATATATCGTATCATGGAAAAATAAGTTAAAAAAACTCACAAATAGAGGATCCAACTATATTGGGTTGTTAAAGTTCGCTAGCTATTGCACCAAGGCAAGTGGCTCTCGAGGAACCAAATTGAGTAGAAGTTCCCCTTCTCATGTAGGAACTCAATGGAATGGGAACCATTTCTTTCTAAGTGGGGAGTAATGATATAGGTGGATATTGGTGTCCACCCACCTATTCCACTTAGACCCCCAACATTGTTTCCTTTTAGTTTCCTAATTTATAGCACAGTTTCGTATTTCAGCAGTTTTTCGAGCCTTGAAATTCTGAAGTTGTTTTGAGGACCTGAATGAAGTTTCTTTGGGAAACAGAAAAATGCAAAGCCACATACTTTTATTTTTAATAAAATTATTTTTTCCTCGAATATAACTTATAACGGGCTATCGTGTGCACCAAAAGGATATCGTATTCCAAAGTGAGTACCTTGGGAAGTTGACATTCCAACTAACCCTATCAAGGCCCATAAGCTTTTGGTGCTTCCTCTCCTAGGGTTAGTTTTTTGGATGTTTATTGTTTATCATTTTTTATTTACGATAAAAAAATTCCTCGGGTCCTCATTGTAACTCAGTTCAAAAGGCATGTATCCATCACATATCTTCTTAAAGATAAGCTACCATCGTCCAAGCTATATTTTTTCCTTTCTGCATTTAAATAGTTTTCACTAGCTTCTATTTATTAATTAAAGTTATATTTTGTTGTATATTTTTGTTTTTTTCTAAATATGATTTCATTTCGTTCCTTCATAAATATGGATCATTATAGAACGAAAACAAATTCATAATGTGATAGTTATTGCCCAGGAAAGCATCCACTAGATTAAATCTAGAAAAGGCCTCATCAGGATTAACTTGAGAAAAGCATATGATTGTGTGCACTGGTAATTTATTAGATTTATCCTACACAAGATTGGTTTCAGAGCAAAGTTAACTAACTAGATCATGGGGTGTATATTATTAGTAAGTTTCACAGTCACCATAATGGGCTTACAATAGTCTTCTTCAAGGCAACCTCGGGTCTAAGACAATGTTGTGCATTATCACTTTTTTTTTTTATCGTTATAGATGGATTAAGTAGAATGATCAAGGAGGATAGAAACACTGGAGTATTATTGTTGGTCACAGAATGTTAAGCATTAGAGAACATTTGAGGTCTAAAATGGGCCTCCTAAGAAAAACGTACAACCAAAATAAAATTTATGAGAACCAATATGAATGAAGATGATGATGCTAACCATGGGGTGATTCACCATTTTTTGGGTAAAAACGTAAAAAGATTAAAAGATAATAAAATAATAAAATATTTTCTCAACTTGTTTTTCACCTTAAATCCCTAAGGTTTTACTAAAATTTCGAGTGAGAGTACTCATTGGATGAAAATTTTAATTTCTCATCCAAGAAGTAACCCATGTTGCATATTTTCGATAGACCCTAGTACACGAAAAATTAGTAATACATGAAAAAATATGTTTGCAATCCCGTTTTTCATTTATTTATCATTTTTCATGTAGCAGTGTCCATTTCAAGTCTGCAACATGGGTACTCCTTCGATGAGGAATCAAATTCTTCATCCAACAACTGTTCCTACTCAAAATTTGAGTAAACCCATAGGGAGATAAATTGAAAATACGAGTTGAAAGAGTAGGTTTTTTTCCCTCTAAAATTTGATGATGTAATCTAATATTATTTTATTATTTCCATTATTATTTTATAATTTCCCCTAATGAGAAATTAATCACACTCTGTTTATACCTCAAAATTCCCCTAATGAGAAATTACTCACATTCATCTTTTCTTCGTAGATGATGTTATCATGTTAGGTAAGGTATGATTGCCAAGTTTTTTATCAGAATCCTTCTAGATTTGGGTAAGCTTTTGGAATTTTAATGAGAAAAGAAAAGTCTTATATAATCTCTTTGCATCATGAGGATTCATAGATACATGATATTGATAACATTTTCAAGGTACCAGTTATCTCCCTAGACACATGGTTTAGATAAATGGGTTTTTTTTTTAAAGCCAAATAAGTGTGAGATTAAATATTAGGAATGGCTCATTAGAAAAATTGAAAAAAAAAAATTATAGTGGGCTGCCATGTGGCTTTCCATAGGAGGTGTTAGCACCCTGTAATTGAACCTCTAGGATGAGAAAAGGTTTACAAGGGTAACCACAAACCTCTTTTGGCTAAAAACTAATATTTTCCAACCAGAGGGGCTCCCTCACTCGAAACAATGTCAAATTATGTAAAGGCTTAAGGACATTCGACAGAAGTCAAATATGAAAAGGTAAAATAGGAGTTAATGATGGTGGTTTTTGGATTTAAGAGGGAGGATTATTCAGCATGAAACCATGATTCATATTTTTTTCACAAAATTATTGGACCTTACATGAGAAACACATAAAAACAGAGGAAAAGCAAGTATAATTTCAAGTTATACACATAGTACAGTGAATGAAATTTGAAAGTAATTTGAAAATACACAAATATATCCAATCACATGTAACAAAGCATGAAATTAATTTTGAAACATATATTCCTTGATAAAATGTCGAGAAGAATACCATAAAGAAGAACCTAATTAAGGGTGAATTCCATCACAGTTCAGAAAGGAAAAGAAACCATCCATAGAATCAACATAGATGAATTCTAAAACACTGTTTAGATACAATTAAGAAGATAATATATAACATTTATGATAATTAAATACACATAATAAGGAACACAAAACTTGAAATTCATACAGTAAGAATCTTTGATAAAGTGCTAAATACTCTGCATTGATAATTTTATTTCAGCAAAACATAACACATACACACGCCTTATCCCACATTCGAACCCTATTTCCATGTTCTATTTTGTTTAAATACATTTAGGCAAAGTGAAAAATCATAAAATAGATACAATGTATATGTTATCCACTAAGAGAGTCGAAACCAACTCTACTTAGAAACATCAAGTATTAAAACTCAAACTGGGATAAGGCTAAGATAAAAACTGAAACAACATTTTTAAGAAAATAAACCTTATCATATCTTCCTATTTCATCCCTATCCATTCATTCCTATCATGATCACTAATATAATAATAGAAATGTCTAAAAATAACTGAAAGACACAACAATTGAGTGATTTTTTGCATAGCAGACTCCAGCTAAGCATAGTCATACATCGTACCAACTGAAGCTAAGTTGATGGATATGATGAAAATGTTGGTGAGTTGGAGTATGATCCACCAGATGCCCCTTTCCATGCATGAATTCCACAAAAATTCCCAGTTTCCATTTATGCAGCAATTGCACAACAAAAATTCAAGTTTCTGGGTTTAACTATCATTTCCCACTCCCAAATAAAGCAATGTTCAAAACTCCATCACTTATACCTTATTACTTATAGAAAGCAACAAAATTTCCCAAAATACTCACAATTTCATCAAAAAAATATCCTTTGAGGCTGCAACATGAGACATTAGCTACACAAATTGAACTTTTAGCAAATGAGATAGAATATCTGATCAAAATAGGACACCCAAAATACCTTCTTCTCTTCTTGCTAGGTGAAGGATTGGTGTCTTTTCTAGAGGTTGTTTTGGTTTCCTTAGCTGGATTTATTAGTGTAGGCAGATTATTAGGTGATTATTTGATCTCATTTAGCTATCTCCTAGCCCTTTCCAACTTCTCTCCCATTACCCTCAATCTTCTCCTCAATATAATATTTCCTGTATAATAACTCCTCACATTTATGTCTAGGGGAAGACTCCATTTCAAAATCACTTGTGCTCTCTTGAGTGTATTAGTAGCTTCTGCAACATAAGTGTCGGCTTCCACAATGATACCTTTGACATCTCTTTTGAAAATCTCATTAAATTTTTCTATTTCAATGATTTATTGTTCAAAATTTTCAATTTTGTCAAATAGACTTTGGTACTCCTTCCACTGATCAAATTATGGTTTCTATGTTGACTAAAAATTCTCCATCATCTGCTCTTTCCATATAGTTATTTATCAAGTCATAGGATTTCTTGATTATATCCTCCGCATCAATCACTTGTTTTCCCTTTTCTGGGGCATTTTGTCCTATTCTATGCCTTACTCCCAGTTTTCTTTTTGTAGATAGGAAATTGTAATATTAGCTTTGCAAAGGATGACATATATTCTAAGAAATAAATGGTTTTTTGAGGATTTGGCTCTGTTGGGTACCGGATTTGTATACTTTCCTCTCCCATTTTACCCTGTTTTTCTATCTCTTTCTACCATTATTATTCTTAAAACGCATGAGGTAAAACCCTTCTTCATGTCTCTCATAATGATATTTGATTAATGATGTATTTTTCATGGAGGTTTTACCTTTCTACATATTAACTCTGATATCTCTTTAGATCTAGCTAAAACAAGAGCGTTGTGACCGCGAGTCAAGGCACATCCCATCATCTCCGACGTCTTCCTTATTTGATGTTACAGCATGACAGCCATGGATGTATCAGTGCTATATTAGGCCTTTTTACGGTTTCTTACTAGGAAATCTAGTTTCCGTTGTAACAAAATGTATTTTTTCAACAATGAAGTTGTTGAGAGGGATCAGGGTTTTTAGGATAATTGCATAAAGAAGCATGTGGGCTATGAATTGGGGTTAAGCCCTTAGACATACAAAATTTGTAATGAATTTATTTTATCACTAATTGAATGCAAAATAGCTTGTTGTTTTTCTTGTAATTCATGAGCTCACCATAGCCCTGATCAGAGAGTTGGGCCCACTCTTATGATCAGGTCCTGCGTTCTCTTTTATTTTCCTTGCAGTGTTGTGTTTTACTGTGATTCTTTATTTCTGTTACAGTCATGTTCAATTGTTGTAGATGATTTTTATTTATGCAGTTTATTTCATCGTTGTTACAATGACTTGTGTGTTATAGATTAAACCTGTGATTTACAGCAGACCATGTGCTTGTATCTGCATATACCTTGCTGTTAGTCTTGAAATAACTAACGTCCCAGGTTGATAATTTATGTGGAAGAAAGGGTTGAATTTTGTTCATATCTGGACACCAAAATTTTGGCGCCATTGCTGGGGAAGTCTAACAGGTGCAAGAACATGATCTGCAATAGATCTTAGGGTCGATCTCTTATCTTGAGGTGGGAATTTATTGCCCAGCTTCAAGTCCTGAGTGTAAGTGATTTATGTTTTCTTTTTTCTTTCTTTCTTCCCTGTTTCTTTTTATTTGGTTTTCTGTAAAAAATTAATCCCTCATCTTGGGAAGGTTTTTTGTAAAACCTTTCCCTAAGTCCTGGGCATATTTTAGTATTTATGTTTTTATTTCCTATTGTTTTCTTCTAGGGGCCAATTTCTCGCCTTGGGGAGGGTATGCTATTACTCTGCTTCAGGTCCTGAGCTTTTATTTTTCTTTTTATTTTTGTTTTGTTTCTTGTGAATCTTTTCTCTCATCTTGGGGAGGAAGTTATCTATCCTACTTCAGGTCCTGAGAGATTAACTGATTTTCTTTGATGAATCCCCTTCACAATTTGTATGAACAAAGATCCAAATAAGAGGGGAAAAGGAAGACCCCCAAAGAAAGGGAAGGATCTGGGAAGGAAGACATACATTCTGGAAATTATTGAAAAATATAGATCTGAGGTATCATCCCGTGCTGTTGTTAGGGTTAGGGTTCAGAAGAAATATGAAGGGCAGTCTATGGAGCAACCAGTGTCATCCACGGTACCAGAAGGTGTTCTTTCTACATTAGAATATTTAATAAACAGGGTACCAGTGGAGGAGATATCCTTATCAACATTAGAAGGGGAAGAAGTGGCAAGCAAGGGATCAAAAGAATTGAGAAACTCTAATTGGGAAAAAGAACCTCAAAAAGGGTTTTCCTCCCCAAGAGACCAAGTCAGCAGTGTAAAAATTCTCGTTGCTGAATTAAGTGATTCTAATCCGGTAAACGAATTTTTGAAGGACTTTGAGTCACTAAGGGACCAGGGGAGTGTGGTGCAACCTTCTTCGATTGAATCACTCTAGGTACCAGCCACAAAACCAATTGAAATTCCAAGTGAGTATTGGAAAGTATTTATGGCACCTGTAAGTTCCTCCATTGATTTTCCTATAGGAAACGTTATAGGTGATGCACCAATGAGACCCATACCTTTGATAGCCTTGCCTAGTTTTCATGGGCTCTCTTCGGAAGACCATGATACATTCATTTTTAAGTTTGATATTGTTTTCCGCGGTTATGGCTATATCACCAACGCCCAGA
Source organism: Pinus albicaulis (assembly GCA_034641835.2). Taxonomy (NCBI): domain Eukaryota; kingdom Viridiplantae; phylum Streptophyta; class Pinopsida; order Pinales; family Pinaceae; genus Pinus; species Pinus albicaulis. The sequence goes on along the minus strand of CM076575.1, from coordinate 1,516,115,090 downwards.
AATTAAATATATTTCCTGCTACCCTAAAGGGAATAGCCTTCAGGTGGTTTATGGGTCTAGGAGGTAGTACGATTACCTCATGGGAAGGAATGAAAGAAGCTTTCTTGGATAAGTACCATGATTATTGTAAGTCCCGTGATGTTAAGGAATAAGTTTTTAGATTTTCATAGAAAGAGGATGAAAATATGGACGATTGTGTAGAGAGATTTAAATACATATTGCAGAGGTCTGGACACAGTGACCTGGAAAGGCACATTTTAAAGATCATTCTTCTCAGAGCACTCAGGGAAGACTCTCTGCAATTTCTGAAATATACTGGGAAAATGGGATATTTTGAAGGAAAACTTCAAAACTATTTGTGATTACTGTATCAAGTGTTCACGAGGGGCTGCAAGAAGTGGATAGGGGATTCGGTCATCAAATATTTCCGATGGAGGGGTCACAAAGGCAGTGATTGGAAATATACTGGAAAATCTGAGGACTGATATTCTGAGCATGGTATCAGCCCAAATGGACACTCTACAGGAAAAGCAGAAGCAGATGGAGTTGGAAAAAACCATGTCCATATTCTGCCCTCAGTGCAGAAAGAAACACCCTTTGAAGGAGTGCCCGCTGAACACAGTGGAATCTTGTGAGATCTACAAACAGACTCACACAAGCAGTGGATGTCCTTCCTTGCCTGGGCTAAAAGACATTTTTCAAGGAGAAAGTGAAGAAAGCACGGTGAACCAGTTGTACTCTATGGGACAGAGGAAGGCATGGCAACCTCGGCCACCAGTGGTGAATCCAGGTATGTTTCAGGACCCATCCTAGTACTTTAACAATTTTAGTATGGGCCCCCAATCTGCACCATTTTCATCCATGTGGCCTTAATATCAGTATCTCCCTTAGCAACAATGGGTTCCTCAAGCCAGTCTGAATCCTTCATGGAATCAGACCTGGCGTTGACCCCTCCCACTGGGCATTTTCCTCAGCCTATTCCTCAATAGCAACTTCGGTTGCCTTCTAATGTACCCCCAAGAAACCTAGCCATTAAACCTCAGCTTCCTATCCAGCCTAACCCATACCCGAATAACAAAGGGGTCCAGCAAACAGACACCCTAAACCTGCCATCTTACAGCATTTCTACCGCGGGGCTCAATGAAATAAATTTACGGTCTAGCAGGATAGTAAATGCACCTACTTCGCCTATTAGCACAGATCCATTTGATGGTGGAGATACAGAACTAGAACAAGAAACAGTTAGTGAGAATTCAGAAGAAAACATAATCAATCAGACACCTTCTCAAGATGTCTCTAATCAAGGTCATTTAACTTCCCCTCCATACCCTGAAAGATTGGCCTTGAGAAAACCAAACCCTCAAGCACAATTTGAAATCCTAGGGGAATTGCAGAATCTCTTTATTAAGATACCCATGTTACAAGCTATGAGGGATGTACCTATATACGCAAAAACTTTGAAAGAATACTGCTCAAAGAAACTAGGGAGGAAACCTAAGGATCCATTGACCATTCATGTGGTGGGCAGACTATCCGATATCATGTTAGGAAAAATCAAACCTGTAAAATACGAAGACCCGAGGAACCCGATTCTCACAGTACAGATTAATGGGATGGAAATCGCAAACGTGTTGGTGGATTTGGGAGCAGCCATTAACATTATTACTACTAAAACAATGAACAAATTAAGACTTGCAAACATTAAACCAACCACTACTATCCTGGAACTTGCAGACAGATCCACAATTAAACCAATAGGGAAATGAGAAGACGTGATCATTTCAGTAGACTAATGGCACTACCCTATGGACCTCCATATATTGTAGACTCGAACTTGAGTAGGTGGTCACCCATTGATCCTAGGAAGACCCTGGCTGGAAACTGCAGATGCCTACATAGGATGTCGGTCTGGGCATATGATCATATAAAATGGGATAGTTATGAAGAATATCAAGCTTTATCCTCCCATGGAACCTATCCCATCCAAAAAATCATTAGCCTATCAAAAACCTCTACCTGTAGAAGGGCTTGAATCTGAAAACAAAGATGTTAGACTAGTTCTTACTATTAGACGGGCGCTTCAACTTAAAACAGAAACTAAAGATGACGCCATTAATGCTTTCATCAATGATTCTAGTTCTATCTCTGATTTAACTCGACATATTCTAGAATCTGTCATGAGCTGTGAGATACAAGAAAACATTGAACCAGAGGATGACATTGAAGACATTCCTATAACCTCATCTCACAATAGTACTCCAATGGAGATTGAACTAGGGAAAACACTTAATGTCAACCCGAACCTTCTGAATCTCAGACCAAACAACTTTTGAAAGTCCTTCAAGACCATTAAGAAGCTTTTGCCTAGGATTATACTGACATGAAGGGTATCCCTGCCAGCCTATGCACTCATCATATTTATATTAAGGAAGATCGCTGCCCTGTAAGACAGCCTCAACAGAGAATGAATCCTACTCTCAGAAACATTGTTAAAGAATAATTACAAAAATTATTGGATGTACGGTTCATTTATCCCATCTCAGATAGCCAATGAGTATCCCTGCTAGTTATCATTCCTAAAAATAATGGTAAATGGTGGATCTGTGTAGATTACAGGGAACTAAATAAGGCAACTCAAAAAGACCATTTTCCTTTTCCGTTCATTGACCTGTCCTGGACACCTTGGCTGGGAAGAAGTTTTTTTCCTTCCTAGATGGATTCAGTGGTTATAACTAGATTCAAATAGCCCCGGAAGACCAGGATAAAACAAATTTCATGTGTCCTTGGGGAACCTTTGCATACAGGGTCCTCCCATTTGGCCTGTGTAATGCTCCTGCTACCTTCGAGAGGGAAATCTTGGGAATTTTTTCTGATTTTGTCAATGATAGCATTGAAATCTATATGGATGATTTTACTCCATATGGAAACTCATTTGAGGAAGGATTGGAAAATTTAGAGAAAGTTCTCAAGAGATGTAAACAGACCCATGTATCTTTGATGTAATATACCTCAAATTTTCTTATTTTTATTTTTCTTTTATTTTTTTCTCTTTTATATATATATTTTCTTCCATGAACATTTGACCTATAATTGTCTCATTCCCTTTATTATTTCGTTCCTCAACTATCATTATAATTTTCCCTATTGAATTCTTACTTCTTGAAAAGTTTTAAATTATTTTTATACTATTTTTAATTTGATTTATTTGATTCATTAAAATTATTCCTATGATATTGGTTGAACTTATTAATATGGTCTTTGACCATATTACTTCCATATAATTCTTTTAACCTTTCGAATTATATTAATTCATAATTTATTTAGATCGTCATCAACCATAGCACCTATAATTCATTTAACCTCTAGAATTATATGTGATTAAAATCAAATGGTATAATATTCCACTATAGTATTTATACACAGTGTCATTTAATTATCGACTTATGTGGATGTATCATATGTATCGATTTACTTTCTAGCAAATCCCAAGATGGCTATACATAAAAAGGTGATTTCAACGTGTCAATTCAATTTATGTTTCTGTATTATTTTTCCCATGCTTATTAAATATCGACCAATACTTTTCTACGGGTAGATTATACCTCTAGCTAAGTTTTCGTATTACTTTAATTTCTATACTGTTGTCAAGAATGAAATGGGTACCATGGTGTCATTTCATATTTAATGTTATGGATTGTATTTTGTAAAACCTATCAGAACTCCATTAAAGGATATCTATTTTCGTTCATCTACCCCAAGTTGGAGTACGCCATTCACAGATTGTGACATCTGGAGGGTGTAGATGCGTTAGGGCTTTTGACCTAACTTGTTTTATTTAATGTGGGATTTTTCGTGATAAACCTTCATTTTGGTTCTTCTCGTCTTGGCACTGGGTTTATCTCCCATTTTTATGATGGCTCCACCATTGAATCTCTTTTCTCCTGAACTTGTTTACTATGTTTAGTCTATGGAGATAATTTGTGAAATGAATCTCCTAGGTAATTTCTTTCTACAATTTCACAATGTATAGAACTTCTTCATTTGTTTTTATAGGTATTATATTCCATCTCTTTCTTCCTTCTTCGTTCGTTTATGGTATACCCTTAATATAATGAAACTGAATTTTTTTTCTATTCAAAACTTCTGTGTAATTAATTCACGATGGGAATCTGCACATTAAGGATTTCTTAAATATTTAATCAGAGATCTTGACAATTTCTTCAATATTTAATAAGAGATCTTGGCCTTACTGGTAAATTTCTCTAACCTATATTCGAATCTGTGTTTTCTCTTTAGCCATACCTCCATTAGTCGATTTAGTATTTATCTCTAATTTCCTCTAATACGCCTATAGTTTCAAATGTACATTGGTTAGGATTTACCCCATGGATATTTATGTCATACCTATAAAGGTATGATTAATACATAAACACATTTATTTTCCATTTATATTCGTATTGGTATTTGTAAATTAGTTTATTTTTCTCCTTCTCATTTACTTTCGTATTCGTATTGTCTTGCAGGTAATTGTTTTACCATCCAACCTCCTTGCTTTCACTTCGATAATACTCTAGTTTCGTCAATTGAATTTGGTCTTGGCTTATTAATCAGGTTGGTACCTTAACTCTATAGATATTTTCATTTCTGTATTTTATTATCCCCTGTGTGGGTCGATGACAGTTCTATGTTACTTATGTGGCATTTTAATTGGTTATATTTTATGGCGCAGGTTCATTGATACCCGCAACCCCTTTGTATAATTTGTACCAACTTATTTGGACTGTTTAAATTATGGCTTCTCTATTTTTATAATATTTCCAGGCTTTCTGGACTATCAAACACAAATTATTTTGACATATCTATTTTGTAATATTCTCATTTATAAACAATACTAATAACTTGCATTACTTATGCGTGACCTCAATCACTGTATTTCTATTTCAAAGACCCATTCTCCATATGCTATTCATTATTTAATAGTTATAAATTTTCACATTTCTATGTAATTATTTTATATGATGGATAATGGAATCTATTATACTTCTGTATAAGCCTAACAATAGGATTCTTGTCCTATTAATTTCTGTTAATTAATTTTGGAATTATCTGTATATCCATTTTTATGTTTATTAGCCAGAAAGAAGGTTAGAGTATTAATAGTGATTCTTCGAGTAACAGGGATTTATATCAGCATTTTCTGATAAATATGAAGCTTAACTCCAGTATTTCCTTTCATCATTTCATTGTTGATAATATACTTCTCTTTAGATATACCTCAATTAAGCTAAGGAAATGTAAATCAAATCGTCAATATTACTTTCATTGTGTACTTTGCTAATAATATAGAATGGTTTCAGAATGCATTTTTAAATACGGTTTATGTAGAATGAAATCGTCCTTTTTATTCTAACAGTATAATCTATGTTTTCAGTAGAGTATTTTTCTATTATTCATTTCGGTTTAAATTTCCATTTAATTAATAAATATATATTATAGACCAATTTATATATAGATATATTAATGATATATATTTTTCTGTTATAAAAATTTACTCATTCCTGACAGCATAGAAATTAGAAATTGAATTCTTTCCTATAATTATGTCATTTCTGTACAATAAAATTCATTTTCCTTGTACCATGATTTCACAGAACTCTAGAATATAAATTATGATTTATTAAATATTATGCCTCATTTAGTATTATAACTAAAATTTTCTTTGCATGCTTAAACATAGTTTAGTAAATCAGATCCAATTTCTAATCTTAACTGTAGAGTTAGAAATCCTATATATGTTTCTGTTCATGAATTTTTACATTCTAGAAGCAAATTTAAGTTAGAATATTTAATTTGATCATGGGAATAATACATGTATCTCCAGATTTAGACCATCTTCTAGTTTAGAGATTCTGGTTGATAAATTCACATAATTACTATTCCTACAACTATACATATTTTAGAGATTAATTTCTCGTAATGAAATCTGTTAAATGTAAGGAATAATAAAATATTAGAAAAATTAATTCATAATTGCAGCCATATAATTTTTCAATATCTCATAACATTATCTATAGTAAAATCTATAAGACTAGTGTGCATACCACTTTTTCCTATGACCAATCCTCCCAACCATAGAATTCCTTTATCTCCAGAATTCACCCCCGAGCTGAGATCCTCCCAAGAACAGACCAACCTCAATCTGTTCTAGAGCAGATTATTTAAGCTATGCTCTCCCCAAAGCCTGTTTCCAATTCTGCATCCAGAATTTCAGGATGCTTTATTCCTGTTTGCCTAGGCTTCCCTTATTTAGGGACTTTTAAAGCTGCTTTCTGCTTTTCCAACTTTTTACCTTTTCCCAACTACTTTCCTCATCATTGGGGAAATTTAGATTTTTCCTCAAAAATCTAATTTAGAAATAAATTATTTCAAGGCTTTTTGAAAGATTTTGGGGAAAGTCTTAACCTCTTTCCATAACCTCATGGATTAGGCAAGTGATCTCAAAAATCTAATTTGGTCATAGTGCACACAAAACATTTTATTTATTTTTTATAAATAAATAATTAACTACATCCACACAATAATTATCCATTGGGGTCCACTCCCCTTTGGACTTAAGTTCAAATGTCTAACTTAAAAAGCATAGAAAATTGGGGTGTTATACATTCCCCCTCTGAAAACAAACACTGTCTTCGATGTTAACAGCTAACTAATAGAGTTTATTTTGAAAATAAAAATGGATATTTTTCCATCATATCAGCTTCTCTTTCCCATGTAGCTTCATCAGCAGTAAAGTTCTTCCACTGCACTTTTACTATGGCTACTGTTCAATTCCGTAATTCAGTTTCTTCCCACTCCAATATTTGAAGCGGTTCTAGAAGGAAATCCCCTTCTGGTTCCACCTGGATCACATTCCAATCAGTAATGTAAGAAGAATCATGTACATATGTTTTCAATAAAGAGACATGAAACACATCATGAAATTTAATATGCATGGGTAAGGCCAGTTTGTAAGCCACTGGTCCCACCCTTTCCAAAATTTCAAAAGGCCCATAGTATCTAGGAGCCAATTTTGCACAACTTCCAGCATAAAGAGTGCTCTTTTTGGGTTTAATACACAAATACACATGATCACCCACTTTGAAATCTCGGTGTACTCTCATCTTATCGGCATAGCTTTTCTGTCGATCTTGTGTTGTCTTGATGCTTTTCTGTATTTGTTTGATAATCCTTTCCATTTCTTGTAGAGTATCTAGCCCAAGTAGTAGCTTATCTTCAGGCTGGCTCCAGCTTAAAGGAGTACAACACTTTCTTCCATAGAGTGTTTCAAATGGACTCATTTTGATGGAGGATTGGTAGCTGTTGTTATAAGAAAATTTGACTAAATGTAAGTAGTCTTCCCATTTTGATGGCCTATCCATCACATACATTCTCAGCATATCCTCCAAAATATTATTTGTTTTCTCTGTTTGACCATCCATCTGAGGGTGATAAGCAGTTCTAAAATTCAATTTAGTTCCCATGCCCCCAAACAGACCTTTCCATAAGGTTGCTGTGAACTTAGCGTCTCTATCTGAAATAATCATCTTTGGGACCCCGTCTAGCCTTACTAATTTTTTTAGGAACACATTTTCTACTTGGGCTGTCCCAAAATTATATTTTACAGGTATGAAATGTGCAGCCTTTGTTAAGGTATCTACCACTACCATCACTTAGTCATGATGGTACTTTGTTCTGGGTAACTCGGTTATAAAATCTATAGAAACAGTGTCCCATTTCCATTCTGCAATTGGTAAGGGGTTTAGAAGACCAGTTGGATGATGATGTTCAACTTTGACTAGTTGACACTCCATGCATCTGGCTAAGTAGTTGGCTATGTATTTTTTCATTTCTGGCCAAAAAAATTTATTTTTCAAGGCTGTAATCATTTTCTGATATCCAGGATGTCCTGAATATGGCTTTATATGATATTCATCTAGGATTTATTTTTTTAAAGAATCCACATGGGGGATGTACAATCTGTTTCTATAACAGATCAACCATTTCTGGTTTTGGGTGTATTCAACCATTTCCTTTTTCAACATTTTCACTTGTAGATTCTCATATTCGGGATCTTGATCTGCTACCTTTTTAACTAATTCTTCTATGTCAAAACTAGCACTACTCCCAATGCTGCTTATGTTTTGGCAAGCATTTCTACTTAGAGCATCAGTAATTTTGTTTTCTTTCCCTTTGATATGTTTTATGTCCATATCAAATTCACTCAGAAAAGACAGCCATCTGGCTTGTCAAGCATTCAAATATATTTGAGAAAATAAATACTTGAGACTAATATGATCCGTCATCAATGTAATTTTTTTTCCAAGAAGAAAGTGTTGCCACATCTTCAAGGCATGAATTACAGCAGCCAACTCAAGATCATACACACTGTAATTCTGTTCATGTTTCTTAATTTTTCTAGATTCATATGCAATAACAGAATTCTCTTGCAACAGAACTCCCAACCCCTCTCTACATGCATCTGTACACACGACAAACTCTTTATCAGGATCTGCAATATTTAGTATAGGTGTTGTGGTAAGTTTTAATTTCAGTTTTTCAAAGCTATGTTGGCATTATTCAGTCCACTCAAATTTGGTGCCTTTCCTCTATAGTCAAGTTACGGGATATGCTATTGTAGAAAATCTTTCTACAAATCGTCGATAATATCCTACAATCCCCATAAATGATCTCACCGCTGAAACATCAGTCAGCACTGGCCACTCTCTAATAGCCTCTATTTTCTCAGAGTCAACCGCCAATCCTTGTTCAGAAATGATATGGCCTAGATAATGAATTTTATCCTTATAAAATTCACATTTGCTAAACTTGGCATATAATTGATTCTCCTTAAGAGTCTGTAGCACAATTCTAAGGTGTTCCTTATGTTCTGCCTCACTTTTTGAATAGACTAGAATATCGTCTATGAACACTAATACGAATTTATCGAAGTACTTGTTCAAGACACTGTTCATTAAGCACATAAAAGTGGCAGGGGCATTTGTCAAACCAAAAGGTAGCACTACAAATTCGTAGTGACCATACCTGGTTCGAAAATTTGTTTTACTAATATCTTCCTCCTTAATTCTGAGTTGGTGATAACCAGTCCTCAATTCAATCTTAGAGAATACTAAAGCTCCTCTCACTTGATCAAAAAGGTCATCTATTCTGGGCAATGGATACCTGTTTTTGATTGTCAACTTATTCAGTTGATGGTAGTCAATGCACATGCTGAAGGTTCCATCCTTATTTTTCACGAACAGCAACGGTGCTCCCCAAGGAGATACACTCAGTCTGATGTAACCTTTATCCAGCAATTCTTGTAATTGCATTTTTAACTCCATGAGTTCAGGAGGGCTCATCTGGTAAGGGGCTCTAGAAACTGGTGTTGCTCCTGGTACTAAATCGACTGAAAAATCAATCTCTCTTTTGGGGGGGAGATGAGGAATCTCATTTGGAAAAACTTCCTTAAATTCTCTTACCACTGGTAAAGTGTCTAGCAGGTTTTCTTCAGGTTGCTATCCTAATTCTTCAACATGTACAACATATACTTGATATCCTTTTCTAGATGTTCTTTTTAGCTGAAGGGCAGATATTTGCCTTACAGAAATAGGTTTCAGTTTCCCTTTTAGTATGAATGGTTTTCCTTCATCATCTATGCAGTGTAGAGTTTTGTCCCAACAATTCAGCATGGTCTTTTTCTTTTCTAGCGAATCCATTCCTATCAATAAATCATAAGAACCTAATGGCAGAATGTTTAAATCAACTTCTGTTTTATATTCATTCAATTTAATAGCTTTTTTAGGTAGCTTATGAGTTACTTTGCATTTAGTTCCAGTAGCTAATTGTACCAACCAAGGCTATTTAAACTTTTTTGTTCTGAGTTTACATTTTTCTACAACGTGTGGACTAATATAACTCAAAGGAGCACCCAGATCGATTAAGATAGTAATAGATTGATCAGAAATTTTACCTTCCATCTCGACCATAGTAGAATGATGTTCTGCTTGTCGGTTCTCCAAGGCTACGCTGATAGTGGGAATATTTCTGGCTACATCATTCGTAGTAGTAGCCTCTCTAGGCCTCAGAACCATCTGAATATTTCTGTGTGGACAGTCCCTCAACAAATGAGGTTCTCCGCAACCCCAGCACTTCAATGGCTCTCTCATTTTAACCATCCCTTATTTCTTATTATCCCCATCTATTTGCTTTGAACCAACTTGGGATTGAGTAGTTTGACTTTCCCTTGGTTTGTTAAATTTCTTCCGCTAATGATCCCTACCAAAGTTTTTCAAATAAGCTAGTTTCTGTTTCTTTCCTTTGAATTCACCCTTGTTTATCCAGATTTTCCCTTGTTCACTCTTTCCTTTAAACTACTGGTAGCATAATCTAGCTTTCCTCACCACTTCTTCCATAGTTTTTGGATTATCAAACTCTATTTTCTCCTTGTACACAGTAGACAAACAATTCAAAAACCTTTGCACCTTTGCTTTCTCTTCTCGAATATAAGGAACATATCTTAATAGATTTTTAAACTTGGTGACAAAATCATCTATGGTGATTTGTCCCAATCTAAGTTTTTCAAACTCCTTTTCTTTATCATCATAATAGTGTTCATTCAAATAACGGTTTTTAAACTTTACTTGGAAATCTTCCCAAGTCACTATTTTTTCATCAATGGCATGAACCATTTTTGTCTCCTCCCACCACAAGGTAGCCTTACCTTGCAACTAGTAGATAGATAATCTGGCCCTAATATTGATTTCATATTCGTAGACCTGAAAATACTTAATCATATTCAACAACCATGCCTTAGCATCTTCCTCCTTCTCTTCATCATAAGAGGGAGCTTTAATTTTTTAGAATTCACCCTGTAATTCCTTCTTATGTTTAGACTGATGTCTAGTAGTGTCATCTTCCTCAGAATCATCTGAGAACCTACCTTTCCCCCTCCTTCTGGAACCTTCACCTTCTTGGCTATTCTACGAAGTCAGTTCTCTTATCAGTTTTTCCTGCTCCTCACTAGCTAAGGATAGCCTGTCATTCAGGCTTCTTAGCTCAGCCATATCCCGTTGCAACTTGTGAAACATAGCCATTAAAGGAGCATTGGGATCTGGTGTATTATCTCTACCACCCAAATCGACATAGAGTTCATCCTCTTCAGCCATTTGTTGGCAATATAATGCAGAGTGTTTTCCTTGATGGAAACCTACTTGATAAGTTTCCTATGATAAGAAACCTATGTGCTAAAGGTGTAAGAATGATGTATCTCCATCAATGCCAAAAGAGGAGCACTTGAAACAGCAACAAAGAAAAGAGCAAATGAAATATGAAGCTAAGGCAGTTTTAGAAGGGTTAGTTGATTGGAGATCTGGAAAGGCAGCAGAGACATCAGAGAAAACAGTGGCAAAGGAATTGGCAAAGACAGGAGCAACATCTAAACTATCCATAAGACAAAAGAGACAAGGTAATAAATTGAAGGACCAATTGAATATCTGGCCAAGACCAAGAGGGTTTTATAGTTGATTTCATTTGTATTTGTTGATGAAGAACTGTGGAATTGTGTTAAGTATGGTTGAGTAAATCTGGAATATATATGACCTGTGTGGCCAATTTCATAATAGGTAGAGGATACCTACGGTGCCCGGAGAGAAATGAAATCATTGTTGTAGAGTTAGGGACATGTGTATTTACTGATGTAATTCTTGTGTGGAATCCCCTGAACCTTTTTGTGAATAATCTCTGAAATGGAGTCGAATGATGTCGTGTATAATTGGAAGGCTTGAATGATACTCTGTATCTGATGAGGCAGTTTATGCGAGATGGCACAGATTAATGGAGTAGCGGAACCTTGGTGGCGGCAGTGGTGGCGCTTCGGTAGCGACACTCTCTTCTGGTGGTTGCGAAGGCACCCCTCCGCTGGTTCAAAATTGTCGGGGTGTTCTCCCGCAATAAATCGTGACCGTTGATCTCTGGTCAATGCCCGATGAACAGGTCAACTACAGAGGCACCCCTCCATGTTAATTTCCGGGCTGTTTGTGCTCCCGCTAACCGTTGATCTCAGATCAGACGACGGAGCACGAAGTTGGACGGAACCAGGAGTAGAAGGGCAGAACCATGACCGAGTGAATAGTGAAGGCGATTTCCGGGTTTCATCACACCACCTTTCGGTGATGGGCGGTATTTCCTGGTTGGGGAGCGATTCCATAGAAACGTTGATGTGTGGCGAGGTGGACCCATGGAAAACCACTTGTCACTGTGTGCCATCGCATGTTATAGTTCGACCCAGGATGCCCAGCGATATCGTTGAGCGTCGTTGATCTGGGAAGGGGTCATCGGACGGTCATCATTTGTTGAAGGTGCGCGAATATTAACACAGGTATGGCGGGCCATCGCACATTAACGTTCGACATCGGAGGTCGAGCGATATGAATATACGTCGTTGATCTGGAAGCTTGCTAATCTAATGGTGGTCGGACGCTGGACTTGCGCTAAATTTACTTATGGTACTGTGCGTGTATTTGATTGGCTATTGACTATATTTTTGGGCTCGAGGTCAAATGTTTATCATATTGTTTGAAAGCGTTAAAATGCGAAAGGTTAACCTTAATCCTAAATTTAAGTTCAAAAGTATTAAATTAATTTTGTAATTATCAAGATCAATAGAATAGTGTGAGTTTTGGAGACCCCGTTGGATTATATATTTTGACCCCGTCCACGAATACCATTATCAATTGAATGGTTTTGACCCAAGCTTTTAATAAAGGTGAAAACTATATAAGGTGATGAGAATCATGAAGAATGGTGTGCATGTGACAGAGTTGATAAAAAACAAATCTCTTTTAGAGATATCTGAAGAAACTCTGATATATCTGAATCTATGGTGCACCTATGAATATGATGATCAAGATCTCTGGATCAGATGATGATTAATTCCTGTTTAATCGACTGACGAAATCATGAAGAACCGATGCATCGTAAGGGTCGTGAATGAATAAATTTCTCTAAGGAATATCTGTATGGGCGAAATCTGTTCTTAACTGGTAAATCTGAAACTACGATGCACCCATGGATATAATCTGACGATGATGAATCTCTTGTTTTGAACGACGAACGAAATCATGAAGAATTGGTGTGAGTGTACTGAATGAATAAATCTGGTGGCTTGCAAGGTAATTCGTGTGGAAACTGGTGGATCCAGTATGAAAATTGATGAAACGTGGTCTGCAGTGGTGCTAAGGGTCGAAGCCTTCAGTGAGGGGGTTGTAGCTCCCTTCCAGTGGTGGCTGCTAAACGAGAGCAGGGGGTAGTAACTCCCTTCCAGGAGAGGCTAGTAAACGAGAGCAGGGGGTCGTAGCTCCCTTCCATGAGAGGCTGGTAAATGAGAGAAGGTTGTAGCCTTCTGCAGGTGGGTGCCTACGTGCTGTTATAAGTCTACACCAGCATATATTGTAAGAAGTTTTCTCTATAACAAATATTGAAGACAGATATTACAGCAGCAGTGGTTTTCTCCCGAATTGGGTTTCCACCTTAAATCCTGGTGTTCATATGTGTTGCTTATGTTTGATGGTTTTTTCTGTTATTTTTGTTCATGCTTACTGCTTATGAATGATGCAATGATCTAAGTAAAGACATAATAAGATCTCTTGACATACAAGGTGGATGCAGTAATGTAACATATGGTTTTAAGAGAATGGAAAACTAAGGTATCCAATCGGCTCTAAATATTATGCCCCCCCCCCCCCCCTCAGTATTTTTCCCAACACCATTGAATTTTCAGTTTCAGTACCTTTGTACACTAAAACAAAACAACATCAGCAACAATATAATTTTTCAAAAAAATTATTTTATGCAATGAGCTCAACAACAGCCCATTTTTTCCAACATGGGCTCTGATACCATTTGTAATATACCTCAAAAATTTTTCTTTTTTTTTTTCTCTTTTCTATATATATTTTCTTCCACAAAAATTTGACCTATAATTGTCTCATTCCCTTTATTATTTCGTTCCTCAACTATCATTATAATTTTCCCTATTGAATTCTTACTTCTTGAAAAGTTTTAAATTATTTTTATACTATTTTTAATTTGATTTATTTGATTCATTGAAATTATTCCTATGATATCGGTTGAACTTATTAATATGGTCTTTGACCGTATTACTTCCATATAATTCTTTTAACCTTTCTAATTATATTCATTCACAATTTATTTAGATGGTCATCAACCATGACACCTATAATTCATTAAACCTCTAGAATTATATGCAATTAAAATAAAATGGTATAATATTCCACTATAGTATTTATATACAGTGTCATTTAATTATCAACTTATGTGGATGTATCATATGTATCAATTTACTTTCTAGAAAATCCCGAGATGGCTATACATAACAAGGTTATTTCAACGTGTCAATTCAATTTATGTTTCCATATTATTGTTCCCATGCTTATTAAATATTGACCAGTACTTTTCTACGGGTAGATTATACCTCCAGCGAAGTTTTCGTATTATTTTAATTTCTATACTGTTCTCAAGAATGAAATGGGTACCTTGGTGTCATTTCGTATTTAACTTTATGGATTGTATTTCATAAAACCTATCAGAACTCCATTAAAGGATATTGATTTTCGTTCATCTACCCCAACTTGGAGTACGCCATTCATAGATTGTGACATCTGGAGGGTGTATATATGTTAGGGTTTTTGACCTAACTTGTTTTATTTAATGTGGGATTTTTCATGATAAACCTTCATTTTGGTTCTTCCCGTCTCGGCGCTGGGTTTATCTCCCATTTGTATGATGGCTCCACCATCGAATCTCTTTGCTCCCGAACTTGCTTACTTTATTCAGTCTATGGAGATAATTTGTGAAATGAATCTCCCAGGTAATTTCTCTCTACAGTTTCACAATGAATAGAATTTCTTCGTTTGTTTTTATAGGTATTATATTCCATCTATGTATTCCTTCTTTGTTTTTTTACGGTATACCCTTAATATAATGAAACTGAATTTTTTTCTATTCGAAACTTGTCTATGTAATTAATTCATGATGGGAATCTGCACATTAAGGATTTCTTAAATATGTAATTAGAGATCTTGGCGATTTCTTCAATATTTAATCAGAGATCTTAGCCTTACTGGTAAATTTCTCTAACCTATATTCAGATCTGTGTTTTCTCTTTAGCCATACCTCTGTTAGTCGATTTAGTATTTATCTCTAATTTCCTTTAATACACCTATGGTTTCAAATGTACATTGGTTAGGATTTACTCCATGGATCTTCATGCCATACCTATCAAGGTTTGATTAATATATAAACGCATTTATTTTCCATTGATATTCGTATTGGTATTTGTAAATTAGTTTATTTTTCTCCTTCTCATTTACTTTCGTATTTGTATTGTCTTGCAGGTAATTGTTTTACCATCCAACCTACTTGCTTTCACTTCAATAATACTCCAGTTTTGTCAATTGACTTTGGTCTTGGCTTCTTAATCAAGTTGGTACCTTATCTCTACAAAGATTTTCATTTCTGTAGTTTATTATCCCCTCTGTGGGTCGATGAGATTTCCACGTTACTTCTGTGGCATTTTAATTGGTTAGATTTTATGGCTCGGGTTCATTGATACCCGCAGCCCCTTTGTATAATTTGTAGCAACTTATTTGGATTGTTTAAATTATGGCTTCTCTGTTTTTATAATATTTCCAGGCTCTATGGAATATCAAACACGAATTATTTTGACATATCTATTTTTTAATATTCTTGTTTATAAACAATACTAATAACTTGCATTGCTTATGCGTGACCTCGATCACTGTATTTCTATTTCAAAGACCCATTCTCCATATGCTATTCATTATTTAATAGTTATAAATTTTCGCATTTCTATATAATGATATTATATAATGGATAATGGAATCTATTATACTTCTGTGCAGGCCTAACAGTAGGATTCTTGTCCTATTAATTTTTGTTAATTAATTTTCGGATTATCTGTATATCCATTTTTATGTTTATTAGCCAGAAAGATGGTTATAGTGTTAATAGTGATTCTTCGAGTAACAAGGATTTATATCATCATTTTCTAATAAATATGAAGCTTAACTCCAGTATTTCCTTTCAGCCTTTCATTGTTGATAATATACTTTTGTTTAGATATACCTCAATTAAGCTAAGGAAATTTAAATCAAATCGTCAATATTACTTTCATTGTGTACTTTGCTAATAATATAGAACGATTTCAGAATGTATTTTTAAATACTGTTTATGTAGAATGAAATCGTCCCTTTTATTCTAACAGTATAATCTATGTTTTCAGTAGAGTATTTTTATACTATTCATTTCGGTTTAACTTTCCATTTAATTAATAAATATATATTATAGACTAATTTATCTATAAATATATTAATGATATCTATTTTTCAGTTATAAAAATTTACTCATTCCTGAAAGCATAGAAATTAGAAACTGAATTCTTTCCTCTAATTATGTCATTTCTGTACAGTAAAATTCATTTTCCTTGTACCATGATTTCATAGAACTCTAGAATATAAATTATGATTTAGTAAATATTATTCCTCATTTAGTATTATAACTAAAATTTTCTTTGCATGCTTAAACATAGTTTAGTAAATCAGATCCATTAATTTCTAATCTTAAATGCGGATTTAGAAATCCTATATATGTTTCTGTTCATGAATTTGTACATTCTAGAAGTGTATTTAAGTTAGAATATTTAATTTGATCATGGGAATAATACATGTATCTCCAGATTTAGACCATCTTCTGGTTTAAAGATTCTGGTAGATAAATTCACATAATTACTATTCCTACAACTATACAGATTTTAGAGATTAATTTCTCCTAATGAAATCTGTTAAATGTAAGGAATAATAAAATCTCAGAAAAATTAATTCATAGTTGCAGCCATATAATTTTTCAATATCTTATAACATTATCTATAGTAAAATCTATAAGACTAGTGTGCATACCACTTTTTCCTATGACCAATCCTCCTAACCATAGAATTCCTTTATCTCCAGAATTCACCCCCGAGCTGAGATCCTCCCAAGAACAGACCAACCTCAATCTATTCCGGAGCAGCTTATTTAAGCTATGCTCTCCCCAAAGCCTGTTTCCAATTCTGTGTCCAGAATTTCAAGATGTTTTATTCATGTTTTCCTAGGCTTCCCTTATTTAGGGATTTTTAAAGCTACTTTCTTCTTTTCCATCTTTTTACCTCTTCCCAACTACTTTCCTCATCATTGGGGAAATTTACATTTTTTCTCAAAAATCTAATTTAGAAATAAATTCTTTCAAGGCTTTTTGACATATTTTGGGGAAAGTCTTAACCTCTTTCCATAACCTCATGGATTAGGCAAGTGATCTCAAAAATCTCATTTGGTCATAGTGCACACAAAACATTTTATTTATTTTTCATAAATAAATAATTAACTACATCCACAGAATAAGTATCCATTGGGGTCCACTCCCCTTTGGACTTAAGTTCAAATGTCTAACTTAAAAAACATAGAAACTTGTGGCGTTAAATTTGAGTACAAATAAATGCCATATGATGAGGGAAGAAGGGGTAGTATTGGGACATTTTCTCTCAGCTATTGGAATTCAAGTTGATCCGGCTAAAGTAGAGGTAATATTACATTTCCTGGTACCCAAAACACCCACACAGGTATGTAGCTTTATTGGTTGTGCTCGTTATTATAGGCGCTTTATAGAAAATTTTTCTAAAATAGCAGACCCACTATTTCAATTGTTGACAAAAGATGCAGAATTCTTGTGGACTGAAGACTGTGAGACAACTTTCACGAAAATTAAGGGGCTGGTGTGCATGGCCCCAATCCTCCGAGGACCTGATCGGGCATTACCATTTCACATACATACAGATGCTTCTCAGACAACAGTAGGGGTTTTTCTAGGACAACAGGTAGACAAAACACCGTATGCAATTTATTATGTCAGAAAGAATTTAATACCTACTGAATTAAACTATACGGTGATAGAAAAAGAATTATTAGCTGTAATTTATGCTTTCAATAATTTTCAGCACTACATCACTGAGTATTCTACTGTTATCCATACTGATCATGCAACAACCAAGTATTTGATGAATAAACCTATTACTTCGGGCCGTATTACGAGATGGCTACTTTTGCTTCAAGAATTTGATATTACAATAGTAGATAAGCGAGGAAAATATAATGTAGTAGCTAATTTTCTATCTATAATGAATAACAATGATGAATGCACACCTATAGAAGACAGTTTTCCCGATGAACATCTTTTTACAGTATCTACTAAACCTCTATGGTATGCAGATATTGCTAACTATATTGCTACAGGGAAAGTGCCTCCTCATTTTTCATACAGGGAACAATGGAAGATTATTCATCATAGTGCCCGATATTCTTGGATGGCAAGGTGCCTTTTTCATACAGGAGCAGATAAGAAAATCCAGCATTGTGTGTCTAAAGAGGATATTTATGAGGTATTGAAAGATGCCAATGATGGCCCTTGTGGAGGGCATTTTTCGGAAAAAATAATAGGCCATAAGGTGCTACAAATGGGATATTATTAGCCTTCCATTTTCCATGATGCCCATCATTATGTTAGGAGGTGTGATAGTTGCCAACATATGGGGTGGCCTGGTAAAGCTAATGAAATGCCTTTGCAGGCACAAGTAGTCCTCGAGCCTTTTGTGAAATGGGCTATTAACTTCGTTGGACCCTTTAACCCACCCTCCCAGCAGAAGGTCCACATCTTGGTCTGTAGTGATTATGTGACTAAGTGGGTGGAAGCCAAAGCCATTGCAAAAGCAACAGAGCAGGTAGTCTTAGACTTTCTATTTGAGGAAATTTTTTCTCATTACGGTACTCCAAGAGAGATTGTTTCAGATGGAGGAGCACAATTCACATCACACAATATAGCAAAGCTCATGCAAAAATATGGGGTCAATAATAGAGTAACATCCCCATACCATCCCCAGGTGAATGGACAAGTGGAAAGCATAAACAAGACGTTGGAAATTTTTTTGACAAAAACTGTGGCATACCATCATGGGGATTGGGCTCAGAAACTCCCAGAAGCTCTCTGGGTGTATAGAACAACATGGTGGAATACAACTGTATTTTCACCACTCGAGTTGGTGTATGGAAAATCCCCGTTGTTTGAAATAGAATTTGAAATAAGTACACTTAGAACGACGCTTGAAGTTGGGTTAGATCTATCAGATGCTCAAAAACACCAATTGTCTTAGCTTAATGAACTTGATGAAATTCGTTCAATGGTTTTCCAACAAACTAATGCTATCCAACAGTAGAGAATGAAATGGCACGATAAGTTTATTAAAAATAAGGTGTTTCAAAGTGGAGATTTTGCACTACTTTATGATTCTCATTTTAAGGATTTTAAGGGGAAGCTTTGCACTTGTTGGATGGGACCTTATGAGGTGGACGTTGTATTTGATAATGGAACAGTCAGGCTAGTCACAATTGATGAATTACGTGCTTCATTTATAGTCAATGGACATCGCCTGAGACTATACCACTGGCCACCTCTAAGGATACTTTTATTAAACAACTCTCTAACAAATCTGGTTTAAAGGTCATCAACGCAGATAATCCTTCCTCTGCACCCTTGATGTAAAATATATATATATATATATGTGTGTGTGTGTGTGTGTGTAAAAATAAAAAATAAAAAAATAAAGAATAAAGAATAAAGAATTATGTTTTATTTTCTTGTCTTTTTATGGGAGCTACTACTAAGGAGTAAAAAGCATAGAAAGACTTTTCAAAGCACCAGTTGCTGCTACTAATGGTGATGTTACTCGGTTGCTGCTAGTCATGGTGTTGTTACTCATTTGCTGCTACTCATGGTGTTGTTACTTAGTTGCTGCTACTCATGGTGTTGCTACTTGGTTGCTTCCACTCATGGTCCTGTTACTCATTTGCTACTACTCATGGTGTTGTTACTCAATTGCTGCTACTCATGGTGCTATTACTCAGTTGCTGCTACTCATGGTGTTGTTACTTAGTTTTTGCTACTCACAATGTTGTTACTCCGGATGCTACTACTCGTGTTGTTGTTACTCTGATGCTGTTACACCGATTTTTTTACACCAATGTTGTTACTCCAATGCTATTACACCAATGTTGTTACTCTGATGTTGTTACATCAATGCTGTTACACCGATGCTGCTACACCGATGTTGTTACTCCAATTTTGTTACACCGATGTTGTTACTCCAATGTTGTTACACCATTGCTGTTACACCATCCACATCATTACTACGTTGTCATCCCACCAACCGTCACATCGTCCAGGTAGGCTGTCAGGTACGCCTCCATGTGACTTATATTGATTTAATTAAATATCCCATGTGGATATTTTAATGCCGACAGACGGAAAATGTTTAAGTTTGGGGGGGATGCCATCATGACAAGGACAACGTAATAATTACCTCATAAATTAAGTATGACAACTCGCTCATGGTACACCTTACGATTCCCATCAATATGTGGTATCATCATTTAAATAATATGGGGATCCGTAAAATGTCTTATGCACCCTATACAAACAATTATTATTTTTATTTTACCACACTTACCATATTTCTTTATGATTTTTCTCAGCTTTCAAGAGTTACCGACCATATTATCGTTACCACCTTTCCATTTTCACTATGTTGTTCCTCCGAATTCGGTACCCACCACCTTGCTCAACGATCTGCTGTTACAGGAAGTGTTGCTACAAGTCTCCACAGTATGGGTGGGCTGGCTGTGCGGCATGAGCCTAGAAACACAGTGTCAGTTCACAGAAATCTAGAGGTTTGGCAAGTCTTTGTCGAGGCAGGGTGGGATATCTACTTTGACAGATTGCAGGGGTTTGATGGAGATATCACAATGTAATTCACACTCAATTTAGAGGAAAATTATTCACATATTAGGGGTCTAGAAGTTCCTGATACAGAAGAGGCAATCGCAGATTTCAGCAGATTGAGGCAGCAGGGGCAGCAATGGTTTTCTCAGAAATTTTCTCTTCTGGAATTCCCTGAATTGTTCTTACAGCCAGGAGAAAGTGTCGTTCAAATGGGAAGAGGATACGATCAGTGAACGATACCGTACCCTTGGAATGAAGTTGCAGTCTTCATAATTAAATACATTACCTATGAGGGTCAGGCCTCAATTATGTTCAAATATCACTTTAAAATTCTAACGCACCTCTGATTTCCACAGAATCTGGAGCATGCCCTAGACATGCCCTTCTTCCTCTTGAAACAACTGTAGCATATGGCACAAGTTGCTCAGCATTCGTGCCGAATACCGGCAGTACTCTCCAATCACGGTTTGGTGATATTATTGGTCATGCACGCAATAAACAAGCTTCGAGTCTCTTGGGAATAATTTTGTGGGTCCTCAGAAGAAGAGGTAGCAGACATGATTGCTGCTAGAGAAGAAGAACCAACCTCTCTGACTGGTCAGGCAGAAGAAGAACCAGACTCTCAGGATGGTCAGACAGAAGAGGAACATTCAAAATAAATTGATCAATAGGAACACGAGGAAATGGAAATGGAAATTGATCAGGAGGAACCCAAGGAAGAAGAGATGATGGTTGATCAGGAGGGACCTGAAGAAACAAGAATGGAGGAGGTAATCGGTGACATGGCTGAGGCTGCCACACAGGAACCAG
Source organism: Pinus albicaulis (assembly GCA_034641835.2). Lineage (NCBI taxonomy): Eukaryota > Viridiplantae > Streptophyta > Pinopsida > Pinales > Pinaceae > Pinus > Pinus albicaulis. The sequence goes on along the minus strand of CM076575.1, from coordinate 1,516,093,340 downwards.
CCTCGCTTGAAAGACCTGTAGAAGGAGAAATAAGAATGGAGGAGGTAATGGGTGACATGGTTGAGGCTGCCACACAAGAACCAACCTCGCTTGAAGAACCCACAGAGAAGGAAATGATGGAAATTGTGCAGGAAGTCGACATTGTCATACAATTGTTGAATTTTGTTAATAAAGAGTAGAGAAGTGAAATTCTGGATAAATAAATGGAAAGTGATGTTGTTTTTCAAAAAGAAACATCACCTTCCCATATAAATATGAATTCTAATACAGGAGGGGGTGTTACAAAAAAACCACCCCCAATTCGGCTAGAACAGGAAAATTCAGCTTGTGGAATCGACACTAGACCTCAAGAACTGGTACCAATTGTGAAAACAAGGGAGATTCATGAGGAACAGGGTGGTAAAGAAGGAATGAACCAGGATATTGATACTGTTCCACAAGAACCAGTATCGACCCCAGTTGAAGTAGCCATGCATGAAGTCCCGGTCCAAACCAGAAATGAAGATGATGAGTTTGTTCCCCATTCTCTGTTCCAGTCCCTGATTCCTAGAGGGGTGAGGGGATTTTTCTCTCCTAAACAGTTAATAGAAGAAGTAGTTGTTCCCCCAATACTAAAATTTTTTGACACATACAATATTGGCCCAGTCACCAACAAACCGGAACACTTAAAGGCTCACAAAGAAGACAACATTCCTGTGGGAACTTCGAAACACGGGAGGATCAATGAATTTATTGACTAGACAGCTAAATTTCCTGGAGGAAACATAGAAGAAGAATCCCCTGGAGGTATGGAGCCCAGCCAAAAGGGCTTGACAAGAGAATCCATAGAAAATGTCGGCAGCATCTCGCTACCTTCTAAACCTATCATAGGCCCAGAAACAGAATTCATTGTTAAATAGGAATGGATTGAACAGTGTGAGAAAATAAGGATACCCCTCAAGAATAAGTATCAGCCACAGTTCAATGAAACCATGAGATTAAAAAAGGAGGTTCGAGATTTGAAGAATCAAGTTTCACATTTGAAAAGGAAGGTAAAAATCTATAAATAGAGGGCAATAAAGCTGAAGATTGAAATCTCCACGGAAGCTACCCAGACCGGCCCGGTCGAAGAGTTGTTTGAAGGTCAAGAATTTGTATTGGCCGCTGAAATTCAGAAATGGAAGTCTACAGCAAGTGACCATAAGAAGGAAACATCTAGGGTTCAGGAACAGGCCACCAAAGTTGTCACAAGCTACATGGAATATTTATATAAGATGTGGTTGAAGCAGGCTAAACAAAAGGCTAGAATAGAGGAAGTGGAGAACAAATTCAGCTGCTGAAGATAGATAAGGAGAAAATGTTCTCCTTGGCACAACAGGTAATGGCTTGTAGACCTCCTGCACATAGCTATGCCTTATTCCTTCATGATAAATTTCTTTTCTTTTGTTTTGAAAGTATATATAAGGATATTTGGTACGAAATTGAGGACCCCATTCAATTTCTCTGTATTTTAAAAATTCATGACATTATCGGACATCACTTAATGTGAGAGCTCTATATGCATGGGTATTATTTAAATCATGATCATTCATTTAACCCCATTCCATTTGTGTGGGACATCCATTTAAGGGATTTCACCTCTTATACCATCAATCAGATTAAATGGAGAAAGGCCTGGGATACATTTGAAGAAAATCAAGTCGGCAAGCCGTTAATGATGAGAAGAGAGCATGGTCAGTCCTCAAACATTTATAAAAAGCATTAAACATTTTTATAGATTGAGGACCATAAGGAACACATGTTGACAACCCAGAAATGGTGCGCTTACCTATGTGTCAGCTAGATTACGATGTTTCGCAAGGAAGCACTAGACAGTTGTCAGAAGAGATGGATGTTGTCCTCCTCAGTCGTTAGAGAAAGAGAACCATTTAGAGCACCTAGCTTTGCATGTTATTTAGAGAGAATGCCACGTTACGTGGCATGCATTCATACTTGTGGGGTCAGATGAATGGGATTAAGATTTCAATTTCCCCTCCTGTGGTTACCAGCTGAGCAAGATACTCCTACATATAACATTGACCCAGACTGGTGGAAGGATGTTTTTTTCACAGAAGGATATAAGCCACCAGGAACATAAATGCCTACAGAATATGATCTCACATAGCTTCATGCCTATCACAATCAGTTGAACCCATATGTGAGGAGACGATGAGATGCATGATGAAATGCAGATAGATCAGTTGGGGGGAGATGTTGGGTACTGGATTTGTATACTTTCCTCTGCCATTTTACCTTGTTTTTCTATCTCTTTCTACCATTATTATTCTTAAAAAAAATGAGGTAAAACCCTTCTTCCTATCTCTCATGGGATATTTGATTAATGATGTATTTGTCAGGGAGTTTTTACCTTTCTACATATTAACACTGATATTTCTTCAGATCTGGCTAAAATAGGAGCTTTGCAGCCGCAAGTCAAGGCACAACCCATCATCTCCAGCATCTTCATTATTTTATGTTACAGTGTGATAGCCATGGATGTATCAGTGCTATATTAGGCCTTTTTGCGGTTTCTTGCTGGGAAATCTGGTTTCTGTTGTAACAAAATGTATTTTTGTAACAATGAAGTTGTTGAGAGGGACCGGGGTTTTTATGGTAATTGTATAAAGAAGCATGCGTGATATGAATGAGGGTTAAGCCCTTGGACATGCAAACTCTATAATGAATTTCTTTTATCACTAATTGAATGCACAGTAGCTTGCCACTTCTCTTGTAATTCGTGAGCTCACCACAACCCTGATTAGAGAGTTTGACCCACTCTTCTGATCTGGTGCTAAATTTTCTTTTATTTTCCTTGTAGTGTTGTGTTTTAATGTGATTATTTATTGTTGTTACAGTCGTGTTTAATTGTTGTAGATGATTTTTATTTTTGCAGTTTATTTCATCGTTGTTACAATGACTTGTGTGCTATAGATTAAACCTGTTATTTATAGCAGACCATATGCTTGTATCTGCATATACCTTGTCGTTAGTCTTGAAATAACTAACGTTCTGGGTTGATAATTTATGTGGAAGAAAGTGATGAATTTTTTTCATATCCAGACACCAATAGGATCCTCAGTCAACCTCTTTCTAGAAGATCTAGTCCTCAGCATATGTAGAAATTTTGTTTCTTCATGTGCCACTTGGATCTTGTCTTTCCATTTATCAACTACTCTCTTATCCTTCACTAATTATTTCACTATCTATTTATCCTTGGGCTCTTACTTGTGTGCTTCCATTGGAGAAATTTCTGCATAGGTCAGTATACATGCAGTTGAAAAAAGCATATCCTAAGAGATATTTCATTTCTCCAACTCATGTAAAAAAAATGTTTTGATCAGTGCAAATGAAATAAACTACGAAAGTGTTTTTATCCTCTTGATTGAACCCTTTATACCATCTTTCCTAGACTTTTAAATAAGTAATATGGCACGTTCAAGCTCCTCCTACTAGTGAAATGCATAAGAAATTTTATGTGGTACTAATACACCTTGCTAAAGTGACCTTCACATGTGAAGTATCTCTCGATATATTTAACAATTGACTATAATGGTTAAACAAAAACTTTCTTCGAAATGTGGTGTCAAAGTTTTCAATATATTTGGGTTTTACAAACTCTTTAAAGTGTGATGTCTCTAATTCCTTTCCTTTGAACCGAATCTCACCCTGTAAAGGAAATTTTTTAGCTTGAGAAATGGATTCCTTGGACACTATAAACTATGAATCACTTATTTTGACTTTATCACCTTTGAAGTTCAAGGAAAACATGATTACAAGTTGAAAATGATGGCCATGAGTCCAGAATTTTTTGCAAAAGGATATACACCCGGTTTGTTCAAATTCCACTCTGATGGCAAGATGAGAGTTTACCATTTCTAGACTTCTAGCTTCAATGTGAACCACTTCTCATCCTTTTGTTTTAACTCTATTCCCTAGGCTTTCCACCTGGCCTTTTGAAACCTACAGGGCAGAGTTCAACTATGTTTTGTGGCACACAAATTATGTGGAGGAATTGACAGCACAATGGGAAACACAATGGTCAAACTAACATCGCAAGGCAAAGTGATTGATAGGGTTTTTTCACAAGAATTAAATGACTTTGTTGTTGGTGCCCTGACAACCGTTTTACCATGAAATGTATGCGATGTTTATGGAAGAACTTGTGTTAATTATCGTAAAAATTAACTGACAAACTCATGGATTAAGACACGTCGACTCATATAAGTGACACTCAAACCCTGAACAGTTGAAACTGTCCCAAATGCAAACTAAACTGTATGGATGGTTTGCGTAGTGATTTTGAAGCTCATGCATACAAAATTTAACAATTGGTCTCTAACTATTTTTTAAAAGAAAAATGTGGTTGGAAACAGATGTCTCCTACCTCAAACAATAAGAGAACCCATTTTGAAGTGGTGGGAGACTTTTGCAAGGTGCTAGAGGCGGTTGCGCAGCAGCTATGCATTGATTGTATAACTATGAACTTCGTGCTGCTATTGTGTAGCAGTCATACTTGAAAAACAATCTTCCTTCGAACCTCTATCAAACTTTTCTCGACCTTGTGTTGTGTGAATGTCAAATTTTCACAGAGAAGAGCGTGATTTTAGAGTGGAGAGAGAATGAGGGAGGTATGAAAATAAATTTGAAAGTGCACCTCTTATTTTGTTTGGTCATGGGTATGAGCTTAGGATAAAGGGTTTTAATGGTTATTCTGATCATGAAACCTAAATTATGGTAAATATTTGTGGAGAGGTGTAGTAGAAATAATGATAATAGGTGAGTTAAGGAGAGGGGTTATGCATATCATGTTAAATGTAGGGGTTCTATGGAAGGGAGTATATGAAATGGGGTATACAAAATTATTATAGGAATGGAAAACATATATGGTATGGATATATTAAAGGGAAAAATGAGTTTTAAATGGTGGGATGGGGTCTACTTAATGATACTAATCAAATACTCAACATAACCTTAATAAATGAACCAGACTTGTTTTATTCATGGTTTTGACCAGTGATACATAGCCCTTGAACCCTAAATAAATTTACATGAAAAAATGACTTCATGACCTTCTAATAAACTCAGAATCTCTCAGATTTTCTCTTGTCTTTAAGGACCCTTTATGAAAAACTTGTAGTGACCCAAGACACTAACTCTTTAGACTATGACAACAAAAATTCATAGGCTAAACAACTACACAAAATCTCAAAATGAATAGAAGAGACAAAGAAATTTGATCCCTAAATCCTAGTACCCTAACATTGGCTCCAATGGGGATGGCAGTCTCATAGTGAGATGCCAAGAACATTTCATACTGCCTAACCATTAGGTAATGGAGTCAAAAATAAAAGTACTAAACTAAATAATTGATTACAAAGTTGAAACTATAAAGGAAATAATAAAAAATTTGATAACACATCACCAAAGTATTAGGTCCTTCTCAGACTTAAAAAAGTGATGATAGTTTTCCTCACCTACTGAATATATATATACACTCATGTGAAATGATCCCTCCAGTGTAGCCAATCAATAAAATTATTGTTTGAATTATTCTTGTATTGATTTGCACAATAAATAAAGAAAAATCCAGAAAATGGCGACTCAAACTTTCCACTGAACATATTTTCATGATCCATAAATTACATAGTGTTATTATGCTTTAATGGGGGTGATAGACTAGCCATGGGATCTTGAAACATAAGTAGTTACCTCTTTTTGACTTGGATAAAAGTAAAGTTTTTCTTCTCTTAATGGTTCCAACAGCTTAGAGAAAGCATCTTCAAAAAAATGCTTAGTTACCTTTACCTGATGACTAGAAAAATAAATGGGAGCATATTTTTCATCAACCTTTCCATATATATCTTATCATCAATAGAAAAAAAATTTACATACATGGGATCCATGGGATGTATGATTGCCACCATATGCTCTTTTTCATAATTTTCTTGCAATCCTAGGTAGTTATCACCATGAAAGATTTCATTTTTTAAAGTTTTTGTGCATACAGTTTCATAATTTTTTTCTTCATAAGTCTCTTCATGTTTTACATTTTTTTTGAACTCAATGGATGAATCATGACTCTCTAAAGTCTCTATGCGAGCAAACTCAGAATTTCAATTTTCACAAATTTCTTCCTAGATAGAAATCTCAGGACAGAAAGAGAATGAAGGGAAGATGGAACAACCATATTCATATATATCATACTACTGCAAATTGAAATCAACTTTAGAGGATGGAACATGACTATCATTATCAAGATCCTGCTCGGTTTCACTTTCATCCAAAAGAGCAAGCACATTTTCTTCTTGGTGATGGAAATGATTTTCATGCAAAGCCATCAAGATTTCTTCATCCATGAACTCTCTATCACCATAATAATTCTCCATATTTTGAATAAAAACCTTATAATGTTCAAAACAATTTTCAACTAATGACAAAGAAGGATGAGATTCTCTTTATTTTTCAAAAAATGGTGAATGAAATTTTTTAAGAGAATGAATACTGGCAGATGGAAAACCTTCATACCAATATACATATTTTCCTTCAAAAGTATCCATGAACGTATTCATCAAATATATTCAGGAAATTGAACCCTCAGCTTGTGTGTATGCATGTTAAATTTAGCCTAATTCAGACCAACATCCTCTCCATCCTCATCTTTGAATCTTGGCAGATAAACCTGCCAATCTACACAAGGCATGAAATTTTGAAATCCTGGAATACCATATCAATGCATTGGAGCATTCCTTATATATTGAGAAATCATCTTGAAAACATGGAGAGACAAGTGGAACTTAAAAAGTATACGTTCTACTTTATTGGAATCTCCAAGTGAATGGTTCAATCTTCTTATGTCTGATTGTTGTCCAACATCAACAACCAGATATAGGTCATTGTCATTATTTCGTAGGGAAGATCGAGCTTTCACTTCACACAATGCCAAAATGTTAGCACCATGTAATTGAAACTGTAGGATAAGAAAAGGTTTACTGGGGTAACCAAAAACCTCTTTTGGCTAGAAGCTGACCTTTTCCAACTAGAGCGGACTCCCTCACTTAGAATAATGTCAAATTATGTAAACAATAATGCTTAAGGAAATTTGACATAGGCTGGATCTGCAAAGGAAAAATAGGACTTAATGATGGTTGTTTTTGTATTTAAGAGGGAGGACCACTAGGCATGAGACACACATAAAAATAGAGGCAAGGTAGGTATAATTTCAAGTGATACACATAGTATAGTGAATTAAATTTGAAACTAACAAGAAAATACACAAATACATACAATAACATGTAACTGAGCATGAAATGAATTCTGAAATGTATACTCCTTGATCAAATATCGAGAATAATACCATAAAGGAGCACCTAATTAAGGGTGAATTCAATCATAGCTCGGAAAGGAAAAATAATCATCCAGAGCATCAACGTAGATGAATTCTGAAAAAATTTTAGAGACGATTAAGAAGTGGAGATATAAAATTTAAGATAATGAAATACACATAATAAGGAATACAAAACTTTAAATTCATACCATAAGAATCTCTAATAAACTGCCAAATACTCTGCATTGATAATTTTATTTCAGAAAAAAAACATAACAAATACATAATAGTTCTCCCAAATCTGAACTCTCTTTCCATGTTATTTTCTCTTTAAATACATTTAGGCAGAGCAAAAAATCATAAAATACATACAATGTACATGTTATCCACTAAGAGAGTCGAAACAAACTCAACCTAGAAACATCAAGTCTTAAAAATGAAACTAGGATAAGGCTAAGATAAAAATTGCAACATAAGTTTTAAGAAAATAAAATTTATCTTATCTATATATTTCATCCCTACCCATTCATTCCTATCTTGATCACTATTATAACAATATAAAGGTCCGAACATAACTGAAAAACACAACAATTGAGTGATAAGTTGTGCATAATTTGTGTAGTAGACTCCAGCTAATCATAGCCATAGTCCATACCAAATTATGTTGAGTTTATGGGTATGATGACGATGTTGTTGAGTTGGAGTTTGACCCACCAGATGCCACTTTCCATGCATTCAAACCACAAAAATTTACAGTCACCATTTATGTAGCAGTTGCAAAACAAAAATTCAAATTTTTGGGTTTGACTGTCATTTCCCACTCCAAAATAAAGAAATGTTCAAAAATCCGTCACTTACACCTCATGAATTCTAGAAAGCAACAAAATTCCAAAAATCCTCACAATTTTGAGCAAAATAAATATTCTTTGTGGCTGCAAGATGATCCATTAGCTACAAAAATTGAACTATCAGCAAATGAGATAGAATATGTGATCAAAATGAGACACCCAAACTACCTTCTTCTCTTCTTGTTGGATGAAGGCTTGGTCTCTTTGTTGGAGTTTGTTTTGGTTTCTCTAGATGGTTGTATTACTATAGAAGATTACTTGGTGACTGTTTGATCTTCTTTAGCTGTCTCCTGGCCCTTGCAAAATTCTCTCTCATTACCCTCAATCTTCTCCTCAATATCATGTTTCTTGTATAATAACACTTCACATGTCTATGCAGGGGAAGAGTCCATTTCAAAACCACTTGTGCTCTCTTGAGTGTATTAGTAGATTTTGCAAACTGAGTGTTAGCTTCCATAATGGTATATTTGACATCCCTTTTGAAACTTTCATTATATAAAGTTAGTTCAATGAATTACTGTTGAAAGTATTATATTTCCTCTAACAACATTTGGTACTCCTTCAAATGATCACATTATGGTTTCTCTGTTGACTGAAAATTCTACCTCATATTCTCTTTCCATCTAGTTGCTGATCTGGTCATGGGATTTCTTGATTGTGTCCTGGTTTCTCCTATATCCTCCACATCAATCACTTGTTTTCCATTTTCTTGGGTTTTTTTCCTGTTGTGTGCCTTAGCTCACAGCTTTCTTTCTGCAAATAGGAAATTGTAATATTATCTTTGGCAAGGATGTCTTGTAACTTTGTGATTTCAAGATATTTATCCTCCATTTGAATTTCTTGTTCCTCCATTGTACCCTGTCATGTCATAAATTATAAGAAATCAATGGTTTTTTTAGGAGTTGACTCCTCAGTCAAATTATTTGTAGAAGATATAGTCCTCATCTTATGTAGAAATTGTGTTTCTTCATGTTCCACTTGTATCTTGTCTTTCCATTTATCAACTTCTCTCTTATCCTTCACTGATTATTTTAATATCTCTTCATCCTTGGGCCATTCCTCATTTGTTTCCATTGGATACATGTCTCCATGGGCTAGAAGACCTGCAGTTGACAAAAAAATATCCCAAGACATCTTTATTTTCTCAAACTCATGTAAAACCAATAGTTGCTCGGTGAAAAATGAAATAAAATAGGCTAGCGTTTGTCTCCTTTTGACTAAACCCTTTCATCCATCTTTCCCAGAATTTTAAATAGGTAATATGGAAATTTCAAGCTCCTCCTACCAATGAAATGCATAAGCAATGTCATGTGGTATCGATACACCTTGCTAAAGCGGACTTCACATGTGAAGTATCTTTGGATCACCTTTAACAATTGATTGTAGTGATTGAAAAAAAAAATCCTTGGAAATGTGGTGTTGAATCTATCAATATATTCGGGTTTTACAAACTCCTTAAAGTGTGATGAATCTAATTTCTTCCCTTTGAAGCAACTCTCACCCTGTAAAGGAATTTTTTTAGCTTGAGAAACGGATTCCTCAGACACTGTAAACTCCAAATCATTAATTTTGACTTTATCGCCTTTAAATTTCATGGAAAACAGGTTTGCAAGTTGAAAATGATGACCATGACTTTGGAATTTCTCACAAAAGGCTATACACTCAGTTTGTTCAAATTCCACTCTAATGGCAGGATGAAATTTTATCATTTCTAAACTTCTAGGTTCAATGCGAACCACTTCTCCTCCACTTCCCTGGGCTTTCCATCTAGCCTTTTGAAACTTAGAGCGGATAATTCAACTATGTTTCATGGCGCATCAATTCTATGGAGGAACTGAAAGCACAGTGGGAAACACAATTGAAAAACTGATAGCACAACACAAAGTGATTGATAAGCTTTTTCAAAAGATTTAAGTGACTTTGTTGTTGGTGCCTCACAACCCTTTTTACCAGGAAATGTATGTGACGTGTATGGAAGAAATTGTGTTAATTATCATAAAAATTAACTGAGAAGATCATCGATTAAGACACATCTACTCATAAAAATGACATGAAGACCTGAACATTTAAATTTGTCCCAAATGCAGACCAAAATGTATGTTGTGTTTGCGTAGTGATTGTGAAGCTCACACATACAAACTTTATCAATTGGTGTCTAACCGTTTTTCAAAATAAATTTCTAGTTGGAAAGGGATGCATCCTACCTCAGATAATAGGAGAACCCATTTTGAAGTGGTGGGATACTTTTGTAAGGTGTTGGATGTTATTGCGCAGCAACTATATAGTGATTGTATAACTATGAACTTTGTGTAGCTGTTGTGTAACACTCACATTTGAAAAAAAATATTCCTTCGAACCTTTCTAAAAATTCCTTTGAACATCTGTCAAACTGTTCTCGAATTTTTTTTTGTGTGAATGTTAATTTTTCACAGAGAAGAGTGCTAATTGTATAGTGGAGAGAGAATGAGGGCAGTATCAAAAGAAATTTGAAAGTGTGCCTCTCGTTTTTTTTGGTCATGGGTATGAACATAGGATAAAGGGTTGTTATTGTTATTATGATCATCAAACATAAATGATGGTAATTATTTGTGGAGAGGTGTAGTAGAAATAATGATGAGAGGTGAGCATGGAAAATTTTAGGGGCTAATATTCGCAAGTGGGTTAATTTTCGATGCTTTTTCCAAAAACAAAGATTCACCAATTCCCATTTTTTTTTAAAATTGATTCACCCAAATTTTATAGTATAAAAATATTTTACCCTTAAAATCGCCAAAAATTTATATATACTAATATAAAATTATTACAAAACTAAATATTTTACAAAAATAACATCAAAAATTTTACAATTCACATATTGAGGACTACTAAGATTCGCCAAGTTTTTAAAATTTAAGAAAAACGTCCATCCTTAAAATTTTCCCTGGAGGTGAGTTGAGGAGAGGGGTTATACACATGTTGTTAAAAGTAGGGGGTGTTTGGAAGGAAGTATATGAAATGGGGTATATGAAACGATTATAGGAATGGAAAAAGTATATGGTATGGATATATTAAAGGGAAACATGAGTTTTAAATGGTGAAATGGGATCTGCTGAAAAATACTAACAACACACTCAACATAACCTTAATAAATGAACTAGGATTGTTTTATTCATGGTTCTGACCAGTGATACATAAAACTTGAACGCTAAATAACTTTACATGAGAAAATGACTTGATGACCTTCTACTAAAATCTGACTCTCACAAATTATCTCTTGTATTTAAGGACCCTTCTTGAAAAACTTGTACTGACCCAAGACAATAAATCTTTAGACTATGAAAACAACAATTCATAGGCTAAATAGCTACATAAAATATCAAAATGAATAGAATATACAATGACATTTTATCCCTAAAACATAGGACCCTAAAATTGCATCTAATGGGGATGCCGGCCTCCCAGTGAGGTGCCAAGAACACTATAGACTAGAAGCCTAACCATTGGGAAATGGATTCAAACATAAAATTACTAAACTAACTAACTGATTACAAAGTTGAAGCTTTAAAGGAAATAAGAAATTACAGCACAACACCAAAGTCTTAGGGGATTCTCCTCAAGCTTCAAATATTGATGATACTTTTCCATACCTACTGAAGATATATATACACTCATGTGAATTGATCCCTCCAATGTAGCCAATCAATAAAATGACTGTTTGAATTATCCTTGTATTCAACTGCAGCAAGAATAAAGAAAAATCCAGAAAATGGTGATTCAAACTTTCCATTGTACATCTTTTCATGATCCATAAATTCCACAACATTATTGTTCTCTCACGACTGTGATAGACTATCCATGAGATATTGAAAAAAAATAAGAAATTACCTCTCATTTAATTGAGAAAAGAAAAGGTTTTCTTCTCTTAATGGTTCCAACAAGTTAGCAAAAGAGTCTTCAAAAACATGCTTAGTTACCTTTACCCGATGATTGGAAAAAGAAATGGGAGTACCCTGTTGATAAATGTTGCCATGTATATCTTCAATTGAGGCAAACACATCATGAATAGAAAAAATTTCCACATCCATGGGATGTATGGTCGCCAAAATATGCTCTTCTTCATAATTTTCTTGCAATCCTGGGTAGTTATCACCATTTTCAATGTCTAAAGTTTTTGTGCATATATTTTGATAAAAAATTTCTTCATAATTCTCTTCATGTTGTACCTTGTTGTTTAACTCAGTGGATGAGTCATGACTCTATAAAGTCTCTATGTGAGAAAACTCAAAATTATGTTTTTCACAAATTTCTTCCTAAATCAAAATACCATGAAAGAAAGAGAAAGAAGGGAATTTGGAACAACGATATTCATATATATGTTAGACTAATGCAAATTTTCATCAACTGCAAAGGATGGAACATTACTATCATTATCGGGATCCTTCTTGGTTTCACTTTCATCGAAGGGATAAACCACCTCTTCTTCTTGGTCATGGAAATGGTTTTCATACAAAGCCTCTGGAATTTCTTCATCCATGAACTCTCCATCACCACTAAAATTCTCTATATTTTGAATAAAAATCTCAAAATGTTCACAAAAAATCTCAACCAATGACAAATAAGGATGAGATTCTCTTTATTTTTCAAAAAAAATTGAATGAAAATATTTAAGACAATGAATACTAGTAGATGGAAAAACTTCATACAAAGATCTCGCTTTTCCTTCTATAGTAGCCATGAACATATTAATCTCAAAATATTCAAGAAATTGAACCCTCAGCTTGTGTGCATGCATGTTAAATTTAACTAGATGCAAAGCGGCATCATCTTTGTGCTCATCTTTTAATCTTGGCAAATAAGTCTACCAATCTACATAAGGAATGCAGTTTGGAAATCTCGGAATGTGATCTCGATTCATGGAAACATGCCTTCTAGATTGAGAACTCATCTTGAAAACATGGAGTGACAAGTGGAACTTGCAAACTAGGTTCTACTTTATTGTAGTCGCCAGGTGAATGGTTCAGCCTTGTTATGTATGATTGTTTTCCAACATCAACAACTAGATCTAGGTCGTTGTCATTGTTTCCTTGGGAAGATACAACTTTTACTCTGTGAAAATGATATCAGAATTTTAGCATCGTGTAATTGAACCGCTAGTATGAGAAAAATTTTACAGGGGTAACCAAAAACTTCTTTTGGCTAGAAAATGACCTTTTCAAACTGAAGGGGGCTCCCTCACTCGAAACAATGTCAAATTATGTAAAGAATAAGGCTTAAGGACATCCGACAGACACCAGATATGTAAAGTTAAAATAGAACTTAATTATGGTGGTTTTCAGATTTAAGAGGGAGGACCACTAGGCATGAAACCATGATTCATATTTTTTTCACAAAATTATGAGAACTTACATGAGACACATAAAAACAGAGGCAAGGCAGGTATAATTTCAAGATATACACATAGTATAGTGAATGAAATTTGAAAGTAACTTGAAAATATGAGAATATATAAAATCACATGTAACAGATCATGAAATGAATTCTGAAACATATATTCCTAGATCAAATATCTAGAATAATACCATAAAGGAGCGCCTAATTAAGGGTGAATTCCATCATAGTTCAGAAATGAAAAAAATCATCGAGAGCATCAACATAGATGAATTCTGAAAACTGTTTAGAGCCCATTAAGAGGTGAAGATCTAAAATTTAAGATAATGATATAGACATAGTAAGGAACACAAAACTTGAAACTCATACCATAAGAATCTCTAATAAAATTCCAAATACTCTGCACTGATAATTTTATTTTAGAAAAACATATAAGATACATTGACCTTCTTACAAATCCGAACCATCTTTCCAAGTTATTTTATATTTAAATACATTTAGGGAGAGTGATAAATCATAAACTACATAAAATGTACCTATTATCCACTAAGAGAGTCGAAACCCACTAAATTTAGAAACATCAAGTTTTAAAACTGAAACTAGGATAAGGCTAAGATAAAAACTGCAACATCATTTTTTAGAAAATCAACCTTATCTTATCTACCTATTTCATCCCTATCCATTCATTCATATCCTGATCAAAATTATAACAATATAAAGGTCCGAATATTACTGGAAAAACACAACAATTGAGTGATGAGTTGTGCAGCAGTTGCGCATAAGACTCCAGCTAAGCATAGCCACAGTCTGTACTAACTGAAACTGAGTTGATGGGTATGATTACGATGCTACAAAGTTGGATTATGACCTGACAGATTCCCCTTTCCATGCGTGCAAACCCCAAAAATTCCCAGTCACCATTTGCACAATAGTTGAGTGGGATAATTTCAAATTTTTGGGTTAGACTCTCATTTCCTGCTCCAAAATAAAGCAATGTTCAAAAATCCATCACCTTTACCTTATGACCTACAGAAAGAAACAAAGTTCCAAAAATACTCACAATTTCATCAAAAAAAATATCCTTTGTGACTGCAAGATGAGCCATTAGGTACACAAATTGAACTTTCAGCAAATGCGACAGAATATGTGATCAAAATGAGACACCAAAAATACCCTCTTCTCTTCTTGTTCAATGAAGGCATGGTCTCTTTTCTAGAGGTTGCCTTGGTTTCCTTAACTAGTTGTATTATTGTAGGCATATTATTGGGTGATTGTTTTATCTTCTTTTGTTATCTCCTAGTCCTTGCCAACTTTTGTTTCATTACCCTCAATATTCTACTCTTTTTAGGTGCTCAAAATTATGCTAAAAAATTAAAGTCATTGGAATGGTGTCAAACCTAAATCAATGCATAGAGATTGTTGTTTTGAATCCAGCGCAACTCATTTCGTGGAAAACCGACACCGTGTGCTCCCAGAAACAGGTTCTGTCCACTTTGTCAAACATTCAAATTTTTTGAAAAAAAATTGTAGGGACAGCCTAGTCAGCATTCCATACTACTGACGGGGCATGCATAGTGGCATTTTTACTGGTCAGTGGAATTTCTTCATCGAATCGGGTTGTGCCAAGTGGCACATTTTTATTGGGTGGAAATGGCAGTTTTTAATTGGTTGTTTGGTCGGCCAATCATAGGCTGCCATGTGGCCCAACCAGCGCTCATCACGTCGCAGCCCAAGCACCACCAAAATTGGGTAAAGGTCCAAGTGGAGCAGGCGGTGGTCGAATCCACGACCTCCATGCAATGAGGATAGAGATTTACCATTATAGCACTACATTTCATACTTAACATATTACGAGTTCATATAATTTTCTTATGTTATGTTTTCCATCGTGGCAGAGGGGGCCAGCGTCTAGCCCTAGACCTGGTAACTACGGGGGCAGGACCATGGGTAGGACACTAGCCCAACCCCCTCCCCCCACCTTCACCCACCCACTAACCACTAGCTGTAACCATAAATTTTGCCATGAACACATTCAATACCGATGGTTAGTGGAAAAACTGCGCATTCTTTTTTATATAATTTCTTTTCATTAGTGATATATAATATGGTTAGAAATTTAGCATTAATGCCTTATTAGGAAAATTAGCGCTCCAACAATTTTGCCCATTTTTTGGGCAATTTTTCGCTCAGTTAGAGGAATTCTGAGTATATTTGTAGGATGGTGTGGGATTTGAAGGAAATTGTGGAGCAGTTAGTGTAGAAACTTGGGGAAGTCATAACTAAGTCAGTTTTTCACCAAAATCGATGCAGAAAGAGACTACACATGAATTTTTGGGAATTCTGGAGCTGAGGGAATAGGTTTCAGAGTTGTTTGAGCATTGTAAACATATTTAATCAAAATTTTTAGCATAATAAAAGAGGGCCAAGCCATTGGAAGTTGGAACAAGGAGATGTAGCCCAGGTGGGGTGAACTCCTTCATCATGTGTTTTTGTGTTACTCTCTATGGTGATGTTCATTTTTGTTAGATGTTGTTTCTAAGTGTTTTTTTTTTATGTTAATTTTCTCAAGAAATTCACATAAAAACTCATGGTTAAATTTAAATTTGCCTCATAATCCTCAAGCACTTTGTTTATATTCTAATTTGGAATTTAGCACAGCAAGCACTATTTTTTCCCATTCATATCAAGTTGGTATCAGAGCATGAGGTTTACTTGTGCAAGGAGGATTTAATTGTTTTTCAAGTTTTTAAATGCTTAGAAGGTTAAAGCTCAAGTGAGGGGAAGGAAATATTTTCGGTGCAAGTTCTCAAGTTGGAGCAACGAGAAGGAGGGCACAGTTCCACAATCTCCACCATAATATTCACCTCCAACTGCAGTAGAAGATTTAGTAAGCATGTCTCATGAAGGAGGAAATGATAACATGACAAATGATTAGAAGTATTTTAGGAAGGCTTTCTTTGACATGTGAGAGATGGTGAAGGTCCTCTATGAAGAGAGGAACACAAGGTTGCAGGGTGAAATATTTAGGCCTCAAGTTGGAGATCGTTCTCCAGGAGGAGGAGGAGGTAATGTAAATGGTGATAATTCACCATCTACACCACCTCATCCTCACCATCATCTTCACCTTCATCTTTATCCTCTTCCACTACTACAACCCTTACTCCTACTCATCAAAATACCTCAAAAGGAATTGATAAACAACCCTTGTTAAAACTTGATATTAAATTTTGAGTTGCCTATGTATAATGGTGAAGTGAATGCTGAGAGAAACCATGGTGGCTAGGTTTTTCAGGGCTGTACACCATGAACGCATTACAACAACCTCTCGTGGTTGCAAAACAGAAGGAAAGAGGGCATGGAAGTGCCCGCGCTCTGCAAATATGTCGGACTAGCTTGAAGACTGGCTACGGAACCACAAACCCCTCTATAGTCACTGACCATAGCCCTAGCACCTTCTTTGGCCTTGTGCCATGGCCTGCTACAATCGCATCCACGCGCCTAGCTACTGCGCACATTTTTAAAACCTACAGTCGAGCACTTGATATCGAGGGAAGGGATGTGAATCTGAAGTGTGGTCACAAAATACTAAATACCACACCAAAGAGGGTGCCGACGGATACAAGGAGGGGCACGGGCCATATACTCGCTCAGATTATTATGCACGAAAAGAGGCTATAAGGCGGCAGAGCGAACAAAACTTAGCGCAATACACTAGACAGTACTGCCACACCTCTCATCGATGATCTCTATCGTGCTATAGAACATGGCTCCCATCGGACCCTATTTATGCATCAAGAGTAGAAAGCCATAGGTGTCTACACAAGTATCATAGAAGATGAAAAAAAATGTATGCTCTATTCGTTTTTCATATTTTCATTAAACCCTCGGTGGGAAACAATTTTTTAATATGGGCATAGGATATAAAAATGGTAGTAACACTCAATCAAAATATCAATTGATGCTCTGGTTACCCTTGCCATGTGCAATCCTTCATCTACAGTGGGAGATACCTACAAGATTCCTTCTCATTAAAATATTACAGTCTTCATATATCCAGGATGCACCATTTATCTCAAACTAAGACTGAGAGGAGGCACAGAAGAACAGTACAGAACTGAAGGACCTGAAAGGGGAACCAGCACTTCAAAAACAAACATCCCAAAAGGTCCCTCATATAGGAATATTTTACAGGGGAAAAACAAAGCAATAACACCAACCGATCCAACTGAGAATACCCCCAAACTATATATTGTGGAACAACTAAACTGTGTGCCAGAACTGAACATAGATATTCTAGAGATTAACAAACATCGAACCACTTTTGAATCTCAAGCAATAATTTGCAGATTTCACAGCTTCTAGACCAAACCAATGGAGCTCTTTCATTTTATTTTCACTAAATGGACCATGGACTGTGAAATCCATCTCTGTTCAAAGTGGTTTTTCATTTTCAAGTTTCCATCCTCAGAAGCTAGAGACATCATTCATAGGGAGGGACTGTGGTTTTGGGGATCCACCAGAATTTTCATCACACCATGGTTCCCATATTTTGACGCAAACACTATGGAGGTAGCCAAAATTCTAGCCTGGGTCCGGCTATAAAATCTCCCACTTCATTTTTGGAATGAATGTGTTTTAGAATGCATGGGGATCATCATTGGGAGATACGTAAAAATAGACACACAATGCTTGGAGGAGAGGATCTACACCTTCCCACGAATCTGTATGTTAGTGGATCTCAATAAAGGGCTAGTAGAAAGCATACAACTGATTCATAAATAGCATAAATGGACAAAACAACTAGACTATGAAAATAATGCATTCATATGTAGAATATCCAGGAACACCGATCATTTGCAAAAGACATTCCCTGAAGGAAAAAGAGATAACAGAAAAAATAAGAAGATAGGGAAAACACCCAAAGGATGGCAATTTTCTTCAGGTGAACCAGAACAGGAGACAGAAGAAGAAGAGGATGTCCCCATCCCAAATGAGAATAATGAGACAACAACCAATTCGGAGACACAAGAACATGATATGCAAGACCCATTTGACCTTATCTCCATGGTTTAGCTGGAAAAGGACCCTCAATCACCAGACAACATGGGAAATAAAAGACAACACAACTCAGCCACCTCAGATTCAGATAAGGAGAATGGAGAAATCATAGAAGAATCCCAGCTCGCCCTTATCTCCGCCATGCCAACATAAGGTTCTTCGTGAAAGGTTGAAAAAAATAAAGGGAGAAAATCCTAATTTCTCCCCATGTATAATAGGTTCTTACTCGCAATTTGATAGCCTATCATGATTGACAATTATGAGCACATGCAACATTTAATTTAATTTTCATTAATAAAATTATGACTTTTTCCTCGAAAAAAAAATGGTGAATTGAATGCAGAGAATATTGGCAATTGGGTTCGTCATTTGGAGTTCTACTACAAGATTGAAAACCATTTTAGGTAGCTTCCTTCATATTGGAGGGTGCAACACTAGTATGGTGGGAAGCCAAGACATAATATGAGATTAAAAAACATGGTAAGATATCACTCTCTTGTTATAATTTCATTGCTGCAATTAAAATACAATTTTACCATCTAGCATATATGCATAAATCCATCATGAATTTTCAAAACTTTATACAACTTAAAGGTTAAAGTGTGCAATATTACACCCAAGAATTTAGAAGAAGAGATCATATGTTAGGTTTTTATTTGCATTCACAAATAACATTGTTGAATTATATAGGGGGTTTATGTAGCTATCTAAGGCATACTATCCTTATGTTCAATCCCAGTATTTTATATGAGGGTTGCGTGCAAGCCACTCACCTTGAGGCAAGAGGGAAACATATTCCAAAAGTCGGTAAAAAGAAGCCATTTAAGGGTGGAGAGAAAGGAAAGGGTTTCAAAGGAAAAGCATAGAAAAATGCATCTGTTAAAAAGGAAGGAGAGAAAATGACATGCAAATATTGTTCCAAGGAGGGTCACAATGAAGACTATTGTTGGAAACTTCATCCAAAGGTGAGGCCGTAGAAATTAAAGAACAAGGGGAAACAAAAAACAACTGCAACTAGTCAACAAGATTTGGGATCCGATTTGAGTGATGAAACTAAAACTACAGCCATGGGTATGAAAGGAAAATAATCCATTGCTAGCACTAGTTCATCAAATTGTCACACTAGTACTCCAAATAAAGATACGAGGATTGAATTATTTCATGTGAGGATTATTTCAGAATATACAAAAATTGACACACTATTTAATAGTGGGTCTCAATCCAATTTGATATCTGAATACTTAGTCAAAAAAATTAATCTTGAAACCATTCCACATCACAAACCATATCCATTGGGTTGGATATGCAATAACACAAATTTTTATGTTACAAGAAAGTGTATTCTTCGATTTGCAATCACAACAAACTTCATTAACGAAGTTGAATTAGATGTTGTACATCTTCATATTTTAGAAATTGTTTTGGGTAGTCCTTACATCTGTGATATAAAATTCATCTTATATCTCCATTAAAACAAGTACCACTTATTCAAATATGGTGTGGAGTATATTGTGAGAGCTCATCGCAAGAAACTAAATGTTTCATTACTTAATGCAGGGAAAATGAAAAGACTAGTGAATTCCAGCAAGAATTTTGTGCTTCTTATCATTAAACCAAAGAATGATTTTTATTATGAAGAATTCCAAGGTTGTAATCCAAAGTTGAAATCTGATTTGATTGAGGTGTTTAATGAAAATAATGAGATGTTTAAAGAACCAAAGGGATTACCTTGCATGAGGGGAATCAAACATGAAATATAGTTACAACAAGATTTTCATCTTCCTAAAATTGGCATGTATAGGATTTTGGTGATGGAGAGTGCTGAAATCAAAAATAAAATTCAATAGTTGTTGGAAAAAATGATCATCAGACGAAGTAATTCACCATGTGGGTCACCTATTATCTTGTTTCCAAAGAAAGATGTAACATGGTGCATGTGTGTGTATTTACGTGCATTGAACAAAATTATGGTAAAGAACCATTATCCACCTCTTAGAAAAGATGTTTTAATTGATCAATTGAAGTATGCAAAGTATTTTACTAATTTGGACTTAAGGAGTGGTTACCGTCAAATTAGAATTGCTGAAGGTGACATATGGAAGACAACATTCAAGACAAAATAAGGCTTTTTTGCATGGCTAGTTATGCCTTTGGGTTTATGTAATGCTCCTGCTACCTTCATGTGTGTGATGAATGATGTGTTGAGGCCATTTCTTGATGATTTTTCCATAGTCTAGTTAGACGATATCTTGATTTTCTATAAATCACTTGATTAACATGTCATGCATGTAATAAAAATACTTTATATCTTAAGGAAAGAATAAGTGTTTTTGAAGATGTCAAAATGTGAGTTTGGTAAAATTATTTGGTATACTTGGGGCATATTGTTGGAGGACGTAAGTTGAAGATAGACCTGTCTAAGGTTTAAGTCATTGTGAATTGGCCAACGCCTAAGACAATCACTGAGGTAAGAATTTTTTTGGGATCAACCCAATATTGGAGAAAGTTTATTGCTAACTTCTCTTCTATCGCAACTCCACATCATGCATTGACTAGTGTGAAAAATCTCTTCGAGTGGGAAGGCAAGTGGAAAAAATCATTTGATTCTTTGAAAGAGAAGATCAATTCAGCCCCAGTACTTGCACTACTAGACTTGAGACAGCCCTTTGAGATTTGAACTGGTGCAAGTGACTATGCCATGGGCATAGCCCCTATGCAACATGCTAAGCCCATTTCATTTCATTAAAAAAATTTCAATGGTGTAGTGATTATCTATACTACTTATGACAATGAGCTTTATGCATTGGTTCAAAGTGTGAAAAATGGGAAAAAATACTTGATGAGAAAGGAAACCATCATACACACCAACCACCAACCATTGCAATACTTGAAATCACAAACTAAGTTGCAACAATCAAGGAAATTTTTATGGATGGGTTTCCTACAACAATTTCACTTGGTCATCAAGTATAGGAAAGGTATATACAACAAGGTTGTTGATCTTCTTTCTAGGCCTATTTTTAGTCCAACTACTTTACTCAAGCATAATTATGTTTTGCATGAAATTTATGTTGAGCAATATGCATTTGACAATGACTTTCAATATGTTTATGCAAACTTGAGTCAAGGAAAACAAGTAAAGGAATTGGATTACCCTGTACATGATAACTTGTTGTATCATTTGGGAAATATTTGTATTCCACAAGGGGAGAGAGTGAATTTCATAAGGGGAGCACACACTTCCCTTATTATTGGACATTTCGGTGTAAGCAAAACAATGTCACACCTTTAGAGGTATTGTTATTGGCATCATATTCTTGAAAGTGTGTCACATTTCATTAAAGGTTTTTCATTGTGTGTAGTCAGTAAGCCTAGCAATAGGAAGTTTGGATTGTACACACCACTTCCTATACCTTCATGTCCATGGGAGAGTGTTTCTATGGATTTTATAGGAGGTATTCCATTGTCAAACAGAGGTCATTATTATTTATATGTAGTTATGGATAGGTTAAGGAAGATATTTATATTAATGCCATGTAAAAATAAAATCACAGTTGGACAAAAAAATCACTTATTCTTTTAGCATGTTTGGGTTCGTTTTGGATTTCCCACATCCATTATTAGTTATCGAGATTCTTAATTCGTTGGGAATTTTTGGTCAAGTTTGTCGGACTTGATGAATACCAAGTTGAAAAAGAGTACAACCTTTCATCCACAAATAGATGGTCAAACCAAAGTGGTCAATCGAATATTCATAAATATTCTTCAAGGATATTTCAAAAAACATCCTAAGTTGTTGGATGAAAACTTTCACTACATTCAGCATGCTTACAACCGTGCAAAACACTCCTCTGCACAAACATTGCCATTTGAGGCATGTCTTGGATACTTGCATAGATCGTCATTGGATTTAATTTTTGGGAAGGATGTTGATATTAATGGTCATAGAAACATAGACAAATCTAAGAAGTTCATAGAAAAAAATCCAATTGATACGTCAAACAATTCAAGATCAGCTTGAAAGGCACCAAGGCAAATACAAAGCAAGGCACGACAAGCATCGTGTAGATCACAAGTTCCAAGTTGGTGATGAATTTTGGATTCACATTAACAAATAGAGGCTTCAAAGGGAAGGTAAAAAACTAAAACCAATATGTTATGGTACTTTCAGAACTTTGGAAAAGATTGGTGAAAATGCCTTCAAGATAAATTTTCCTTCATACATGCAATTTACTTTGTTGTTAATGTTGAGAACTTAAGGTTGTATGAGCCTCCATTGATTGAATATTAAGGAGAACAGGTTCGTATTCCTTCCATTGAGGTTTTTTCTCTAGAATACCTTGATGAGCTTAAGAAAGATACATTTATTGACAGAAGAATAAGGACATCAAAACGAGGGAGTGTAGACTACCTTCATGTGGGCTCAAAGGCACAAATCCAAGCAAGGCCAAATGGATCAAGATTGGAAAGGTGAGGGAAATGTACCCTCATCTGTTGAGTAACTAAAAGTGATATTTTAGGGTCCAAAAGCTTCAAGTGGGGAGGAATGATCAGGTGCTCATAATTATTCTAAAAAAATAAAGTTGTCATAATGGTGTGGAACCTAAACTACCGCGTAGATCACTTCGTTCAGAATCCAATGCAACTCATTTCGCGGAAAACTGACATCATTTCTCCCAGAAACAAGTTGCGTTCACTTTGTCAAACATGAAATTTTTTGGAAAAATAAATTGTAGAAACAAACAAGTCAGCAGTCTGTACTGCTAATTGTGCATGCGCAGTGGCAGGTTGACTGATAAACAAAATTTCTTCGTTGAATTGGGTTGTGCCAAGTGGCACATTTTTATTGGGTCAAAATGGAAGTTTTTAATTATTTTTTTAGGTGGCCAATCACAAGTTTCCATGTGGCCTAGCCAGGGGCCACCATGTGGCAGCCCGAGGGCCACCAAAATTGGGTCAATGTCTGAGAGGAGTGGACGAGGGTCGAAACCACAACCTCCAAGCAATGAGGACAGAGCTTTACCATTGTGTCATTACATTTGGTAATTAACATATTACAGGTTCCATATCATTTTCTTATGTTATGTTTTCCGTCATTGAAGAGGAGGCTAGGGTCTAGCCCCAAACCTCGCCACGGTCGGGGGAAAGACCATGGGAAGGAGGCTAGCCCCATAGCCCCCCACTAACCACTAGCTATAACCATAAATTCCACAATGTGTCCACTATTAACATTCAATGTCGATGGTTAGCAAAAAAAAGCGCACATTTTTTTTATAGATATTTTTTTTATTAACCATATATAATATGGTTCGAAATTTGGCATTAAGGCCTTATTGGGAAAATTAGCATGCCAGAAATTTCACTCAATTTTTGGGCAATTTGGTGCTCAGGTAGCGAAAATCCAGGTAGATTTGTAGGATGGTGCCATATTTGGAGGAAATTCTGGAGCAGTTAGTGCATAAACTTGGGGAAGTCATAACTAAGTCATTTTTTGACCAAATTCTATGCAGAAAGAGGCTATAGATGCATTTTTTGTCATTCTGGTGATGAGGGAATATGTTTCAGAGCTGTTTCAGCATTGTAAACATATCAAATCACACTTTTGAGCATAATATAAGAGGTTCACGACATTTGAAGCTGGACCAAGGAGACATATCCCAAGCAGGGTGAACTGATTCATCATGTGTTGTTATGTTGTTGTTTATGGTGTTGTTAATTTCTGTTAGATGCTTCTATTCAGTATTTTGTTTATGTTAATTTTCTGAAGAAATTCACACAAAAACACATAAAAACTCATAGTTAATTTGCAATTTACCTCATAATCCTCAAGCACTTTGTTTATATTATGATTTGGAATTTAACACACCTAACACTAATTTTATTATTAATATAATCCTCAATATCTGGTTTCTTATATAATAACTCTCCACATGTCTGTGTAGCAAAAGAGTCCATTTCAAAACCACTTGTGCTCTCTTGAGTTTATTAGTAGCTTATTCAACTTGAGTGTCACCTTCCAAAATGGTATCTTTGACATCCCTTTCGAAACTTTCATTATCTTCTATTATTTCAATGAGTTTTGTTGACAATCTTCAGTTTCCTATAACAACCTGTAGTACTCCTTCCACTGATCAAATTCTTGTTTCTCTATTGATTGAAAAGTCTCCCTCATCTACTCTTTCCATCTAGTTGTTGATCTGGTCATGGGATTTCCTTATTGTATCCTGGGTTCTCATATATTCTCCACATCAATCACTTATTTTCCCTTTTACTGGGCTGATTTTCTTGTTGTGTGCCTTAGCTCCTAGTTTCTGAAAATAGGAAATTGTAAGATTAGCTTTGGCAAGTTTGTCTTGTAATTTTGTGAGTTCAATATATTTATCCTCCATTTGAATATATTTTTCCTCCCCTGTTCCCTTTCCTAGCATATCTTTCGATAAATCAATGGTTTGTTGAGTATTTAGTTCCTCAGTCAACTAATTTGTTGAAGATCTAGTCCTCGACCTATGTAGAAATTGTGTTTATTCATGTGTCAATTGGATTTTTCCTTTCCCTTTATCAGCTACTCTCTTATCCTTCATTGATTCTTTCACTATCTCTTCATCCTTGTGCCCTTCCTCGTGTGATTCCATTGGACAAATGTCTCTGTTAGAAAATTATATATTACAAATAAATGCAACACACAAAATATGTTGAAAACACAAGCACACAAAACACATAAAACCATAGAGACACAGATATACGTGGTTCACCCAGTTTGGGCTACGTCCACCCCGAACAGCCAGTCCTTCCTTTCTATTATCCAGCAAAATGAAGAGACACAACCTACAACAAATCCACTGTAATATCCTATGTTCTCTCTCATAGTCTCTCTATCAGTTTCTCTCTCTGAGAATACACACACAATACACAGCCGCAATAAAATACCCTCATACAAGCGAGGGGTTTCCTTCTAAGGCAAAAAACCCTAAACTAAACATAACTTATACCATCAGATCATCTGTCTAATGAATGGCCCACATTGACTAGAAATTACTATACTTTTACAAGGCAATTTTAGATCTATTTTTAGCTTCCGGGGGGCTCCATAAAGTTGCATCTGCCCCCCTGGACCCCCCAAGCAACATTTAATTATGAGCATAATTGTCGCCTAATTAAGGTACAGGGGTCCAACACTGTGATACAAAATAAACAAGATATTCAGGCTCCACACCCAACAATCTCCATTGACCAGCAAAGTTGCAGTTGACAAAACACTATCCCAAGACATCTTTATTTTCTCCAACTTATGTAAAAACAATAGTTTGTGAAAAATTAAATAAACTAGTAAAGTGTTTGTCTCCTTTTGACTGAACCATTTCCACCATATTGCCCAAAATTTTAAACTAGTAATATGGCAAGTTCAAGCTCCTCCTACCAATAAAATTCATAATAAATCTGATGTGGTACTGATACACTTTGCTAAATCGGCCTTCACATTTGAATTATTTTTGGATCACCTTTAACAATTGACTATAGTGATTCAACAACAAAATCCTTGGATATGTGGTGTCAAATTCGTCCTTATATTTTGGTTTTACAAACTCTTTAAAGTGTGATGCATATAATTCCTTCCCTTTGAACCATCTCTCACCCTGTAAAGGAATTTTTATAGCTTAATAAATGGATTCCTCGGACACTCTAAACTCTAGATCACCAATTGTTACTTGATCACCTTTGATGTTCATGGAAACAATTCATGCCATTTGAAAATCATGGCCATGATTCTAGACATTCTCACAAAAGGATACACACAAGTTTTGTTCAAATGAATTTTGATGGTAAGATCATAGTTTACCATGTGTTGGCTTCTAGGTTCAATGTGAACTACTTCAACCTCATTTTGTTTTACCTTTATTTCTTGGGCTTTCCATCTGGCCTTTTGAAACCTATAGAGATAAGTTCAACTATGTTTCGCGGCACACCAATTCTTTGGAGGAACTGGCAGCATAATGGAAAACATAATGGAAAAACTGATAGTGCAAGGAAAAGTGACTGATAAGGTTCTTTCACAAGATTTAAATGAATTTGTTGTTGGTTCCCTGGAAACCCTTTTTACCATGAAATTTATGCAATGTATATGGAATAAATTGTGTTAATTATCATAAAAAATAACTAAAAATATCATGGATTAACACACGTCGACTCATACAAATTACACGCAAACCCTAAACATTTAAAACTATCCCAAATGCAGACCAAATTGTATGTAGGGTTTTCATAGTGATTGTTCATCTCACGCATACAAAATTTATCGATTGGTGTCTAAATATTTTTTAAAATAAAATTATGGTTGTAAAATGGATGTCTCCTACCTTAGACAATAAGAAAACACATTTTGAAGTGGTGGGAGACTTCTACAAGTTGCTAGAGGTGGTTGAAAAAAAGCTATGTAGCAATTGTATAACTCTGAAATTTTTGCAGCTATTGCACAACACTCACACTTGAAAAATAATATTCCTTTAAACCTCTATCAAACTGCCTTAAAACCTTTCTCAAACTGTTCTCGGCCTTGTGCTATGTGACTACCAATTTTTCACAAAGAAGAGCGTGAAATGTATAGTGGAGAGAGAATGATTGCGGTATGAAAAGAGATTGGAAAGTGCACCTCTTGTTTTTTCTTTTGTCATGTGTATGAACTTAGGATAAAGGAATTATGATCATGAAACACAAATCATGGTAATGAGTTGTGGAGAGGTGCAGTAGCAATAATGATGAGAGGTGAGTTAAGGAGAGGGGTTATGCATATGATGTGAAATGTAGGGGGTTTATGGAAGGGATTATATTAAATGGGGTATATGAAAGGATTATAGAAATGTAAAAATTATATGGTAGGGATATATGGTATGGATACATGTATGGGAAACATGAGTTGTAAATAGTGGAATGGGGTATGTTGAACAATACTAATAACATACTCAATAGAACCTTAATAAATGAACCAAACTTGTTTTATTCATTGTTCTGACCAGTGATACATAACCCTTGAACCATAAATAAATTTACATGTGAAAATGAATTTATGACCTTCTCATAAACTAAGGCTCTCCAAAATTTTCTCTTGTCTTTAACAACCATCTATGAAAAACTTGTAGTGATCGAGGATAGTAACTCTTTAGATTATGATAGCAGCAGTTCATAGGTTAAAAAACTACACAAAATCTAAAAATGAATAGAAAAGACAAAGACATTTGATCCTTAAAACCTAGGACCCTAACACGAGGAAGTCTAGTAAATATTAGATCGGTGCTCCAGAGAATATCTATCTACTAGATGCATATTTATAAGATTCCCAAAGTGAATATTACCAGAATTAGCTCGATAATGGCTCATTTGTTGTGGGATGGCACAAAAAAGGTTTAAAAAATACATTTCGTTTTCTTTGCATAGCTTACATGATAGGTTGAAGAAGGCATATGGAGCATAAAATACACAAAAGTTTTCAATTTGGCTCTACTAGAAAATAATAGATGGAGGGATCTGAATGATGTAGGCATATGGAAAGAAATTATCAAAATTAAATTTCCGAATAATAAACAGTTGATGATCTGGATAGGTGAAGGGGCATCGGAGAAGAAGGAGGCAACGTTCTCATGGAGAATCTTGATGAAGTCAAAGCATTGGATTTTTAGTAACTCGTGCTAGGAGGTTGGATGAGGATATATAGCAGAGATTGAGCTGACACACATCATGGAATTCAAAAGTAATTACATTTTATTCGTGACCACTTTCCTAAAATATTTACATAACATAAAAATATATTTCTTAAAGCATATATATGTTGAGAAGAGTTGGTTATGGTATCTAAAAATTGGTTAGATGCTAGGGAGATTAGACTCTTGGGTCCTCATTTAGAAAAATAGTGTGAATACATATCACAACTTTGGCTTACATACATCTTCCTACCATCGAGGGATGATTCACGAGGATTTATTTTTCTCACATCCATAGAGAACATAACATGGTAAAAGATGGCTTATCAAAAAAGGGAAGCAATATAGATTTGGGTAGGATCAAATTTTCATTTTTTTGTTAATGCAACCATCTATAAAATTGGATTCATTTGAATATGATGGATAAAAGGTTGACTAACAGACGATAAATTCTGGATTTTGTTTTTGTATCAAGACTCTATAGATCCATATATGTAGAGAGAGGATACTCATATAATATTTGTGATGATTATTTTTGTTATCATTTAGAAGGTTTTAAATAATTTGTAAGACAAACTCTTGAGTCTATAATACTTGTTGGAATATAGAAAGAGTTGTGAATTAAATAGTATGACTGGTAATGAATGGATGGAAGAGTTGAGAAATCCATATATTGAACAACTTTTATTAATAAAAGTTTTTATTTTTCTCCTTTGAAAAAAAAATGTTATTTGGCTCCACTTAGGATTTTATTTAGGAAGACAGTTACTAGAATATGATACTTAGGGTTTTATTTGCAAAGACAGATGTTGGAATTAGGATACTTTTAGTTACATGAATTAGTATAAATTTAAGAACGAGTGATTAGTTTCAGCCTTCAGGGATGCATATAGATAGTTTTTTTACTCCAGTTGATATTTTAGTTTTTCTTCATAGTTTTAAGTTCAACAATGTGATATTTAATTATTCGAAAAAATTTAAGGCATTGATAGTGGGATTTTCAGCACCAATTGTAAAATGTTGAATAAAGGCACTGATAGATGGACTATCAGCACCTACTATAAATTTTTTAAATAAAATTGCTGACAATTGGAGTATCAGTGCCAGTTTTTTAAATTTGTAAAAGAAAACACCAACAAGTGGAATATCATTGCCAAAAGTAAAATTTAATTTTTATGTCAAAAGCTAAGAGCTGACAGACTAGACGTCGTGAAATGAGCGGGCACTTGATCAAGTGAGCGTTGACTAAGAAAATGGTGACATGTCATTTCATGATTTCACATGGTATTTTTCTACCACCAAAGGGTAATCGCCACAATAACAAAGTGATGTAAATAGTCATTTTATTTTGATTGATTTATTTTTACTATTTAATATCACGTGTTCTGGATGGTGGAAGTAATTTTATTGTGCAAGGGTAATCCATTACATTGTTTTATTTTCCAAAGTAAATCATTTATTAACCCATGGTCTGTGATAGGCCCAAGAATTCAAAGATAGAAAGAGCTTGGTTGAAGGATGAATGGAACTTGCTCCTGAGGATTAAGCAATCTTATTTCACTTATGAAGGATTATTCAACAAAGTCAATTTGTATCATTTCTACTTACTCGCTCACATTGCAGGATAAGTCAAGATGAATGCCCCTTTATTTTTTTTTTATGAGTCTTAAACATATGTCTCGAAGATTCAGGGAAAAAATAGATGCTTCATCCCATTTTATTTATCACGGAGTCTTGATTAGATTTTTAATTAAAAATCATTTAATAAAAATCAATAGAACATGGGATCACTTTCTCTTTTGGGGGGATTTTGTAGATATTATATTACCAAAACTTAAATATGTTAAAAAAAATAAAAGGGACAGAAAAAATGTTGAATAGATCCAAACCCTAGAGGAGTGGACTTTATCTATCCAAACCACAATCCAGAAGAATTTATCTTGTATTAGACGTATGTGTGTATTGTATTTGGAAAATATGGCTTATTCTTAAACGGTCCCATGTGTATGGATATGCGAAAGCATATTAAGAAATATGTTGTAGATAAAATCTAAATTGTTAGAAAATATGAGTAAGGATTGAAAAACAAGTCCTAAACTATTAGGTTGGAGAAAGTTTTTCCTTTTTAAACTAAAATTATAAATGAGAGCGAACTGTTAGTTCAGGGTCTAGGGACAAAACCCTAGACCCCAGAACCGATCGTTCCTCCATATCTAAGCTATACACAAACAAAATCTAAGATGGTTCAGACATCATTCTAAAACTGTAAAGAAATAAATAGAATATGTTGTTACTAAAAAATGAAGGAAGAACTCTTTCGCAAAATAAAATTCATTTTTACAGTATGCTTAATAGGAAATTATGAGAATAGCATGCATAATAAATCATAGAAATATTATTACATCAAAAACAAAGATTAATACTTCAGAAAGAAATATTATTACAGCAGAATGAGAGACTGCACTTAAACAAGTAAAATACCGTGAATATAGTTTACATTCATGGAACGATATTATATTGCGCAAGCCCCAAAGGCACAAAAGTAAACTATAAATTCATATAAATAAATTTATTGAAAAAATAATTCATATCTTCAACTATTAAGATTCATTAAGATCAAAGAAAATCCACAGCTAAACCCTGTAGGGTAAACAAGAAACCAAAAAGGGGAAACTGAAACTCGAATTGTGCGTTAAAGCTTATGTGAAGAAAAACCCATAATTTATACAAATGTAGAGATTGGTAAATCGATAAGAAAATCCCATTAAAATTTTAAATCAAGCCTCTCAGTTTACCGAGGACAAACTCTTAACAGATATTCAGGTCGGAGCCCAATTAAACTATGCATTGAAATGACCAATGTATGCTAGAAATATGAATAGGTATAAATTTGTCCAAATAATAATAGAACAGAAGGCTCGACGGCCATGATTCCTTAGCCTAAGCTCTTGGCCACCAAAGTAGATGCAAGGAAAACGAAATACCTGAAATGGGTAAGAAAGGGTATCAGGAAGCCTCGTTGAAAGGCGTTGAGGGCATCAAATAAGAGCATGATGAATAACCTCAGCATTTGGGGTTAGGTAGAATACCTGCACCAAAAACAATAACAGAATAATTAGCCTTTAATAGATATGAAGAATAGTTATGAAAATAAGAAATCAAGGTATGGTCTGGAATTATGAACATGATGAAGACCGCATCCACAAGCGTGGATCAAAAAAACTGTGAGAAAACAAGGTGAAGGAAATGCGGTTAAACTCGTGATGAGATGAGGCAACCCATAAGCTCAAGGATGCCAAACATGTTCAATGAAACTCGAAACAATACATATTATACCTGTAGTGACGGAGGAGAAATTTCCCAGAAAGTAGTGGGAGTGCCTTGGTGTTAACTGCGGCTCCAACCACTGTAAAAAAAATACAAGTTATCATTGTAAGGATAATGTAAACTAAACGAGAAAGCGATATAAGTATAGGCATTAACCCAATGCGAGAACATTCGAGGTTTGACCAGAAAACATCAAAACAAGGATGGAATGATGAAGTGTCGCTTACCAATAAGGGAAGAAGTGACTGAATTGGAAGGAAGTCGAGCATTTACTCGATGAAATCTCCATGCCGCTGCGGAAATTGCACACAGGGCTCTCTGCAGAGAAACACAAATCTAATGAATCAAAACAGTTAGGATTGCGAAATAAATACCCTAGTCATTTCCCGATAAACCCTCCACCATTGATCACAATACGCACAGATTGAAGGAGGTTGAGCAAGTCGGTAGCCTCACACGATGAGAGTACAAACCATAGAGGGAAACAACTGTAGTAGTAAACAAATGCTCACAGGTGTAATATTAAAGCGGTGTAAGGTGATTGCCATTATAACATATTCCGTAAGCCATAAATGATTAGTACAAACTTACGTACAGCTAATCAAATGAGTCACAATCTTTGTTTAATAATGCTCATCCATAGTTTTAAGATATGGTATAAATAACACATGTTAAGAAATAAAATTGATGAAGGACCTTAGTACAGTAGGTATACATATATGCTCGGTGAAATTCGGAAGGTAAAGTAAACAAAGTTAGAATTTTTTTTTTTTGTGATGAATGTTACAAGTGGTATTAGAGCAGCGTTCACATGTTGGGACCCTAGGGGTCACCTAACATGATAAATTGTGTGTATAGTGATGCACAGAAATGATTTATTATTGTATAATACGATATGAGAAGGCGATAGACACAACAAACACCTTGGAATAATGGGAAACCTACACCTCAACCACAATTACAACCAGAAATGAACCCTGCAATGTGGATTCATCTTAGCGTGGATTAGCACCAGTAGACCAGTAGACTGCTGGAGGAGCAGCAACACCAGACCAGCATATTTTTAAGTATTGTGCAAAGGTTGCAGGAATAAATAGTCCGAGTGAGATGTGACAATGAACGCCTGATGCAAGAATAGGAAAGGATACTTAAGAGCCTTTCTAAAAAATAGAATCAGGGGCTGTTACAACCAAATCTTGATAGGGACATGCAAGAAGAAAAAAAATGACAAGACAAGGACCAAACCACTGACAGAGTGGACAGAAGCCATTCACAGGGAAGCAACAAAAATAGAAACTACAATGAGGCTGAGTCTGGTAATGTGTCAGATCAACACGAAATTAAGAAAAAAAAGGTGAAACTACAAGGTGAGTTCCAGAAGATAAAACCACCTGCGTTTGATGGAGAAGATGAAGAGGTGGCAGAAGCCTAGCTGATTAATATGAACAAGTACTTTGAAGTCTACGAGTACAGTAGCAACCTTAAAGCCAGATTGGCCACCTACCATTTGAGATAAAAGGCCACCCTATGGTGGGAGGAAGTAAATAATGTTCACAACATTGAATATCAAGATGTGACGTGGGATTCATTCCAGCAATAATTTAAAGACAAATACTTAACAAAACGTCTCTATGATAAAAAATCCAGAGAATTCCATGATTTGAAGTTGGGTCAAATAACAATGGATGAGTACATAACCAAGTTCACTTCCCTATTAAGATACATTCCTTATATAAGGGATGAAAAGGCTAAGGTTTAATGATTCTTAAGTATTTCTCCAACCCACATGAAGGAACGAATTGAATTTTTGAATCCTAGGACCATGGACAAAGAAATTTGGAAGTCAAGAATGTGCTATCAACATTCCAAAGCAAAAGATGGCAGCCAAGAAATGGACAGAAAAGCAGTTCAAATTTCAATAGTGTTAGAAATAGAAACTTTAAGAATTCCCTACGGAATATAGTGAGCAAATAGTTTGGAAGAAACCACCAAAGAACCTGATGGCCTACCGAAGAGAGAGTTAGACTGAGATTGGATTCTTCAAGATAAATTTAGGCCAAATCTCCCAAGATTACCTGCTTATGTATGGGTTTAGTAGAGAAAAATTGTATTTATTTTCACATGTCATTGTCAACCTTAGAACCTGAAAATGATACCCAAGAAAATATATTTTGTGCACTTTTAACCACTTTTTTATGCTATCCAATTTGGATGCCTAAATGAAAGTTGTGACATTTTTTCCCGAGACACTCTTTTAAGACATAATTCTGGAGCATACCAAAATTATAACTTCCTTAAACCATATCTCTGTGAATATAGTGAAAAAGGCTCAGAAATATTTACACAATGTTCATCAATATTTTTTATCCGAGTGGTCAAAATTTCAGCCTCTGAAGCTTCACAAAAAACTGGTTATAGTGAAAATTCCAAGATGACTTGTTTAAAGCACTGAAACCCTAGGTTCTA
Organism: Pinus albicaulis; assembly: GCA_034641835.2. Taxonomy (NCBI): domain Eukaryota; kingdom Viridiplantae; phylum Streptophyta; class Pinopsida; order Pinales; family Pinaceae; genus Pinus; species Pinus albicaulis. The sequence goes on along the minus strand of CM076575.1, from coordinate 1,516,059,240 downwards.
GAGCTTTGATACCAAATCATATGTAACTAGATAAAAAAACAGAAGAAAATATAGATCAATGACTTGAAAATAAACCTCTTCAAGAAGGAAATCTGCTTTTACATCACATAAATGAATAATTCTTTGATGATTCAAATGACAAGACCTCCTAGGTATATATAGGAGTTTAAAGTGTCAAAATATAATTAGGGCCTATATTACAATAATAATGTAAGGGCTCAACAATAATGATATTGGGCTTCTATGGGGCACAAAAATAATAATATGGGGGATACATTTGTATTATAGGCACCTAACAGGAAAAGTGCTAATTAATTAGAGGCTAGAAACCAAATCATAAAAAGTTTGAACTTTGAAATTGATGCTTATGGATATCGAGGGTTTCCTTGCCAAAATAGAATTTGGTTCACTTCCAAGATCAAGTAACAATCCTATATGCAAAGAATAATCTCAACTAATAGAGGTGGACATATCTTTATCTGATTGATATTCTTTTCTTTTATTTTTCTTTGGTCATGCAGTATATTGTAGGGTTTAATTTCTTAATTAAACTATTAGTTATTTTTCCCTCTAAATGGATAGCTTATAGAATATGTATACAATCACTTCTCAGTATTGGTTCTTTGTCAACAGACAATCTATTATTTTATATTTAATCTAGTTTCCCTTATGGCAAGCCAAATATAGATATCAACTACTAATTTCTAATTTTTTTATGACTGGACAATGAATGCTGGTTAATTTATAAAAGAAAAAATAGATTTTGCAAAATACTATAAAATCTTATATTTATACAAGTTATTTATTTAAATCCAAAATTACTTATTTAATAGTGTTGTTCTAAATTATGAAATAGCTTAAATAATAAAAAGAAATACCAAGTACATAAAAACCCCATCCATAGAAATGAACACAATATTTATCTTCGAAAACCCAATATGATAGAAAACACAATTAGAAGATCTTCTCTCTTTGATTTAGTGATAAAAATGCTTATACAAAAGGAATGAGCACTCCTATGGAGCTACCTTTGACAAAATTGGTTACCTAATTGTTATAGAATTATCCTCCTTTATTATGCTCTCAAAATTACATTATTATATGTTTTTTTCTCTTATATGGAACATGTACAAAGAAAAACAATAGAACCATACCTTATCCTTTAAGTCGCTCATAACCATCTAGGGTTATGGGTTTTACTTCCCCAACCCTCAATGTGATCATGATGGACCTTTTAGAATATTCTTGAAAATTCTCACATGGCTAGCCCTACATGTGTGAGTAGCAAGTGCTAACGTGGTTTTCACTCATACCATTATGGTCAACTAGGTAGGTCAACTTGTGGGAGGCATATCGTTCACATATGAACTCTGATTAGGGTGATGCTTGGGCTATGGAAAGGCCCATGTAGATAAATTTCGAAGGTGTCTGCATAATTTTTGCACCCTGCCACTCTAAAAAATTCCATTTGATGCCTCAAAATGGTTCTAGATGGTTTCAAACCCCAATTTCCAAACTAGAACCTACCACTAAAATATTCCTAGAAGTTAATTCCTCCAATTTTTCTATCAAGAATGCATTGAAATAGATGTAAAATTATGCAATGATTCAATTTAGATCGACGCAAGTTAAGTAATGTACTTCAATATCACTTAATAATAACGATAATGCTATATGTTAAACTTTTGTGATCCATATTGATAATAAATAAGTATTTCGGATTAATCGCATTTCTATGATTTGGTCAAAGTTTCGAACCATCTAATGTGATTCATCCTCAACCATTGTCCTGAGGATGAACCACATTAGATGGTTCGAAACTTCAACCAAATCCTAGCAATGTGATTAATCTAAAATACTTCTTCATTAATAATAATAATAATTGAAAGTAAACAATTTCTTATAATCGTAAAATTTTAATTACATATTGATCAATATGAGACAAATGTTGGTTCTTTTATTTCCTTTCATTCATTCCTCCTATTTATTCATCACCTTTTAGATCTTTCTTTCTCACATTTCTACCTTGATGATGAACCACAGTAGATGGTTCGAAACGTTGGTTAAAAGATAGTTCTTGATGTGATGGATCAGGAAGAGAACACAACTAGACATTAATTGCAAAAGTCTGAAAAATGAAAATGAGACAAATGTGTAAGTTCTTTCATGCTCAACATGGAGTTGACATGTGGTGTGAGAGAGAGAGAGTACATGTTACTTAGTGTGAAGGATATGTGTAGTTTATATATATATATATATATATATATATATATATATATATATATATATATTGCTTAGTGTGAAGGATATATGTAGTTTCTTTATTGTTTAATGTGAGGTATCTATGTAGTTTTGTCCACTTTTTATATGCAATTGATACCACTTGACATATATATGGAAAGAGGAAAAAACCAACTTAGATTCCTCTTAACTCTAGGTTTATCATTCATATAAATATTTTTTAATATAATACTTTATAAATATTTTTAATTTAGAAAATTTAATATTTTTTAATATCAGAATTAAAATAAATTTACACTAATTTACATTATTTAGGAATGGGGCTTCGGAAATTTTAATTTAAATAGTGCAATGATATAAATTAAATAGTTTTTGACATATATTAATTCATAATAAGTATCAAAACACTCAGTTTATCATACATCTCAAGTTGCTAAATAAATTAAATAATTGAAAACAATAAACAAACAAACAAGTATGTAGCAAGATTCTTAACCATGGAGATTCATCCCACCTTATCATGGAGATTCTTAATTTATAAAGATGTTTTGTTACAATACCATGAGCCAACACCATGACTTATCAATATTACATGCCCAAAATAAAATAACTCATTCCATGTGATACTTGTTCATATTACATTTTTTTAATTAATGAATTTAGATAGATGTCTTTCAGATTTGGTCAATGTTTTGAACCAATTAACTGGTTCATCTTCAAGACAAGGTGAAGAAAATAATCCATCTCAATGAATAAATAGTGTGGATGCATCATTACCCATTAATATTCGTTGAAAACTAGTCGTTATTTTTTTTTTCTAAGTTTAAATCTATTAATGAAACATATGATACAGTGAGTTCAAGGCTTCAGAGACACCATACAGTCATCAAGATAACAAAACTTGAACCGCCCTGGAGGGGAAACTGGCCCGAGAATCATTTGAGAGCTGCCTCGGTAGAGGAAACCAGCTTTGACATCCCAAAACCGAGCCAAAAACCTGAGCCGCCCTCAAGGGGAAACCAACCTGAACATTGTTTTAGAGCTGCCTCGACAGAGGAAACCAGCTTGGACAAACATAAATTTGTTGCAAACAGAACCATCAAAATGACAAAGAGACTAGACATAATTACTTGAGCAAAGACAGATGCACTAGAGCCCATAGTCACCCGAGGGCAATTCCTCTTCAATTCTACACCAACAACCATCCTCGTCGTCAGGGACCAGGCCACTTTGAATTGCAGCAACCCCAACTTCACAAACACCTGCCTGCATCCCAAGGTCCTGGAGGATACTCCAACTGCAGTCGCCAGCTTTGCGGGAGAAGCCTTTGTCCACAGGATGAGAGGCTTGCGGAGTGATGGGAGGGACTGATAGATTAGCAGGATGCACTGTAGGAGGGGGGACAGGAATAGCTTCAGGGATCTCCTTGAACGAGACCGAGACCATCGCAATAACCAAGGGGCGAGTGGAATTATACTGATAATGAAAGATGGCGGTGGATGGGTTGCGAATAGAGGTAGAGACAGCAGGTCGTGGTTCAAGAGGCGGCCGAGAGGCAAAGGTGCCACGCCTTGGGGAGGGAGGGCGACGATGCCCACGACCTCTGCCACGTAGACTGCGAGAAGGGGGAGAGCTTCCACTAAGGCTCTGAGAGGAGGAAAACGGAGAGCTAGAGGAGGGGGATCGATGATGTCTAGAGGTGCTGGGACAGGAGCTACCCTGACGGCATCTCAGACAATGCCTAAGTCTCGGCATTGCAGCACTGAAATGGTGAGAGAAAGTGGAATTCACAAGAGGCACCAGAGGGGGGAGGGGAGAAAAGAGGCCGGGTGGAGAAGCAAAGTGCAGTGAGCAGAAGGGACTGTGTAAGTGATGGAAGCCAGGGATGAAGTTAACATAGCAACCCAGAGGGCAACGCCTGCCAACAGTAGTGCGAAGGCAGGGCACGTCAGCTTCCGGAGAGCAACTGGAACCAACGGGTAGGAGTTGCAGCGATATGGAGACCTGCAACCCACAATAAATCCAAACCACAAACCTTGAAACTGCATTGAAAGGCAGGGACGAAGAACCAGGTGAATACATTTTGAAGCGAATGTCATCTCGGCCTCCCCACCGGCATAAATGCCACACAGGGTGACGACCTGGTGAATTTATTAAACCAAGGGAGAGTAAATGCAATCCACGGGTGGCCATGTGGCCTTGCCACGCGCTCGTCCGTCGGATCGCTGCCATCAAATCTTCAATAACCACCCGCATCTGGGGTGTTGCAGTCCTGGTGCACCAATTGAGTGCAATCCTGAAGGAGTTTACTATCATTGAGACTGGAGAGGGGCCCTGCTGAAAGAGTTTGGGCACTCATCACACCTTTGTTTGCTAGAAGATCCGCCACTTTGTTACCAGATGTTCTTGTATGTTTGAGACAGATGGCTCTGTGCTCTTGCAACCAACCAGCAATGAGCTCTAATCTAGCCATGAGTCTCCAACTGTCTACGACTCGAGATGGAGGAGAGCTAGAGAGAAGCTTACTGACCATATTGATAATAATTTGTGAGTCTCCCTCAATCTCAATGGGGAAAAAATTGTGAAGCTGAGCAAGCTGCATACCTTGCCATAATCCTTCCAGCTCCGCAGAATTATTGATATCCCATCTTATAGATCCGTAGTAGATGAGCATAGGGTCGCCTTTGTGGTTGCAGAATATTCCCCCAAAACCCGCTTCTCCTGGGTTTCCCTTGGAGGCTCCGTCAAAGTTAAGCTTCAGGAAACCAGCTGGGGGAGGGACCTAATTGTCGTGAGTATCTCTCTGTGGGCCACAATTGCACATTGGCACAGGATCAAGGTTGAGCTTAAACTGCCAATTATCTCATATTTGTAGCTCAAGAGGTAGAGTAGGGAGGTCGTCCTACTGCCATTTTTGAAGTGCTATAGTTTCCTGAAGGTTGCTGCAGAGATTGTTCCAAAGGATTTCTGGTGGGGTGCATTGATTCTTGAAGATCCAATTATTCCTCTCCTTCCAGATATTCCATAAGGTGAGTCCGGGGATGAGCCTCCAGAGAGAGTTAAGAAGAGTACATCTGTAGGGAGCAACGAGCCAGTTGCGGATGATAGAATTTAAGTCCCTTGCACTTCTACCATCCCTCCTACACTTGGAGCTTACATTTTCCCAAAAGAAGGCAGCCAGTGGGCAGGTAATCATAAGATGTTGTATGGTTTCCTCCTGGCTATTACAGTTGGGGCATCGGGAGGGCCCAGTAAATCCCCTCTTCATTAAATTATCCCAGGTAAGGATTTTCTTATGACAAAGAAGCCACAGGAACGTGGAGACTTTCGGCCATAAATACGGTGACCACAGCTCTTTCCAGATGGGATCAATGGGGTCTTGATTCTGAGTCGTCAGAGTGTAGGCTTCCTAAGTGGTGAACTTGCCTTTTGAGGTCTGCCCCCATCGAAGGATATCCTGCTTGTCAAAGTATCTGATTTTCCTGCTGATTAATTCCACCTCCAAAGCTGGATGAGCCTGAACCTGCTGATTGTTCAAATAGCATGCTGCCGTTTTCCAATGCCTGTAACCCTGAGAGTGGTTCTCTTCCCAGAAATGATGAACCGTAGCTTCAAGAAGATTGATCATATCAAGCTGAAGAGACGGCTTAATGGTGGTAAGTAGATTGGGTTTCTGTTTCCATGAGTCCGTCCAGAAGCGAGTTGTGCGGCCGTTGCAGACCTCCCAGAAGTTATGTTCTTGAATAAGGAGGCGGTGTTGTTTAGTAGCATTCCAGATCTGCGAGCCTGCTTTAGCAATAGTCAATCGGATGAGCTCTAAAGTGGGTCTGTGGTTAGCATATTTGGCATTCCAAAGCCTCGCCCAAGGGCTGAGAGGGGAAGATAACCACTGCCACCAAACCTTAGCCCCCATGATGGCATTGCTATGCTGAGGATCGCGGAGTCCTAAGCCACCAGCATTCTTTGGCTTGCATATCGTGGTCCACTTCACCAAGGCCCATTTTCTGTTCTGTCCTGAGGCTCCCCAAAGGAAATTGCACTGAAGGGATTTGATTTTCTTGAGGACCCATTTGGGGGCAGCTAAAACAGAGAAGAGATAGAGGGGCATGGATTGTAAGAATGACTTGACCAGAGTGAGTCTACTAGGTAGGTTAAGGGGGCGAAAAGTCCAGGAAGATAATCTAGCTTCGAGTTTGTCCAGGAGAATTCGCCAAGAAGAGTGCTTGAGAGAAGAATCGATTAGGGGGGCCCCAAGGTATTTGGCTAGCAATTTGGTGATGGAGAATCCAAGGATTCTGGCTATGTGGTGCTCGATGGGTAGATCAGTGTTAAAGAAAAAAATTTGCGACTTGGAGGCATTGACAGTCATTCCCGAGGCTTCGACAAACAAATCCAGCAAGCTTTTAAAGGTGGAGGCTTCTTGGGCAGAAGGATGTCCAAAGAGGATGTTATCTTCCACGAATTGCTGGTGGGTGAAGGCTGGGGCATCATGGATGGAAATGCCTCGGAGTCGTTGCAAATGGAGAGCATGATTGATGGAGCAACCTAGACCCTCAGCCATAAGCACAAAGAGAAAGGGAGACAAAGGATCACCTTGACGAATGCCGCGGGAAGGGGAGAAGGGATATGAGGGGATACCATTGACTAAGACAGAGAAGAAGGAATAGGAGATTAAACTCATGACCCATCTGATCCAAGGAGGGCTGAACCCAAAATCAGCTAGCATCTGATGAATGTAATTCCAGCTAAGTTTGTCAAAAGCTTTTGATAAATCAATCTTAAGGAGCATACCTGGCTTTTTGGTTTGCTTCAGCGAGTGAATGACCTCATGAGTGAGGATAATGCCATCAAGGATTTGTCGACCCTCCACATACCCTGTTTGCTCAGGTGAAATGAGAAGAGGTAGCAGCGGCTTGAGCCTGTTGGCGATTACCTTAGAGATGATTTTCTAGATGACATTGCAAAGTGCAATGGGTCGGAATTTTTCAGGAGTTGCAGTTTGGTATTCCTTAGGGACCAGGGTTATGAAGTTGGCATTGATTGATGGGAGGAGCCAATGCATGGATCTGGATTCCTCCACTAAATGCCAGACATCATTTTTTATCAGGTCCCAGAAGTGATGGAAGAAATTAGAGGCGAAGCCATCTGGTCCTGGAGCTTTGCCTTCCTTGTTTTGGGCTATGACCTATTCCACTTCCGAGAGTGTAACTAGGCGTAGTAAAATTTTATTGTTCTCCTCCGTGATGAGTTTCGGAATGTGTTGCGAAACTTTGTTAATTGTTGGCTGCCTGTTGATCTGGTCTTCCTGCAGCACCAATTTGAAATGAGTGACCAGTTCTACTTCTATGGCCTGATGGTGCTCCAATATTTCTCCTGTTTGGCTAAGGAGAAAGCTAATGTTGTTGCACATCTTGCGTTGAATGGTGGAATGATGAAAAAATTTGGTATTCCGTTCCCCTTCCTTTAACCATCTGATTCTGGATTTTTGCTTACAGAAAATCTCTTCTTGCTGCCTTCTTTCCTCCAGCTGTTTGAGCAGACTTTTCTCTTTCATATCCAATGCGTCATTGCGTCCTTCTTGGATGATACGAAGCTGGAGTTTTGCCATTTCCTTTTCAAGAAGCTTTTTTTGTTGAAATATGTTACCGAAAGTGGATTGATTCCAGCCTTTGATTCGAGCTTTAAGATCTTTGAGATGCTGCTGAAACTGAAACATCTTGGAGCCTGGAGGCGGAGTGAATGCCTACCAAGCAGAGTGGACCATTTCCTTAAAGTCTAGGTGAGTGAGGCAGAAGGCTTCGAAGCGAAAAGGTCTTTTGATGTGGTCCCCTGGTCTAGACCATTGGAGAGAGATGGGCCAATGATCCGAACCTGAAAAAGGAAAGATTGAGGCCTAGAAGTCTCCCCCAATGTGTATAGCATTGTTAGATAGAAGAAATCGATCTAGTTAGGAGGCGATTTGTTGTGAGCCAGATCTTTTGTTGTTCTAGGTGTGAGTGCCATTTGCAAAGGGAAGATCAATCAACCAATTCCGTTGTATAAAATCTTTGAAGTGGGTGTTGTCCGCCTCGAGCTTTGCTCTACCACCTCTTTTCTCATCCAAGTTAGTTATCATGTTGAATTCACCTCCCATGATCCATAGAGGGTGAGCTCTGGTAGAGTTGAGAAATTCTACCGTATTTAACAGAGAAATTTTACTGACCATATCCTGAGGGAAATAAGCATTAGAAATATGTCCATGCATATTAGTACCATGAATGTGGAAAGAGGCTTGGATTAAGTTGTGATCTGCATGGGCATCACTTATTGAAACAGCTTTCGAATCCCAAGCAATGGAGAGACAGCCTGAGGCCCCGGAAGCGTCGACGGCAATGGACTGACAGCCTGGCCAGGCCCTTGAGAGAATAGGACCTAGGGTAGTGCTTATGCATTTAGTTTCATGCAGGAAAAAGACTTGAGGTCTTTCCATCTATATCAATTTCTTGATCATATAGACTTTTAAGGGGCTATTTAGACCCCTTATGTTCCAAGAGATGAGTTTCATTGGGAACTACCTTCACAGGGTGGGAAAAACTTGATAAGTTTGGGGTACCTACCAAATTCCACAAGCAACTCCCCAAGGAGGATAGTCCTTTGAAGGTCAGATTTTCTTCCTCTTTTTTTTGAGTCTTTAAAGAGTTTCTTCCCGTCCCATGGGCTTCCCTATTGGATGCCTAGGGATTTTTGGTGCTACTGCGCTCGGGAGAGGGCCATGGTTAGGTTCTCAATCTGTTTCTCCGAGATTTGGTCAAACTCCTTTTTCTTACATGCCTACTCTAGAGTGAAGATGTCCAGTTCTCCAATATCCACCATTTTAGATTCATCCTCCATAAGACTAATCTGGCTCTCATTAGCCCCAGCATTGTCTACCTCCATGTTATTGGGAGGTCCAGTGTTAGACTCAGGCTCCGAGTTTAGCAGGGGTTGTGGTATGGCTTCCGTTTGAGGGGTTTCTGAATCAGGATTAGAGAGGATTTCAAAGCTATTACTGGTGGAGGGGGAATCAGGGGCTTGAAAGTGGGTCTTAGAATTCAAAGGGGGGGATTTCTTATTGTGGCACCGTCGATTCTGGACTTTAGTAAAGCCTTCTGCATCTGGGGGAGAGGAAGCATCTGAGGGCTTGCTGGGAGGCACATTCAGAGGGCAATCGCGGAATAGGTGACCATGGGTATGGCATTTTCGACACCTAAAAGGCACGTGTTCATAATCAATGGTATGCACCCATTCATAATCATCGTGATAGAGACTTACCGAGTCTGGAAGAGCGTGTGCTAGATGCATGAAGATGCAGATTCGAGCGTAGGAGATGTACCGCCTGAGCTTTGTTTCCTTTGTAATTTTTATGAATTCGCCGAGGCCGTTACCAAAATCTTTTAGGGATTCTTCGTCCCAGTATTCCAGAGGCAGGGAGTAGAGCCTGATCCAGACTGGTGCCAGTTGAAATCCTCTTTGTCCGGGTTGAATCTTTCAATCCAGTCTCGCAGGTAGAGGCCTGAGGAGTTGAAAAAATAGGGACCCTCGTCCATGACTCGGTTCCTATCCTCAAGACAGTTGAAAATGGCCGTGAAGAACCCTTTAGGTCCGAGTTGCAGTGTGACCTGACTTTTCGGCTTCCATTTGAACCTGATCCATCCATGCAGGGCCTTTTCTGTTGGCCAAAAACCCACGAATTTGCCAATCAACACATGGTCTCTCATGTACTGGATCTGGGCATTGATATGGTGGCTTGGGAGCTCAATCTTGGGGCATTCTGTAGCGATCGGTCTGCAGGTGGCAGAGGTAGCTTTTGGTACAGTAGTGGTGTCCGACGCATCCACCATTTTGTCTGCTTGCCCTCTCGGCTCTTCCCTCGGAGGTAGCTTATGCTCATTATTTTCCAGCGGTTCTTTGCCCATGAGAGAGCACTGTGCATTGCCAGAAGGAGGTTGATTTGTGTCAGATGAAGTCTTTTGGTTAGCAGCAGCATTGACGTATCCATTGGTGAAGATCAGCAAGTGCAATGGCACGAAGATAGCCTAGTATCGGGGTCGTTGGCAGAGAATTTTGCAGAGGGGCGGCGCCATTGCGAGAAGGCTGGAAACCCTAGCCCAGAAAGTTGCAGAGCCTGCAATATTTTTTAACCTGCAACAACCATTCATATCTATCAAAAACTAGCCGTTATTAGTTAGTTAGTTAGTTAAAAATATAATTGTTTAATTTATTTAATAAGAATATTTAGAAGGGGGTTAATGAGAAATTTTTATTATAATAAGGTAAGATTAAAATTTTAAAATTATTTATTTTATTGAATATCAAGATAATATAAAATCCAAAACAAAATAAAGATCAAGCATACAAAAAATATATAAATAAAAGGAAGAAAAAAGGAGAAAACGGGGCTAGAGAATATCTAATAATAAATCAACAGAAGATATATATATATATATATATATATATATATATATATATAATAAAAATTAATTTTAAAAGGTTAAAAGAAATAAAAATATGAATAACAACCAAGAAAGAAGAGAAATTATACTAAATAAAAAGAAGAAGAGAAAAGGAACCAAAAGTACACTAGAAACAAAAAGAAAAACAACCAAGACCCTAGACGACCAAGGATCAAAACAAGGGGGAGAAATCATCTAGAAAGAGTCGGAGTCCAGCTCTTACTCACCTTCCACCCATCATCCCTATTGAGATTCTTAGCATAAGAGGTGGATTCTAGCTCTTTCGAGATGATTTCTTCCCCTTGTTTTGATCCCTAGCAGCCTAGGGTCTTGGTTTTTTTCCTTTTTGTTTTATTTTTTGGTTATTCTTTATATTTTTATTTCTTTTAACCTTTTAAAATTAAGTTTGAAATATATATATATATATATATATTTCCATTTATTTATTATTATATATTCTCTAACTCCCTTTTCTCTTTTTTCTTCTTTTATTTATATATTTTTTTATGCTTGATCTTTATTTTATTTTGGATTTTATATTATCTTTATATTTAATATAATAAATAATAACATAAAATAAAATAAGATAAAAAATTTAATCGTACTTTTATTCCTTGCTCATTAGTACCCTACTATAATAAAAAATTCTCATTAAAATAAATTAAAAAATTATATCTTTAGCTAACTAACTAATAACGGTTAGTTTTTAACAACTAGTTTTCAGCAGCTATCACTGGGAAATTATGTATCCACACTATTTATTCATTGAGATCAATTATTTTCTTCACCTTGTAATGAGGATGAAGCACATTAGTTGGTTAACCAAATCATTTTGATGTGATTAATCAGAAAGACATCTATCCAAACTATGAATCACAAAAGTCTTAGATCTAGCATTAATGAATTTAATTAAAAGAGAAAAAATGCATAACTACTTTGAAAATAAATTATAACCTTTGATCTTTGATTTGTGTCTACTACTTATAATATTCTATGAAGAACGTTGATTCAGTAATAATAATTATTGATAATTAAATTAAAACTCTAGAAACCATATTCTAAAATAGATGTGCTCAACACAATTATCACGAATTAAATTCATTATTGAGCCTCGAGTTAACATGTTCCCATATATATATATATATACATCATGTTGCATTTAAAAATATATCCAATGTGGGTTATCAATTAAATATTTTAATACCAACTAATATTGACATATACTTAAAAATATATAAATAAAAAACCATTTTAATGAAAAAAATAAGTTTTATGGTTAAAATGTTTATTTGGTCTTATATATACTCTATATAACATTCAAAAATACAATTTAAATAATGAAAAATAACACATTGTATTTTGTATTCAAAAAAAGTTTGAAGGTGAATAAATTTGATCCCTCTAGGCTCATGTTAGATGGGTACTTAATATTGATCTATGTTGGTTTAAAGAATATGACATATGAACTAGTGCTATATGAAATGAATTATATTTCTTTTAAGCATTGAGTGTTGATAAGTCATGGTATTGTAACCAAGCTTATTTGCAAATATGGAAAAGTGGGAGAAAAATCTCCATGGTGAAGAATCTTGTTACATATTTTTCAAATGTATATATTTTTAATTTTTATATAATTTTTTATAATTATTAATAATAATAAGTTAAAATGAATTTATAATTTAGTTTATTATTATTATTATTATTATTTCTTTTAAATTTTAACAAGTTGAAATGTATCATAAAATAAGTGTTTTGATATTTATTATGGATTGATGTCTATCAATGTTTATAGGGTATTTAATTTATATAACTAAATTAATTAATAAAACTATACTATATCCATCTTAACTCTTGATCTACCAAGTGTCGAGAGAGATCAAATCTCTCTCTTGGGGTGAGAACTTGTTTAGAGTGAAAAGAGATTTGATCCCTCTTGGAACTTGGCACATCCGAAGTTAAGATGGATATAGGTTAATTATTAACCTTTACATTAGTCACATTAGAAAAGAAAAAATGAAATTTTTCTAATTTTCTCAACTATCTTTTCAATCAAACAAAACACTTGTCATTATAGTTATGATATATACACTTCAATAAAAACTACTAAAAAACCAGTAGCTATAAAATTGATGAAATTATTAGACATTTCAACATACCATTAATAAAAAGTTATTTATATTTGTGAAGTTATAACTTTATTAATGATACCATTAATAAGAAGTTATATATATTTCCAGAGTTATATTAAAATAATATATATCTATCCTTAGATTTAACCAAATACAAAATTTAATAAATAATATATATTACCATAATATATTAATAAAGCTATAACTTCGCAAACATTAATTATTTTAATAAAAAATTTCTACTTCAGAATGACAAGTAATAATTGAATGTGTTGCAGCCCCACGGGGGTAGGCGAGTTGGTAATCGGAATGCGGTGAAGTTCGTTTGTAAGGCGAACCCGATAGAAGGTCACGAGTTCAAATCCCCTGGACTAAAGCGGAGCTGTGGAGAGGGGCGGGCACATGCTCCCAGTGGGTATAGTGGTAGCGGTCAGAATCGACCCCGTGTAATGCGAGTCGCGAAGCTGCCCCAGTTGCCGATCCCACTGTAAAAATAAAAATAAAAAAATAAAAAATAATTGAATGTGTTGCATCTATACAATTTAAAACACGATGCATAGCCACATATTTCGGAACGCCGTTCTCTTTACTCTACCGCTTACCTTTCGGGGAGCGCGGAATACGTGCTTGGGACGCCCGCGTCATTAATCCACCACGTCTTATTATTTTCGACCACTATAAAATTATATTTCAAGTTAATGAGTGAATATACTTGTATTTACTCAAATTTAAGTGTAGAGGATAAAATTCCTCCTTTCAACTACCCCGAATATGATTTTTTTCAATATATTATTGAACTATTCAATACACTAAAAAAAATATGGGTGTTTGTTATTCATCAACTTTAATTTATCTACATATTTCTCTTTGTAACAAGTACGTACAAGTTATAATTTGTTTTTGTTATTCATAACTTTATTGCATGTACATATTTTTCTTAAGCAATATATTAAGAGGCTTATGAAGTCCACCAAGGTAAGAGAATCACAAAAGCCATCATGAAAATCTTCGCTAGAATAAAATTTGAAATAATGAAAAAGTTTTAATGTAATTTAAAAAAAGTTTTATGAAACGTTGTTGGTTTTGCAAAGAATATATATATATATATATATATGAAAGTGGTTAAATAATTAACTTGTTTTAAATAATATTAACTAAATTAATAAATACTTTTTAACTTATAATTAAATATATATATTAATTTATAATATAATATAAAATATTTATAGTTTACAATTAAATATACATATTAAATTATAACCTAACATAAATGTAATGAGTGTTAATTGAACTATTTAAAAGTCATAAAAAATTAGGTAGTTACCACTATCTTTCATAAAAATAGTTTCAGATGAATGACTTACTTAACGCAGTTGAATCCCCAAAAATAATATCTAGTAAATAACAAATATTATTTATATGAATATACAGAATCAAATATTTATGTTAATTTACAATAAATCAAAATGGGATAACCATTCATATAATTGTAAGGTGATAATAAATTTGATATTCATCGGTATCTATTATTATACAGTTTTATTGTGTTTACTATTCCTATGAATTTAATCCAATTTCCTTGATATTATCTGCAGCAAACCTTTTATATTATTGCAAAAAAATTAAATAAGTGTCCAGTATATGTTGTTTCACACATATCATGTAAAATGGTTCAATATGACACAACTCTCCATGTTACCATCAAGAAAATGTATAGGCAAATGTGCATGTGGATGGTCAAAAGCATAGTAAATGCCAAGCATGTTGGTTGTCAACCATGGAATATTGAACATACATGCCACATACACTTCCCGTTTTGATTTCTTAGTTTCCTCATATGATCATGTTATAGGGTACATGCACAAGCTTCTTCAGTGTTCAAACATTAGGTGCATATATGGGTGCTTGCACGAAGATGCTACCGAAATTTGGTGCAAAAAGAGTGAGCGAGCTATTTTTTTAGGAGCGTGCATTCTTCTTAAAACACCAACACCTTCCTTTTTTAGGTTCAACGCTTTCCAAATCTCCATGTCACGTGTTGTTTTTTTAATAGCATGCATGCATTATGTGAATGCACATGCTCTTTAAAAAATAATGCATGAACATTTCTTTGTTTATAAAGAAAAAGTAGTTCCCATGGGATCTTATTATTTTCTAGTGGTGATTACCCCACCCACCAAACACTTTCCAACACATACTAAACCACGTGCTCTCTTGGTAAATGTTCCAAGTCCAAAGGTTTGCTTCATAGGCTCACTCGTAAGTCATGCTTTCATTTTTCTATACAAAAGAAAGAATTCAAAATTTTAAAGGAATTTTTCCTCTATTTTATTAAATTGTAGATTTACTACATACATTTAAAATGGTTGAAAACCCATAATCAAATCAACAAATCAACCCCACAATAGAGCCACATGAAAGCATTAACCTAGAGGCAAATACTAACCCACAAACATAGATTACAAAGGATATAAATCAATGTAGAATATTGATTGAAGAGCTTAGGCACACAAGAGAACCGTCATGACTTTAATTAGCCACATCCCTTGATAGCATACCTCCCTTAATCATGCCTAATGTGGTGAATTTAAAAATGTCACTAAATGTAGGGCCAAGATGAGAGAATTTTATCCATTAGTATTAGTAATGACCACGTTAAATATTTGAATATCACCAAACATATGATTGTGGGGTTATTTGCTGACCCAATATCTAACTAGCCCATTGTTCCAAAGAAGGGACATCTTTTGGATTTCCTTGTTGACATTAACACTTTGATAGTACATCCCAGGCATAGTCTAGTGTAGGATGGTTCATTTGTGATGACCTCCAAACAAGATCCATTAAAGGCGTCTCTTAAACCTCCAAGTGTAGGGCCTTCAAGCTACATTGATTATAAACCATCGTCTCCACATAGGAAAGCCATGGTTTCTGGTTTGAGTCAAGTACCACCACATCTACGCTCTCAAAGTTGGCATAATTTCCATGGCCTAATGGATGATCCTATCCACACAAGATTTCTAGATTAAGTTAGTGCAAATTTTAATTGATGTTGAATTATTATTTATGTATATTATTGTATAATTGAGAAATATTAAATAAATGTAACTTTAAAGTACTTATTTTTTATTGTTTCTCACAAGTATAGATGCTATGATAGGATACACCACCAACGAGGTAGGAAGATGTTATATCTCCCAATATTGATGTAACCATGGCTGCAATATTTAACATTGTGACACCTTAGTATTTAATGGCTTTATGCTTTTCTACTTCAATAATGACTTAACAAGGTTTAACAATGTGGTGTTTTGCAACTGTAGAAGTTATTTGGGAGAAATAAATATTAATTATGTTGTGTTTCCATAGGTATCTATTGATGATTTTGAGTAGCCATCTCCACCTGGGATTAACAGATCCCCTCCCACCCAAGTAGCATATGTTAAATTATATAACTTTTATTGTGAGATTCATTATCTTGTTCTAGATTAATGTGATGTTTCTACTAGTACAAAATGGCTAATTAGTTACTAAAAAATAATTAAAATTTGCATATAAATGACCATTTTTTAGTTGGTGACCAATAGTAGTTAATTTACAATATCTTATAATGCTGCCAACTTTTAGTCATATTTATCTTAGTCATTAATTGGTTGTTTCAATTTTATCGTCTAGTAGTATATTTAGTCATAATTTTTTTTATTAATCTAATTATTTATTTAGTCATTAATTGTCACAAGTAATGACCAAATACACAACAAAATATACTTCTACATGATCACTTGAGAAAACCAATTAATGATCAAAGAAATATGACCAAAATGTTGCTCGCATTATAAGATACTGTACATTAGCTCCTAATAGTTATATGTATGCAAATTTTAGTCATCATCTGAAATCAACTAATGACCAAAAAAATATGAATAAATTTTAGTCGTGTTATAAGATACTGTAATTTAGCTACTAATAATCATATATATGAAAAATTTAGTCGTTATTTATAATTAAAAAAAAACATTTACATTAGTCATTTATAATTTTTTTTAGTTTCATATTCATTATATAAATGATTGATTTAGTAGTTTATATTTATTTCATTTACTTTAATTAATAATCATTAAAAATGATTAATTTAGTCATTGTATATTAATTTTATTTGTGTTCATCATTAATCAATATAAACTATTAATTTAGTAGTTTTAAATTGGTTATATGTATTCATTATTAATGAACATAAATTAATTAATATGCTTTTGCGACTAAATTTAAAAAATGGCATACTGTATTAGAGGAAATTTCAGCCTAAAAATTGCCCATAAAATTTTCATGTAATTTCCATGTCATAATATGTAAACCAATCAAAATATTTTAAATTTAAAAAAAGGTAGATGTAAATATTTTGGAGGAAAAATAAGAAAAACTATTTTTTTAATTGTATTTTTGGCTTATCTCATTTTAGATTTACTCAAATTTCAAGTGTAGACACTAATTGGATGGGGAAGTAAATTCCACATCCAACGATTACCCATTATGAATACTTTTGAGAAGACCCACATCGATAAAAATTTCAAATACTTTAAAAAAATGTGTTCAACATGCATTTTTAATGTATCTACAATTTTTATCAATCTAGGTCTTCTCAAAAGTATGCATAATGGGTACTCGTTGGATGTATAATTTAATTTCACATCCAACGAGTGTCTACACTTGAAATTTGAATAAACTTATAAGGAGATAAGCCAAAAATACAATTAAAAAAATAGTTTTCCTCTTTGTCCTCCAAAATTCACAACTCATATTTTATTATTTAACTATTATTTTATTATTTTTCCTTAGGAGGCCACTTTTAAATCTGAAATTTCCTCTAATTGAATGTGCATGTTCATCTAATATGAAAACACAAAATTACATATGTTAATTACAACAGTTATAAATAATATCAAGTACAATTATAAATAATTTCAACCACATAAATTATATTATATAAAATGTCAAGTATTACAATATGAGTTTCCAACTTAATATTGGTTGGACTACAATTTACACATGAAATATTGTTTCATCACCTTCAAAACATTATCATTGTGTTTTCAAGACATTGCAGGTGAATTCACTAACTATAATGACTTGACCATCAGTATGTATGTGTGTCTCATGCGAGATATTAGCTTTAAGGGTATCACTAAACTGACTATCTTCCATCTCTCTTTCTACATTTGTCACTCAAGTGTTATTGTCCTCTGTTTTTTTTTAATTCCTGCTTCCTACAATCAACACTGAGTTCATTTTCTAAAAATGAAAAAAGATACAATGCAAAGTATAAGATATGAAAGAAAATGAAAACTAGAATAGAAACTAAAGTAGATTATAAAATATTTATATGACATATAGCTTAACATCAACAATGTCAATGTCATTTTTCCCTAGAAAAGAAAGAAACTCGAACAAATTTTCTTCAGTGGGCGATAGTGGCCACTATGTTATCAAGTGAAATGTATAAACAACACAAATAAAACATCGCCATTGAAAATAACACCTTAAGAAATTAGTATTCGCCCTTCTATAAAATCTTAGGCATAATCATGCTAACTAATTTACATGCTAAAAAGCACAGGCTATAGATAAATTGTGAAAACAAATGGAAAGAAAAAGACAACATATTATAAATAATGTATAACAACTAGCTCGCAAATTGCATCATAGAATAAAAAATTCTCCTATCAAGAGCTTTCAATAACTCATTTACAAGTGTCCATGGCATATAAATTAAGAATTATAACCAAACATAGTATATCTCAATTTATATTTCATTCAACTCATACAAAATGGAACGTTCATTTAGATTATATGCAACTGTAAAAGGCACAACTAATTGAACTATTCTCATTCCATATCATGATTTATATAGAGAACTCATGCACAATACATGTATTCCTCTTTGACACTTCATCATTCAAACACAACATACAATAAATATTAAAACAAAATATTCATAATTGTCATTGAAAATACTTATATGTATGAAAATACGCTCATGTGGACTAGCTATGTAGTATATTTTTTCCTCCCAGCCATATGTATCCACTATGAACACCACCCCATGCCTTTTTATGAAACAACAAAGGAAACTACTATCTACTATAATTCTCTCTCATATATCAAATACCACCCCAAAATATTGTTACATAATTGGAGTGAGAACAATATAAACGACCATGAATTTCATCGCCAAATTGAACTAACACATATTCAAGTGTTAAATTAGATTATATAAATGATAAAAACTAAACACAGGATACAAATTTAACAACATCAATATCCCTCTTGGTCTCTATGCACTAACAACTCGTCTATCGAACGTCTCTCCCAAGCTCAACAATGACATGGAAACATATTTTTGAGAAACAAAACAAGGAATATCGTACACCAACAACATGGATCCTCATCATCCCTATGGCACAACTAAAATCATATCCTTGTCATGATCCTAGGGTGACTACAACAAGAAAACTTTCTACTAGAAGAGCACTCTAAGACACAAACATCCTAGTAGCTCCTAAAGTCTAAAAACATGAACATACTATTACATAAAAATTTACAACCAAGAGAGAAAATGTGGAGCATCATAGCAGAATGAAGAAAAATGTATTACCCCCCTCGGAAGCATCTTCTCCAAGACCAAATATATATATATATATATAAACCAAGGGGTGCATGGAGTTATGCATGTTGGGAGATACCTCAAATGTATATTTTGTATGGACACAATGGAGATTTCTAAAATTCGATATAATCAAAGATTTGTGCTCTATAATCTAATAGAGATATAACTTGAGTACAAAAAGATTTATTTTTTAGCATGTCATGATCATTGACTTCAATCCCCATGGATATCATTGTTGCCTCTTTTAACTCAAATTCAACTATCTTGAAGTATTTGAAAAAAAAATTAGAAAAATGAAAATATTCTTATTAAAATATATTGATGTAATAGTAATATTACAAGCTTAACATGTTTCTATAAATAAACTCAATTACCATTAATTATAAAAAAAAGGCTACCTCTGAGAAATCTAGATCAGCAACATTTGTGCGACTACCCATAAGATTTACTACTTTAGCATAATGTTTATTATCCTAGAATTTTTTTTATAGTTTTGGAAATTTCCATCCATACCACACTCGTACCCTCATCACATATGTATTAAGCTCTTTGTCAAGATCATCAAGTATACCAATTGCTTGAATGATCATTTTATCCACGTGGAAGGTAGGATATAATAATTTGAAATGGTAGTTAGTATGTGTAGATCAAAAAGCACCTCATGTTAAAACATCACTCGAGTGCAAGAAACTCATCAAAAAAGTATGTATGGAAAAATACTAAGAGTTTAAGAACAAAAATATAAAGTACAAAACTACTGAAGTAAATAATTCAATTTGTTGTAAATTCCAATGAGAATATCTATATATGAAATCAAACTTATTAAATATTAAAAAATAACTGATAGAGTTGGCCATAACTTCTACATATCAAAGGAATATAAAACTGAGTATATGTATTTTAGCAAGCATATAGAAAGCATGAGAATGTTTAAACATATTTGGGTCAATTCCGAGTAGAAAAAAACACTTACCTTATCCAGACTAAATTTTAGCTTAAATCTTCAAAGGCTGTGGGAGAGACCCAAGCTCATAGGAGTTAAATATTGAACTCCAAGACCAGTTATCAGCTCACTCAACTCAGTTTGCAACCCCCACATTAAATCCAGAACAACATTATTATGTACACATTCAAATTTCTACAACAACATAGAAAACAATTAAGCATCATTCCAGGATATGATAACCAACATTATATAATAATTATCACATAATTGTGATAAAAATTTGATTTAGAAAAAAATTATTATACATATTTATTATGTATCACATTACCGATATTTGAATCAAATTACTGCTAATGTTTCACCCTCACACTGTTCATGAAGAAACTTGTGTAACCCCTTGTGAGGTTTGGCTTTGTTATCAACAATCAATTTAGCGGCACTCAAATCTTCTATTGTATTTTCATTTTTTCTAAAAGCTTTTAGCTTGAAAACTTGCAAAAAATGGAAATTTCAAGGTTCTAGACATTATAAATATGCATGATGGATAAAAAATGTTTAATTGAATTTCATTTTATCACAAAATGTTATTCAAGACATATAATTATTTTAACTTCCATGGGAACATTCAAAAGAAAGTTGTTTTGTTGAATCTATGCATAAATAGTTTATATATGTTGCTTTGTTGATCTTGGACATAAAGAGTTTATGTATATTGTTTTTCTGGCATTCAACATAAATAATTTTTGTGTATTTATTTGTTGAATATGGCCATAAAAATTTTATTGTGTACAATTTTTTCCTTAACTCGCAACTATTCATGTTAGCAGCATGAAATTTAACTTGTGTTATTCATTTAATATCATGGTCACCTGTCACCTACCTATATCTCTTTTAAGTCACTTTTATTTAGGGGGTTGTGTGATAAATTCTAACGACTAAAAAGAAGGTAAACAATAGCAATAGTAGAAGCAGAAGTAGATGAAAATATCCATCAATACAATGTAAAAGTAGAAAAAATAGAGGGAGACTATCAAGTCTGCAAATGCACACTGTAGACAAGCAATGTAGGAGTCATGTATGTAAGTCTAATATTACAAATACAACAAGAACAGGGAGTGCAACCAAATTTAAAAAAAAAAAAAAATGCATTATTCAACATAAAAACCAACATATTTAAAAAAATATGGAATAGCACGATTAGCATGTGAAATAAGAGCTTGGGGAGGCAAACTAGATTCAAGTGATGAGTTTCACACTCCTAAAATAATACAAGAAACATAGGGGAACTATGCCATAAATAGAAAGGAGAAATATCTTTTGCAATTAGATATTATAGATGACCCTCCAATGATGATCAAATTTGGGAGAAAATCCTTCATTTATAGGACAATACTTGGATCCTATACCATGGCTAGTCCACCTATACATAACATTATAACAGCCATATGATAGAATTGTAAGATTTCAACAATTGGTCAACCATGTGAATAACGTTAATAACTGTTGGCTCGAGGGGTCTTGACCCAGGTTTGGAGGTTAAAGTTTGCCAACAAACCCCTATACTACTGGCCCTTTCGGCAGTGACCTGCTTGTGCAGGCCAAAGTCTCACTCGAAGCAATATGGGTCGGTGTTGGAACCAAGTTTCCGCACCCTAAGAGAGAGAGAAGATAAGTCGAACCGTTTGGAAATTATCAGGTCTACGCAGTCAGAGGTTGTTTCCAGGGCTTTCAATGATTAACCAGAGTACAGTTTTCCCAGATTTATAAGGAGGCTCACATCCACATGCAGACAACCAAGTATAAGCATAAAACAATATATTTGCAGCAAACTTAATCAGATTGCAGATACAGTTATCATAACACAGATAATTTGCAGCTCATAAACACATATCATTCGCAGCTCGTAACAGAATCACATATAATTCGAGTCCACGATAACCATAACTAGAGAGATCAAAACAACATCAGATATCCACAATACTTTGCATATATTACTTATCAAAGAGTCTCTTACATACCCCAAAACTCACCTACGAACACAGCTAGCAGGGTCCGCACACAATTGGACAAAGGATCTTCATGCACACAGCCAGCAGGAGTCCTAACCCAATAACCTGATCCCAGATCTAACAGTTCACACTTAGCATCAATCTCTATTCATTCCTACCTATTGACTCAAAAAGGTTCAACTATTAATAGCACTTTAGCCTACGCATCCAATGGTCCGCAAACCATGGTTTTTGGACTCTTGGTCTACCCTTGGCCCACTTACAATGTATTAGGGGCTTTGACCCACCCCAAAACCCCTATGCTAGAATAAATATACTCAAAAATATACAAAAAAGGACCAAATTTGCAGTTTGTAGGAGATCCTGTTCCAACAGTCCCCCAACACAATCTTGTGACTCGTCCCAAGTCATTGTGGTGGTGGGGTCTCTAGATGCGTGCGCAGTGCATTGATGGCTGCGACTAGTGGGGGTAGCACTTCTAGAATCTGAATAGCAGTGCTCTCTGCAATGTCCAAGAGATTTTGTGATGTCAGTCCTTTTGTCGTGGTGGTGACGCTTTCTAGTGTTTGATTTAGTCTTTTAACAGCAACATCGGCATTCTATGATAGCTGGAGGGCTACGGCAGTCCATAGCTTCAAGCGTTGTCTGAGGGCATCCTTTTGATGTAGGAGTTCCTCAATCTCATCTTGGAGGGAGTTGCTAGTCCTTAGACAGGCTAGGCACTGTGCAGGGGACAAAGTGGGTAAGGTAACCCCAATCTGCTCAAAAGCTTCCTCTTTTTGCTGCAATTCCTAACTAATTTTTCATATCATCGGATCTTGCTGTACTTTGGTTCATAACTGCAGGGTTGTCTTGAGAAACTGGGCGCCCTGAGCAATTTGTCCTGTAATAGTTTCCATAGTTACGGTCACCCGCGTAGCACGCTAGGCGCGTACCTCCAAGGTTGTTGCGGGCTGTACTTTGGCTTGCATGTCACTAATTTGCTGCTCGAGTTGCATCTTAACGACCTGCATTTCTATCCTGGATGCCTTCAACATTGCAACCAATCCTTCAACTTTAGCCTGGGGTGTGGCTGTGATCGGGATCTCTTCTATAACCTCTGTGCAAAGCTAGTGGATCATTGTTTCAAGCTCTGCCTGATGTGAGACAACGAGGAGCACTTCTGCGTTCTGCTGGGCGATGGTCTGCTCGACCATACTCAGCTGTTGGTGTATTTTCTGGTCGCAATGGTGGATCTCCTAGAACATGGCGGTGTGGAGGCCCTGTAATGCCTCGTGGGGCAGCTTGGCTAGATCCAACTGCATCCCTATACCTTCTTGGAGTGGGATTCCTACAAGGGCATCGCTAGGAAAAGAGCAAAGACAACTTTCTCCCATAGCTAGCACTGCACTGCTGGTTGCCAAGGGAGTCCACACCTAAATTACGTCGGTCTGCAGCATATCTGTTTTGAGCTAGAGGGTGCAAAGCTCGGCCTGTATGGTGGTGATCACAATTTCCGTTGTTCTACTATGGCTACCCATGTATCCTCTGTAGCCAGTGTAACTGCGGTCGTGATTTTCTCGATGTCACCGTCAGTTAGTTCGATCGTCACATCATATTCCTTGCATTGGGCACGCTGCTTCTTTCGGGACCCTTTTGCGGGCTTGCCTGGCCGCTTCTTACCTTGGGCAGAGGTGGCATCTTCATCAGTCAACCATCTCGTTCTCAGGTCTAGCTGCAAACCGACCTGAATCTCGGCCTTGGCGTCCGTTTCGGGAGCCTACGGTGGCTGTGCATCCTTTTCCGTAGCTGTGTCCAAGCCCTTCTGGCTTGGTCCTACAGCCTCCCGCACATCCTTCCTCAACACAGGCTTGTTCCCTAGGTACTTCAAAACCAAAGACATGCTCTTTCGACATGCGTCATCCCAATAGAACCGAACCACCTTCGCAAGCAAGTTTCTCAGAGGTGCCATGATTAGTGTGTACTTTCGAACAAACTTCCAGTAATATCCTACATGGCCGAGGATTGAATGCATTTGTTTCTTTGTTGTAGGAGTATCTATTTCCTCAATCTAAGCCAACATAGGGTGCATCTCCATGCTACCCATTTGCAGCCTAAGCAACCTAGTAACCATGTGCATCCCTTACAATTCTGATTCAGAGGCAGCTTGTGGATCATCCTTATCCTCTTTTGGGGCTATGTTGCAATAATCGACCATACTTAGTACCTGCGCTTCCCACATCGGTACCTCAGGTGCGACATACAGGTGCGATTCACCCCATTCCTCAGTGTTAGTGTCTTGCAGAGCTTCATCAAGTGCTTCTGTCCCCCTGATTAGTCTGAACATCCTCACAAAGTCATATTTTAATGTTTCCCAGTAGTGGGTGTGTTGATGTAGCTCTGCATGCAAATACCATGCAGTGGGAAGTGGTCTCAGAGCATGAATAAATAGATGGAACCACTCTTTGGCAGTTCTGTCACACCATTATTCGATCCAAGAAAACAGATATTCTCTTTGGTTTTCCGCCCCAATGAACGTCTGGATTCGTATGTCAGCGGGGGTCTCGAATCGTAGGATCATCATATCCCGACACTCCTCCCAATCCTGGAATGTCTCCTCATGCGTTCCCCACCATCATGCAGGTGTTCCACGCATGCGTAGCCTAAGGGCCCGTAGCTGTCATTCCCGTGGAGCCTCAGCTTCAAATGCTCGCAAAAATACCCTAATATTACTAGAACCATCAAAGTAGGGGAGGTCTCTTAACTCTGAGGAAACACAGCGGAAGTCCATTGTGACCCAAAGATATCGCAGCGCAGAGACATCATGCAACTGGTTCTTCCAATTCTCTATCTCCTCGTCTGAGTCGGAGAAGCATTCACTGTCCTTTTCCCAACATAGTACTCTGTCCACCGTGGGGTTGATCCAATATTCATTCTGCACAGTTAATTTGTAGATGTAATCCACTTCTTCTTCGTCGCGCACTAGCTCTGTGTATCATTTGTCTTCCGCGGGGTCTGACGGTACTATCACCCCGGTACCATTATTCTCAAACACCATGCTCCTCTTCTTAAAATTAATGATACCTCCCACATCTATGGCCCAATCCAATCCTAGAAGCACAGGGTAGGGGTCTACATCTTCTATGATTTGAATGACTTCAAAATCAGCCTCGGACCTTAACCCCTGCAGTGTCTACCATGATCTTTGATAGTCTTCCTAAGGGTATGATATTTTGTTGATTGGCCATGTGCAGCTGGATAGTGGACCATTCCAACTTAGGTTCCCCCATGTGTTGCCAAGTTTGTTTAGGTAATACATTTGCGTCCGACCCTAGGTCCAAAATAACCTGATCCATCTCGTAATCATTAATCTGCACAATCAACCGCATCTCCTTGCCGATGTGTTTCTTATACCTATAGATTTTATGTACATCCTTGACTTTCGAAGGGATGATAGGTCATATTACGCAGCTATCTATCAATGCCTGAAGATTTCCCACAACCTTCGGGTTGCACAACAGCTTCCTACATTCTTGTAAAAAGGGTTTGACCTCCTCATCTTCCTTGAGGTCCCCCGGAGACTGCGAAGTAGATACCTCTGCCTCGGAAAAGTCCTTATGAGTTGCAATAATTGTTTCTTTCTCCTTATTTAGATCCAACCCTTCCTGTTTACTAACTGCTGGTTGGATCAGAGGCTCGATTGTAGTTTTCTTCCCAAGCCCCCTAGTGGCCATCCTACTATGTGTTACGACATTTACGCTTGGATCTTTGTCTCATAGTTCGGTCTTAACCCTCTGCACATTCTGCATAAGTGTCGGCTGCTTTTCCTGCATTTTGCTATCAAGAGTAGACAGTCTTCAATCGCATGGTCTAGCTGCCTACAATACCGGCAGGTGTGTCTTCCGGGATTTGGACAGTCTCTGGAAAAGTATCCTACCTCTCCACAGTTATAACAGATGAGTTTCCCTCGTCCCTGACTTGCATTTCCACCTCTTCCGCTGCCCCTGCCCCCTTGCTAGGGAGCTCCCTATGCTCGAGAGCGATCCGAGTGAAGATGGGTCTGACTGCATCCTATAGAGATTCCCCCGATCGATCATCAAATCATGCGTCTAGAAATTCTATTCATCATGTCCTACCGACCTGCAGAACCTGCACCATTTTTGTTTTACTTCTAAGACGTACGCAGCAAGGCAGGGTCAGTGGTTTGTGTCATGCAGCCCTGCAAAGCACCAATCATAGCACCATAGTGCCAGCCCACTTGGTCCTGCCACTTCGTTAGGGAGCAACAGAATAGGTCCCCCAGCCTGCATGTAGTTTATTAACAGTGGTCAGTTATCCTTGGTGTGACCATTCGTCCTACAACTTATGAACCATCTTTCTGGGCTAGTCTCTACACCTCACTCATTTTGCACGTTCTGGATCTCCATGTGCATCACCTCCAATTGTCCTTGGATCTTCTGGACACCTAGTTGGGCATCGTCTCTGGGCACAGCTTCTAACTTCATAGCAACCTCCAGGGCTTTTTCCAGTGATTCAAAAATTTTGTGGTCCATAGGTATGCGCAAGTGAGGTAGCAACATAGCAATGAACCAATCCGTGTGATGTCTGTCATCGTACTAAAATACTCCTTCCGTGATCTCCTTCTTCAGCTGTTGATCGGCCTCCCATACAGATTTATAAGGCCCTTGCTTGAAATCCTTTAGATCGACCACTATTTGATAATAGGACTTAGGCTTCTTGAACTGTTGTTTTAAGGCGTTTTTGATCTCTTTGATAGTTGAGTTTGCATGTTGTCCAATGTATCCCATGTACTAATCCAAAGCTCTTCCTTCGAAGGCAAGGGACAGTTGTGCCCTCTTCACTGTGTCACTAGCTACGTTCTACGTAGTCCATACCAATTCTGTGACAAACCAGAACTAATCGATGTTCTCATATCCCACACCCTTAAAGGTAGGAAATTTCATGTGCACAGCCATGTCGTCTTTTGGTGGTGAAGGTGTAGGTGATTTCTTACCCCTACACTGGTTCAAAAGTGGTGTGGTTGGAGGACTCTGTGCAGCTACTTCTCTTACCGGGTTGTAGACAGATCTACCTCCTTCTAGGTTGGTTCGATATTATTTTCCACTTTGCATCGTACTTCCTTCCGGATCAGTGGTCATTCACTCAGTGTGGCTACATATAATAATTTTTTCGCACAGTAATATCTTAATCAGCAATGGTAAAGTCTTCAAAAACTTACCCCTAAATCCTTTGAATAATCTCCGCTCTGCTTCGAAGTACGAGATGAATTTATCGATGGCAAATTCCGTCACGAATCCTCCTAGCACGTTGTCCATCCAGTGGTCTATGGTGCGAGTGATGGTGTTATCAGCCTTCCCTGACTGCTGGATTAATTTTGGGGTCCACTGTGTAACCTGCTCGTCCTTCCAACGCATCTGAAATTTGACCAACCCTGCGAGCCACTCCTTGAGCTCGATCGCAATGGTTACGAAGAATATCTTGTAGATCTCTATGAAAATATACTTATTTTTCCACTTTTTGGTGGTCAACCTTTCACTGCAGTTTTCTTTCACTGCGAATTCCTGAACTTGCCATTTGGACCATCCATCAATTTATTTTATTTTAGGTTTCCAGTATGGCCTTGGCATTACCAGATCCCTCTCTCAAAATTCTCTTGGTCCCAACAACGGAACCATTTGTTGGCTCGAGGGGTCCTGACCCAGGTTCAGAGGTTAAGGTTTGCCAACAAACCCCTATACTATTGGCCCTTTCAACAGTGACCTACTTGCGCAAGCCAAAGTCTCACCCAAAGCAGTATGGGTGGGTGTTGGAATCAGGTTTCCTCACCCTAAGAGAGAGAGAGCAGGTAAGTCGAACCATTCAGAATTTATCAGATCTACACAGTCAGAGGTCGTTCACAGGACTTTCAATGATTAACCAGAGTAAAATTTTACCAGATCTATAAATGGGCTCGCATCCACGTGTGGACAGCCAAGTATAAGCATAAAACAATATATTCGCAGAAAACTTAATCATATTGTAGATACAATTATCATAACACGGATAATTTGCAGCTTATAAACACATATCATTCACATCTCGTAACATAATCACATATAATTCGAGTCCACAATAACCATAACTAGATAGATAAAAACAATGTCAGATATCCACAATACTTCGCATATATTACTTATCAAATAATCTCTTACATACCCCAAAACCCACCTGTGCACACAGCCAGCAGGGTCTGCACACAACTGGATAAAGGATCTCCGTACACACAGCCAGCAGGAGTCCTGACCTAATAACCTGATCCCAAATCTAACAATTTGCACTTATCATCAATCTATATTCATTCCTACCTATTGACTCAAAAAGGTTCAACTATTTATAGTACTTTAGCATACGCATCGAATGGTCCAAAAACCGCGATTTGTGGACTCTTGGTTTACCCTTGGCCCGCTTACAATGTATTAGGGGCTTTGACCCACCCCAAAACCCCTATGCTAGACTAAATATACTTAAAAATACACATAAAAGGACAAAATTCGCAGCTTACAGGAGACCTTGTTCTAACAATAACTCACTAACATTCAATTGTATCGCTAAAATAACCCCCAAGATATTATACATGCTCTATGTTCTACTATATGCCTCATCTTAGACCCTCATCTCGAATTTCTTGAGCTAACTCGGTCATCATGACTTAATTAACTAACACAAGTTGTTATGAGATGAAATTGCAATTTATTGTCCAATTTATTTAAGGAAAAAATAATTTAGACGCCCCACATTCCTCACTCCTAGTGCATCAAAATTCCTCACCAGTGTGGGTGGATTTTTTTTTTTCCTTTCTAGTTTCCAATCTCACTGTTTCTTGTTGCAAATTTCAACATTTCAGAATTTTATGCGGCCTTCACACAAAGACACCATTGAAATCACATGCCTATATTCTCATGAGAAATCTCTCTTAAGCTCTATCTTCCAGAAGAGAAGCAACAATATGCCATCCTACTTCCTAGTGCAAACCGACCATTAAGGTATGCAACATTCTTCTGAACCCTCACATGATGATCTTGCTCTGAGAGGATGATCATGACCTCCCTTTAACAATCCTTACTCAGCCCTCGTACTCAACCTACTTTAGGACTACATATCTCTTCACCCTCTTGATGTGCCAAATAGTGGGAATACATGTCAAGCATGCTAAGATGTGCCAAGAGATAAGGCATGCCAAGATGTGCAAGGGTGTGTCACTGCGTGTCAGGGATTGCCAAGACAACAAAATGGAGAAAAAAGTTAAACTACGAGGAAATGAACACATAAGAGGGTTAATAAGTCAATTTACCTTTTCCAAGAGGGGCATGCTAGGCACACCAACACTAGGCGGCAATAGGTGCCAAGTGGAAAGCCTTAGTGCATTCTAAGTGCCAAGTATTCCTTTGTTGCTTCTCATCTACTTTCCAACAATTGATCATGACAAATAAATTTAATATTAAACCATGCCAAATCATACCAAGGCATCTCAACGTATTCTATACATGCTAATACTTTCCAAGTGCCAACACGTGCCAATCGCCAATATGTGTCAGGGACTAATGTTATGCACGTTATGAAGTGGAAGGGAATGTGAAGAGTGCTAAGGTGTGCTAGAGAGTGATAATTCATGTTGATGAGTGTTAAGGAGTACTAGGAAAAAACAATAAGGGAGCACTAGATAAAAATTCATGGAAGTTAATGAATATGAGGAACGTGTACTGCCAGAGACTAGTGTTAATGAGTGTTAGTTGTCATGCCAAGGAGGGAGTGACAAGGTATGCTAAGCATTGGTAAGGCATGCTAGGGAATATCAAGGCATGTCAAGATTTCGCAAAGTGTGCTTGGGAGTTCCAGGGTGTGCTAATTATATCATGTGCCAATTAATAGTGCCAAGATATGCCAATACATGCTAGGTGCTAAGGATGTGGCGCAGGGTGCCAGGGTATGTCAATATGTGTCAAGGCAACAAAAGGAATAACCAATAAGAGGGTTATTAATTCAAGACTTTATCATTTTGAAAAGGGGCATGCTAGGCACACTAATAATAGGTCCCAATACATGCCAAGTGGCATTGTGTGCCAAGTGCTAATGTATGTCAATGCATTCAACCAAGGTGTTCCAGGGCATGCTAGGGACTATATGCAGCATGCCAACACATGCTAGGAGAGTTCCATGTTGTGCTAGTGCATGCCACCATGTTCTTGGGCGTCAGTGTCATCACAAGATGTTCTAGGTACAACGATGTTCTAAGACATGTGGGGTGCTAGGAAATGTTAGTGTGTGCCAAAGCATTAATTTAAGATGTGCCCAGATTGTTGAGGATTTTTAGGTCTTTCTCATTAATATAATTTCCAGATCTTGATTATGTATTAAATAATATATTTTATACACACAATAGTGGAACTTTATCCAAAGGGAATTTGCTAGATAATAAACTTAATAGATATGAATCATGTGTTGACTCATAGGAAATCTCTATTCGACTAGTCATTACTTGAGGGAAATGATACACACTAATTACTTCTTAAAAAATTGACTGACCCCAACCACTATGGCCTTGGACATATTATAAAAAATACTCCACAATATTGGTAAATTGTTATCTTTTGACAAAAAATATACTAACAGGAACATAGCGTCATAAAAAACTCATTGGAATTATCAATGATGATGGACATTTTTTGACCATCACCAAAAGTAACAAAAAGAGTATTGGTGAGGGTCATTAAAATTTCGTCACTAGAAGTTTCACCAAAGAGAGAATTAGTTATGGGCTTTTAACGACCCTCACCAAAAGTGTCATTGAAAATGTCTTTGGTGATGGACCATAAAGGACCATCATTATATACACTTACAATGACAGTTTTTTAATGATCAATGATGACGGACATTTTTTTACCATCACTAAAAGTAACAAAAAGAGCATTGGTGAGGGTCATTAGAAGTTCGTCACTAGAAGTGTCACCAAAGAGAGAATTAATGATGGGCCTTTAACACCCCTCACCAAAAGTGTCATTGAAAATGTCTTTGGTGACGGACCATAAAGGACCACCACTATATACACTTACAGTGATGGTTTTTTTAAGGAACGTCATCATATGTGACATTGGTGGTGGACCTTAAAGGTCTATCACAAGCATGACCCTCACCAATGTGCTTTTTTCTTGTAGTGATTACATGCATTGACTAGTGTGAAAAATCTCTTCCAGTGGGGAGGCAAGCAGAAAAAAGAATTTGATTCTTTGAAAGAGAAGATCAGTTCAGCCCCAGTACTTGCACTACTGGACTTGAAACAACCCTTTGAGATTCAAACTGATGCAAGTGACTATGCCATGGGAATATCATGTATGAAACACATTAAGCCCATTTCATTTCATTCAAAAACTTTCAATGGTGTATTGATTAGCTATAATACTTATGAAAATGAGCTTTATGCATTGGTTCAAAGTGTGAAAAACTGGAAACACTACTTGATGAGAAAAGAAACCATCATACACACTGACCACCAACCATTCCAATACTTAAAATCACAAACTAAGTTGCAGCAATCAAGGAAATTTTGATGGATGTGTTTCCTACAACAATTTCACCTGGTCATCAAGTATAGGAAAGGTATATACAACAAGGTTGCTGATATTATTTCTAGGCCTATTATTAGTGCAACTAATTTACTCAAGCATAATTCTGTTTTTCATGAAAGTTATGTTGAGAAATATGCATTTGACAATGACATTCAATATATTTATGCAAACTTGAGTAAAGGAAAAAAAGTAAAGGAATTGGATTACCCTATACATAATAACTTGTTGTATCATTTGGGAAAGATTTGTATTCCATGGGGGGAGAGAGTGAATTTCATAAGGGGAGAACACACTTGTCTTATTGTTGGACATTTTGGTGTAAGAAAAATAGTGTCACATCTTTAGAGGTATTGTTATTGGCATCGTATTCTTGAAAGTGTGTCATGTTTCATTAAAGGTTTTTCATTGTGTGTGGTTTGGAAGCCTAGCAATAGGAAGTTATGATTGTACACACCACTTCCTATACCTCCACGTCCATGTCAGAGTGTTTCTATGGATTTTGTAGGAAGTCTTCCATTGTCAAACATAGTTCATTATTATTTGTATGTAGTTATGGATAGGTTAAGCAAGATATGTATATTAATGCCATGTAAAAATAAAATCATAGTTTGAAAAAAAAATCACTTATTCTTTCAGCATGTTAGGGTTCATTTTGGATTTCCCACATCCATTCTTAGTGATCAAGATTCTTGATTCATTGGGAATTTTTAGTCAAGTTTGTGGGACTTGATAGATACCTAGTTGAAAAAGATTACAACCTTTCATCCACAAACAGATGGTAAAACCAAAGTGGTCATTCAAACATTCATACGTATTCTTCAAGGATATTTCAACAAGAATCCTAAGTTGTGGGATGAAAACTTGCATTACATTCAGCATGCTTACCATGGTGCAAAACACTCCTCTACAAAAACATTGCCATTTGAGGCATGTATTGGATACTTTCTTATATCGTCATTGGATTTCATTTTTGGTAAGGGTGTTGATATTAACAGTCATAGAAACATAGACAAATCCAAGAAGTTCATAGAAAAAATCCAATTGATACATCAAACAGTTCAAGATCAGCTTGAAAGGCGCCAAGGAAAATACAAAGAAAGGCACGACAATCATCGCGTATATCACAAGTTCCATGTTGGTGATGAAGTTTGGCTTCACATTACCAAATAGAGGCTTCAAGGGGAGGGTAAAAAACTAAAACCAATATGTTATGGTACTTTCAAAACTTTGGAAAATATTGGTGAAAATGCCTTCAAGATAGATTTTCCTTCATACATGCAATTTACTATGTTGTTAATGTTGAGAAATTAAGGTTGTATGAGCCTCCATTGATTGAATATCAAGGAGAACAAGTTCATATTCCTTCCTTTGAGGTTTTTCCCCAGAATACCTTGATGAGATTAAGCAAGATACCATTTTTCATAGAAGAACAAGCACATCAAAACAAGGGAGTGTAGACTACCTTCGTGTGGGGCTCAAAGGCAAAAATCCAAGCAAGGCCAAATGGACTGAGATGGGAAAAGTGAGGGAATTTTACCCTTATCTGTTGAGCAATTGAAAGTGATATTTTTGGGTCGAAAAGCTTCAAGTGGGGAGGAAAGATCAGGTGCTCAAAATTATTCTAAAAAATAAAAGTTGTCATAATGGCATGGAGCCTAAACAACTTCGTAGATCGCTTCATTCAGATTCCAATGCAACTCGTTTCGCAGAAAACCGACATCATATGCTCCCAGAAACAAGTTTTTTTCACTTTGTCAAACATGAAATTTTTTGGAAAAAGAAATTGTAGGAACAACCCAGTCAGCAGTCTGTACTGCTAACTGGGCATACATAATGGTAGGTTGACTGATAAACGTAATTTCTTTGTCGAATCAAGTTGTGCCAAGTGGCACATTTTTATTGGGTCAAAATGGAAGTTTTTAATTGGCTGTTAGGGTGGCCAATCACAAGCTACCATGTGGCCAAGCTAGGGGCCACTATGTGGTAGCTCGATGGCCACCAAAATTGGATCAATGTTTGAGAGGAGTGGACGGGGTTCAAAACAGCAACCTCCAAGCAATGAGGACAGAGCTTTGCCATTGTGCCATTACATTTGGTAATTAACATATTACAGGTTCCATATCATTTTCTTATGTTATGTTTTCCGTCATGGGGGAGGAGGCCAGGGTCTAGCCCCATCCTTCATCATCGTCGAGGGCAAGACCATGGGTAGGAGGCTAGCCCCATAGCCCCCAACTAACCACTAAATGTAACCATAAATTCCGCGATGTGTCCACTATTAAAATTCAATGCCAATGGTTAGCGAAAAAAGCGCACATTTTTTTTATTAACCATATATAATTTGGTTAGAAATTAGGCATTAAGGCCTTATTGGGAAAATTAGCATGCCGACAATTTCACTCAATTTTTGGGCAATTTTACGCTCAGTTAGCGAAATTCCAGGCAGATTTGTAGGAAATTGTGGAGCGGTTAATGCATAAACTTGGGGAAGTCACAACTAAGTCAGGTTTTGACCAAATTCGATGCATAAAGAAGCTACATATGGATTTTTTGACATTCTGGAGATGAGGGAATATGTTTCGGAGATGTTTGGGCATTGTAAACATATGCAATCAAACTTTTGAGCATAATATAAGAGGGCCAATACATTTGAAGCTAGACCAAGGAGACGTAGCCCAAGCAGGGTGAACTGCTTCATCATGTGTTGTTGTTGTTATTTATGGTGATGTTAGTGTCTATTAGATGCTTCTGTTCAGTATTTTATTTATGTTAATTTTCTCAAGAAATTCACATAAAAACACATAAAAACTCATAGTTAATTTTCTATTTACCTCATAATCCTCAAGCACTTTGTTTATATTATGATTTGGAATTTATCACACCAAACACTAATTTTCTTATTCATATCATCCTCAATATCTAGTTTCTTACATAATAACTCTTCATGTGTCTATGCAGCGGAAGAGTCCATTTCAAAACCACTTGTGCTCTCTTGAGTTTATTAGTAGCTTCTTAAACCTGAGTGTCACCTTCCAAAATGGTATCTTTGACATCCCTTTTGAAAATTTAATTATATTCTATTATTTCAATGACTTTTGTTGACAATCTTCAATTTCCTATAACATCCTCTAGTACTCCTTCCACTGATCAAATTATGGTTTCTCTAATGATTGAAAAGTCTCCCTCATCTGCTCTTTCCATCTACTTATTGATCTAGTCATGGGATTTCTTGATTGTATCCTAGGTTCTCCTATATCCTCCACATCAATCACTTGTTTTCCCTTTTCCTAAGTTTAGTTTCCTGCTGTGTGCCTTAGCTCCCAGTTTCTGAAAATAGGAAATTCTAAGATTAGCTTTTGCAAGTTTCTCTTGTAATTTTGTGAGTTGAAGATATTTATCCTCCATTTGAATATATTTTTCCTCCCCTGTACCCTTTCCTGGAATATATTCTGATAAATCAATGGTTTGTTGAGGATTTGGCTCCTCAATCAACTAATTTGGTTAAGATCTAGTTCTCGACCTATGTAGAAATTGTGCTTATTCATGTGTCAATTGGATCTTTCCTTTCCCTTTATCAACTACTCGCTTATCCTTCATTGATTCTTTCACTATCTCTTCATCCTTGGGCCCTTCCTCGTGTGATTCCATTGGAGAAATGTCTCCATGGGCCAGCAGAGCTGCAGTTGACAA
Source organism: Pinus albicaulis (assembly GCA_034641835.2). Taxonomy (NCBI): domain Eukaryota; kingdom Viridiplantae; phylum Streptophyta; class Pinopsida; order Pinales; family Pinaceae; genus Pinus; species Pinus albicaulis. The sequence goes on along the minus strand of CM076575.1, from coordinate 1,516,023,488 downwards.
AACACTATCCCAAGACATCTTTATTTTCTCCAACTTATGTAAAACCAATATTTTGTGAAAAATGAAATAAACTAGTAAAGTGTTTATCTCCTTTTGAGTGAACCATTTCCACCATGTTTTTCAAACTTTTAAACAAATAATATGACAAGTTCAAGCTCCTCCTACCAATAAAATTCATAAGAAATCTAATGTGGTACTGATATACCTTGCTAGAGTGGCCTTCACATGTGAATTATTTTTGGATCACCTTTAACAATTGACTATAGTGATTCAACAACAAAATCCTTGGAAATGTGGTGTCAAATTCATCCTTATATTTTGGTTTTAAAAACTCTTTAAAGTGTGATACATATAATTCCTTCCCTTTGAACCAACTCTCATCTTGTAAAGGAATTGTTTTAGCTTAATAAATGGATTCCTCGAACACTGTAAACTCCAGATCACCAATTGTTACTTTATCACCTTTGAAGTTCATGGAAAACATGCATGCCAGTTGAAAATGATGGCCATGAGTCTGGACATTCTCACAAAAGGATATACACATGGTTTGTTCAATTGAATTATCATGGCAAGATCATAGTTTACCATGTCTTGGCTTCTAGGTTCAATGTGAACCACTTCAACCTCATTTTGTTTTACCTCTATTGCTTGGGATTTCCATCTAGCCTTTTGAAACCTACAACGTGAAGTTCAACTATGTTTCGTGGCACACCAATTCTTTGGAGGAACTAGTAGCACAATGGGAAACATAATGGAGAAACTGGCAGTGCAATGAAAAGTGACTAATAGGGTTTTTTCACAAGATTTAAATGACTTTGATATTGGTTCCCTGGCAACACTTTTTACCATGAAATGTATGTGATGTGTATGGAATTAATTGTGTTAATTATCATAAAAAATAACTGACAAGCTCATGGATTAACACACGTCAACTCATACAAATCACACGCAAACCCTAAACATTTAAAACTATCCCAAATGCAGACCAAATTGTATGTAGGGTTTGCATAGTGATTGTTCATCTCACGCATACAAACTTTATCAATTGGTGTCTAGATATTTTTTAAAAGAAAATTGTGGTTGGAAAAGGGATTTCTCCTACCTTAGACAATAAGAGAACACATTTTGAAGTGGTGGGGGACTTATACAAGTTGTTGGAGGTGTTTGTGCAGTAACTATGCAGCGATTGTATAACTCTAAAATTTGTGCAGCTGTTGTGCAACACTCACACTTGAAAAACAATATTCCTTTGAACCTTTGTCAAACTACCTTCAAACCTTTCTCAAACTATTCTCATTCTTGTGCTGTGTGACTGCCAATTTTTCACAGAGAAGAGTGTGAACTTTATTGTGGAGAGAGAATGATTGTGGTATGAAAAGAGATTTGAAAGCGCACCTCTTGTTTTTTTTCATGTGTATGAACTTAAGATAAAGGTTATTATGGTTATTATTATCATGAAACACAAATCATGGTAATGAGTAGTGGAGAGGTGTAGTAGCAGTAATGATGAGAGGTGAGTTAAGGAGAGGGGTTATGCATATTATGTTAAATGTAGGGGGTTTACAGAAGGGATTATATTAAATGGGGTATATGAAAGGATTATAGGAATGTAAAAATTATATGGTAGGGATATATGGTATGGATACATGGATGAGAAAAATGAGTTGTAAATGGTGGAATGGGGTATGTTGAAAAATACTAACAACATACTCAATAGAACCTTAATAAATGAACCAAACTTGTTTTATTCATTGTTCTGACTAGTGATACATAACCCTTGAACCCTAAATAAATTTACATGTGAAAATGAATTGATGACCTTCTCATAAACTGAGACTCTCCAAAATTTTCTCTTGTCTTTAACAACCCTCTATGAAAGTGGTAGTGATCGAGGACAGTAACTCTTTAGATTATGATAGCAGCAGTTCATAGGTTAAAAAGATACACAAAATCTAAAAATTAATAGAAGAGACAAAGACATTTGATCCTTGAAACCTAGGACCCTAAGAGGAGGAAGTCTAGTAAATATTAGATCGGTGCTCCAGATAATCTCTATCTACTAGATGCATATTTATAAGATTCCCGAAGAGAATATTACCATAATTAGCTCGATAATGGCTCATTTTTTGTGGGATGGCGCAAAAATGGTTCAAAAAGTACATTTAGTTTGCTTTGCAGAGCTTACACGATAGGTTGAAGAAGGCATATGGGCATAAAATAAACAAAAATTTTCAATTTGGCTCTACTAGAAAATAATATATGGAGGGATCTGAGTGATGTAGGCATATGGAAAAAAATTATCAAACTGAAATTTCTGAGTAATAAACAATTGATGAGCTGGATAGGTGAAGGGGCATCAAAGAAGCAGGAGGTAGTGTTCTCATGGAGAATCTTGATGAAGTCAAAGCACTAGATTTTTAGTAACTCGTGGTGGGAGGTTGGATGAGGATCTATAGCGGAGATCGAGCTGACACACATCATGGACTTGAAATGTAATTACATTTTATCGATGAACCCTTTGCTAAACTATTTACATAACATAAAAATATATTCCTTAAAGCATATATATGTTGAGAAAGAGTTGGTTATGGTATCGAAAAAATGGCTAGATGCTAGGGATATTAGACTCTTGGGTCCTCATTCAACAGAATAATGTGAATACATATCACAACTTTGACTTACAGGCATCTTCCTACCGTCGAGGGATGACTCACTACAGTGGGATGGTTGCACTAGGAATGGAAAAAAATATTGTAAAAGAAGTATATTAAACCATTACATAGAGGGGAATCTTGGGCTCTAAATTCGCATGGTTCAATAGATCATGGAAATGGAAAATATCACAAAAGTTGAAGTGTTTTACATTGTTAGTTGCTCATAATGATATTTTTACATGGGATAATATAATCAGAAGAGGATTTTAGGGTGGAGGAATATGCAATTTTTTTTTAATAACAATGAAGATGTGACACATCTATTTCTTTTGTGTCCATTTGTTGTTTCAGTCTAGATAGTGGTCCTCCAATTGCGTAACTCAAATGTCGGTTGGGATTAGTCTTCCATTAGTGAATTCCTTTCAAAAAGGTTCAAAGAGTATAAAGTACGCAAATATTTTCCCTTTTACATTATTTGGATAATATGGAGAGCTCAGAACTCTAGGATATTCAACAATAAAGAGCTAGATGTTTTGGATGCTTGCATGAATGCCTCAACTTATTTTCTTCAGATAGGCTCAGCGAAGGAAAAGGTTTCTAGGCAATGCTTCCAAATAAAGGATATATGGGTGAAATTCCCTCTAGTTTTTATTCACGAGCATCTACGGATAATATATGTGGATGTGGTGTTGTTATTACACTAAATCCCAAAGAGGAATTTTATTTTTGTTGGTGCATTGGGTCTAGAATAAATGACAGAGTGGAAATATTAGCTCTATGGGGAGTTATAAGCTATGCCAATTGTTTTCTATTGAAGAGATTAATGTCTTTGGGGACTCCCAATGTGATTATTGATTGGGTAAACATGAGATCTACTTTCGAATCCTAAATGTTTCCAAATCGGATGAGGAGGATAAGACTATTGAACAAGGCTTTCACGAGGATTTATTTTTTTGACATCCATAGAGAACATAACATGGTAGAAGATGGCTTATCAAAAGAGGGAAGCAATATCGAATTGGGTAGGATCAAATTTTCGTTTTTTGTCAATCTACTCATCTATAAAATTGGATTCATTTCAATATGACAGATAAAAGGTACTTGACTAACAGATGATAAATTCTAGATTTTGTTTTTGTATCAAGGCTCTATATAGCCATATATGTAGAGAGAGGATACTCAGAATATTTGTGATGATTATTTTTGTTATGATTTAGAAGGTTTTAAATAATTTTTAAGACAAATTCTTGAGACTATAATACACGTTGGAATATAGAAAGAGTTGTGAATTAAATAGTATGACTGGTAATGAATGGATGGAAGAGTTGAGAAATACAAATATATGAACAAATTTTATTAATGAAATATTTCATTTTTCTCGTTCGAAAAATAAATGTTATTTGGCTCCATTTAAGGTTTTATTTAGGAAGACGGTTACTAAAAATATGATACTTAGGGTTTTATTTGCAAAGAAAGTTGTTGGAAATAGGATACTTTTAGTTACATGAATTAGTATAAAGTTAAGCACCAGGGATTAGTTTTAGTCTTCAAGGATGCATATAGTTAGTTTTTTTACTCCACCTGATATTTTAGTTTTGCTTCATATTTTTAAGTTCAACAATGTGCTTTTTAACTATACAAAAAATATTAAGGCACTAATAGTGGGATTTTCAGCGCCAATTGTAAAATGTTGAATAAAGGAATTGACAGATGGACTATAAGCTCCTACTATACTTTTTTTAAATAAAATCACTGATAATTGGATTATCAGTGTTGGTCTTTAAATTTGTAAAAAAAACGCTAACAACTGCAATATCAGTGCCAAATGTAAAATTTAAATTTTTTTTATGTCAAAAGCTAAGAGCTGAAAGAATAGACGTCATGAAATGAGCATGCACTTGATCAAGTGAGCGCTAACAAAGAAAATGGTGACATGTCACTTCATGATTTCACATGGTATTTTTCTACCACTAAAGGGTAATTGCCACAATAAAAAAGTGATGTAAATAATCATTTTATTGTGATTGATTTATCTCCACGATTTAATATCATGTGTTCTGGATGGTGGAAGTAATTTTATTGTGCAGGGGTAATCCATTACATTGTTTTATTCACCAGAGTAAATCATTTATTATCCTATGGTCTATGATAGGCCCAAGCATTCAAAGGTACAAAGAGCTTCGTTGAAGGATGAATGGAACCGGCTTCTGAGGATAACACAATCTTATTTTACTTGTGAAGTATTATTGAACAAAGTCAATTTGTATCATTTCTCCTTCCTTGCTCACATTGTAGGATAAGTCAGGATGAATGCCCCTTTATTTTTTTTGACAAGTCTTAAACATATGTCTGCAAGATTCAGGGAAAAAATAGATGCTTCATCCCATTTTATTTATCATAGAGTCTTGATTAAATTTTTAATTAAAAATCGTTTAAGAAAAATCAATAGAACGTGGGATCACTTTGTCTTTCGAGGGGATTTTGTAGATATTCTATTACCAAAACCTAAAGATGTTAAAAAAAATAAAAGGGACACGAAAAATGTTGAATAGATCCAAACCCTTGGGGAGGGGACTTCATCTATCCAAACCAGAATCCAGAAGAGAAATATGATGATTGAACTTCCCCTCCTCTAGTTCTTGAATTGGAAAGGGTTTATACGACAGTAAGTAGAAGACTTAGAGAGAAGAATAACTGGTCCCCTCCTCGTATACCTTCTCCTGTAGAGGTTGAAGCTACTGAACCTAAGAAAGGGAAATAAAAAACTAATAGGGAGCCTAATTTAGTTGGATTTATGGAGGAATAAGGCCACATACTATACCTTTGAACAAACTGAGGCTCAAATTTAAGCTTAAACAAAACCCTATGCTGGTAGAGCATGTCATTGAGGAATATAATACCCCTAAAAAATATTTAATAATAAACATAGAAAAACCTGCAAGCTCTAAGAGCCCTAGGGGTCAAAGTAAAAATCCTTCCTAAAGATGCTAAGTAGGAAAGGGAGACAAGGTAAGGTTGATATATTTTTAGAGGTAGTTAGCAGACTCAGCTAATCATCTTCAAAGTAGATATTTTTTTTGTCAGCAATTTTCAAGGGCAATTTTATTGGGCGTTCATCGTTATCGTGACAACGTTTTTCCTGATTAAATTTTGATGAGCACTGACAGTTAGATTGTTAGCGCGATTTTTATTTTGTTTTTATGAAGCACTGACATTTGGTCTGTCACTGATCCTAGATGTTCTCCCATTTTGAACAGGTTCCATTGAATCTGTCAAAGCTAGGAGAAAACTTTTTTTGAGGCAGCGAGAAGAAGTATGAAGAAAATGCATCCATAAATGAAGGATTTGAGTACTAGATTCCCTTATTTGTGGATCAATTCCATATTTCAAGGAAAATATTACCAAATTAAGCATGATGAAGTGGTAGGGATTTCAGAAAATCTAGGTAGTGTATCAGAAATTAGTTTGATCCTTAGTTTCATCCATGACTCTAGAAATAGTATGATATTTATATATAGGATATTTTTTTATTTATTTTTATGATGGAATGATCTAATGTATTTGGTTTAAATTAGATATTTTATCACTTATTTTAAGACCTTGCAATTAGGTTTTTTCTAAAAAATTGGTTATAGTTTTGTAAGTACTCTATAAAGACTATTATTTTGCAAGAAGGAAGGGTTGGAAATTTTTTGAAGAAGAAGTAAGATGTGTTGGCTCTGATATTAATATAATCCATTATCATCAAGTTTACATGTGCGAATTTTCTAAGATTCTTGTGTGGGTGGTTTTTTATCTGTGTTTCTACTGTGCATTTTTGTTCTAAGCCATAACTATGATCAATATGTCTTTTGTATTTGGAAAAAAGTGATTGAATTTGATTTTTTTTCCGAAAGGTCAGATTTTTACTTTCCAAATTACTTCTATGTTGTTCAGCTTAAATATTATTATCAATATTCTTCTTGCTCTTCATTTTTATGTTTATTTTCTACTTTCTCCTACGATACCTAAATGATGATTTTTCTAAAAATCCATAAGACATCTTGAATTTGTTAAATTTTTATGTATCATGTGGTTAACATACTTTATACTAGACTCCATGCCCAATGGTCCTTGTTTTATTATTTCCAAACCAATCTTGTCTCATCAATTAAATATGGTCAATGAGCTTATAAACCTACTGCTAAAGTGATAATGAGTGGTAGAGTTTTAAGAAGAGATCCCTCTCTATATATTTAAGGGGTAGATTTCAATCCAATGTGGTTACAGGTTACCTTAGCTTTTCCACTCTACAACCATGTTTTTTTCTAAGTGATAACACCACTAATGCCTCAACCTAAAAGCATTAGTAGGTTATTTGGCTCTACTTATGGTTAGCTTTAGTTGGACAATTGAACACTCCTTAAAATTAGTTTCAGGGATGCACTTTACTAATTATTACCTAGATATATGTAGGAAAGTTTATTTTGGTTGATTGAATATAACATGAAAAAGGTCATACAACTGAAAGGCAATGATTAATCTCTAATTGTACGATTTAAATACCATGATAATATGTATTGCATTGATCTAACAAGGTGGCCACCTTTGGCTCAATACTCTTACTTATTTACTTTTACATAACTATATAAGGATAGTTAAAAGGATTATCCATAATCTTGTACATTCTAATGCATTGTGCAGATTCAAATTTTCTCTCCACACAAAATATAACAATGTTATTTTAATAATTAATATAGCATAACATAGATGCAGATTTAAATTTTCCTTCCACAAAAAAATATAACAATTTTTTTTTAATAATTAATATAGCATAACATGGATAATTCTATTTTAGTATATTAATTTTATTTTATTTTCATTTAGTATATGGATAACAGTTGTAAGTTAAATGGATCCCTTTGGCTCTGCCTTTTATGTTACAATTATTATTATTATTATTATTATTATCCATAATTTTGTTTTTTGAAATTATGTTATAATTTCATAAAATTGAAAATATGAAATTATATACATGTTAATAGGTATATCAATATATTTATAATTATATATGTTTTTAAATTCGGTTTAATATTTGTGTTTATAAGCATAAATGTGTAGCATGCTTCAAACAATTTGATGAAATGGAGTGTATCAAAATCTTTTATCACTCTCCACATGAATCAAAATTTGAAATTTGCAAAAATAATTGTACACTTTATGATTCACTAAGATAACATCTCACAAGTATGTTATGATTCCTTGCCACAGTATGACTCTAGAGCAATCAATTTTCCTATTGACTACTATTATTTTTGCATTGACCATGGAAAGTTAAAATGTTTTTAACTTTATAAATAATTAAAGTATTTTTATTTTGATTAAAAAAAAAATTGTTAGCATTTCATTGGCTTAAAAAATTCATGTTTTATTTGAGGTTCTTGACATTTGTCGCATGTCACACATGAAATTTTCTCATCCCGAGAACTTGCAAGTTTTCACTATGATCAATAATTTTCACAAGGATCTTGTAACCTTATTAGACAAATTGATGTAAGTTAATACATATATGAGTGTATATTATTACCCTGACAGTTATATTTTTCCTTCGTTTTGAACCAAATCATACCGAAGGTCATTGCTTAGTTAATGTAACTGAAAGTCAATTTTTTTCATGTCAATCATGAGGCCAAGGTATTTATTTGATGCTTTAATGTATCAAACCATGCGAAAATTATGAGATTATTGCTTTATGCCATCTCTCTGCCACATAGTCTCCATCTCCATAGCACATTCACACAGCCAGCGATGGCCAACGAGTTTGCATCGAGATGCCTCAACACCAACTCTACCAAGGAAAGCACTGGGTTTTTAGATAGACACCCTCATGTAATAATTTTAATCTATCGCTAGAATATATTTAAATTATTTTATCTCAATATTATTCTTTATATTCTTCACGTTGTATTCTTATTATAGAAACTAAAAAATTCATCCACTCACCAACTAGTATGTTATGTCTTTCTTAAGAGATCATTTTCTACAAACTTTTCCAAGGTTTTTTTTTTGTGCCCCCAATGAGATTTTTTATATCTAGAATGAAGAGAAACAAGATCCCTTCACAATCATGTAATAATCACAAGGAGAAATTCCTTTGTTGATAATATTAGAATTCTATTGGACTAGCATGAAGATGCAGATTTTCTACTTCCACTGTGACCCCAGTAATATAGAGGAAAATTCGTATTTATGTTAGCATTATTTTTATTGATTTTTAATTAGAAAAAATTAAAAAAAATGCAAATGCTGGTCACTACCGACCAGATTGCAACATTGTTAGTTTCAGAACGATGAATTTCTTTTGTTTTCTTTGTGTGAATTAGTTTTCTACCAATTCATAAAATGTTATGCACAAACTTTTCAATATGCGAGCCCCGAAAAAAACTAAGCCTTGGTCGAATCTGTGAAAATAAATAATTTGGTCCAAGTATCATTTTCCAAACATAATATTCATCCATATTGAAAAGTTGTTTCTTTTGGGCTTATAAAGTTCTTTGTCGGTCTATTTTCTTACTAGTGGTTACTCTCACCAACATTTATGTAAGTTCTTGTCTCTTAGTAAGAATTTAATTTTTGCTCTTTATATATCAAGTTGTATTTTTTCTAAAAATATAACTTCCACTTAAGCAGAAGGAACTACACTACCCTACAACACTTGTTTAATGAACATTCCTTTATCTTCTATTTTCCTTAAAAACACATGAAATACGGTGAACATACTTATAGATTTATCCAATTGATCATACAATACAGTGTTTCATAACTATAAAACATAGTTCACATATTTCCTTGATAAGATTTTGTACAGATTATATTTAGTGATAAAATTACTAAAAGGGTAAAATAAACATTAGTTAATATCAACTGTAAGTGCAAGTTGAGTTGATTGGTAGTTGTATGTACACATGCCTAATGATGTTCTCAAATCACATGTTATTAATTAAATGTGATTCACAAATCCACTTTTTGGCATATTTTTGTGTGATCATATTAGTATCATATACAAAAATTTCTCATAAATAGAAATAAATTGAGAAAAAAAAAAAATTATGTTTTTTTCTCTATAAATAATAATTGTAAAAATCTGTAGAATTTTTTTTCAAAATTATTTAATTAAAATAATTTTTTGAATTTTAAAAATACATTCTCTTTAAATAAACACATTTTCATCCAATACCACATTACTTATGAGTGCCAATTTTCACCGAATAGTAATAATCACTAATTTTTTTTATCAAAGATTGCATCTTGTAAAAATGGCTATAAAGAATAATTCCATTAAGAATGGCACTAAACGCATTTTCATCCCATACCACATTACTTATGAATTCAATTTCAACCAAATATTAATAATTACTAATTTTATATAAAAAAATTATGTTCTTATAATAATAATAAAAGGTTTTAGAGGAGCATTTTTCTATTGGAAATGAGCACTAATATTCCCTTTGGGGATGGGAACTAAATTGTATAGCGTCATTTCAGGAAATGAAACCAGAGCTAATTGGTTCACTAAGGTTTTCGTGTTCTTTTTATTTAGTTTAACAACTAAATATTATAGTTGATAAATATTAGAGTAAACAATTATCATTACGATGCTCCAATACAAATTGGGAAATAACCTTTATTGTTGAGAACCCAGTAATCTCAATTCAAATTGGAAAATAATCTTTAGGGTTGAGAACCCAGGAATCTCAATTGTAACTTAAGCACTGCCCATACACTTCATTAACACATCTACATTCATCCATGGAAACAAAACTATGGGAAAGTATAATTTAATAACATGCACTACTGGCACCAAAATACAAATGATGAAACTAATGATTGATTTTACCTAGGTTGAGAGAGTCCCTTCCCAAATTTGATTGAACACTAACCTTACATGGAGAGCATATGTCCTTTTATAAGCCTGGGAAATAAGACATGGATCACAGGTAAGGCAAGAGAAAACTTACTAAATCATAGGGTAATAACAATTCCTAACAACAATAACAATAAAGTAATATTATTTCATATTCTCCAATATTACTCACGCATTGTCCCTTACTTATATATGGTATTCGAAGGAAGGAGGTTGTGAATCATGGTATACTTTTATACAATTGTGTGAGGTGGGAAAACATAGTGCATGGCTAGTATTAGAATGGTCGTCGTGTTTTTTTTTATTTGCAAAGAGTTAAGAGCGGGTATTAGAATGGTGGTCGTGTATTTTTTGATTTGAGAAATGTTAAGAGGTGAGATAGTTTGTCCTAAGGCTATAGATGAATCATGGTATAATCTTATACTATTTTTTTGAGGTGAGGAAATATGGTGCATTGCTAGTATTAGAATGGTGGTTAATAGGATAAGTTTTTATTTGAGAAAAGTTAAGAGAGATGAGATAGGATGTGCTAAGGAGATAGACGAGACTAAACATGGAGTTTTGAGATATTTGGCTCTTTAGCACCATTAGAAGATTTGTTTTGAATAATGAGTAAGCAGACATAATGATATCCAAAACCCTATGTGATGGATTGAAATTTGTGAAATGGTAAGAGGTAAATGTATAAATGTTTGTCCATCATAGTAATTGAAGATCTTTTAGGTGATTAATGATGTATAAGATTAGGTTAACATAATTTCTATCTTTTTTTATATTTAAATGTCTATTTTATATTCAAATGTCTAATGCCTAGCTCTATATAAGTCTTATAAGCCTTTTAAGGCATCACAAAAACTAGTTTTTCTTTAGAATGGACTAAGAAAACAAGTTGTCCCTTATTTTAATATATTGAAACTAGAAAAAATGTATGGTAGAAGAGTGAGAGACTCTTAAAGTTTATGAAAGAATGCAAAAATAACAATAAAAATAGAAACTTGTACCAAAACTAGAAACTTGTACCAAAACTAATTATTGATTCTTTTAATTTATTAATTTCTTTATTTTAGTTAAAATGAAAAAATCTATTTTTAATTTATTTAATTTTAAGTTTTTTTTTGGTTTTAAAATTTTTTAGAATTATTAAATTCAACTGTAACATTTTATGTATATATATATATTATATTTTTTTCTCTATTAAATATTTGCATTTACTTATACCAAGATACATTCATTTTAGTTGTGAATTTATCATAATATTATTTACACTTCAGCTATAAAATTATTTATATTTAGAGAGTTGATTTTTCTAAGCACTTGATTCATATTAATATTTATATTTATATAAATTTCACGTGTGTATATATTTTTTCCGAGGAAATATTTTGGCAGATCCACGAAAGAGAATCTGGGCAGATCCACCCAAAAGGATCACATCAGATCACATACTGTCACTTACACTTATTACAATAGCCTAAACCCTAGAGCTAACCCGTGACCTCCCATTAAAAAGATGCTTTTAGCCATGGTAACTCAATCTATTGAACTAAACATAGGGACTTCTCCCTATCTATATATAAAGATGCTCTTATTTTTATTCTATTAAAACTATAATAACAAACACAAATTGTATTTCTATTTGATATGTTTTATAATTTAATTTTTTTGTGATATGTATATTATAATTATTTTTTTAATTTTATTAATAAAATCAAAATTATAATATAATAAATTGAATTAAATAAATTTATTATTTTTCTTTTCCTTTTTTCTTTTACTTTTTTAATTGAATCAATATTAAGACTTATTATTTTTAGATTTAATACTTTATTTTATGAAAATTATTATAACATTTTTATCATATTGAACTAATATTTAAATATTTACATTCATTTACAATCACTATAATATCTTATCTATACTCTATTGTAAAAACACTCCTAAAATTCAATGGTTCATTTATATCTATGTATTAGATCGATATATTATTAAAATATTTTAATTTATCATTAATTATAACAAATTTATTTTAATTTTTTTATATTTACATAATTGTGTGAAACTTTAACATATTTATTATAAAAAAAATTATGCAACATATTTACATAAAAAAAATATATATTACAAATATAATTATTTTATATTCCATTTCCATTTAATTTTTTAATTAATAATAAATATAACCGAATCTAGGATATTCAGTATATTCAAATAGCAATACGTTTTTGGTAACGGATATGAAGTGAATTAACTCGTTCTATACAGTCATGCCCCTCGACATTTAAAATTTTTAAAATGATGGAAAATGCACACTATTCCAAATTTCTTGAATAAGTGTAACTACAAAGTAAGTATTTTTACATAAATTTGTTTTTAATTACGTTTTAAATATATTAGCCAGTATTTTTTAAATAAAGAATTTTTTTAATTATGTAAAAAAATAATGTAATTTTATTATAATTAAAGAAAATTTATTTTGATTTTGAATTTATCATGATTTATTATTTTGCGTTTTTCATGTTTAAAAATAAATAATTTGCAATAATATAATCACAATATAAATGTATATAGTCACAATATAAATATATATACTTTCAATTTTATATTTTTATTTATTTATAATTTTATAGATTTTAGTATTATATTTTTCTTGATTGAGATTGTTGATCGACTCATATTATGATAACACATGTTAAAATAAAGAGACAAATAGCACAAAAAAAACCACAAACAAAAATGAAAAACCACAATCCAAATAAGCTCAACGTATTTTTAATAATTAAAAATGGTTACAATACAGTTCAAAGGCTATGCTCTTAACAAGAGCAATGCGTAACAAGCTCATGCTTTCTGGGTTTACACCATGCTACATCATGCATTCATGGCTACTTTAACCTATTTCCCAAGCTTCTACAAAACAACTTGAAGCATCTTACCATGGATTATTCTGAGTCATTCAATATACTTCATCACAATGATGAGTTACTTACTATCATTGGATTGTAAACCAGCAATAGTAAACATATAAATAATCAAATCAAGTTAATATATAAATAATCAAATCAAGTTAGTTTAACTACTTTATGACAAAATCAAACATTAAACCAAATAATTTGAAAGGTAAAAACAAGATTGAATATTATAGAGTATACATATTAACTTGGTGTAAAGTAGTGTGGAACAAATGTAACCAATTTATTAGTTATACCAATTATTTGAGTTAGAGGAGGAGATAAAAAATAATTTTAATCTATGTGTTTCATTTTGAATATTTTATATTAGATAGATGTATAAGAAGTAGAAGGCCATTTAGAGTGAAAAAATTATTGTTTGTGCACATTTCGTTAGAGAAATTTGGATTTCTTACAGGAAGGAGAATCCAAGATGTTGTGGTGATTATCCAAGAGTGCATCCACTCAAACAAATCTAAAAATTTGAAGGTCATTTTAATGAAAATATACTTTATTAAAACCTATGATAGGGTGGACTCATATTTTTTAGGCTTATACTTGATAGGATTGGTCTACCTCGGAGACATATTAACTGGATTATGGTCTATGTCACTAGGACCAACCTTACAGTTTTATTAATGGAAATTTGACTAAGTTATCTGGAATTAATCGTTCTCTCCGACGAGGATGTGCTTTCTCCCCACTATTATTTATACTTGTGATAGTTGGGTGGAGTAGAGAAATCAATGTTGCAAGGGTTGAAGGTCGAATTATGGTATGTAAGATATCAAACAACTTGCAGTTATCCCACATCATGTTTTTGGACGATGTTTTGGGGATGACGTAGCCTAAGTTGGTTGATTGACACAACTTCTCCTTAATATTTTCGAAATTTGGTAGAGCGTCTCGAATCTTCTTGAATAAGGAGAAGACTTCATTAATTGTAGAATGTGTTGAGGATATGGAGATAAAAATGATATGATATTTGTTTGGTATCAAATTCAAGCCTGTGGATGAGGGTTCCAAATACTTGGGCTTCCACTTGAAGCCTTTTAATTATAAGAGAAATGAATTGGATTGGATTCTTGAAAAAATTAGGAGGAAATTATCACAGTGGGATAACAAGTGGCTATCCTTGGGAGGTAGGATGATTATGGTGAAGTTTGTTCTTCAAGTAATTCATGTCTACTGGATGCATTTATTTCATCCGCCAAAGGAAGTTATCCACAAAATCAATTCCTTAATAGTGGATTTTATTTGGTCAGACACAAGGGACAAGGTAAACTTTCATCTATTAGCTCTAGCTAATATATGATACCCACTTGAATATGGAGGTTGGGGTGTCAAGGTAACAAAATTATTTAATGGTGTACTACTCACTATAAATATTTGGAGGGCTTTGGTGGGGGATGGAATCTAGCAGAAAATTATAAGAGAAAAATATCTTGGCTTGGCCACCTTGGAAGATTAGATCCGAGACACTACTCCAGTCAAGAGAAGGGAATCCTTTGTGTGGCAGAGTGTGATGAAAGGTAGGTCATGGGTTTGGAACAAACTTCATTGGGTTGTTGGCAAGGGAGGTAACATCTTGGTTGGTCTTGATGCCTTGATGGGTGTGGATGGGTTCCATACCCTTTCGATGCGAATCATCCATCACCTCCATAATCGAGGTTTCCACCAGCTATCACATATTGTACTGGTTTTAAATGAGCTATTATTCTCTAGGAATTGGAGACAGACAAAAGAGCTAGAGTTGGTCCCAGAGCTACACTTTCAATGGGAGACCTTCTATTCACACTTTATTCAAGTTAGCATTGTGCTCTCAGAGAAATTTGATAGGTTGACTCAGGGTGGTATACCACAGGATTATGGCATTCCAATAAATTATGCATATTTATACATATTTACTCTACCCCAGTCGGATCCCCTCAATGGTTTATTTTCCTAGATGTGGAAGTGGGAGGTCTCATCGAAACCCAAATGTTTCACTTGGTTTGTTTTCCATAATCGCATCCTGACTTACCTCCTCAAGCGAGGCATCACTGGCCCAAGCCTTTGTTGTCTCTGCAAAATAAAATATAAGTATGGGATACACTTATTATTGCACTACCCTTATGCCATCATTTTCTAAGAGGAAGTCTCCTATGCTCTCCATATCATTTGTGATGTGAGTTAAACTTCGTTGTTAGCCTGCCTCAACATTTGGTCTTCTTATCACACTGATTTTAGGGCTATTCCACATTACATCCTGTGGGGGATATGGCGTTTTCATAATTCCTGCATTTTTTATAGTGCATCCCCTGATCTGAGAGCCATCATCCTCAAATTTTTTGCATACTTCTCATAGATCGGTCCTCTTAAATCAAATATATCCAAGCATTATTGGTATTACAAAAAAATTTAGTGGAAATTTCCTATTGGCTCCTTTGGAGATTCTTCAGTGGATGGGATGTGTGGTTTTGGAGAAATTATTTCCATCTCACCCTCCTATAGTTAAATATTTTTCTAGTCTTGAATTTTAGCCACCAATACGAGGGTAGAAGTGTTGGCCTTATGGGGTTCCCTCATATGTTATTTATGGCTAACAATGGAAGATATTGTGATCACTAGCAATTCGAAGGTGGCTATAGATTGGGCCCTTGGGAAGTCCTCCCTCACAGTGTCATCTTTGTTTCACTGGATGGACCAAATCGCATCTATGAAGACTTATTTCGACTATGTCTCTTCCTGTCATGTATTCAAGGAGCATAATTCCCAGGTTAATTGGCTCTCCAATCATGATTTTTTTGTTCTACCTGGGCTGATTCATTATGATTACACGGAGCATGGTGCCATTATTTCATCAAGGGCCTTCCCCTTTGCATGTGGTTCTCTCGATCCTTTTCCTTGGAGGCATTTTTGGTCATTGTTTTTTGACCTCTGTGATGAGACAATATGAATATTTTGTTTTTTTTGAGTTGTAAGGGTCTCTCCCTTGTTTTTTAGGGGAAGTGTTATGTTCGTATTTCTTCAGCTGTCTTTTTTGGATTATTTTGGTGTTCCTCGTTTCTCAAACATTTTGATTCTATGGTTTTCTAGAAATTGTAATGGCTTATGTACTTAATATAAAACCTGTTGGCTTTTTTCTCTTGAAAAAAAGAAGTAGAAGGTGATTTCATTATTGACCATAACAATTGAATATGGAAACGAAATTGATTGTAATACACAATTATGTGCATTCACAATGACAATTGATGAGCTTGGAAATCTATTGGTAAAGTTAATTATCGAGTATTGTGACAACCAAAGTATGATGTAAATAGCTAATAACCCTATTGTTGATGCTCATACAGAGAAAATTCATATAGAAGTTCACTCACAATGAATTTATTCTAATTTCTTTGTATGAATCATTTTTAGATCACTTCATAAAATGTTAAGCACAAACTTTTCAATAGGCAAGCTTTGAAAAAAATTATATCTTCGTCAAATCTGTGAAAAAAATCAATTTGGTCGAGGTATCATTTTCCAAACATAATATTCATCCATATGTGAAAATTTGTATATTTTGGGTTTATAAAGTTCTTTTTCAGTGTGCTTTTTATATATTATATATTATGAATTTTATTTTTATTATATATTATCTAAATAAAATTTAAAAGTGGAGAATTACTAGTGGTTGCTCCCACCAAAATTTATGCAAGTCTATGTGTCTTAGTAAGCAATTAATTTTTCCACCTTATATATCAATTTATGATTTTCCAAAAAAAATTACTTCCACTTAACTCGTAGGAATTAAGCTTCACTGAACACTTATTTTAAGGGCATTCCTTTATCTTCTATTTTCCTTAAAAACACATGAAATTGATCATAGAGTGCACTCTTTCATAAATATAAAACATAGTTCACATATTCCCTTGATAAGCTTGGGTACAGATTATATTTAGTGATAAAGTTACTAAAAAAGAAAAAATAAACATAAGTAAATATCAATTGTAAGTACAAGTTGAGTTCATTAGCATTCTGAATTTTCCAATTTAGTGATCAAGTTACTAAAAAAGAAAAAATAAACATAAGTAAATATCAATTATAAGTGCAAGTTGAGTTCATTAGCATTGTGAATTTTCCAACTTTATATTTGTGAATTTTCCTAACCATGTCCTCAAATCACATGCCATTAATCAAATTAATTAAATGCAATTCACAAATCCACTTATTAGGCACGTTTTTGGGTCGTCATATTAATAACGTATACAACAATTTCTCATAAATAAGAATTAATTTAGAAAACAAAATCAAAAGTATGTCTTTTTATTTATAAATGATATTTGTAACAACATTAAAATTTATATAGGAATGCTTTTCAAAATTATTTGATTAAAGTTATTTTCTGAATTTTAAAATTGCACTTTTTTTTAAAATAAACATATTTTTGTGAATATTAATAATGATTGTTTGTTTTTTAATCGAAAATTGATTTTTTATAAAAAAATAATATTTTGTGAAAATTACTTACATTAATTTCACAACTTACATTAATTTTAAGTAGACGCATTTTCATCCAATACTACATTACTTCTAAGTCTTAATTTTCACCAAATATTAAACATGAATATTTGTTTTTAATCAAAAATTGTGTTTTTATAAAATAAAATAAAATAAAAATACATGTTCTGACCATGAGAACGGGGACTAATTTGTGTAATTTCTAAATATTATAGTCGAGAAATAATATAGTAAATCATTCTCAGTATGATCATCTCAATCAAAGTTCAAATTCTCTTTTCCTTTAACTCTACACAACCTGAAGAATGGCATATTTAAAATTATTTAGTTTATTTTCTGAATATTATAGTCTAGAAATAATATAATAAAATTATGATCGTCTTGCTCAATCAAGTTCTCTTTTTTAAAACTCTACACAATTTAAAGAATGGCATCTGGGTCCATTATATTATTTTCCTTCCCTCCAATGCTCCAATAAAAATTAGAAAATAATTATGGCTGAGAACCCAGGAATCTCAATGCTCCAATACAAATTGGGAAATAATCCTTATGGTTGAAAACCAAGGAATCTCTATGGTAACATAACCACTACCCATAAACTTCATTAACGCTTCTACATTCATTCATGGAAACAAACTATGGAAAACTATCATTTAATAACATGCACTATTAGCACCAGCATACAAATGATAACTAATGATTGATTTTGCCCCCAGGGTGAGATAGCTCCCCAAGTTTGTTTGAACACTAAGCTTACATGGAGGGCATGTGTCCTTTTATAACAGTGGGAAATAAGACATGGATCACAGGTGAGACAAGACAGGACAAAAGGGCAGTAAAGCATAGGGTAATAATAATGGCTACCAACAATAACAATAGAGTATTATTAATTCCTACTTTCCCATTCGTTTGAACACTAAGCCTACATGGAGAGCATGTGTCATTTTATAACACTGGCAAATAAGACATGGATCACACAGAACACAAGACAATAGGGTAGTAAAACATACGGTAATACCAATGGCTACCAACCATAACAATAGAGTATTATTAGTTCCTATTTTCCCATATTTACTCACGCATTCTTTTATTGTGTCCCTTACTTACATATGGTATCATGACCCTCCTTCCCACCGTCGTCAGAGGCAATCACATCCTACTTGAGGTTATAGGGCCTTGAAGGATTTGTAGTCGTTTGTTAATGAAATTAACAACTTTGCTATTCTGATCAACAACATCTGGCGAAGCTTCATACATTTTTATCAAATGCATGCAATGCCCCATCTTGGCATACTCCACCACCTCTATATCCTGCCCGCCTGCCTCCATTACCCGGCAATATTCGACCACTGCATCGTAGAAGATGTCGAGTTTCCCCATTATTACTAAACCCGGCGGTAGAACTAACTGGTTAACGTGGGGTATTAATGGATTGAACATATAATGTTGCCGGTAGTTCTTGTTGCCCCCCTCCGGGAATGCCAGTTTGGCAGCTTGGTCAGCGGTGTAGCCCGGGCGCAATAAGGCCAGTTCTGGGGAGTTCTCCATTTCGGATCTAGTTTTCTCCTCTGTTCCGAACGCGGGATGGAGCAAAATCATGCCGATGATCTTAACCGGCCCTTGCCCTGCTCTACCAGAGAGGGCTACTTGATGCACCATGTTTGCACCCACGCTATCTCCCGCTAAGAAACAGTGCTCCAAGTTCCAGTGGCGTGAGAGCCACGGTGATTCGACCTCGCGCCGGGCCACACGGTTGAGCCACGCAATGGCTTCGATGCAGTCCTCGCATCCTGCCGGGAGTCGGTGTTCCGGAGCGAATCTGTAGGCGACCGAGAACCATATGGACCTCGTCATCAGCGACATACGACGGCAAAAGGAATGAATCTCTGGGTCCGAAGGGCTGCCGATGCAGAAGCCTCCGCCGTGGAAGTGTACAACAATCGGCAACCTGACGTCCTCTGCGTCGTCCTTTGGAACAAAGATGCGCGCCCAAACACCAGTGGCGTCGTGGAGCGTTACGTCTGAGGAAGCGACGCCGTCAAGGAAGGTGCCGTGAGAGGAAGGCACTGGAATGCGGTGGCGGCGCTGGATGGATCCATCTTCGTACAGCATTACGAGTCCCCCGCCAAACTCTACAGCCACTCTTCTGTTTGCCATCACTGCTGAAATTGTCTACAGGTGAGCTGTTGTGCAGTCCGACTACTACACTTTATATTGAGATACTGGAAAGTTCGGCGGTAGAGTGTTGACGATGGCGATCTAAATTGGTTGGTGTAGCTACGCATTGCATTTCAAGTATCTTGGGTTATTTTTGGACTGGTGTGGGTGAGTATCATTTTCCAATACAACTAATTGTATGTTGAAATGTTTGATTATCATTTTAATCACTGTATTTTGCCTTGACGTTCTCTGAAGTGTCAAAAGGAAAATCCTTATGGTTTTGTTTTATTGCATTAAGCAATTTAGAAATGTGGAATCTTTATCGTTTTGTGTTTCGTTTTATATGAAAAGATATTTAAGAATTTTTAAAAAAATTCTACAAAATTAATGTGGTTGATATATAAATAAATATATATGAAGCACATCAATAACCATATTTATTAATAGAGTTGATATAAGTTGATAAATATGTTCAGCACTCACTTTATTAAATAGGCATATATAAAGTACATTTATGTCAATATCATAAGTTGATAAATATGTTCAACACCGATCATATTAATAAGCATATATAAAGTACAGTTACAACCATGTATCAACATAGTTAAGTATATTTTGTTAAAATTTTCTAATTATTAATATTAATAACAATAATAATAACCATATTTTTTTATATTGGTATAATTATACTTATTATATTGACATTATTTTGTATATTGATATCATATTAATTATTATATAAAATTTTGTTAAGATATTAATAGTTGTATTTAAAATTATAATATAATTTACATATAATATTATAATAGCATTTAGATATTATAAATAATATGTATTTATTTCTAGTCATTATGTTTTTTTCAATAATTATTATATAATGTTTTTTCAATAATTATTATATATTTATTAATTAGGTCGATAGGCCTTTTCTTTTGAATCAACTCTTTTCTATTTCAGTCGACCATTTCATTCTGCGAATGACACATGTGCAAACGTGGTGCGCAACATGATGTCTATCATTTATTTATAACATTACACATAATATATACATTGGATTATGTCGGTATCATATGCCTCAACCGTAACGCATTACGGTGTCAAACCCTGGCACACTTAACCAAGATTTCGACGAATGACCCGCGCTTTGAGAAATGTGGGACACCTGGGTGGTGTGATCATCGTGGAAGTGGATTTGATCAAACGGTCGGGATTTCCTGAGAGGTGGTTAGGGTATTACCCTACCCAAACTGTCAGCGAGTCCATTCAGTTTTGTTGCTTCCATCGTGGGTTCGCTCTACAACTGCCGACCACCTCATTCTCTCCTTCACTCTGGTTTCTGAACAGTCACCTCCATGATTTCGTTCAACAGAGTTAATGTTTCATCTGGTTGTCTTAAATAATGTAATTCCAACGGGAGGCCCATCTCATCGAAGCAGCTTATTCTTCCGGCATATAACAGGTGGTGGATTTTAACAGGTGAGGGTTGTCTTTTCTATTATAGCGGGGAGTTTCCCTCTATTTTATGCTCTTGCAGGTCCCTATCCTTACTGACCCTTTGTCTGAAACCTGTGCAGGTTTCCCTCAGCACCCTTTGTTTGAATTTTTTTGTGTTTAATGGAGTTTTTATAAGTTTACTCCTAAGATTTTCCCAAAGCCCTTAAATTTCTGAACGACATGCTCTTTTTTGACATCAACTCTTTTTCCAATTTCTAGTGGGAAAAATGCATAGTTATTTGTTAGCATATTTAGTACCACATCCGATGGATGATTACTTTTTTTAGGCAAGCTATGAATGTTATAATGGGTTCAAAATGTTTCCCATACACTAGAATTATTATGTGGTTATCTTGTTAAGGAGCTGAATAAAACATAAGCAAAGCTTTTGTTGGCTGAAAATACAAATTGTAAAGGACAGTATAAAAGCATATTCCTAGTTAGTTTTTTGAAAGCATGCATTTTTAGTTGGTTTTTTGAAAGCACATGATATGATTGCAAAAGCAACAACAATGAACGTTTTTAAGCATATAATGTCAATAGAGTTACTGTTGTAAATCAATATATTATTCCAGTTTCTGTCAAATAATTGTATCAAGTTTTTTCAGAATTTTGAAAAACACAGGATATAATTGCAAGTAGCAAGATAAAAGCATATGCCTAGTTGGTTTCTTGTATGTTTTTTCAAAGCATTGAATGTGATTGTAAATAGCAACGATAGACAGCTATACCCATTTGGGTTCTTCAATAAAATTTCAAGTATTTACCTAATTTATAAACAAAGAAAAAAAATGGCTAATCTAATAGTTTTGAAGCTATGGTAGGTTTAATTTGAGAATGCTTCTATTTTGAGCAATTTTGTTATTTTTGACACAGGATGCACTTGCACATCAACCTTAAGACACAATATGATTATAATTTATTGTATGATTTTTGAAGGCACATAATATGACTATAAACAGCAATAAAAAGTAAATTATACACATTTGGGTTCTTCCTTTTCTCATTTTTGACATATGATGCACTTGCACATAGAAATTTCAAGACAGTACAAATTACAATTATCGTATGATTTTTTTATTTTTTATTTTTTGTAAATTTCGTAGTACCTAGCCATTTTATATTATAGGGGCAAGTTGCATCAAAATTTACATCCAAAATTGAGTGCTTCAACCTGCCCGAAGGAAACCAGCTCTGTTGGCCATCTCAAGAAGTTATAAGCTAACCAGAATCTATATTGTCTCTTACACTTAGTAGCAGCTAACTTAACACGACTATGTCCATAGAAACTACATATGAAACTGAGAAGATATAATGTATCAAGATTCATTCATAATTTAAAGAAAAACGTGAGGCTAATGAAAACATGAGATCAAATATCAGTAGCTCGATCCTTGACGGGAAATCCTGAAGGCTTGGCATCCTGTAGAAGACAGAGCTGTTGTTCAATATTGCCAATTCAGGCATTTTGCTGATATTGGACCTTTTCCATTTCACACATCTCTTGCTTTAGAGATTGGAGTTCAAATAAAACTAATGAGTAGGATTGAATTTATTTTTTCTAAAGGCTCTCTATGGATCTTGCCAACACACACTTCAATTTCCAGTATGTTTAACAAATTGTTGAAATAAGGAGACTCTTCCCCTAGTATTACCCGGGTCCAGAATAAAATCCATTCTATCATGTTGCTCACTTATATCAGTTTCTGCTTCCTCTGAATCCTGTTCCCATTCTGCAATTTTTACTTTGATATCCTCAGGGGTAGTAGACTCATATGTATCAGCTAAATTTTCCATAGTTTCCACATTAGATTTGCGCCCTCGTTTATGAGATGGAGGAGTTCTAGCAGCACTCCGCCCAAATTTTGTCCTAGCCATGAAATATGGAAATAGAGATTCAGATAGGACATGAAAAAAAGTTCGACAGAGACTCTGTAAGGACGTGAACTAGGTGAAGGCCAAAATAGGCAGAAGATGAAGAGCCAACAGAGGATTAGCAGTAGAGCTATAGAGCCAGTATGTAGAACAAAGGCTATAGGCGGAATTGAAAATATACAACTGAATAGGAATCAAGTAGAACCAGGGAGAATTGAAACCCCATCAATTTAAGACTAAACCATTTTCTGAAGGATGAGAGTGTGAATTAGACAACTTAGACATGTTTACAGTTTTTCTGAAGATTGAAGCATTAGAGACATACGAATTCAGATAATGAGAAAACAGAAATGCATAATAAGTAGATATGCTGGAACCCCCATTCTAAAAAGCATTCTTTCTATCATACTGAATAACAAAATATGCTTCAGGGCTTCTAAAACGAGGAATGACAGCTAAATTTGGAACAATGTCAATAACTTTAAGAAGATAAATAACCAGAAAAGCCATCACGCAACTAGATTTCATTTTTTGGGTGCGTAATTCGTATGTAGGAGAGCTCAGGTGAGAAGACTTAACATACCAGAGAATCTTGTAGCAATGTAAGGAGCGCTGGCGAGAGCCGACCACAGCCAAACACAACAACCAGATCAGGGGAGGAATAAGAAAATTAGTTCAGAGGTTACCTTTACATAACAAAACCCAGCGCCAATAACCAATATGACACCACCTTTCAGAGTTAATGCATGGAGGACAGGTGACAAAAGTCATCATTCCCATCGGAGGTGGGAGAATACTACCATAACGAGAGATCTGATAGGATATAAAAGTCGGGAGTATATGCATAAATGTGAAGTACAAGCTGTCCCATTATACTAACAAGCACCCTGATTAGGTATTATCTTGCTCAAGGATTAGTTGCAGAGAATGAAGTTCAATATCCCATATTTTGTTGGAAGGGGTAATATTCAAAGGGCAATCAACATTATTACAACCCCAATTAGCAAGGTAATCTGCATCCTAATTACCTTTCCTACCAATATGAGAAGAAATCATATATTGAATTTGGTTAACCAGTAAACCAATTTCTTGAATTAAGGTTGTTGTTCTCCAGCTTGTACTGATTTTCTCCCACTTTTTTCCTTATTGAAGTTTCGATAAGGCTCTAATAACCATAGCAGAATCTTCCTCTATAATTAAGCGATGATAATTCTCCCTTATAGCTATAATAAAACCTTGCTTTAGTGTTGTCAGCTCCGTTTCATTATTGGTGGTATGTCCCAGATCCATAGCATAAACTCTACAAGCCACTCCATTTGAGTTACGAAAGATTCCCCCAATTCTAGCTTGTCCTAGGTTTCCTTTTGAAGTGCCATCAAAATTCAGTTTGAGAAAACCAACTTGTGGAGACTTCCATTTATCATCTATCAGTTGTCTTGGAGGCCTAAATTTCCAAAGAGTAGGGGATAGCATATGAGATTGTAAATGAAGACTTCTAAGAATTTGAGCTTCAATTCCTTCTACTTTCCAATCATCCTCCATCCATTTTTCTATAAGTATTATTTCTCTGATATTGTCAATAAGTTTTTCCCAGATAGTAGGAATGATTTGTTCCTCTCCGCGAAATGTGCGGTGATTCCGTTCCTTCCAAATTCCCCAAATTAAGAAGCCTATTGATAATTTCCAAGCCCTATTTAAGACAACACATTTGTAACCTCCTTTGCTCCAGGCGAGCAAAGTTGCATTTATACTGTTAGGATCTCTATCCGTTTCTTTGAAAGTTTGTGCCAAGCTGCTCCAGACAACCTCTGCAATTGGGCATGAATTGAGGAGGTGTTATATTGTTTCATCTGACTGTTTGTACATGTAACATAAATATGGCCCATTCATTCCTCTTTTCTATAAATTATCCCAAGTCAAAAAATTTCGATGACTGAGGAGCCACAGAAAATATTCAACTTTAGGCCAATGTTTTAGAGACCAAATTTTCTTCCAGATGGAGCGTCCATTAGGATTATTATTCTGGGATTGAATGTTATAGGCTTCTTTGATAGTGAAAGTGCCATTAGTCTGGTATCCCCATCTTAAGGTATCAGTACATGTATGAACTATGATTTTCCTTGTTTGTAACTCCTTTTCTAGATTGTTCCATTAGATAGTGTCTGGTGCTCCTGGCCAATCTGTTCTTACCTTCCATTTCCGCCATTGACCTATCTGATGGGGAACCCAATAATGATTGATCAATTGATTGTGTGGGAGATTTGTAAATATAAATAGTTCCGCAAGATCAAGGTGAGAAAAAAGTGTTTCTCGCTATTGCCATGAATCCTCCCAGAAAAGTGTTGTGCGACCTTCCTTTACTTCCCAGAAACTGTGTTGTCGGATGAGTAATTGATTTGCTACGACAAGATTCCATATAAGAGACCCTTTTGGAACAGAATCTATTTTTAATTTTCCAACAACTGATTGAGGCATGTCATATTTCTTTTCCCAAATATGCTTCCATAAATATTTTTCTCCTTGGAGCCATCCCCACCACAATTTGGCTCCCATTACTTGATTTAATATAAATGGATCACGAGGCCCAAGGCCTCCTACTGATTTAGAATTGATTAATTTCTCCCATGACATGAGAGCCCATTTCCTAGTTGCATGAACTCCCTGTCAAAGAAAATTCTTAAACATATTAACCAACTGAGATGAAATACTCTCGTGAATAGCTCAACCAAAAAGTTGATAAATGGGTATATATTGTAGAACAAATTTCAGTAAAACCAATCGACTTGGTGTATTTAAGGCTCGAAAAGCCCAATTCTACATCTTTTTCTCTATTTTCGTGAGCAGTTCTCTCCAATCTACTATTCTTAAAGTGGTTGTACTTAAAAGTACTCCTAAGTACCTCATAGGAAAGGAACCAATATTAAATCCCAGTAATCTTGCCAAGAAGACTTCAGATTCATGATTAACATTAAAAAAACATACATTTGATTTATCTTTATTTACCAGCATACCTGAAGCAGCCATAAAGTCATCTAAGATTTGTAAAATAGCTCTGATCTCTTGTACTAAAGCTTGAAAAAATAACAAGATATCATCAACGAATTGTTGATGTGTCAGAGCAAGATGCAGTCCCCATAACTTTAGCCCTTTGATTTTGCCTTATACTAATCGAGATTTGATTAATCTACCTAAGCCTTCTACTTCAATAATAAAAAGAAATGGAGAGAGAGGGTCCCCCTGCCGAAGACCTCTGGAGCTGTTAAACGGTTGAGAGGGAATCCCATTGAGCATGATTGAGAAATTTGGAGTTTAAATGAAGGAATAAATCCATTGCACCCATCTCTGATCAAAACCATAATCTCTCAATATGGTTGTTAAATAAGGCCAAATTATTCTATCATATGCTTTAGCTAGATCCAATTTTATCAGCATGCCTTTTGTTTTGGTTGATTTTAAAGAATGAATTGCTTCATGAGCTGTTACTATACCATCAACAATTTGCCTCCCGGTTACAAAGCATGTTTTTTCCGGAGATATAAGAGAAGGAAGCAATGGTTTAAGCCTATGATTTATCGTATGATTTTTGAATGCACATAATATGACTTTAAATAGTAGTAAATAAGTAAATTATACACATATGGGTTCTTCCTTTAAATTTTCAAGTATCTGATGCAATTTTAAAACAACGTAAAAAACACTAACCTATTATGTTTTTCTGATAATCATTTAAGCTACATTTTCCATCAGAAAGTGCTTATATTTTGTTTTATATCAATTTTTTATCATGGATCTCCATTTGATTAGTATATGTTTATAAAATTCTCACCACATTTAATATTGGTCCAGGTGAGCAATGCTTCACAATAAGTTGGAGAATTATTAGTAGTCCTCGTAGATACACAGAATGAAGAACAAAAGGCTTCTCATGAAAAGTGTTCCAATTATTATGGAATATAATTTATTTATTTTAAATTGAAGTTGGTAGAAGATTTTTTAAGAAATTTATGGGTTATTGATGGAATTTTTTATTGTAATTGTAAGTATTAACATTTTATTGTATTTTGTTGTTCCACTCATTTTCCATTTCAATTATTTAAACAATATAAATAAATATCTTATGGGTAGATAATTTTACAAATATGGAACGACATTTTTTTATAGGGAATTCAATGAATTAAAGGGATTTTTTTTAATAAATGATGAAATAGTCCCTGATCGGGGTGCTCCAAGACCAAGGCTGCCGAAAAATGCATAAGCCAAGTGGCGATAGACTTCCATGCGCTTTAATTATGAATGTTTAAGCCGTCCATCAAACGATTATGGAGGCATGCGAAGGATAAGGGAATGATCATAAATATAGAAAGACAGCCTATGCTGTGAGAAGCTTGGGGTAAAATCCATTTCAGGGCTAGGTTCAAACTTTGTAGTTTGGTTTGCAAAACAAACACTTCCTCTATTAAAAATGGTGAATTGCGACGGGTGGAGACTGGAGCTTCCATAATTTGCAGCAGTTTCGATTTATTTGCTAGGGAATGTTCTTCTTCATATCAATATTATGTCTTTTGTCGTCAGTATTGATATGTATCAGGATAGGGAAGTATCTGCTCATAAAATTTGGCTCTTAATCAGTTGCTATGTGTCCATACCTTCGGAGGTTATTGAGCCTTGCTTTAGGGATCCATGTAATGTATGGAAAACTTATTAATTTTTCTTGTTTCCTATGAAGTGGTATTTTTGTCTATTCGTGAGTTATCAAGTTCGTTCTGTCGGTTTCTGGCCGGTATATTTGGGTTTTAGAAGTGGAAGAAAGGAGAATCATGCTTTTAAGCGGCCTCTGGGTTGGGGTATATGTTTTTCTTTCATGCATATTTTACTGATTATCTTAGCAAGAGGAAAGAAACTATACTTCATATTGGCCATTTAAATGATCTCTGGTCCTGTCTTTTTATGAAAGCCTGTGTCGATAGGAGACACAGTATTCTGTTGTGGCTCTATCTGAATTCTACATTGTTTTTCCATCTGGGTTTTATAGTAGTTCAAGGTCTTAAGTTGAAAATTTTCCTTTTGCATAAACTCGGTTCTGCCGTTCACTGCCTTTTTCTTATTGTCCCGACTCTGTGTCAATTCTGTGTTTGGCTTTATATCCACGTTATTTTCAAGACTGATAACATTTTTGGACTTCCATATCTGTTAAGTCAAGAGGATCATCATAAGCATCCATATGATGTCGTTGGTCAGAAGATAGGAAGATTAATTGTTATACCTTTGTTCTTCCATTATACAGGCTCTTATTTTTTTAATCTAGAGTTAATTCTGAAAATTACCCAGTTCAACACAATGCTTAAGAGGTAAACGAGACAAACAGTGACTCAAATTAAAGAAAAAGGGAAACAGAAGATGATAAAACCTGAAGCTGAGACCAGAAAGAGAGGCAGGAAGACAAAGCAAGAGGTCTTATGGAATCTCTCATTAGTATACTCCCTTGGGAATTTGTCTCAAGTCGAGAAGGTAATTCATGGTTGGGAAAGAGAAACCCAAAGCAATGAGGAAGATAAGAAGAAGCAGAAATCCTGGACTTTATTTTTGATCCTGGGAATACTAGAGGTTGTCTATCATTGTTCAATCAAACAGTCCATACTTATTAGATTATGAAGTGTCTTTTGGCTAAGGCTATCCAGAATCTTCATCCATACAGTGAGAACCAAGAACCAAAAATGTTGGAATTACTTCAGGATATTGATATTCAGATTCAACATATCAAGGTGACTCAATACCAAGCGATGGATCATATTGGGAGAATTGAAGACCGTATTGGACGAATTGAGAAGCAGATTCAACAGATGTAGCAAGCAGACATGCCAGGTTCTACGGAAAAGGACCCAACTCCAATTGAGTCATCATATGGATAGTATCTTAGTTTAATCTTTACTTTTATATGCATAGTGTTTTTTTTTACAGGGCTTTGGTTTTAAGTTGTTACTTTGTAAATGGTTTAAATATTGAACTAGCTAATGCGACAAGTAGAAGAATGAAACAATTTCAATTTTGGCTGGCTTTTAATGCACTAAGGTGGCCGACAGACCTAGTTTCCTTGGGGCAGGTTGAGGTCACCAAATCACTATCTATTGTAACCTGCTTCAAGAAGATTAATAGAAAATAGCAAGGTACTTCCAAATTGACAAAAAAACTAAATAAATGATGAAATAGAGAATATTATTATTTGATTAGACTTGCTCCATGTGTTGTTGCAAGACTCTGGTACAGATGTGCTTGATAGAAATTTATTTGTTGTTGGTGCGCTTAAGTGCAGGAAGCCTCCCCTTTAAGAATCATTTCATAAGTGTATTAGCTGCAGGAGATGGCGCACAAGCTCCATTCGACTGCCACAACTGCAGTGAGAAAACAATGTTTTTGAGTCTTGTGCACCATTCGGCTGCCACAACTCTAGCGAGAAAACAATGTTTTTACATTTAGGTTGGGTCTTAACTTCTGGAATGCATCATACGATATTACCTACCTTCAGTAATTCAGAATTGGCTTCACATATAGCTATTGGCATAAGTAATCTCTGATATCTCCAATGCAATTACAAGAAAGGAAAAGCTGAAGTGGGATGAAATTGTATATTATGAAAATTATGAAACTGTATATTGACTTTTTATTAAAGTTAATCAATCTCTTACATTTATAATTTAGTTTAATTATTTACATTTTTAAGGATTTTTTTTAATATGCCATAGTTCAACTGTTTTATATTTTAAAGGTCTATTTTGATATATATTTTTTAAATTTATTTAAAATTGAAGATTTTATTTGAGATGAACTCTATATCATTAGAGTGTCTCAGAGATTTCAATAGTGTTGGACAAATTCATGTATTTAAAAAAAAATTAAACAACAAAAACACATTTTTTCGCTTACCAACCTCACTGTCCACCAATGCTTATGGAATTAGTCTTCAAACGATAATTACATATAGAACTCTACCTTAATTTTTCCAGTTTTCATGTTCATGCTTTGAAATTATTGTCAGACATTATCAACTATGCCTCCATGGCTTCATGTAGAAAAAATGGCAACAAGGGACACATGTCTGGCTTCAAGCCATAATGCTCAATTTCTACAAAAAGACACGTAGCCTCGTTTCCACACCCATGTATGGAATATACCACAATAATTTCATTTCATGAGACCAAATCCCGACAAAGCATTTCATCAAACACTTTACACACATTATTTATAGCCCCTCATTTTTCAAACATGTCTACAGGTGCACTTTGCACAAATATTTTATCCTCAAGTACACTTTTACTTATGTCTCCATCAATACGTTTCCCACAACCCAAGGTTGCCAACCCTGCACATGATGATAGAATGGCTGTGAATGTGTTTGACATCTCAATACATGGGAACACACCCTTCTGAGGCATTTTCTTCAAGAAGTCAAATTACTCTTCAACATAACCATTCTGTAAAAACCTCACAATCATTGTAATCCATGAAATATCATCTCATAAAAATTTCTCATAAAAATTCTATGGATTCATCTCGGTATCCCCTCTGCATATACCATTTAAATATCAATATCCACAACAAAACATTAAGATCAACTTTTCCAATTCTACGATTCCAATTTAAAAATCCTACTTTTTACACCTTTTTTCGAGCAATTGCCATTATAATATATTTATTCGGTTGTTGTTGTAGTGGAAGCCGAGAGAGATGGAGCGCACAACTAACCCTGTCCCACCAGGCGATGCGATCGATGAGCTTTTGCACACCTCCGATCGAGCCTCGTTCCACCATGGATTCAAAGCTTTGCACCGGATCTACCATTATACGTTGAGCAAAGCTGATCTCTTTGGTTTCTCTTGGCGTACTCAATCTAAATTCAATGCAGAGAACCCCAACAACAGTGAGCAAGGCTGGATTTTTATTTTCTATTTGAATCTCTGGTATGGGTCAGATCTGCTCCTGCAGAAGTGCAACTTTCCACTCCCATGTATCCAAGGGTCGACATACATGGGAGATTTCCTGCATCTGTGGTAATACCCTTGGGAAATTCCGATCATTATGTCAAGGGAGCTTGGAATATCGGTGTTGAGCCTCGAATCATCCCAGATCAATTCAGTATCATCCTAGATCAATTCAGTGGACAGACGACCTGTCAAAAGAGCGGCAACAATAAGCCCGATCTGGAAGCGCGGGAGAAAAATGAAGGCATCTATCTGAGGTATTCATCATTGCTCGCTATAATCATGGGAAAATCATCTTCAAATAGGGTATACGGAGTAGAGCCGGGCTCCACGTTAGGACTGAGAGCAGAAACGCGATATAGATTTGGCTCCTTTATGGTGAATGCAGACATGAAGGACAGATGTTGGTTAGATAAACACCATAACACGCTCCCATTTCCAGATCTAGGCCCGGAACGAATGAATATGAGCTCGAAAATATCAATTATTTCAGATCTAACTGGTCCAAGTCCAGATCTATTTGTGACATCTCCCAAAAATATTCACGATCTTGAACCAGAAGAAGAAGGTGTCTATCAAGCCTGTGTAAATACCTCAAATGATAGATGAGTGGTGAATAAAAAAGAGAGATATTATGTACAGGTCAATACCCAGAACCACGTGAAGGAACCGTGAAACAATTTTTTATAAGAACTCTGAGAGGGAACTCTATTTGTATGAGGATCTGGACTGGACTGGGATGTGGATACAAGACCTCAAGCATGAGATTCAAAGAAAATTGGGCATACCAGCATTGACAACAAAATCTGATTTATGCAGGGAAGTTGATGCAAGAGATCCTTTCGCTGCAACAATATGGAATTGGTCCTGATGCATCCATTACTCTCACAACGAGATTACTTGGAGGGTGCTCTTGTTCTAGCTCAAAAGGCCCTACATCTTTCGAGGACATTTTCAAAGGAAAGATGGAGCCTCAAACCAAACCAAAATATATTCTAAATATGTTGGCAGCCTATATCGTGGAGAAGAAGACCCATATCCCCACGTTCACATAGAATATGGAGGTAAACTATCTTTATGTTTATTTATCCACTAAAGCAGTTATATGTAAATTAAATCATTTTTGGCCCAAATTGGCTTTTCATCAATGGTATTTTCTACTGGAAACCAAACTGTGATTTCATCTATGCTTTAAAGGTTTTTTTTTATTGTAAGGTTATATTCAATAAATAACAAGGACTATGTTTTAAATGAAGGACCATGGTTCTGGGGCAATGATGGACTCTTCCTAATATCATGTTTTCTCAATTTTGATGCTACCACCATGGTGGTATCCAAGATGATCATTGTGAGGATACATAATCTACCAATGCATTTTTGGCATCCCGAAGTAATAAAAGGAATTGGGAATTCTATGGGGAAATTTCTAAAGATGGATTCAGAATGAACCTCCAAATGCATCTTTAGATTTGGCAGAATTTGTGTTGAAGTTGATCTCAGCCAAAGTTTACTTGAAAACATCACACTGGTCTACAATAACCTTCAATGTACACTAACTCTTCAATATGGAAAGACAACATTTAGTTTTCTTACATGTCATCAAACGGGACGTCTTGAAACTTCATGTCCACAAGCTAAAAAAGACCCTAAAAAAAGGAGACAGCCCCAAAAGCCGAAAGGTTGGAAAATTTCGTAATCTCAAGAAGAGGAAGCAGTAGATGCAAATGCTCCAGAAAACACCACAAACATCAATGTATAGAATGTCAAAGACACCTCACAAGAGGATGAAATTGAGCTCAATTCTGTAATAGTTCCAATATTCACAGATCTAGAGCAACAGAGTGTGAAGATTACCCTTGAAAAAGAGGTAAGTGGTGCCAAATAGACCCATGTGTCAGATGGTTCAGATTCTGATAAAGAAATCCATGGCTATTGTATCATCCACGCCCAACACTGGTGGTTGGGGAAAAGTGGAAAAAAAAGAAAGGAAGAAAATAATAGTTTTATCTCTTTGATGAGAATCTTTAGATCATGAACAATCACGATCTGGTTATTTTTACATATGTTGTTTAGCATCTACAATATGTAATTTTGTTCAATTATGAATAAAGTTGCGATTTTTCCTTGGAAACAAAAAAAAAATTCAATATATTTTATATATTTACTCCAAATATATTAATAATATTAACTATATATACATTAATTTTCTTCTTCAAATAGTTGTTTTAAAAATGATGGCAAACTTGTCTTCAAATGTCAATTTCTTCAAAAGATCACCCTTATGCCACAATGTCAAATCTTCTCGTTTCTCTATTTATTCAGTCCATTTTCTCCTCATATGCCATTTTCCATTTAATACTGTTCATTTTCTCTTCTTCCTCTCTCTCTCTGGTGTTTTTTTTTTTTAATTAATTAAAAATTAATTAAAAAATAAATTAATGGGAATAATTAAAAATGGGAGTAATTAAAAAATGGGGAGGGAAATTTAAAGGAAACGTTAATTTAAAAAAAGTTATTAAAAAATGGAAGGGGGATTAATTTAAAAAAGGGATTAATTAAAGGAAGAGAATTAATTAAAAATGGGGATTAATTTTAGTGGAAGGGGAGGGAAATTAAATTAAAAGGAAGGGGGATTTTAATTGTAAAATAATAAGAGGGTGGGGTAACTATATGGTGGGGGAGTTTTATTAATGGAGGGGAATCAATTAAAAAAATCGAATTTAAAATTGGGATTAATAATTTGAAGCATTTCCTGGAACTCAACCAAAGCTGGCAAGAAGCTGAAGGCTGCTAAGCTGAAGGCTGCTAAGCTGAAGGCTTCTGCTAGAGGAAGTGTTCCTCATATATGAAAGGGAGACCTTCGACCTAAAAGAAGGGAGGTCTACTACCTGTGATTGTTTTAGGTTATCCACCAACCAAAGATGATGGTTTAAGGTTGTCCACCAACCGAAGGCATGCCCACAGACTGTCACACATCTCTCCAACTGCACACGACGAATGTGGTCAGCCTGCTTGAATCACGCTGGCAAATCGAACAACATGGAATGAGAGATTGTGGCCTGTGCCTGCTTGATCTCATTGCCGGCTTGTACACACCAATTATTTTCCTCTCACATGGACAAGGTGAGATGATGGCGAAAACTCAACTGCAAGTTTGCTCAATATCCGTGAGCAAGTTCTAATATGTGTCGTAAACATCTTCTTGGCTGCTGATGCCCATTACCAAGAAGTGATCCATCCAAGATGAATCTTAGTTCTTGCAGGAGGCTCGTGTCTGAAGCATCTGTCTGAAGAATGGGTGTGCCGACCACAGTGCTTACATGGATGAAGATCAAAACAGTGATCTTTCATATGGCCAACTCGATCACAGTGTTGGCATTTTACAATCTGCTGTTGTTGTGGAAGTGGAACAGGATCTGGAACAACTGCAGGTGAACTGTCATACAGGAATCTGGCACTCTGAAATATGATGGGCTTGGTGTAGTTTGGAATATGAAAGGTCACATCCTTGACATATCCAAGACTAGTTCGGTGCTTGTTGTGGACAATCTCTTCCCAAGGTCTGATGATGGGCTTAGGAAGTGCAGGCTGAGCTGCTGCATTTGCATGTACATCTGCTCTAGTAAAAGGAACTGAATGTGGATCAACTACATCTTTACCTTCTTTCTTCTGATGAGAGTCATTCTCAATCTTCTGAACAGAAACAGGTTCAGAATGGTGACTCTTCTGCTGAAGTTCGTCTTGTTGAAGCTGAGATTCCAACTGCAAAAACTCAATCTTTTCTTGTGCATCTTGCAAACAACTGTGAATTTTACAAAGAGCATCCTTGCTTATTTTTATCACATCATCAACATTTGAATGAATGAGGTTATTCAACAACACTAATGCCTCATTGATTTTAGCCATTTTCAACAACTTAGGCTCAAAAATTGAAAGGGTGTTGGCTTCAACCGAAAATGCACCTGTTTACAATGTGATTCAACAAGAAATACAAATGACTTTAAAGAATTTCCAACTATGGAAATCTCAAGTACAAAATCTGCTTCTCAAATGATGGAGGACAATCAACAATGACTTATATCAACAATTTTCCAACAACTCAAATACTGATTATGAATGAAGACGCAAATTCCACTCACAATACAATGTGCAGCAAAACACTTGTGCAAGAAGCCTTTAAGGCAGCTGAATTTTCTTCTTCAAATAGTTGTTTTAAAAATGATGGCAAACTTGTCTTCAAATGTCTATTTCTTCAAAAAATCACCCTTATGCCACAATGTCAAATCTTCTCGTTTCTCTATGTATTCAATCCATTTTCTCCTCATATGCCATTTTCCATTTACTGCTATTCATTTTCTCTTCTTCCTCTCTCTCTGCTGTTTTTTTTTTTTAATTAATTAAAAAATAAATTAATGGAAATAATTAAAAATGAGAGTAATTAAAAAATGGGGAGGGAAATTTAAAGGAAATTTTAATTAAAAAAAGGTTATTAAAAAGGGGAAGGGGGATTAATTTTAAAAAGGGATTAATTAAAGGAAGAGAATTAATTAAAAATGGGGATTAATTTTAGTGGAAGGGGAGGGAAATTAAATTAAAAGGAAGGGGGATTTTAATTGTAAAATAATAAGAGGAGGGGGGGTAACTATATGGTGGGGGAGTTTTATTAATGGAGGGGAATAAATTAAAAAAGTTGAATTTAAAATTGGGATTAAGAATTTGGAGGGAGGAATTTTAATTTAAAAGGGAAATGGAGGTATTATATGAGAGGGGAGGGGGGTATTAAAATAAGGGAGAGTATATTAAAATTAAAAAAGGAATTGTAATGGGGGCCAAAAGGGAATAAATTAAAAATGGACGGGAAACTATTATATGTGAGAGGTAACTAATTTAAAAAGGAGAGAATGACTGCTGTGTGTTTTAGATGGAGAGGCGACTGGGTAGAAGAGCGCAGGGCTGCATGCGTGGGCAGAGAGGCCGTGAGGTGTAGCGGTGTAGGGATCATGGTAGGGAGGTAACGCAGAAGTGGAAAAGGGCTAGGTAGTGGGTAGGGAGATGAAATCGATAGGGAAGAGGCGAGCGCAGTGGCGTATTTAAGGAGCAGTGCGTGGAGGCACCATGGCGTATATGCGGTGGGGAATGAGGGGCGATAAGGGTAGCACTCGAGGTAGAGTGAGGGAGCGGAGCGAATGCTGTGAGTGAAGTGTATGAGCGGTGCGATGGGGTTGAGACGGCAGGAGCGTAGGTGGAGTGATAGCGTGGTAAGGTAGATGCCGTGGGTTGCAGAGGTAAGGGGTTTGAGAGGTGAGGAGAAGTGAGGCCGTAGGGTAGAGTGCAGAATTTTTTATTTTTTATTTATTTTTTATTTTTTTTTAACAGCAAGGAAGTGGACTTTGCATAATTCTTCCAGAT
Organism: Pinus albicaulis; assembly: GCA_034641835.2. Taxonomy (NCBI): domain Eukaryota; kingdom Viridiplantae; phylum Streptophyta; class Pinopsida; order Pinales; family Pinaceae; genus Pinus; species Pinus albicaulis. Next base: position 1,515,986,584 of record CM076575.1, on the reverse strand, counting down.
ATACAGCAGAAGTGGAAAAAATGTAGAAATGAGGGCAACAGTAGAATTTCAATCTTCAAAACAGCAGATTGCCAATAGAACTCAGAAATTTTTTACTTAAAAAATCCAGAACTTTTCTTCAAGAAATTGTAGAGGGCCATATAGCAGCAGAAAATTGGAGAATTTGCAGACTTAGAGATTTGCAGAAAACTCAGAAATCTTAGAAATTTTCCAATGAAAACTCAGAAATATTTCTATTAACTCAGCAGCAGAAAAACCCAGAAATTTCTTCAGAAACTCAATTTTAAACAATTTTCAGCAGCTCTCCAAATTGTAGAATTTAAAATGCAGAAATTGCAGGAAAAATGAGAATGAAAACCTTCAGATGGGCAGTGCTGCCTTTCTTCAAAACACCTACTGCTCTTCTTCAAAAAAAATTCTGAAAGCTGCAAAATCACTGAATGCTGCTCCTCTTCAAAACACCTCTGAATGGAGGCAAAAACTCTGCTGCAGAAACTCTCTAAATGCTGCAAAAATGCAGATATGCACAGGCCATAAACACAAATGGCTCACTCAATTTGGAGCAAGGCCAACAATCGCCTGCTCTGATACCATGTTAAACACACACATGGTGTATGAGAGATGAAACACACACACACACCAAGAAACTCAACACAATGAAGGATAAGAGTGCAACTCATATTTTCCATTATACAAAGATGTACATTTATAATACAATGGTGTGACTCTTGGTTTCACATTCCGAGGTCACTTGGACTCCATTGTGACTTTTCGCATTCCACACCTACCCATGTAGGATTAGGTGTTCCAACATACAGTAAATTAAAATATGTTATATTATTACCTACAAATAATATATATAAGGAAATCATGATGGAGTACGCTAGGGTTCCAAGCTAATATGTCGTTGCCATCAAGGGTTTCGCTACTACAACAGTTGATTCAGACACAGGCCCCATCGACCATAGAAACAGTTTCGTCGAACACAGAAATGGTGGTTGTGAAGCACCCTCGAATGTAGGAACAAATTCAAATCCAGGCCCGCAGAGCTGTTCTCCAAATCAAAAGAGTTTTTTTCCACAAGGAGGAAGGCGATGACATAAGAAAATATGCAGACCCTACCACTGCCATCGACTTGCAGCCATTCAGCCCCTCGAATCTATGCACTAGGATAGCAAAGAAGCTACTGCTAGATAGACAGACCCAGTTTCAATGTAACTCTTTCACCAGCAAGAAAGGCATTCATAACATTAAAAGGGCCTATGCATGTGGCTCTCATCACTCAGCCACCATCAAGCCCCAACATGTCCATGTGAATCTGGGTATTTGGGGATCAAGCTCGCTCGCCTCTCTACCACGGTCTGGCAGATATGATTTCTCATATCTCTCTACCCCTTCTTTTCAGATCCAGATCGATCTTTTTACAAAAAAAACTATGCTACATTAGGTGCGTTCAACGGATCTGGTGTAGAACCTCTCATGGGACCTTGAACACAGACTTCAGATACCTGCTATTCTTCAGAGACATCTATATGTAGGTAAACAACTTGAGGACTCTCTTCCCCTCTCTTTTTACAGTATTGAAAGAGATTCTTCAGTAGTCTTAACCCTTCGTTTGCGAGGGGGAGTAGTTGGGCAGCCATCCGATGCTCCTACTTTTTCCTATAAAGATTCTGTCCATTCATAGCCACCCAAGAAAACTTCTCAGCCCCCTGAGGCTCCCAAGCCTTTTTTGGTTGACAAAATGGAGGAAGTTCCATCGATAGAAATCTCCCATCCATCTCTGGATGATCAAATTCAAAAGTTCGCATAATCCGCCATTATTTTCAGATTTAATGGACTATGGCCTCGCACAACAGATCTATACCAGTGGATTCACTCCACCTAGACCAAAAAAAACAAGGTAATCTTCCTCTTGAAGGGTTTCTTCATAGTTGTGTTTTCTTTCAGCGAAGACTATAAAAAAGCCTTAACTAGGGGCCCATGGTTTTGGGGGAAAAGGGGGCTATTCCTCACTCCCTGGTTCCCAGATTTTGACCCCTCTACAAAATTCATCACAAATATTCCCATTTGGGTCATACTATCGAACCTCCCTGCGCATCTATGGCACTTTTCAATCTTCCAAGGGATTGGAACACCTTGGGCCACTTTCTGGCAACAAATCCCTCTAGGAGGGGGGTTCGAAATATACACCTATGGCTGAATCTGCGGGGAAAAAGACATAAGTAAAGGACTTCCTAATCAAATCAACCTCAAAGTGGGGGATTTAATCTGGACACAGACCCTGGACTATGAGAACAAAAATTTTCGATACTACCACTACCATCAAACAAGGCACCTTCAGAATTCCTATAGCACGTTTTGAGCCCAAAAGAAGAAAATCAATTGCAAAAAAAAATCCAAAAGTTGGAAACCATGTGATCCACCCCCCATGGATGACATTGAGTCCTTTAGCTCGGATGATGGGGAGGTTGAAGCAAAAGGGGAGAAATCAAAGTAAACGGAGGACACATTCGCGGCCAGCCCTGATGGACCCGCCGACCCACCGAATTCACAGAAGTGTTCTCATGATTTATCCTCCTCCGACATGGACAAGGAGACCCCCCCTACATCCAACAACTATCTCCAAGTAGTTACAACCCAACCACACCACAACGTCTGGGTCAAAGTTAGAAAAAAAAAAAGTAAACAAATTTCAGATGGATGATTCTATATGTTCTGGATACATTCTTGTGCCAATCCCATTTTTTCCTTTCTTCCTTTTGATCCATGTTACTCTCTTCCTGGTTACTCATTGGGATTGAGGTTGATAGTTTATCATTTCCGCCTACCCCGCTATCTAGTTTCTCTTGATTAGAGCTCCATACTGTACTATATGCTTTCTTAATAGAATGAGTCTTATTCAGAAAAATATATATATATATAATAAAATTTTAATAATATATTAATAGTTATAGCTTAAATAATAATATAATTCATGTATAATTTAATAATAGTATTTTATTATTATTTATAATATGTATTTATTATTGATAATATGTATTTACTTCTCACCTATTAATATAACTATTAATATTATTTTATATAGTTACATTAAATAAACTAACAACATAAATTATATATAAATTATATATTTAACAAAAAAATATTATATTATTACTTAAAAATAAAAATAATATAATAAACGTCCACGGAGTCTTGGATAGATGGTGATTGGGTGCTCTGTTAAGGCACTCATTGATGTGAAGTCACTGATTCAATTCTCGCCCCAATTTGAGTGATATATTAGACATGATGAAGAAATATTCCTACCAAAATTTAAAAAAGTAATGATATAATTAACCTACGATATTATTATAGTATAATAATATTACTATTACATTATCACTTGCATATAGTACTAGTATAAACCAAAAGTGGTACTAATATTATAAACCTAAGGGATTAATAAACCCTCGAATTAACATTTTTAACTCTATCACAATTAATATTAGGGTTTAAACCCTAATATATTAAACCCTTCCCAGGTTTTTTATCCCTTTTTTTTTAAATATCGATCCCAAGGTATTAATAACCCCTAGGAATTAATATTTTAAACTCAAAAAATTGATAAACCTAAAATATTAAATTATAAACCCAAGGAATTATTAATATTATATACCCAAGGAACCAACAAATGCTAGCGTTTAAATATTAATATATTAAACCCTATGGTTTAATAATATTAGGGTTAAATAAGCCCAAAATATTATTCATATTTTTCTCTCTCAATAAGACTAATTCTATTAAGCGAAAATATGGTACAGGGTGAGATTACAAACAAGAAAGACAAGAAGGAGGCCAATCGGAAATGATGAACTATCAACCTCAGTCCCGAAGAGAGTAAAAGAAACAAGAAAAGAGCTATAGAGCGTAACTAGAGTGCTAAAAGAAATAAGCTGGATTCTACCCAGAATGGGCAGAAGCCTCTATGCGATTTTTTTTTCCTTTCTTATTGTTGACTTTTACCCATCCAGCTTGGTGTGGATAAGCAAGAACCATTTGTAGACTAGTGTTGACTGTGGGAGGAGTCTCCTTATCTGTATTATAACAGGAGGACTCATGAGTACATTTCTAGGAGTTTGTCGTGTCTGGAGGATCCTCAGGTATGGCAGAGGACAAGTCATTCGTTTATTGAGAAAGTTCCATTTCTGCATCAATCTCTTCATCCTCTGAACTCGAATATTCAGAGTCATCCACAAGTGGCGGACTGCAAGGTATCCATCTTTTAGATTTGGATTTTGAAATTTTTTCCTTTTTTTTTGCAAGGAATGTGGGGCAGGATTTCTGAAGATGCCCTATTTGGTGACAATGGTGACATCAGAAGGCACTATTATCATAATCTAGAATTTATGTCCATACAAAGTCGCCTATTTTGAGAATAATTTGGTCGAGCAGGCCTTTGCTAATGTCTACTTCCACACATATTTTGGCATATGTGTATAGTCCTTGGCACTCCTGAGAGTAATCTGCCGTCAAAAAGCAGCCCAGGGCATTTCCTATTCCTCGATAGACTGAAAGGTTCCATAGATGGGCCAGTAGATTGGATAGTCTGACCCAGACAGGAGTCCTGGTGATGACTGTTGTAGCTCGATCGAAATCACAGAACCAGGGGGTGATGCATATCCTCACTGCTCCTAAAAACCACAGGCCTTCTATTAGGGCCTATTGATAATCCTTCATGTGATCAAATAGTATTATGAAAAAACCCTTTGAGTAGAAGGTGACCTTAAAGTTGTGGGTCCAGTTGGCATAGATCCACTCATAAATTTCTTTTGTGTGAGGCCAAATTCCATTAAATCTGCAGATGATAGCAGTTTCTGCAAATTTTTGAAGCCGTTCTACTAGATCTAGATGGGAAATATCTATGGAGGGAACATCCTCTAATTTATCAACCAGAAAAGGCTTGGGGACCTCAAGGATTTGGGAAGCTTTCCTAAGCTATGCATGGACATCATCCTTGTATGAGAAAGCTCGAGCAGAAGAGGAATTTCTTGCGGCCCCTCCTCTCAAGCGAAGCGATAAAACTAAAGTAGCATCTCTTTCAATGTTGTAGAATGAGAGGGGGAAAGAGCCATCAATTTTTTTACCCCCATAAAGAAGTCTTTGAAGAGGTGTAGGAATTCCCAGCTTGTGCTCAAGGGCGTGCAAGAGATTCTGAACTTTTTCTGTTGGGCAGACCCAAAGCAGCATGGATCTACTCGAGAGAAGAGAGATTTGGATTTGAAAGGCAGGAGAAAGATGAGAACACTCCTCTGTACACCCCACAAGTAGATCCGGTAGGCACAGCTACCGCAAGGCATAAACGATGGAAGGATCTACATATTTGATAAAGTCGTTTTCATCAGTATTGTGAAGGACTGCTAAATCAGGTCGAGACATAGTCGTGACCCTGTTGCTTAGGGGGGCAGCCGCATGTAATAGTGTTGTGTCAAATCCCTTATTCCTGGCACCGACAGCAAGTCTGTTTGCGGCAATAAGTTCTTCCATGACATTGGAGTCCGCATAGAGTGTGCCCACAGCATTAGCAATGGCCTCATGGATTTGTGAAGCCCTTAGCCTGGGCAGGGTCGTCTCTCATTGGGGGTCTGCAGCCAGTGCAACAGTCGTTCTTCACAACAGCAACAACACGTCAGAGTGGTTCAGGCTCTAAAGTGGGAGCAAATTTTTCGTCAGCGGCGACAGCTACAGAGTGCCTTAGAGAAACCCTAGCTTTGGCCATAGCATAATGTCTCTAATGTGAATTCTTATATCAATATTCAAGTAAAATATTATTCATATTATAAAACCAAGGGATTAATATTATTAACCTGAAAATTTTAAAAACGCAAGGGATTAATCTTATAAACTCAATGGATTAACAAACCCAAAGGATTATTAATATTATGAACAAAAGAGATCAATAAAATCAAAGGATTGTTAATATTATGAACCTAATGGATTAATATTATAAACCAAAATGATGAATAAACCCATGTGATTATTAATATTATAAACACAAGATATTAATAAAGCTAAGGAATCAATAAACCCAATGCACTAAAATTAAATACACAAGGGACTAGTAAACCCTAGGAATTAGAATTTTAAACTCAAGGGATTAATAAACGCAAGGGATTAAATTATAAAAGCAAGGAATTATTAATATTATAATCCCAAGGTACTAATAAACCGAAGGGTTTAATATTATAAACCCAAGTAATTAGTAAACCCAATGGATAATTATTATAAACCTAAAAGATTGACAAACCCAAGGGATCAATATTAAAAACATATAGGATTAATAAACCCTACGAATTAATATTTTAAATTCAAGGGACTAATATTCTCACACGATTATTAATATTATAAAACCAACGAAATCGTAAACTCAAGGGACAAATACTATAAACCTAAGGGATCAAAAAAATCAAGGGATCAATATTAAAAACCCAAGAGATTAATAAACCCTAGGAATTAATATTTTAAACATAAGGGGTTAAATTATAAACCCAAGGGATTAAATTGTAAACCCAAGGAATTAGTAAACCCAAGGGATAAATATTATAAATCTAAATGATCAACAAACCCAAAGGATCAATATTAAAAACACAAAAGATTAATAAATCCTAAGAACTATTATTTTAAACCCAAGGGATTAATCAATACACGAGATTATTAATATTATAAGCCCAAGGTATTAATAAATCCAAAGTATTTTTAATATAATAAACCCAATGGATTAATAAACCCTAAAGATTGTTAATATTATAAAATCAATGAATTAATAAACTGAAGGGATAAACAACAAAAACTAAGGGATTAATATTAAGAACTTGGATTAAACCCAATATTATAAACCAAAACATTAAACCCTAATTATTTTTTTGTCACAATGTGAAATTGTATAAATTACAATAAAATGTATTCTTCTGACAATGATTGTGACACTACTTGTTGCCTTGTGATGATGTTTTTTAAACAATGATGTTGAATTAACTGAAGGGATTATTATTATTACAAATCCAAGGGATTAATATAATAAATGTATGAGATTATTAATATTATAAACACAAATAATTATAAACCCAAGGGATAAATACTATAATCCTAAAGGATCAACAAACCCAAGGGATCAATATTAAAAACACATGGGATTAGTAAACCTTAGGAATTAACATTTTAAACCCAAAGGGTTAATAAACCCACAAGATTATTAATATTGTAAACCCAAAGAGCTTGTAAATTCAAAGGATAAATACTATAAATCTAAGTGGTCAACATACCTAATGGATCAATATTAAAAGCCAAAGGAATTAATAAACCATAGGAATTAATATTTTAAGCTCAATGGATTAATAAACCCTAAATATTGTTAATAGTATAAACGTGATAAACTAATAAACCGAAGCGATAAACATTATAAACTTAAGGGATTAATATTAATCCCTAAGGCTAATATTAAACCCTTGGTTTAAATCCAATATTATAAAGAAGAATATTCAACCCTAATCCTTTTATTGTCGCAAAGTAAAATTGAATAAATTATAATGCAATGTATCATTGTGACAATGATTGTGACACTACTTGTTGTGTTATGGCGATGTTTTTTATGATGCGATGTTGGATAGTGATATAGTTCAACAATAATTGAGACACTACAACGCTGGACAGTGTCATAATGTTTCTAATAAGTTTAATATTTCTAGATTATTAATAATATAAACCCAAGGGATTAATAAAAATAATGGATTATTAATATTAATAATCTCAATGGATTACTAAATCCAAATGATAAATATTATTAACCCAAATGATTATTGATATTCTAAACCTAAGGGAATATTATTATAAACCCTATGAATTAATATTAAAAACTCCACGGATTAATAAATCCACGAAATTGTTAATATTATAAATTTTAGGAATCAATAAACCTAAGGAATTAATCTTATAAACCCAACAAATTAATAATCTTAAAGTATTATTAATATTATAATAAAAATGGATCAAAAAACCCAAGGGATTATTAATATTATAAACTCAGGAGATTAATATTATAAACCGAAAGGATTAATCTTATAAACCCAATGGATTAATCTTTTAAATGTAAAGGATTAATCCTATAAACACAATGGATTAATAAACCCAAGGGATTATTAATATTAGAAACAAAAAGTATTATTATTGTTATAAACATAAGGAATTGATATTATAAACCCAAGGGATTAATATTGTAAATCGAAAATATTGATAAAACCAAGACATTAATAAACTCAATCGAATGGATTATTAATATTTTAAGTACAAATTATTGAAGAAAGGAACCATACATCCATTTTTTTTCGTGGATACATAACTACAACATGATAAGAGAGAAGAGTTTTCCAAAACATTCTTCAATTTTTTTAAAACAACTCTAAATTTTATCACAACTATTAAAGGTTGCCAAAAAAATATATACTTTATAATTTCAAGGGAAAGACAACTCCATATGGTTGGATCCATTATAAAACAATAAAATTGCCTAGCATAAAAATATTACATGTTAAATCAACCAAATAATTTTCAAATTATGTTAAATAAAATTAAATGTAACAAAAATACATAACTTTGACACTACACATAGACAAAACATCACATATACCTATAGTAAAAAAAAAAATTATAATATTAATAAACATGTCATTTTATAAATATAATCCTTTGTTATAAACAAATCTATATAAACATAATTTCATAAATAAAACTAATAACCCAATGTTACATAACTAATATTATTAGTATTATTATTTATATTATAAAATCATTATTAATAAATTAAATAAACTAAAATTCATTATCACTAAACATATTATCAAAAAAACATAATGTTATAAATAAAACTAATATCATTAAACATAAAACAAACATAATATTATTAAATTTAATGTTATAAAATAACCTAATGCTATAAATAAACTTAATATTCAACCTAATGTTATTACATCTCATGTTTAACTTAATGTTATTAAGTGGTTATTATTAAATTCTAATATTTATATGAATGTTTAGTGTTAATATCTATATTGATCTTTGGATATAATATTTATGTTTATGTCTAATATAATATCTAAGTTTATATTAATATATATTTTTTTAATATTAATTTTAATGTTTATGTCTAATATATTATTAATAATAAATTTATTTTTATTGATATTAATAAATTTAATGTTATAAATATGATATTATAAAATAAGAAATTCGGACATCAACCTAATCCTATTAAAATACTTAATGTTATAAACTTAGTGACATTAAACCTTAATAAATTTAACATTTAATGGTAATATATATATCCATTATTAATAATAGTAATATTCATACTAATATATAGGCTCAATATTTATATTTATATAAATTTATATGTTTAATATTAATATTTATATTTATTATCAATATTAAGGTTTATATTTAATATTAATATATAAATTTAATGTTAATATTTATGTTTATATAAATATCTGGTTGAACATCAATATTAATATTTAATATTTATATTAATATTCATGTTTAATGAAAAGAAAAGAAATTTTTTAGTAAAAATCACACAATCACAGTTTTATTTACAGTTTCTAACCATTATATATATATATATATATATATATATATATATATATATATATATATATATATATATATATATATATATACTAAAAAAAATTGCCATAAATTTTTGTTATTAACTTAATATTATTAATATCAATAAACCTAATGCTATAAATAAACTTAATAAACTCAATATAATATAAATAACTATTAATATTTATAATAATATTAAACATAGTGAGCCTAATTAACCTAATTAATAATATCAATAATATTAAACTTAATATTTATAGCAATATTAATAATTTTAGCTTCATAATATTAATATTTAATAAAATAATATTACTAATATTTAATATTAGTGATTTATACTAGAATGATTTATTTTAGAATGCTAATAATGAGAAAAAAAAATAATATTTATATTGTAAATATTACAAATTTAACAATATATTTAATTTTGGCATTTTTATATTTATTTATTATATTTTTTTACCATATTATTTTATTTTTTATTTCAATAATAAAATTGAGTTAATTCATTATTTTGATTTATATTTATTTTTTATTTTTTCATTTTCTTATTATTATTTGTAGTTTTAATGTTTATAATGATTAAATTTAATCTTTTTATTTTTATTTTTATTTTGTTTATGTGATTGTTGTTGTTATTATTATTATATGGTGAGTCAAGAAGCTTTCATTATATTATTATAAAGAAACTGAGTATAAAATTCATTTCAAAGGGCTTTTTTCTCATTAGGAACACAATTTTTGAGATTAAAGTCTGGAGGAAAACATAGACACCCGGTTCAAGTCTTTATTTGCGTAGCCATAACATACATAGACAAAATTGGAAAAAAGCCACATTAAGGAGGCGAGTTGGGAGAAAAAACATGAAGATCACCATAGTAGCCTACATGCTCATGCATGTATGTATTTCACTTTGCTTTGAGAGTGCGAAAGTGATCATTGGTGCACCTATGTTGTCGCTTGAAACTATCGAGGCTGTCCAAGATTTCATTCTCAACGTTGTTACAGCATCATGAAGATATTCATTTGAATGTTGTGCAGTTGGGCTGCCAAAGATTCCATGATAGCCCGCAGAATCACATGGCTCGGGGAGCAGATGGGGGCTGCCAAAGAGTCCATGGTAGCCCGCAGAATCATATGACTCGGGGAGCAGGTGGGGGAATTGCAGCATCCTCCCTTGTTTCTCTGTAGGCTACATTCTCCAAGGATAACTCATTCCCCTCATTCTACCTCCGAAGAAATTCTCCCCCTGATGGGGACAACCCCTATCGCACGATATGGGGACGGACCAAGGATGCCTGAAGGCGGGCGGGGCTGGACCACCGTGACCCCAAGAGCCGGAAAGAAAACTTGAATGGGGGCTGTAAAAATACCTAGCCCTCGAAAAGAAGCACCAATTAAAATAGAAATGCACGGGTAAGATGAACATGATATACACCAAATTACCAACCCCGAGAGCGTCGAGACTGGAGTCGTTCCACCAACTCTCCTTCCAATCGCCAACAACTCCCTAACTCGTGCTCATGCAGAATTCACCCTACCAGGCTAGGAAAGAGCTGGCCACTAGGCCACAGGGAGTGTTGGCGGGCATCAAAACCAAGCAGACTACGCTAACACGAAAATAGCCGACACAAATGAAACTCGACTACACCCGCCACCCACGAAAAAATCGAATGCAAAACTCGTTGCGAGGAGGGAAATGAAAATTGAAATACACTGAATGCATAGGCGAGATCCTCCTCGGTTGATAGGTCAAACTTCTCGATAACCAAAACAGAGTTCGCTATAGAAGTGCTCGGAGCCTTGGCCACTTTCGTTTTCTTGCAAGTACTCCCTAGCCAAGACTTCCCCACGTTCCAGACTATCCCATTCCTCGAAACCCTCGTTTTCCCGCTGTCATGATCTCGGCAAGGAGTTCAAGAGCAGAAACTCAATTCCCTCTGCAACCTCCCATTTCATCGCCCGAAAAACAAAATTGACCAAATTCATTTGCAGGGTAGAGAATATATTGCAGCTGCGAGTGAAGGATTTGCCCGCCTGCGGGCACTTAATGTTGTCCTTCTCCATTATGGCTCATTGCAGGGGCATATCGAGGCTAGGCGGGCTCTGTACGCCACCCCTCTACCAAATGTTGTGCCAAGTTACCATCTTTATGTGGAATTCTTTATTTACAACTAATTTTCATCTATTATTTTATTTAAATTAAAAATTTGTATGTAAACTAAAAATTGATTTATTAATTAATGATAATTTTTTTAAAAAATTAGTTGTTATATTTTAATGATTAGAAAACATGTGTTTTCATCTATTTAATCTAATGTCATGATCTAGTTCTTCATCTTCCATTGAAAATGAATTTCACTAGATGGTAAAAATCAACATGTGTTTTCATCTATTTAATCTAATGTCATGATCTATTCTTCATCTTCCATTGAAAATGAACCCCACTAGATGGTAATATGATTTTTACCAAAACATATCGTAACATTATATAAGTTATTTATCAAATAAGTTTACAATGAGAGTACTAGTTTACAAGGAGACGTGCCCAATGTCACTAATATTGGGTAAAATATATTCAAAATTGATATTTAACTATTCTTTAAATGGTTAATGCTCAACATTTTTTATCTTTAAGCAATTTCAGGTAAAATAAATAGTTTTATAACTGCTAGTGGTCATTACTTAAATAATCAAATCCATATCTTCTAGATTTCATTTTATCAATTTGTATTTTCTTATTTAATAGATAATTAAAAATTTAGTTTAAAGATCTAATGAAAAGGAAAAACTAGGTAGCATACTCATAATAGAATTTAAATCTTCGAAAGAAGGGACATTGTAATTAAGCTTAAGTTTATGCTTATTGATAAAAATCATGAAAAAATATCCTTAACAACGAAATTCATAAATAAATTTATAAAATATGCAATGGTTGAAAAGAGGAGTTGGTCAAATAAAACAAAAAATGACTATATTCAAATTTTATGTTAATAAACAAAATAAATTTGATATTCAAAACCATTATCTACTTGAAAATTGGTAACCTCAACCTACATGACTCTTAATGAATTATATTTATAATAGTGACTTCATTAATACACAAATAGATTTTTACTAGTGAACAACTTCTCATGTGCATTTGACACCAATAGAATTTGTTTAATCATTTAAGAGAGTGAATTCCATGTGTTATAATTTACAAAACTAGAAAGGAAACTTTCAAAAATATTATAAATAAATCTAATATTTATAATAAATCTAATATTAATAATGGTTTTTAACTTAATATGTATAACAAATCTTAATAGTTTCATGTTTCTAATATTATTGTTTTTTTATTCCGTAATAATATAACCATACTAACATTTAATAGTACTCTTTATCCTATTGAGAAACAACTCAATATACGTTTGTTTATAATATAAATCAATATAGTCTCTCGGCATTTACTTTATTTGAAGTGAGATGATTTTCCACGTTCGGTTGGAGTGGAGACTGTGCTTTCCACTAAACAAAGAACGGTTTGAGTGGACACTCTCCTTTTCACTAAACAGAGAATAGAGAAAAGCAAAAAAAAAAAAGGCATGGCATGCTTTTGGGTCAAATTAAAAAAATAGAGAAAATAAGAAAACAAAAGAGAAGGCGACGAAAGAAATCTCAATTCAATTTTTCATATTTTGATGTGTAAATTTTGGGAGTTAGATTTCACTTGTTTTGGTGCAGAAGTTTATTTATACTGTTACATAATAAATTCTATATTTTAGTAATTTATAGTGTATTTAGGGTTATGAATTATTTATCTTAAACAATTATCAGTAATTTATGTTTATGAGTAATTATGAGTAACTGATTAAATTATGAGTTATTTATGTTTATGAGTAATTGAAGTTTTTAAATTTATGAGTAATTTAGATTTATGAGTAAACAAATTCTGATTTGACAAATAGTTCTGATTTAAATATTTAATAATTTTTTATTTAAACTTTTGCTAATTTAATAAATATTTTTTAACTATTATTACAAAGCTTAATTGTTAATAAAAACATTAAGATCATTACAAATCTTAATTGTTAATAAAAACATTAAGAACTGTATCAAATTAAATCATGAATAATAATTTGGTGTATATATATTTTTAACGATTATTACAAAGTTATAACTTTTGAAACCTTTTTGGTGAAACAGAAGTTATTAACTGTGCAAAAGCTCTTCATGAAACTAATTGAAAACAAACCCACATTAATTAATAATTAATAAACGTGAGTTTGTTAAAAGAAAACGCACATAATAACAACCATGCCATGCGGCAAGAGGATTAAACGTGAGTTTGTTAAAAGAAAACGCACATAGTAACAACAACCATGCCATGCCATGCCATGCCATGCCATGCCATGCAGCAACAGGATTAAGAAGATTAAACCCGATTTTTTAAAAGAAAACACACATAAGAATAATCATGTAACAATAAGATTAAACGATAATTGTATAGGATAATTTTCTGTAAAGATGTGTTTTTGTTTTTTTTTTTTTTAATCTAGGATAATCCGTAATTGTTGAGAGTTTTTCTAAACAAGGCCTAGGATCAAATTCTACTGGCTGCCACTATAAACCTAGGCTAGATGCAACAACCTGCAAGCCACACAATAGCAGTTAACTTATGTCTCAACAAGAGCGGAGACATCCACTAGCAATTAATTTTCTATAAAGGAGTGTTATGATACACTAAACTAATAGAATAGAAGATTTTAAAAAATTATCTTTAAAAAATAAATCACTAAATATAATTAATAAATATTAGAGAAAAGATTATTTGAAAAAAAAATGAGAAAACTCTATGGGAAACTTTATATTTAAGTTGTTTTTTTTTTTTTTGGAAAATTTGTAGTTATAACATTTGATTATGCAAAGCTTAACATGATTGATGGAAAATTAGGTAGGTAAATAGGTAAATGACCACACAATTTATACAATTCTTTATTTAGTGCTTAGAAAATTGAAAAAATCCTGGTTTATTATACTTTTATGTTGGGCAAGGAAAATTGGGAAAGCAAAATGGATTAATTTTTACACTATAGCTTTTAGTAATTGAATCAATACAACTTAGAGGAAAACTTCAAAGACCAAGCTAGGAATTGCCAACTTGTTAGTTTGGCAGAGTTTCTGCCAAGCCAGACCCCTTAAAGAAACACCTTCCATATAATCAGTAAATGTACAACAATTTAAACAATAATACATTAAACTAACTTTTTAAATAAAAAATATATTAAATAAATATTTACAATAAATTATATTTATTATAAATTTATATTTATTATATTTTTGTCAAGTCTATATAAAATGGAAAGCCGACTCAGATCTCTTTTCTAAGGAAAGTCGGCAACAGGTTCTCAACAACTAGCATATGGCAGAGAAGATCCGTGTGTAGGACCAACAACCATATCATGGATAATCTTATTGTTTTTCTGTCCTGAAACATCTTAATTTTTTTGTATATATAGTTCTTTTTTTTTTAAAGGCTATTACATGGCTGTTATATACAATAGTTATTTTTTGTTTTAAATTGGGTGCTTTCTCTATTATTGGAGAGGTCTTGTTCATGGCTATGAAGACTTTATGTTCTTTTTTTATTTGAGCAAGCGGTTTCCTCACTTTCTCACTATGGTTGTGCTTTCTCTGTGTGCATGTAACATATGACTCAACCCTACGATTTTACACCTTGTAAGTAAAACTTACGTTAATTTTAGAAAATCAAGAATCAGTTAAATATGAACGAATTCTTAAATCAGTTATTGTAAAAAGAATTCATGAACGGATTCTTTATCTATGAGAGTTTGAGGGGGCAGGTTTGGAAAAAGTTGCGTTGGAGACTGGTGCTTTCATAGAGAATGAGCCATGGAGCGTAGAACAGTGAGATCGGAGGGGAAACTGTGACTGCAGCTTGTTAAAAGCATGTGTTGTATCGTGCCTTTTTGGATTCTATGTTGACTGTGCAAAGTCTGTTGGGATGTTGGGAGGTCGTTTTGCTTGAGACCACTCCAAACAGCAGAAGCATTCAATGATTTCATTGACACCATTGAAAAGTTGCAAGATTTCCACGCAGAGCCTGAAGTTTGAAGCCATTGTTTGATGCCATGCTGCAAGCATTTCCTGTGAAGCCTTTGCATGTGGCGGACATGCTTATTCGATAAGTTGTTATGTTCAAGCTGTGGCTCAAACGGGTGTATGGTAAGTGATTGAAATATTTGTTAATTGTTATTATATAATCTTTTGGTGAGAAGAAAGATATAAAGGAAAGATTATATATATAAATATTTATATAATTTTGTATAGGTAATAAAAATAGAAGATGCATGTTTTATATTTTGAATATATGTCTTTGGAATGAGAGTCGATTGCCAAGAAAGGTACTGTTGACTATTTGCATAAGAATGGATTTATCTTGGGAGTAGAAGATAAGTCCATTGCGTTAATTCTTTTGTGAGGGTTTGCAAAGGTTACAAGTTAACTTTGTTAATTATTTTAAAAGGTCTATCTAGCTCTTATGCCCAAATAAGGGTTAGTCATGCACCTTATTTTTTAAAAAATATTTTCTTGAATAGATTCAAAGAGGGTAACTCTTTAGTAAAATATTTACATAAGCAAGAAAATAGAAGAGGAATGCTCTTATTTTAAAAAGAGATTTTTTGTACTCATTAAATTATGAAGTGATAACAAGTCTATTCTTGAATAGATTAAAGAGAGTGACTTTTGAATTATTTTCATAGTGAAGAAGAAAAGAGAAGTTTCTCACATTAATATTCTATTCATTAACTGTGTTGTAAATAGTAATTTATTTAATAAATCCATGAATAAGTTACCATGATAGTGGTAGAGGTTAATGAATTAATAAATACATGGATAGTATTCATAAATCCATGGGTAGTTTTCCATGGGGATGATGGAGATTAATTGTTTCATAAAACCATGGGTAGATTACCATGGTGTTTGCAAACATTAGTTATTTAATCAATCCATGAATAAATTACCATGGTGTTGGTAAAGTTACGTTGTTTAATAATGGTTAAAGGAACAGGATTAGTTTTAATCCTTAGATGAATAAACTAAGTGATTATTTTACATTATCATGATTATGATGTTAAATTCCTTTTGGAGGAAGATCTTGCAGATACATGCAACATATGTATTAGCTTTTATAGAAAAATAACTAGCTTGTAGTATTAAAACTACATTGAATATGATTGTTAGTTTAATCTTGAAAATGAGACATGTATTTATATTCTTAATTGCGTATTTTTACATGTGTTTACATGCTCAGTTGCATTGAGATTGTCTTTGGGAAGACTTATGAAGGAGGTTATGTGCTTCGTTGTGTAAGCACTCCTTTAGGGAGAGTCTTTTGGAATCAGTATGCATTCATGTGCATGGAAGAGACAATTATTATGTTAAATTGCATTCCATGCTCTAAAAATAATAGCTTAAGGATTGGCTATTTTTATTAAATGTATGTAAGTCACATGCGTAAATATCTTAGTTTATGTATCAGTTTATTTTAAAGAAAATCTTGGGAGATGTAGCCATGGTCTTGCAGGAATGAGTGCTTATGCGACGTAAGCATTAGCTATTGTGATTAACCAGCACATATGAAGTATGTGTTATTAAAGAGAGAATGACAAGGTACTTTACTTGCTTTTCACAATTATACATGAGTACATGGAGAAACTACTATAGTTATTGATTAATACTTATGAATCTTGACATCGTTTTATGTTGAAGGCATCATAGCAGGGAATGATGGTGACATGTATAAAAGAATATTATGCTTGTCATGTACAAAGGAAAATTATGCTTGTCATGGTGGCAGGTAAATGATTAATGTTCGTGCAGATGAGTACGATTTGCAAGAAGGTCCAATGTACGATGGTCCATTGTTGATACATCCATGCCACCAAGATGTGAAGATTTGAAGATATGAAGACCAGAGGGTAAATGGTATCATATTTATTGTAATGGCTTTAAGCTAGATATTTGCATATTTATTTGTAAGATTATATAAACGATGGTTAAGGGATGGTATCCCTTATAAGCCATTGAGTGATGGGATGAACACCCTCATGAGCGTTTAATAATAAAATTAAACGTTTGCTGGTTTTCACCCTACGGTGTTTCCAGGGTATGTATATTGGTGTTCAATGATGTGATTGATTATTGTGTCCAGATGATGAGGTTGATTCCTTTCTTGTTATGATTTTAATAATGGAGATTATGTGATGACTATATGAGTAATGAGATGAATGGATGGTTACATCGTATAGTATTAAATTAATATACTGTAATGGAGGTTGCTAAGGGTTAAGGAATTTACTATTCTTATTTATAAAATTACAATGTGAACTGTTAAACATTCTATGTAATGATGAGTAACTTGTATAAAAAAAATTTAACTCCTTACATTTCCCTGTGAAGTTAATGGTGTATGTTACAAGTGGTATCAGAGCTAAAGGTTCAAAAACTGGCACCTTTGGGATTTAGCGGAAAGAAATTGAGGGATTCGAGAAGAAATGCGCTTATGGGAAGGAAGGTATCACATCTGTAATCCCAGATTGAACAATGAGTTTCAAGAGATAAGTATTATTATCTTTATTTTCTTGAAACACTAGTTATTGCATTTATGGAAAATACACTGCTTACAAAGTAAATAACTGTTGAGTTAGAGTTTGTTTAAAAAGGATATGTATTTTATATGTGCGTAAAACTTCTATTTTTGTATTGAAGTTTCCTTGAAAGGAGTTGGGAATTTGGTTTCTTGAAGAAGAACATGTGTGTGCTTGAAAATTTAACTAATATACATTTGATTCTTCTTGAGAGAAATATGTAAATTTTGAAAATAAATCTTGCATGTGAATCTTGCGAGTAAAAGAGACAAATATAGAGTAAAATGTGGTTTTACTTAATATGCAAGATTGTGCTAGTTCTTTTGGAAAGTAATAAAGCATTGTTAATATGACAATCTTTTAGAAAGATATACCATGGTAAAAGACCAAACTACTATGCTAGTTTTGCTGATAAGAACCCTCGTGAGTCTTTCAAAGATTGCTAGTACGCATCTTGAAAGACGTGAGTAGTAGTAAAACATAAATAAGTAAACTTGCTTGCCTTTATATATATCTTGTTTAAGAAAAGACGGGAAGCTTGTTTGTTTAAGAAAAGATGGGAAGCTTGTTTTTCTTTAAAAGGGACTACGTACCGATGTGTTAAATGATAAGAAATCCAAGTTCTTTTCTTGAAAATAAATATAGAATAACCTCTTGAATATACTACGTTGCTAGATGGATTATGTCAACTTCTTGATTTAGGTATATTAAAGGTTAAGTTAACCTTGTTAGTATTGCGAAGTTTTTATGCATAAAAGAGGCTATCTATGATAAATTATTGGAAGCAAAGCATGAGCAACTTGCATGTAGAATCATAGAGGAACGAGGTTCTTTGCATGCAATAGTTTTATTAGATTTCATCGGAAAGAACATAAGTTTATATGTGGAAATGATAACATGTTTTGTTATCATACTTTAGAAAAGATTCTTTGGCAAAGAAGATGAATTACATGTACAAAAACTAAAGTAATGTTTTGGTTTCCTTGAAATATATACATGGCTAATGTGGGTATAATATTTCGAGAATAAGGTATGTATTCTTATGTTTTATTCCATTAGTTTTATGGAAAAGAAAACCATGTTTTGCATGCCTATTATGTTATGTGTCCTCGAAGAGGAATCATGAGTTTGCCTACTCAATTATGTTAAGTACTCTGTTGGGAAATTAAGATTAGAATATTTATGCATTGTATGCATAGGAACAACAGCCAATGTGTTAGCTTTATTATATTTGCATGCTCCAAAGGCAAAATCTAAAGTGGTGGTTCTTTTGTTAAAGTTTAAGTTAAAGCGAATGCACATTGTGTCATTATCCATTAAAGAATTTTGTGAACAGATATAGTGATTTGTCTTATACGAATGTGTGCGTGTGTGAAAATTGTCATAATAATGTGGGAGTTTTTTTGACATGAATTGATAATTACTTACTCACACTAATGTAGAGATGTTAGAAGAAAGCATGTTGTGGCATTGCATTCACATCTCATATATGCACATGAATAGGTGTTAAAATATCACTCAAATATTGATTATTTATTGATTAAGGTTTTATCTAATCATGCTATAAAATCTTATCAATGCTGCTAAAAGAGAACATTGTTGTAGAGGAACAATGTGAATTTCTGATGAGGATGAGGATGAGTATTGCAGTAGGAAGAGAAGTTCTTCAAATGAAATAAAGATAAGTATTTTATTTTATTTTAAGAAGTCTATGCATATGCATGTTGATTCTTTAAAAATGAATTACTATATACATGACATTGCATGAGATTAGCTTCCATTTAAGAGAGTTCTTAAACAATACATGCTATTATAATATACTTTTTCTAGATAAGAATATGCATATGAGGTTAATATGTGTATTATGCCTTATTTCTTTAGCAAAGAAAGTATAAAAAAAAGGCATGAAAGGAAAATAGTTACTTTTCATTTGAGCTTGAAAAGAAGTAGTTGTTTTTGCATGCAATAAAATTTCTAAGTTATCATGCACTACTTTAGAAAGATGAATGTGTATAGTGATGGTGTGTGAAACTAATGCATGAATGAAAAGGATGAGGAAAGTCCTTATATAAGATGATATAGTATTAAAATTAAATCAAATAAAACCTCTTAATGGGTCAAGTTGTGAATGACTAGTTGACTAACTAGTTTTGCATGAGTCGTCATGGATGCCTTAAAACTATTGACTAGTTATGAATGAATAACTAATGAAAGTTATATGCAGAAATCGATTTTAACTAAAGCTATTTGAAATTTTTGAACAAATGGTTATGATAATTAATTCGGGTGTCAGTCTGTTGGAACAGAACATTAGGGGAATTGGAAATGTTTGCACTCATACCCTAATCGTTATTGACACATACGCATTAATGAATATTTATATATACTGGCATGGGTGACAACATCTTATGCGGGAACTTAAAATGATTGCATAAGATAATATGTGCTTGAGAAATTCATATTTATGATTAGCATTGTTTCTTATAGTAGGCATGGGTAGCTTAATAGAAACAGAAAATCTGTGAAAAATAAAACATTGCAAACATTGCAATGTGAATTGCATCAGTAAACGTTAAAGAATCATGTTTTAATGTACAACACATGTATGTTACTTCCAAGGGGGAAGTTGTGACAGCTTAATTAAAGCTAACTAGTATTAACTACCTAAAGACAATTTGTTTAATTTTCTTTCATCTGGAAAGAAAAACTTAAATCGTCACTGTTGATAAAGCAAGTTATTTAAATTGCTGAAATTAATTAATGAAAAGAAAATATTTTTAAGCTGATGGTAATTTTTCCAAGAATAGGAAGTGGTTGGGGACAGTTGGAAAGACAGTTACCTACTCCTCTGGGGATAAGCTGGATCCCCGGGGAGGAGTAGGCGTTTTGTGAAATTGGTAAAGGGGGAGTATTTTCTCGAGCTGGTTGGGACCAGTTGAAAATAGCTTCCAGCAACCCTTGTAAATCCAAAAACATCTGAGTGTGGCTAGAATTGGAGAATTGGACCGGACTGTCTCGAATTTCTCTTCCATGCTTTTTTGAGTGTGACTGGATTGGCCATCTCGATGTCACAGCAGAAGAATCCACTATTGACCCGTGACACTGTCCAGATTCTGGAGCTAGGGGGCAAGTGGAGGACATAATTGCCTCACTTGATGGTTGGGAGGACCACAGCTTAAAAGACTAAATTTCCAGATAAGTATAAAGACATTTTAGTGTGGAAAGATTAACTGTCTGGATGTGGAAAAAAATGACTCAATCCTATGGATTAGGAGGAGCATTTTGTTTACCATTGTAGTTCTCATAGTGGAACAAGTTAAGTAAAAGTTGTGATTATATTAAAATGAATTATTGAATGTATAAGTTCATTTATTTTATTTCTAATTTGTTTGAATGTCTTAACAGATGCTAGGATATGACCATGGTGCATTGATTGGCCATTAGTATGATGAAGAGAGCTAGGTGCTCTCTGAGTACTTTTTGAAGTACCCTATGGATGCCTTTAACAGGAGCTAAGACAGTATGCACATGATGCATTGATGAGAGGGTTGGTTCTCTCTGAGTACTTATTGAATTACTTTGATTAAACCATCTCTTTATATTGCAATAATGTTTGGTAGTTGCAAGTATTTTCATTTTGAAAACTATGGGACTAATGTGATTGAATGGTTAGTCATACATTACAGGCTCTTTCCAGGAAGTGTTGATGGGTGTTCAACCATTCTATGAGAGCTTGCGTAAAAGCCATCATTCTTCCAATGGTAATTGGTAAATAATGGTAAGTTCGTATAGATATTTTTCTATATTTTTATGAATTGAATAAGGAATAAGAAATTAGAAATGAAAACGAAATATTCTTTGTGCTATACATGCTCATGAGTATGGATAAAAACATTATTGTCTCAATTAATGGCATTTAAGGAAATGAAAGTGTTTCATTGAGAAGGGAAAGGACTCCCTTTTGGTTGTTTATATTATTATACCATGAGTATAAAGTTTAAAATTTCAGGAAGAGAAGCACACCGAGGATGGTGTTCTCTTAAGGGGGGGAGTATGTAACATATGACTCAACCCTACGATTTTACGCATTGTAAATAAAACTTACGTTAATTTAGAAAATCAAGAATCGGTTAAATATGAACGAATTCTTGAATCAGTTATTGTAAAACGAATTCCTGAACGGATTCCTTATCTATGAGAGTTTGAGGGGGCACGTTTGGAAAAAATTTGCGTTGTAGACTGGTGCTTTCGTAGAGAATGAGCCATGGAGCGTAGAACAGTGAGTTCAGAGGAGAAGCTGCGACTGCAGCTTGTTAAAAGCATGTGTTGTATCGTGCCTGTTTGGATTCTATGTTGACTGTGCAGAGTCTATTGGGATGTTGGGAGGTCGTTTTGCTTGAGACCACTCCAAACAGCAGAAGCATTCAATGATTTCATTGACACCGTTGAAAAGTTGCAATATTTCCACGCAGAGCCTAAAGTTTGAAGCCATTGTTTGATGCCACGCTGCAAGAATTTCCTGTGAAGCCTTTGCATGTGGTGGACATGCTTATTCGATAAGTTGCTATGTTCAAGCCATGGCTCAAATGGGTGTATGGTAAGTGATTGGAATATTTGTTAATTGTTATTATATAATATTTTGGTGAGAAGAAAGATATAAAGGAAAGATTATATATATAAATATTTATATAATTTTGTCTAGGCAATAAAAATAGAAGATGCATGTTTTATATATATGCCTTTGGAATGAGGGTCGATTGCCAAGAAAGGGGATTTTGGCTTACTCTTTTTATTATATAGTCTTTTTTTTTTTTTAGTTAAAAGATATAAGTAAAGATTATATATAGAATACTAATGATCTTTTTTGAGATAAGTTACCTATATCAAGGAAATGATATTTCATTAGTTTATTGGGAATTGATAAACTAATTTACTGTTGACTATTTGCATAAGAATGGATTTATCTTGGGAGTAGAAGATAAATCCATTGCGTTAATTCCTTTGTGAGGGTTTGCAAAGGTTACAAGTTAACTTTGTTAATTATTTTAAAAGGTCTATCTAGCTCTTATGCCCAAATAAGGGTTACTCATGCACCTTATTTTTAAAAGAAATTTTCTTGAATAGATTCAAAGAGGGTAACTCTTTAATAAAATATTTACATAAGCAAGAAAATAGAAGAGGAATGCTCTTATTTTAAAAAGAGATTTTTTGTACTCATTAAATTATGAAGTGATAACAAGTCTATTCTTGAATAGATTAAAGAGAGTGACTTTTGAATTATTTTCATAGTGAAGAAGAAAATAGAGGTTTCTCACATTAATATTCTATTCATTAACCGTGTTGTAAATAGTAATTTATTTAATAAATCCATGAATAAGTTACCATGATAGTGGTAGAGGTTAATGAATTAATAAATCCATGGATAGTATTCATAAATCCATGGGTAGTTTTCCATGGGGATGATGGGGATTAATTGTTTCATAAAACCATGGGTAGATTACCATGGTGTTTGCAAACATTAGTTATTTAATCAATCCATGAATAAATTACCATGGTGTTGGTAAAGTTAAGCTATTTAATAATGGTTAAAGGAACTGATCAGTTTTAATCCTTAGATGAATAAACTAAGTGATTATTTTACATTATCATGATTATGATGTTAAATTCTTTTTGGAGGAAGATCTTGCAGATACATGCAACATATGTATTAGCTTTTATAGAAAAATAACTAGCTTGTAGTATTAAAACTACATTGAATATGATTGTTAGTTTAATCTTGAAAATGAGACATGTATTTATATTCTTAATTGCGTATTTTTACATGTGTTTACATGCTCAGTTGCATTGAGATTGTCTTTGGGAAGACTTATGAAGGAGGTTATGTGCTTTGTTGTGTAAGCACTCCTTTAGGGAGAGTCTTTTGGAATCAGTATGCATTCACGTGCATGGAAGAGACAATTATTATGTTAAATTGCATTCCATGCTCTAAAAACAATAGCTTAAGGGTTGGCTATTTTTATTAAATGTATGTAAGTCACATGCGTAAATATCTTAGTTTATGTATCAATTTATTTTAAAGAAATTCTTGGGAGATGTAGCCATGGTCTTGCATGAATGAGTGCTTATGCGACGTAAGCATTAGCTATTGTGATGTCCTATAACTAGCACATATGAATTATGTGTTATTAAAGAGAGAATGACAAGGTACTTTACTTGCTTTTCACGATTATACATGAGTACATGGAGAAACTACTATAGTGATTGATTAATACTTATGAATCTTGACATCGTTTTATGTTGAAGGCATCATAGCAGGGAATGATGGTGACATGTATAAAAGAATATTATGCTTGTCATGTACAAAAGAAAATTATGCTTGTCATGGTGGCAAGTAAATGATTAATGTTCGTGCAAATGAGTGCGATTTGCAAAAGGTCCAATGTACGATGGTCCATTGTTGATACATCCATTCCACCAAGATGTGAAGATTTGAAGATATGAAGACCAGAGGGTAAATGGTATCATATTTATTGTAATGGCTTTAAGCTAGATATTTGCATATTTATTTGTAAGATTATATAAACGATGGTTAAGGGATGGTATCCCTTATAAGCCATTGAGTGATGGGCTGAACACCCTCACAAGCGTTTAATAATAAAATTAAACGTTTGCTGGTTTTCACCCTACGGGGTTTCCAGGGTATGTATATTGGTGTTCAATGATGTGATTGATTATTGTGTCCAGATGATGAGGTTGATTCCTTTCTTGTTATGATTTTCATAATGGAGATTATGTGATGACTATATGAGTAATGAGATGAATGGATGGTTACATCGTATAGTATTAAATTAATATACTGTAATGGAGGTTGCTAAGGGTTAAGGAATTTACTATTCTTATTTATAAAATTACAATGTGAACTGTTAAACATTCTATGTAATGATGAGTAACTTGTATAAAAAAATTTTAACTCCTTACATTTCCATGTGAAGTTAATGGTGTATGTTACAGTGCATCATTGTGGATTTGCAGTATTTAAGAATGCTTAAATGCATTTATATATATAATTTTATATTATTTTAATAAAAAGTTAAATTTTTCCAAAAAATATATATTTATTATATTTATTATTATTGAAATAATGATAATATAATTTTGATTTGAATTCTAATTACATGAACCTTATTTTTTTTCTTAATATTTAATTAATATAATTATGGTCTAAATTCTAGTTATATGACTGTACTAAGCGAGATATACTTACTGTTTGTATCTATATCTGTTTTCAACCGCTCATCTGCGTAAGCAATTTCAGAGCGGGACTGATTGACCCGTCAAAGGAGAAGCGAGGGGTCAACCACAAGCTTGAATCAAGGCACACGAGTCGTCATCGGCTCTTTCGGGTAAAGAATTTCCTATCTAGGCATACGAGTTGTCATCAGAGCTTTCGGGTAAACAATTTCCTATCTGGATCAATTGACACGTCGAGGGTGTCAATTGCAGGCTTGAATAGAACTAGGTGTCAATTGCAGGCTTGAATGGAGAGGTTTATCCATTGTCAGTGACTCATATTAAAAAAATTGAAGTTGTATGTTCTTTCTTTGGATTTAACCACTTCATTTGTCAAATTTCCGGCTTGTAGGTATTTAGGCAATGTTGCACTTGTGGGTCGATTCCTTGCGATTTTATTATATTTTGTGTTCTTGGTAGGAGTTTGGGTCTAGATTATTTACTGGGATTTTTCGAATTGTGTTCGTGGTATATTAAATAATGCCTTTAATTTGACTATATATTGAAAAATATTCTTAAAAATCACATTATTTAACTTCCTATCAATACAAATCCAACACATCATCTCAATTTTTAAAACTGCTACTTCCATTACATATTGTATGTATTCATTTTTTTATTAACATTTTTTATAGGCCTTTATATTTTTTCATTAACTTTGAGCTCCTTTTGTTTTTACTTATCAATATAAAAACTTTCTATGCCCTATATATCCCCTAATATATTATGTCATTTTTTCCTCAATATAAATCCACCAATATGAACCCACGTGGTATGGTATTGCTCACCCAGTGATTTCTCCGTGATTAGCATCTTATAGTGTATTTATTTTATCTTTTGAGAATACACATGTTTCAAGCGATATTTATGTATTCCAGTGCATGTGGTAAATTCTTTCATTTTCCATTTTACCTAGAATTTATGCAATATTGAAATATGTGACTGAGTGTTTGTGTTAAAAATCAACTCATAAATAATTTTTGACCTGAGAGCCAACATAGTAGCTCTCAATATTGTCTGCCATTATTTTACCCATTGTGAAGAAGATTCATAGTAAATGAGATTGAAAAAGGTATTTGATTTGATGTGGAAAGAAATTGAAAATTATTTATACATGATATATCCACCTAACCATCTTATAAAATTACACAATTTAATTATTGTAAATATTTTTCAATTAAAAGCAATTTGTTTATTATTTTGGATAGATATCAAACATATATAAAAAAATGTATAAAAAAAATAACTAATTATTATTATTTCAATTTTTAAAATATTTGATTCTTTTAAAATTATAGATGTAAAATTAAAAACAAAGATGTATATTGATTTAGATAATATCAATCCAAAAATGAAAAACTAATTAATATATATATATATATATATATATATATATATATATAAACAAAGATGTATATTGATTTAGATAATATCAATCCAAAAATAAAAAACTTTTATATATATATATATATATAATTTACCATAAATATATTAATAAATATATTAATATGGAAAACATCATTACACGTTTATACTTCCATGTTATTTTTATTAGTTATATGAAAGTATGGTGCTGCCCCCAAGTTATCTATTCAACTCAAAATCAATCTCTTTATTAAATTTTATTAGTTATATGAAGCTATGGTACTAACCTTCTATTCAGCTCAGAATCTTGGTGCTTGTTTTCCCATTGCCCCATCCTATTACCTAGTTCCTCTTAAGGCAATGCCTAACTTTCACAATGGCTAACAATAGGTCGTAATAAGCTGTTATCCTCTCCATTTGTATCTATTGCCTTCATTATTCCCAAAAAGGATAATTCCAAAGGAAATCTAGTGATAAATTAGCATGCAATATTAAAAAATGATATCCCGGATTGAGGATTTGTTAACCAAGATAATTCGGCAGCTAAGAAATTTGTATCACTTGTGGATAAACTCATAATGGGAAGATTACATGTAATAAGTTTGTGTTTTTAAAATATATATACTTTTTTCTCAAACAAGTTGCGAACTTGAAAATAAAGAAATATTTAAATGACAATTTATTGTTATTATGCAAAATTATTTGTAATCAATTAAATAAGAAAACATCTTACTTATAAAATTTAATCTTTTTTATTTTTCCATGCTCTTGTTGTTTATTTTTTTGTTGTTTCATTCTATCTTGTATGATTATTAATTTTCAGATCTACATGGAATATAAACAACACTTCCCAATCCATTTCGTGTGCATATTAGATATGAAAATCAAATTGATTATTAATAAGAAAAGGTTAAGATAATGTAATCTTTTATTTTTTTTCTTCAATTTTTAATGTATATGTATATATAATCTTTAAATTTATAAGTTAATATGTTTTGGAGTTGAGTGAATAAAAGTATTTAACACCAGTCTAGATTCATGATTAAATCTCTTGAGGTGAAAACTTCTTTTTTGAGTGAAAAACTTGAGGAAAGGTTTGCATCTCCAAATATTTGATCCCTCTCCACTCTTGATAGATCCGTAGTTAAGATGGATCTAAGCTAGTTTCATGGTGTGTGACCAAGGAAAATCTATAGATAATATGAGAAACATATGATTAATTTTATCAATAATATGTAAATACAGCTAATATTAATATAACCATTTTAAATATGATAAATATGCTTGAGATTTATGGAGTCATTTTAATTTTAAATTTTCTTATTTACCTCAATTTGTTGAGATGACAAATATTGTAAATTATCTGTAATGATGAAAACTAATGAAATAAAATTTGTGAATGCAAAGTGATAATGTAATAATATTAAATGATAGAAAATGTGAATAGGTATGTAGTCAATTACAAATAACCTTCATTGTGATCAATCTCAAACTATTTTCTTCTACTATTATTATTGTCACCCTTGTTATTTTTGTCATCTTTTCATATCGATTATATGAAAAATAAAGTAGAAATCATAAGTCATAAAACATTTAAATATTTATCTTGAGTTGTTGTAGTAAACATCATACCTTGTATCTATTTCTCTCCAATATTATTAGGTTTAATTACTATAACACACAAAATCGTTCTACATTGTCAATAATATTTTTTTCTTACACTAAAATCTACTCACAATATTAATCCAATGACTTTAAAATTAATGTACATCATACATCCAGTTACATCAAATCAAAAATCAACATATACACTGAAATCAATGCATTTAATGAAAGAAATCAAATAAGATTAGAAAACAACATCTACACATAAATCAATGCATCTATTGCAAGTAATCAAATAATATTAGAAATAAACATCCACACACAAATCAATGCATCTAGTGCAAGTAAGAAAATAGGATTAGAAACCAACATATACACTAAAATGAGTGCATCTAATGCAAGAAATCAAATAAGATTATAAATTTTCATACACACTGAAATCAATGCATTTAGTGCAAGCAATCAAATAGGATTAGAAATCATTTATATTGAAATCAATGTATATAGTGTAAGCAGTCAAATATAATTACAAATTAACATCTACATTGAAATTAATGCATCTAGTGCAAGCAATCAAATAGGAATAGAAATCACCATTTACATTGAAATCAATTCATTTAGTGCAAGCAATCAAATAGAATTAAAAATCATCTAAATTGAAATCAATGCATCTAGTGCAAGTAAACAAATATCATTAGAAATAAAATTCTACACTAAAATCAATGCATCTAGAGAAAGAAATCAAATAGGATTAGAAATCACCATGTACACTAAAATCAATGCATCTATTGTAAGAAATATTCTTCCCTCTCTCCCCCCCTTCATATATATCTATATGTTCCACCATCTCTCCTTTGTCTCTTTATGTCAACCCCACAAACACACATAGTCTCTCACTCCACATTTATCAATCTCTTTGTCCCTCTGCTGTCTCCATCTATCTCTTCTTTCTCTTCACCTTCTCTCTATATCTCTATATCAATTTGTCTCTCTATATCAACCCAAAGACATACATTCTATTTCTCCAATACATCTATCTATAAATCCCTCATCCTCTCCCTCCCTCTCCCCCACTTCTATCTATCTTCCCTATTTTTATCCTCTCTCGATCGCCCTCCATCTTCCTTACAACTCCTTCTCTCTCTCTCCAACTTTCACTCTTTATGTCATTCTTCTTACCACCCTCTTTCACCCCCTCCATCTTCATATCTCTTTCCATATCTCTCTCTCATCACCTTTTAACTTTTTCAGTATATGCCACTCTCTCTCTTTCTCTCCCCCATTCTCTCAATCTCTTCTTCTTTGTCTCTTTATCTCACCCCCAAACATACACACTCTCTCTCCATCTCTCCCTTGTCACTCCCTCTCTCTCTCCACTTATCAATCTCTATGTCTTTCTTCTTCCATCCCTCTCTCCCCATCCAACTCCATCTCTCTATCCATCCCTCTCTCCCCCTCCAACTCCAACTCTCTATCCATCCCTCTGTCCCCATCCAACTCCATCTCTCCCCCTCCAACTCCATCTCTATATCCCTCCCTCTCTCCTTCTCTCTCTCAAGCCCCCTTTATTTTCCTTCCTCTCTCTCCCTTTCTCTCCTACCTCCCTCTCTCTTCCCCCATCACTCACTCACTCTCTCTCTTTCCCCTCCAATCATATATATTCCCCCATTACTCTCTTCGTCTCTCTCAAGTCCTATCTCTCGTCCTTTCTCTCTCTCCCTTTATCACCAGCCTCCCTCTATCTTCACCCCCCCCTCCTCTATCTCTCTCTCTCTCTCTCTCTCTCTCTCTACCCTCAAATAATCTGTCTTCCCCGTCACTCTATCTCTCTCTCCAACTATGTTACTATATCCCTCCCTTTCTTATTATCTCTCCTTCTCTGCCCCCTTGTATCCATCACTCCTTCTATGTTTATTATCTCACCCCTAAATGTACACGCTCTCTCTCCATCTCTCCCTTGTCACTCCCTCTCTCTCCACTTCTCACTCTCTATGTATATCTTCTTCTCTCCCCCTCCAAATTCGTCTCTCTATATCTTCCTCTCTCCTCCTCTCATCCTTCCTCTCTCTCCCTTTCGCTCCCCCCCATATCTCTTCCCTGTCTCTCTCTCTCTCTCTTTCTCTCTCTTTGTTTCTCTTTACTCTCCAATCATTTCTCCTTCTCCATCCCTCTCTCCTTATTTCTCTCTCCCACTTGCATCTTTATGTCTCCCTCTCCCTCTCTTACCATTCTCTACCTCTCTCGCTCCTCTCCTCTCCCTCTTCATTTCTCCTCTCCCCTCTCCTTTAGTTTGTCTCCATCTCTTCCTTGTCACTCTCTCTATTTCCCCACCTGTCTGATATGTCTTTGTTCTCCCCTCTTATATATATATATATATATATATATATATATATATATATATATATATATATATATATATATATATATATATATATATATATGTTGTTCTTCCCATATATATATATATATATATATATATATATATATATGAATATGATGATGATGATGATGGTTAACGTCCACTGATACCAAACTTTGGTCTATCGGACCTATAATTTTCTTAATTCTTAATTTTTTGGCTTTTCATCTTTCTTGGCGAGATTGGTGTTGTAGCTTTCTTTTTATTCTCTACGGTCTTCCAACTTCCTTTATCTTGCAACTCCTTCATCTCTTCTAATCCTTGGGACACTGGTGACTTATCTTCGGGATCTGTGAGATCTGCTTTGCTGCTAAATGAATATTTCTTTTGCACGTTATTCAAATCCTCATAATTGTTGATGCTTGAGGAGCTGTCGAGTTCATTTTTTTGTTGTTGGGCAGGGCTTTCCCCCTGCTTGTCTTGAGGTTTGTTTCTTTCTTGCCTGATTTATTGCGATTCAGAGTTTACTAGAGATTATTCTTCCTTGATGACAGTGTAATGTTCATTTTGTGCTCCTTTCCACCATGTAGATCTATGCTGATTCTTTCTAGCAGAATTTTTCTGGGAGACTTTTGGGAAATTTTTGGCTAGATGACATGTCTCAAAGCAGGATCGACATCTGAAGAGGACACTTTCATAGTTGAGTTTCTTGTTCCATACATAGTATTTGCTTGTTAGGGTTATTTTAGCTGGGAATCTGGCGCTGAAGTCCATTTCTACACAGATGCGTGCATAGGTGGTTCTGACATATTCCTCTCTTTCTGAGCACCTGCACTAAAATTTACCAATTGCATTTCCAATGGCTTTTGGTGAGGAGAGATTCCAGAGATGCAAAGGTAGGTTTGGAAATCCAATCCAAACTGGTGCTAAGTTCATGACTGTTGTTGAGGGATCGAATGATGAGTTCCATGGTTTCATGAATAGGCCCAATTTTTCCCAAAACCAAGGGCCATAATCTAAAATGTATTGTTTGCTTTCAAAGTTTTCAAAATCTACTATAAAGGATCCCTTAGCACAGGGGTAGATATTAATTTCATCAGAGATGAGAGGCTTCCATACCTCCGAGATCCAATTGTGAAGAGCTGTCAGCCGTGGCCAAAAGCCATTAAACCGGCAGATTAAGGAACTTTCAGAAAACTTCAATGCCTCATCCAGTGAGGCCTTTACCATCTGTACAGTGGGAGTTTGGGCTTCACTGAAAATATGGGCAGGAGCCTGACTCTCAGAGGTGGAAGGAACTAGGCCAACAATTATCGTTGCGAAGCTGGGAGCCATACTATGGAAGAGATGCTATCAAACCCTGTGAAAGAAATGTGAAACTCATTCGATGAAGAGAAGAGAGCGGACGTTTAACTGCAAAATCTTCTTCTCTGACATGGTACGTAAAATTTATGTTAGTAACAGAGCCGCCCAAAACCCTCACTCGCGCTCGTTAACCAAAACTATTTTCAATTGGTGAAAGAACTCGTTTTCAATCAATGGGAGTATTCAAATCAGATGTAAAGCCAGTAAGAAACTAAGAAAATTTGGAATACAAGTGAAAGAGAGTAATGGTAGTCGCATTTAAGCAAGCTGACACTTTACTGGAGAAAAACCCCTCGATACTGCACTCACCGCAGAAGAGATGTGAAACCCCTCTGGCCAAGTGCGGTAGATGCGAACCCCATCTATGAAAAGAAACTCGTGGTAGATGCAAAAATATGTGAACCCATATGTGTCTGTGGTAGCTGCAAACCGAAGATCACTGCTGAAGATTGTGTCTATGGTAGATGCGAACCCAAGATCACTGCGGAAGATTGCGTCTACGGAAGATGCAAACCCAAGATCACTATGGAAGATCACCTATGGTAGAATGCGTCTGAGTGAGAGTTTCAAAGTTACCAAACGAGCTCTCAAATACACATATATATATTAAATATTTTTTTATTTTGGCTTTTGACATACTTACACATCGGGGTCATACTGGGCTGTAGAATGCGCCTCTCAGCGCAACAAAAAGACAAAGGTTAATAAATAAAATTAGATATAAAAATTAATTAATAAAAATATCACAATAATTACTAAAAAAAATTTAAAAAAAATTGAGGAAACATATAATTTTTAAACCAAACACTAAATTGATATAACCTACTTTGTTTATGAAATAAAACCAATGGTTTAAACAAGATAATTACATCACAATAAGAAGCCATAAAACCTACGTTTAAACCAGCTAATTTAACACACCACTTTATTCCACATGTTACCATAGTAATGAATTTATAAAAATATTAATTTCTAAACCTCTTGCTTCTAAGTCTTACCCTCATGAGCATGACTTATCCACAACCTATATATAAATATATCAATGCCCATATGTCATACTTCCAAAATTCATAAAACATAACTTGATATTCAAATATATTTCAATGCCATTAGACTTATTAAATGAAAAGGTGATAAATTTATACAAACTTTACCATATGAATTATGGATTTGGTTGTACTACGATGTGTCACTGTGTCATGGTACAAATGATGTAATTGCTCTCACAGTGTAATTGAATATGCTGTTTAATTAAGCTTAAGGCTTACAAGATATTTCAATCAATTAATAATTATCTGGTTTTGGATTTGAGATTGGATTCCATACAAATGATGGACAACTCGCTTATTTAAGTGTTGAGGTCCTTACAACTATTGATGATTTTGGTGGCTCTATCTAGACCGTCGATCAACATAACCCTAGATCTGAAGGATATGATATTGTTTGAGGTGGTTAGGGTAACCACCACACCCTCTCTCGGTCATTCGTTTCATTTTTCCGCCATGCCTCGCTCTCGGCACCTCTACAACTTTCATGATTTTTTCGTGAACCGAATGCTAATAAATGGTCACTCTGCAGATATAGTCCGAAGGGGCCTTCTTCTTTCGCTATGCTGCTACCACGGTTACCCTGAACATGTAAACCCCTTGCTCCCTTATGCCACTGTAAAATCTTTGGTTGCGATGACTCGTTAAATGGAAGTCTGGTCAGAATACTTCTCTACTATTTTATTTATTGGTTCTCTTACCCATCTACACATTTGAAAACTAGTTATTTTAGACTATGTAGTTCCATTTTTAATTTAAAAATGCTTTATCTCATCTTTGTCAGTATGCTCGAGTTTCATCTTCTTCGAGGATGCCTTGTGCATAGTCTTCTGAAAGGTGTTCAAGCTTATTCTTCTAGTGGTTTGATGTCGGAACGGAGCTCCACACACCAAGTTATAGGTAACCCCATGCCTATGTCATCTTCTATCGTAGTTCCTCGTTTTAAGTTTTTCTTTGTTTTAATATATTTCCTCCTTAGGATTATATTTTTGAAGTTCCACTTTGTATTTCCTATTGTTCTACAGGTATGGGTTTGCCATCAAATAGAGGGTAACTTGGTTCAGTTCCAAGCTCCTTCGGCGAAACCACGGGTAAGTCATGTCTATCATCCCATTATTGTTGTTTTTATTGTAAGTTGCTTTCCGTTATCTGAGGGTAAAACCCCTATATGTATAAGGTGCCTCATTTATTGGCAGCGTCTGGATGCAATATGTTTGGGGGTTTCGGCTCCAAGGTTGGATGATTCGCTTGTTATTTTAATGTAAACCCATTCTTCACATGATGAATTGTCCGTAGCTTTTATGTTAAGGGGGTTGTATACATTCAGACTCATAAGTCCATATGTCCTCTCCACCGAATAGAATCTTGTTCACTAATTCAGACTTTGATTTACTTTATATTCATAGAATTTTAAAACAATTATGTTTGAAACCCCTTCACGGGTATTTTGGGTTTTAATCGTGTAGTTCTGATTCAATATTTAATCTTCATGAGAGTTTGGTATATAGTTTGCTACTGAATAAAAATTCCTTCTAAAATTGTATTATAATGTTTATGATTTTATTTCTTGGTTGATCATTAGGAGAGACTCGTTAATGATGTTATAGAAATCCTCCTGTTCTGTCACCTGCTTCTGTAATTATGGTTTAGTAGATAGTATATGTATCTATTCGACCCAGGGACCATGACACTTGCCCTATGTCTACAGGGTTCAACGCTAAAGACTGGTGCCTTTACATGTACAGGAAACCCATTCATTTGGTAGTTTCTGTTGTACGAAATTCCTTTGGGATAAAATTTTTAGACAGAACATAATGATTTTCATATTTGGTAAAATATAGATGGAGTTCACAGGCCATCCTATATGTTCTAGTTGTCTTTTCTTATTATTTTGGTTAAATAAACTTTTCTATACATAATTTCAAATCTATTCATCCATATTAATTAGTTTTCACATAATAAATCACGCTTACTATTTTTCCTCTTTTAAGAATGTAATTTCCAACAAAATATCATGATCTTTTATCAAAAGAGTAAATATAACTTCTAAACATGTGTCATTCCCAATCTGTCTTGCACAGTAAAACATAAATAAGGCATTCATTTATACTTATCTCAATTTCTATTCCTGTTAACATATGGTCCTCCCAACTGTGAGAGAGGAAATCATGTCCTCTGCTCCCCCGTTCTCCTCTCTAGAGACTTATGCAGTAGATAGTTTTATTGAGAAGATAGGCCTCAAGATTTTCCAAATCCACTCTATACTTCTCTGGGTCTATATCTCCACTAGCATCCTACCAGCTCTGGGCAAATCTCAATCAAATTGGAGTTGTTAACCCTTAGCATATTTGTGAACAAAACCCCTTCCCTTCCTCAAGATTTTTCTTAAATCCTTTTCTGGGAAGTAACTATCAGAACTTTCTCTACTTTTAATCTGGGATCTTGGAAACATTCACCATTTAGTTAATTCCTTTTTACTCAAAATAACTATCCATATTTTATGTTATTGCAAATAAATTCAAATCCTACTAAAGAATACCATATTTGTTAGCTAGTTCTATTAAAAGAAAATATTAATGTATCATAAAGTCTGTTTATCATAATTAATCATGAAACAGTGTGTTACAGGAGTGGTATCTGACATCATAACCATTAAGCCCCAAATCTTATTACCGATATCCAACAGCTTTCGATATAAAAAGATTAAAATAAAGAAACGATGCCATATATTTGTGTGTGGGGATAATTAAGGTGGTGATGGAACCAAATATTTTTCTATCCTTTCCGCAACTGTGGGATAGGACTGACATTCTCATGGAAGCAGCAAGGATTTTGCAAGCCCATTTTTTTCTTCATATTTTATCCATGTTTCCCATGTGTGTTCTTTCCAAAATCAATAATCTTTGGAAAGGATGGAATGAATTGTTATCATCCCTAGATGTGGTTTACTCCTTCCCAATCCTTTTGGTTCAGTTGGACTGGGAGAGGCATCGTATTACAGAAAATTGGGTCATAGAATATTTAGGGGTCGATAGTCCAAACAATAAAATTTAGATGCCTCCTTTTTTGGTGTTTCCATCATCGTGGATTCATGCCAAAATATATTGTTTGCACAAAAGAGGAGATAGATTGGATATTTCCACAGGAAATTTAGCTATTGGGTCCGAAGTTCCATTACAGTAATCGAATAAGGATTCTATCTATCAACTATAGCAGGGCATATGTGGATAGATGTTACGGGTGTACATTGGGATATATGTCAAACATAGATGAAAAGGGTAGACAATATATAGTCTAATCAATTTAAAAAATAAATACCTTCGTTGTAAAAATAGTTGCAACCATAAATGTGTGTAATTAATAGTGTTTCTCAAAGATATGTATATCAAAGCTATTTTGCAAACCCAACAATGGCAAGAAATAATGGGAATTCCATCATCAAATCCATTTAGAACACATTGCAAATTTAGCACACATTGCAATCGAGTAGCTCAAGGGATGGTGAAATTCACATGTTTTCTAATGTAACACACAATTCAACACACAAAGTCACCTCTGCTCTATTTTTGCCATTACCTCCTCTTTGTCTTTGTCGTTGTGATGACCAATGCTTCTCTACATGTTGGACTCTTTGTATTGTGCTTCCTGTATCCATTTCACCAGACTCTCCAAGTTTGGGCTTCAGAAATAAAATGGTAAAATCTTAAATCAGTAGACGTTTGGATAGCTGAAAAATTCATGTCATTCACAAAAATGCACAAAACCTTTATTGTTTGTCTATAAAAGTTTCATAATATTCTCAACAAGTTTTAAAGTTATTCATATTAATAAAATAATTTTTATAGTTATAATATTTAGTTTTAGTTAAATTTTATCAATTTATGATAAATTTTTAACAATAAAATTTCTATAATTATAAATTATAAAATTTTATAATTTACATAATAAATTATTACACACCACCTCAATTTCTCTCTAAATTAATAATAATATTATTATTGTTATCAAAGGTATTGTCTAATTAAATTATTTTTATGGTTTGTAACATCTCTTCAAAATTACTTAGAAAATAACTGTGTTACCACACACACACACATATATATATATAGTTTAGTTGCTAGTATAGCAAATTAAGTATTTGAAAATTCTAATTTGCCTAAGTAAAACACTTTGTGGATTTCCAACCTACTTTTTATCCCCTTGTGCATTAAGTGGCATTCTATTATCTATTAGAATTGTATTGTAGATGGAGAGAAAGGGAAGAAGAAGAAAAATAAAGGAAAGAAGATATATGGTTAAGATGGATCTATACTAGTTATAAGTGAAAAAATAATACATTACTTGTCAAAAGAATAAAATTTATAGAATATTTTTTTAATTAATAGAATATATATATATATATATATATATATAATTTTTCTCCCATCATATAAATAAAATGTTAAAGAGTCTCAATCTCAATTACTGCTTGGATAGATCAATTCATATTAGTCTTGAAGAGAATCATCATCATCACCACCACCGCATCAAATATGCTTAAAAATATAATTAAAAAATAAATATGGTCTCATATGTCCATTTTGACCTCCAACTAGATCAACAAAGAAACCAATTTCATTGAATAAGAATTGATATACAAGGCAAAATATGAGATTATTACTCATGACATTAGATGATAAATATATACTAGAATTTGAGGAAAAAAACAATGAATAAGCAGAGTAAAAAAAAATGTTAGGGAAAAATTGTATACTTAATTTTGTTATTCATCTAAGGGAATGAATGTAGTTGATGATTTCATCCAACAGAAAACATGTGACTTGATTGAAAAAGGTTTAAAAGATATGTTCACAACGTTGGGCTACTAAAATTTCCTTCATATTAGTCTATTTCGTGAGGCACGGATTATAGTAATCGAATGAGATCACTTAGTATTAGTTCGTGTACCCTTAATCAAAGTTTTTAAAATTTTTGTTTTATGTAAAGAAATGTGTCGTTTTATGCCGTTTGTTGATTAAAGTTTGTAATTTTGGCCTCTTCCCAAACTAAGATTATATTATTTTGGATTTGTGTGATTCATGTTTTCTAAATAGAAACTAATGCTAGCATTAGTTTGCAAGCATTTATTGTTACGCTATAACCATGGAAAAATGAAAAACTTAGCTTGATGGACATTTTCTAAGGATCGTAAAGTGACTATTATGTTGTAAACATGTACGCACACATGTGTCAACACTCTTTTGCATGGTCGGTGTTCACAATTTTTCGTGGCCCAATGTCTCTCGTTGGTTCTATCTTTATTGAATTGGAAGCTTTATCTTTGGTTTTGGGCATTACAACCACATTTTGACGTTGACAACACGAACTTCATTTAAAATAGATCGAGAGGAGGAAGAATATTACCTTTCTTAATCGTTGTCCTTACTTACGATCTTCTTATGTACTGCTTTCCTTACTTATGGGATTCTTGATAACGACGGACGTTAAATTCTTGGGTTTCTCAAGGAAAGAAAGCACCAAGTAAAGAAAACAAAAAGAATAGAAAGAAGCTTGATTGGGGAAGATTGGGGATGTGGATATCGCTTTTGATAGCCCTTTGGTTTTTCCGATAACAATGCTTTTAGATATGGGCCCTTCCATCATTTCCCGAGGGAATATGAGAAGCGACGGACTTTCAATATTGCTCCAAAAAGCGTAGAAATTCAAGATGATAAGATTTCCTCTAATGAATCATCACATTCCTATCAAGAAATTCAAAAAATAAAATTAGATTTGTGTAGATAGAGAAGCTCACATGAAGTACACAAAGTATTTAACATGAAGGCAGAATGAACCAATTAATTTCTCTTACTCTATCTTGAAAATTATTTTATTATGTTGACTTTGATTGTTATA
This sequence comes from Pinus albicaulis, assembly GCA_034641835.2. Classification (NCBI taxonomy): domain Eukaryota; kingdom Viridiplantae; phylum Streptophyta; class Pinopsida; order Pinales; family Pinaceae; genus Pinus; species Pinus albicaulis. The sequence goes on along the minus strand of CM076575.1, from coordinate 1,515,947,363 downwards.
AAGAGAATCATGAACAAAAACTGATGAGTAGTCCGAACTCCTTCATTGCACTTGGACTTACGCTAATGACTCTAATGACTATAATTTTTTAGTTATTAAACACATTCTAACTTAGATATAGATACTAACATTTGGACATTGTACTTCAATGGATCCAAAATGTGGGAAGGGGCTAGAGAAGGATGCATAATTGACCCTCACAAACGAGAGACCATCCTGCAGATTGGAATTTGACATTTTAACATTGTAATGGGGCATCCATTGGAACACATAACCGCACCATTACTTCCTGTGTATTGAACCGTGCACGCACAATGAGGAGGAAATATACGATTGCATTCTGCCCAATTAATTAAAATTAGCTATATATGTGTGTCATTTTGTTTATTTCCATCTTTGATGTGTCTCGATGTAATTCCTAAATGAAAGGTGTTTAAAAGATCCAAGAATGTGCTCTCTAGCTCTCATTGTCCACCGCCATTAAATAAAGTAAGCATAAGTGTCCTCGCTTACTTCATAGTTTCTTCAGAGAGAATTGATAGCCCATCCGAGGAGAAAGGCCCCCGTTGAACAAATTATCCGAGGAAATATCACCTTAGGGAGCTCCATGAAGCCATGTCACCGTAACATTTGTGCCACTCAAACTATTTTTGCAATATCGAATACAGGAACAGGCCAGCCTCAAACTATTTTTGCAATATCGAATATAGGAAGCCCAAAAAGACTGTTATCAAATGGAATAACCTCTAACCTATTAAGGTCTGGTAGGAACAGTTATAGAGCAAGATCGAGAAGCCTGTCGATAGTTTGGTCTTAGTGTAGTTAGGAGACTGAAGAAAGATATTTGATCTACGAGGCTTAGAGAACTAATGATGATATTTTCCACCTGGCTCAGAGAGAGATTGTGCTTGATGGAGAAAGGAATCAAATGAGGTTATGCTCCCGAAAAGGCATCATTGCATGAGGTTCAAATTATTCTCACTAACCTCCTGTAACCTGTCAACTTCACCTTTCAACCTGAAAATTGTCAACTTCAACCTTTCAACCTGAAAACTATAGAAGAACAGGCTGAAAGTAGCTCCATCAGAAAGAAACCACAAGTGGCATCATACTCCATCGTTGAGAAATAAACCACAAATGGTCACAATGCATTGTTTTCAACTACCTGTTCAACTTCCTTTTCTGGATGGCAAGGAAGAAAAAATGTCAAGTGGGGACCATGCATTGTGTCTGACTACCTTTTCTGGATGGCAGGGAAGTAAAAACTGGGAATTTTAAGAAAATGTATCACATTTAAAAGCCCAATTAAATTTTATATGCTAATTAATTAGATTTGGTCAACCACATCTAAGATAGAATTAGTGGTTGTCTTTTTATACACTTACTTATATCTACGAGTAGGCTAGTTCTTATGTTCATTGATTTGCACAAGTCAATGGATTATCTATAATTAGTAGGATTTATTCAATTACTCAGAGGAGCTACAATTGATTTGTTCCTTTCATGAAAACTTGTTTACTGCGTTTCTTAGATGGGTTTTACAATTCGAAAGCATCCACTCATTTATCAAGCTTTACTTAGCTCACCCAACCTTGATTTATTGAGTGCTTCCATTTGCTTGTTTTTTTATGTCTACAGTTGCTGACACGAGCTATAGATACGATTCTAGGTATGTTGGTGGCGGTACGTGAATGGATAGCTTGACATCGCTTCTGTAATTGAAGTAAACGAGATCAACCAACTTATTCCCCATATTGCCTTGTCGACGATCGATCTTGAATCTAGCCACACAAAATGCGAAGAGGTCTAAAGAGTGAAGTATCGAGCCAAATAATTCCCTAGATTGCCTTGTATGATGATCTCTTGAATCAGATCCAAGCCACCTACAAATTGATATGAAATACAGATTTCGTACGCAAGCATTTAATTGATGTGGGTTTATACTTCATGGAGACTAGAAACGATCGGTGGTATGTAATTAATGTAATCTTTTTTTTCTATGGAGCTTGTGCTCGAATTTCTTGCGGGAATAGATATATTTCGCGTACATACAACTTGCTCAACATTGAAAGTTTTCCTTTTTTTTGGTAAACTACCCAACGCAATTTTTTTCATTGTTACAACAAGAAATTAAAATAATTAATTGTTCGGTTAGTTTAAAATTAGTTCTAGATTAGTTAGTAATCAGATTTAGTTTCTGCATAACTGTTTCTGAATTGTATAAATATACATTTCTCCTTCAATAAATGGTATGTAGTGTTGTTGTGCTCTTTGCAATTCTCTGTTGTCTCTTTTTGTCAATTTGTCAAGTATCAGAGCTAGCTTGCATAAGTCTCCCCAGAGAGCAGCAACAGAGCCAAGTTGGAGCAGTAGAGAAGAGAGGAAAGCCTGCATATTTTGAAGTAATGCGGCACCAGAGAGCAATCACCTACGTTAAGCTACACGCCGGAGCAGAGTTCCTCATCTGCCTTAAGGTGTTTTTTTGCATCAATGGAATTATGAAATTCAAAGGAATTATGCCTGAAAGTTTGAAGGCATTCAAAAGATTTTTAAAATATAAAGGTCGTATTTGAAATGAGCAGCAATTGCACAAAATCGATGCCCCAAAATTCATGAAGGTATGGAGGTATTTTTTTTAAATCACCATTTCGTATTCAAAGATAGTGTTAATGGAATAAATGCCTTTTTTGTTTAAGTATCGATTTTAAAAAAGGAGAAAGCCCTTTTATTAAAGAAAGTTTTTTTTATTAAAGTTTTTTTTTAAAACAAAAACTTTAAATTTTTCAAAGGTTTTTAAAAAGAAAAAGGTTTTTCCAAAAGATCATGTGTGGAGTTTTTTAAAATAAAAGGAGATTTAAAATTTTTTGGAAGCAAGGTATTTGATGCATATTTAGACTTGTTTTTTTGTGGAAGTCAAGCAACGAGGTCATGGGAAAATCCAAGAAGATAAAGCAAATATAGAAGATGTTCGAGATCTTTTTAGATCTGGAAATAAAGACAGGTATATGTGTTAAAATGCATAAAATAATCGATCGATAGTATCACTATGATTCAGATGCCGAAATGACCAAGGAGGCTTGGGATACCCTTGAGAGATGTTTTGGTACAAGGGGAGCAATGGGGTGAGAGATGAAGGTGGATCTGTAGTAGCAGATCTAAAACGAGATGAAGAGTTTGTTGAATCTCACTGTGCTCAGTCACAAGTGGATGATGTCTGCAAAGAAAGTGCAGAAGCGACAGAGAGAGAGCACGAAAATGCTTGTGAACTCCACTGTACACAGCTACAAGTGGACGAAGATTTGATGATACCAGCAACATGGATTGCTGACGAAGATTTGGTGATTCCAGCAACAGAGTTTGTTGACGAAGGTTTGATGATTCCAGCAACACAGTTTGTTGATGATGATTTGTTGATTCCAACAATAGAGCTTGCTTACGAAGATTTGATGATACCAGCAACAAGCTTGCTGATGATGAAAACTTGGTGATACCATCAACATAGTTTGCTGATAATGATGTGCTAAATCGAGCAATACAACTTGCTAATGTAAACTTTGATAAAGAATATTTATTGACTAATGATGACTAGTTGTAGATGATGCAACAAAAACATGATATTGACATGATGTTATTTGGTGAGATAACCCCACTTCAAACAGTGGAAGGCAACCTGTTTGTAGCATTACAGGTTAGTCGAGAAGAGAAAGAGGCAGAGAAGGAAGAAATAGAGTAAGAAGTAGAGACAGAAGAAAAGAAAGAAGTCTGCAAAGGGAAAGCAGAATCAGAGATAGAGGCAGAAGCAGAAAAGGAAACACAACAAGAGAAATCTCTCATTGCAGAGCAGAAAGACCAGAACGAATGTCGTTCTGCAAATATTTTTAATTCTAACATTAATTTCAAGTGTGCAGGTACACAGATTGATTATGGAGAAGAGTTAAAGTTTATTGAAACATGGCTTGCAACACCATGTATGGATGAGATCTACACAGAAGATGTAGATATGAATGTTGAAGATGACATGCATGATGAACATGTCAATGTATTTTTCATGCATTGGAGTTTTGAAGAAATAAGATATTATTCTAATATTATGTTGCAGCAAATTGATCATGAAAAGCGCACTACATAAGACAATATGTGGCAGCAGCCCACATTTCTTGAAGATGTCTAGGACATGCTTAGACAGCCTGGAATAGTAAAATACCTGCACTAGAAAATGAAGAATCTGAGGTTTGAAGAATACAATGAGACGAAAATGATGAAACAATTTAGAGGCTGCAGAATTTGGAAGAAGAGAAGAATAAAACCAAATCTAGTTGAAAGTCAGAGACTTCTCTCTGACTTCGGATATATAGATAATGAACCTATTTCAATGTCAAAAGTTAGGAATAAAACAATGTAACCCTCAAGATTAAGGGAGAGTGTTAAAGAATTAATCGTTTGGTTAGTTTAGAATTAGTTCTAGATTAGTTAGTAATCAGTTTCCAGATTCAGTTTCTGCATAACTGTTTCTGACTTGTATAAATATACATTTCTCCTTCAATAAATGGTATGTAGTGCTGTTTTGCTCTCTGCAATTCTTTGCTGTCTCTTTTTGTCAATTTGTCAAGAGCACCTTTCAGATTATTTAATTGGTCAATTCAGTCGAAATTCTATTCCATTAATAGGTTGATAGGTTGGATTTTTAACATCTAAGCATTCTGCAGGACTTTTCAGGAGTTTCAAACGTCGAAATTATCATATTGGAACTCACATTTTTTTATCTTGATCAGGTACGAAATTATTTTATTTACCAGGCTTTGAAGAGCGTGACAGTGTAGTCATCCGAAAACAGTTTCTGGGTGAGGCAATATCACCTGAAATAAACCATGAATATTTTATTTTAGTTGTAAAATCATTTTAATTTTATTATAAATTAATTTTTAAATAAATATATTCAAATGAACAAAGAGTACACTAACTAATATAAAAAATTAGAAGGTATACACTAACTAATATAAAAAATAAAATGTGCCCTCATGCGGCTTGCATGTAGACCACATGCCCTTTTTTCACACTAAAATTTTGTATCTCACCTCGTCCACATATTTTGTAGAACATTCAATAAAAAAAAGCAAAGTATGTTTTATTCTATTGAAAACTTAAGGGATGCACAGTTAACCCATTTTGAAGCAGCATTGTCAAGTAAGGTGAGACAATATGTTTATATACATTTCGATAATTGCATATTTCTATGGTGACAGGGGTGCTTGAGTGAGGAGAGTTATCTAATTCATAGCGGGAACTATCCTATGTTATTTCCAGCAGAGAATATAGTCAAGCAGAACCCTTTCATTAAGGAATATGATTAGGCTTCGATGAAGGAATCCTATTAGGGAGGTAATTACAGAATCCTTGTACTATTAATTTGCAGAGATAACCCATGGTTGCTATTTTTTTGTTTGATTTAACTTGACTACAGATAATTCTTGTCTTCAGCCTAGAAGAAAGAGTGATTTTTCATTCTTCTTGGTTGAACCTAGAGCACTTTTACCTACCATGCCTTCTTCAAGGTTACCTATTTTGGCTTCATCTCCAACTCTAGAATATGTGATAGAATCTCCATTGACATTTGTCGTTTTTGCCCCAACTACAATTGATCCAGTGCCTTCTACACCCATAAAAGTTTTTATGTCCAAAAATGCCCATAATCTACTTATAATTTGGGTATAGTTTTTCTCTAGGATTTGTATTTCCTTTATGTATATAATTTTTATATGAATGTTTTTTTTTAATGTTTTTTTTAGGTTTCCTTTGTTTAAATTTTCTTCTATTTTGGGTTGGATTGGATAGATTTTCATTTTATACTGTGTATTTTTTGTTTTAGTATCAATTATTTTTTATGATTGATTGTAGTGTATGTTCATTTTGTTTTTCAAGTCCAATTTGAGCCAAAATGCAATATCGTGAACATATTTAAAGTATTCTAATCCACCATAATGACTTATTTTGGACCTTGGTTGCAAGGTGGAAAATAATAATCACAGATGCTCATCGTGGTGATTTAGTCAATGTTCTTTTGTCAGGTTTGCGTGTGTTTGTTACTAGGTTTAATCATGGAAGAAGAAGAGAGAAAGAGAATATAATCCACTCATCAATTAATCGTTTCTATGAAATTTTAGCTCGAGGCCAATATTGGTTTTCCGAGGTAATTTTTGGAAATTATGTTTATGTTCTAGACAGCATTGAACTTGCTAGTGAAAACTCTATATTAATTATAAGGCTCTAAGACCCAAAATCATGGGAAGCCATACTATAACCCATAAACCATTAAGAAGAATTTTATAGAGAATTCATGTGGGTTAGAATATTATATTTCTTGTTAAAATTTATTTTTTGGGGGGTTTATATGTTTTGATCATTTTTTTATGTTTTTTTATTATTGATCAAATTTGTTACAGTTGAGAAAATCCTTCCTAGCAACACAGAGCATAGCAAGGGCTTCCTGACAAGGACCCTGACCAGAGGTTTAACTAAATTTCTATCATCACACTGAAAAAAGTGATGATTTTAATATTTTCAACCATGTTAGTAGGGGAACTATTGATTCACATCATTATGCTCTAAAATTGTTGTTTATTTACACATTTGTATGCATCATGGAAAAAATTTAGAGGGAGAAGGGGATGAATTAATGGAATATCTTATAATGTCATGGAGGAATGAGATTTTGCGATCCTAGCAATGATGAACATCATGAATCGTGCCATTTATATTACCAGGCTTTCAAGTTCAAGTTGAGTGAAAATATTTCGAGGATTTTAGGTTCATGTTCTTCGTAAGAACTGAGTGAAAATTATTCATGGTTTTTGTGCCCCTCCTGTTAATGTAATCCAGGGGAAAAAATCTAAGCTCCATCATCAATAAGTTGTCATAAAAAACAATCACAATGCTGGAAAGTGTAGAAATAATGCTTTTCCATGGAAAGTGTAGTAACAATGGCGAGCCATGTGTACATATGTCTATGTATGTTTGGACATGAGGGTATTTTGAAAAGAAATATCATCAATCATAGTGCATTATATTGTGTGGATCAATTAAAAACATGCTTATAATATATGTTTTATTACAACTAGTTATTAATTCCTGCTTATATTTCAAGCGTGCAGTATTTTTATCACATAATAGAATTGCAAGTATTCTCAACATATTGATGACTTTAGCTCTAAATAACCACAACAAGAAATAGTTAAATATGGAAAAATAAATGATCTTACTCTCTCTTATAATGCATGCCTCTCATTTAATGTAGCCTTGATCTTGGTTCTCCAAAGGTTTTGAATTTTCTCATGAAGATTTTGAACTAGAATGCACTAAATTGCCACTACTACTCTACTTTGTTTTCACCATTACCTCTTATTTTTCTTTTCCATCGTGATGAATAATGATTCTCTACGTGTTGGTATCTTCGTATTGTGCTAACTATATGATGGAATTAGAGGAGATCAATTCCAATACATAAAGCATAAATACGAAGAACACAAGACAAAGATAAAAAAAAAATAACAATGAAGAATAATTCAAAATATTTTCATTACATGGCAGGCCTTGCCTTACTTGATTTCTCAAGATGAGGCAAAATACAAATTTATATATCATGGAAAAAACTCTAGATTTTTCCTAATGTTTTCTTCATGAGATACAATGTGATTTCTAGAAGTCAATGGTGATGGTTGGCATGGGTTGTGACTTCTAGAAGGTCAGTGTAGGCGGATATTTTCGGCATCAACATCAACATCTCCGTTGGTTTCACATCTAACGTTCTCCAATTTGAATCCAAATGAAGAGTCTTGAACCAAGTCACACCAAGTCCTACAATGTCTCTACATAACTCATGTTTATTTCTTGGTAGAATTTTAGTGAGCACATCAGAAGGGTTCTTATTTGGATGGGTCTTTTTCAAGGATAATTGTCCTTCCTCCAACACAGGTTAGATACAATGGTACATTAAGTGAATGTTCTTGGTTTTTTGGTGAAATGTTTAATTTTTCTCCAAGTGAATGGCACTTTGACTATCACAATATATCACATACTTGTCTTACTTTATTTATATCTCTCCTAGGAATCATTGCATCCAAAAAATATCTTTGCAAGATTTTGTGTTAGTTATGTACTATGCCTATGTTTTAGAGAGAGCTACTATTATTTGTACTCTTGATACCCAAGAAATTGTTGCACCTGCAAATGTATACAAACAACCTATAGTGAAATTTTCGGTGTCCATATGTGCAATCATATCTCCATCTGTAAATCCTTTAAGCACGGTATCATTATGACCAAAACATAAATAGTAATGACTAGTACCCTTGATATACCTCAAAATCCATTTCACTACTTGTTAATGTTGTTTTCTTGAATTGGCAAGGAACCTGCTCACTACTCCCATTGGAAATGCAATATCTGGTTGTGTACAAACCATGACATACATCAAGTTTCCAACTATTGAAGCATAGGTAATATTTCTCATTTCTTCCTTCTCCTTGTCATCATTAGGAAATAACTGAATACTCAACTTGAACTGGGTTGCAAGGGGTGTACCAAATAGCTTGGAATCCTTCATATTAAATATTTCAAGCACATCTTAATTTATTTTTCTTGTGAGAACCACAAAATTTTGTTTTCCCTATCACTCATAATCCTTATGCCCAATATTTGTTGTCCTGGACCGAAATCCTTCATTGCAAATTTATTGAAAAAATATTTCTTCAACCTATTTATCATATTCGTATCAAGCCCAAAAATCAACATTTCATCTACATACAAAAATAATATAATATACTTTCTTTGATCATACTTCTTGATATAAACACAATTGTTAGCTTCTAGCCTGTGAAATCCATGTTCCAACATGAATGAATCAAATTTCTTATACCATTTTCTAAGTGCATGTTTCAACCCATAGAGGCTCTTCTTCAACCTACAAACTAGGTCTTCGTTACCTTTTTGAATGAAGCCTTTTGGTTGCTCCATATAAATTTATTCCTCCAATTCACCATGAAGGAAATCAATTTTTACATCTAACTATTGACATTCTAATTATAAAGCAACAACAATACCAAGAATGACTCTGATGGATGACATTTTGACAACATGTGAGAAAATATTAGTGAATTCAATACCTTAATTTTTAGAAAATCCTTTCACAAGCAGCCTTGCTTTATACCTCTCTATATTTTCGTCACCTTAATTATTAATCTCATATAACCATTTGTTTTTCAAGGCTTTTCTAACTTTTGGAATATTTACCAATTCCTAAGTTTTATTTTTCAACAAAGAGTTCATTTATTCATTCATTTATTTCTTCCATTCTTTAATGTGCTTAACTTTACAAGCCTCTCGAATATAATTAGGCTCACCTTCATCAATTAATATGATATAGTTTGAAGGAGGATACCTTTGTGAATTCTTATGAGGCCTAGAAGATCTACGAACCAGCTATGGTGGTGAGTTATGAAGTTGAATCTCTTGTAAAAATTTCTGCAAGGCTCCTTCTTATTGGTGTTAATCATTTTCCGCTTTTTTCCCTTCATGCTCTTGAATTTTATATCCATTTTTTTGCATTGGTGGGAAGTGTTATTGTTGTTCTTCAAACCTGTCGATATATTTCTTGACCTCCAACTCACCTACAAACCACTTAAACTTTTCTGACTCATTAAATATAACATCCCTGGTTCTAACAAATTTATGTTTGACTAGATGCCATATATGATAACCAAATTCTTCATCTGCATATCCCAGGAAAATTCATTTCATAGATTTATCATCTCGCTTAATTATATTTTCTTTGGGAATATGTACAAATTCATCACATCTAAATATTTTCAAATGAGAATAATTCAACTCCTTACTAATCCAAAATTCTTCAAGAATGACACCATCCAAGGTTGTAGTAGGATATCGGTTTATAAGATAACAATTTTTCCTTACTGCTTCTGCAATCCATAACTTGAAAACATACTCCTCAATTTCTCTATAATTATGTGATTCGTTATTTCTGCAACACCATTTTGTTGAAGAGTACCAGGCACAATCTTCTCATGCTTTATGCCAAACCTATTACAGTATTCCTTGAATTCTTTTGATCAATATTCTCCACCATTATCTTTTCTTAGACACTTGAGAAATTTTGTAGTCTCTCTTTCAACAACAACATGGAATTTTTGAAATATTTCAAACACTTGACTTTTAGTTTTCATATGGTAAGACCAAACCTTCATGGATGCATCATCTATAAATGTTACAAAATATGATGCTCTTCCTAATGACTTAATGTTAAAAATCCCAAACTCATATGATTGTATCAATTATAACAGTTTTTTATTTTTTCCATGGCCAGCTCTAAGGAATTAAACCATCATTTTTCTATCATATATACAATGCTCACAAAGATCAAGATTATAGGATTTGAAACCTGGTGGAAAATTTTTACCAACAAGGATTTTTAAACTCTTCTCATTAATGTGACCTAAGCGCTTGTGCCACAGATCTGTTAAATTTCCTTATTTTGTGAAACAACCAAATATGATTTCCCTATCATTACCTTCAATGTATATAATTTTTTTGTCTTGGGTCCTCTAGCCATGACCAATTCTCCTTTTCAAATTTTCCATACTCATTTTTCAAAGCTTGTATAATAGCCTTCATCATCCAATTGTCCCACAGAGATAAAATCCATGCATGTTTCTTGTACATTCTTGAATTGTTTCAGCAATATATCTTGTCCATCCTTCATCTTGATCTAGAAATCCCCCACTCCAAAAATACTGCAAAAATGATTGTTCCCCAAATGCACACTACCATAATCACCGGGATTATATGCAACAAAAATATATTCACATGGGGTTACATGGTGATATTCCATAGAGTCAAGGATTCAATCAAAGCTACTTCTAGATGTATATAAACATGCATCTTCTACTAAAACAATAAATAACAAATCACCATTTGTGACTACAATAGTAGTCTCACCTTCATTTGTGTTGGATGAATTGTGATTTGTATTGGAAAATTTATTATCCTTTTGTCATTTCTTCAAGACTCAACACTCTTTCTTCATGTGCCCTAGTTTACCACGATGAAAATAAATGAGTCTTCCTGTTATGGCAACCTAATTGCTAGTGCAGACAAAAGTGATCTCCCAAGATTCAATGACTGACTCTAGTAAAAAATAGATCTTTCCCTGAGTTCATTCCTATTGAAACCATAAACTAGATCGGTTTAAATGAGATTTGTACCTTTCAAACAAAATTCCTGATGATGATACCTGCTATGGTTTGATGCAACTCCTCAATGCTTAGAATCCAGACCTACAAACATAGCAACAACAAATATCAAAGGCATATGAAGGATAACTGATTCAATATAAATCATACTAATGATCAACGAAACTAGTACCTCTTATCCTTATCAATGGACAAATAGAATCAAATACACCATTCATTAACTCCATTGAAAAATATAGGAGGAAGAAAAATTATTTTGTATTAATATCAAGAATGAAGCAGTGAAACAACCTAGCCTTGATGAAGTATGACTCTTCCAAATCATCCCCAATATTATCCTTGGATGAAAAACTCTCAAGTCGTATTTCAGCAGCATAATTTTACCTTCAATAATCCCAAACTATTTCATCTTTGTTTGATTTATAGGCCAAGAGGAGGAGGTTCGATATCCTCGTCTCAAGGATGATATCCTCAGAAGGTGGGATTATGGTTCCATGAAGAATGGGAGTTAGCTCCATGAATAGAGATATCATGCCTAAATAAGAATCAACTCGAATCTTTCAGTTGGAAAATATACGCCCAACAAAGCTTCTAGATTTCACTTTTTATTTTTTCTTGCATTAAGTCATGTGCATAGTTTATAGTGGAGGACAAAGCACGCTTTTTCGAAGGCTTTAATGGTCAAATATGAGTATGCACAGAATTTTCTTAGGAAAATGTGCAATTGACTAAAAGTAGGTTTTTTAGCCATGAAATCAAGAATTCTCATTCTCATCAAGATTTTTAAGCTTTTAACCTTGTAGGGGAATGCCTTGGAACACAGTTATGGATGGTGAAATATCCATATCACCAGTCATTTTCCTAATGATGTAAAAATGACGTGTAAAATATTTCCCCTTAAAGTGAAAAGTCAGAAAAGATGTTTGAGGACTGAAGTATTTTATCATGCTAAGGTTCAGATAGGAGACCATGGTTGGAGACCTGTAACAATCAATCATGGGTTACAATAAAATATAGAATCATGACTGAGGTAGGAATTCCCATACTGAGAGTATAAATATTTCAATGAATTAGTAGGGAAATATACAAATATCCATGTCAATAGCAGACACAATATGGACACAACCATCAAAATATGGATATTTTTTTACATTCATGAATACATAACTCCATGTAGTCTGGATGGATGAAACTAGATCCAGGTACTTTATCTCCATCTCTATCTATCCATAGTATGAATCTAACCATGCAAGTGAATGTCTCGAAGTCGAACATGGTAAAAACCACTTGATTATCGGTCAATGATGTGAGAAGTTGAAAAGTACGAGAGATACCACCAATAATGACAATGGTTCTCAAGGTACTTTTAGTACAATCTATGAAGTGTGAAAATATGTCCTACAGTAGATCACTCATAGAATCATTCGATCACAAGAAAATTATGAGAACCTATCGTCGAAGGTGAGAACATGCCATTAGGGCATGCAGGCTTCAAGGTACTGAAGAAGGTTTCTAGATCAAATTCATATATAGTGAGTTAAATTCTATAGGAAGCAATCTGTCGCGGGAGGGCCTATGACACGAAACTTGTGTCAATTTTTGAAGAAAAAATTTTGAGTAATCCAAGACAGATTTAGGGATGGCAAACATGATTGAAGGATATAAATTGAAAAGTAATTTTAACTGAGGTTGGACTTCTCTTGAATGTATCAGTGACATGATACATTGACTTGGAGGAATTTGACTAAAAAAAATTACCCAAAACCAACTGAATACTTTCAAGGAGGGATGCTTAACTATGAGATAAATGGATTTCCCAACCCAAACACAAACTTCACGGAGTGTCATGTTCAAGAGTGACATACTGCCTTTTAATACAAAAACAAACTTTTCTTCCCCATTTTCCCCCACCATTATTGGAAAGTACCTCTTTATTGTTTTGCAAGCTTAAGGAGGATAAATTTGTTTGTCATGTAAGCTCATCCTTCGAATGAGTCCTTCAAAGCATTTTTAACGAACCCTAGGAAGGAATAGTTCAGTCTCATCATAGTGGACGAGTCATGCACTCTTCATTTTTTATGATTCCAGTGAAGGGATAACTAGATGTAGTTTTCATTTTTAACGATTTTGAAAATACAAGAAAAGAAAACTTATTGATCTCTTTCAACGTAAATTTTAATGAGCCTGGAGAAAGTGAAATTCAGTGTTTTTCATTTTTAGGGAGTCAGAAAAAAACATAAGTAAACTGTGAATGTATTTTTTCATTATTTTAGTTCCTCAAGCCCTACAATTGGTAAAATAAAGCAGGGGAGAACTTTATTGACCTTGATTAGTCAACACATACATTTTTCATAAATAGTCTAGTTCATTCCGTAAAAGGGGTAAAATTACAATGAATAGATGACTATTCAATTACATTTTGAGTTTGAATAGTGAAGTACTCGGGGATGTTTTCATGTTTAAAGTGTTTGAAAAGGGCTTAAAAGAGAACTCTAGGGTTTCTCATTTTCATAATTTTTCAAGAGACTGACAAAGTGATAAAAGTTTACTCATCACAAAAATAAATTCAATTTGGTAATTAGACCTTTTTTTGCACATTAAACTCAAAAAATTATCGTAACTCAAAAATATAGAAAAAACATTACATTTTTTAATTTTTAAAGGTTAAAGGAATAAAATAATATTTAATTTTCCTAAAAAGGCCTAAAAATGTAAAAGTATTTTCACCATTTGAGAGCCATTGATAGTGCATTTTTACCCAAATCTTCAGAGGTGGATTCTGAGCAAATTCGTGGACCAAATTATGAACCGCTTTCTCCAAGAAATATATCTCTTCGATGCCTTCATTTTTATTTCTTTTATTTCTTTTTTAACCATAAATTTGGAATTTTTGAAGGGGGTGCTTTACTTAAAATTTCACCTTCGGTGTGTGTTGTTACCCTTCATCATGTCTGTGCACCCTAACCCTTTTTCCAACACTAAAAATATTGATTTGCAAGGTTTTCCCAAAGAAAAACTACAAAAAATTTATGTTCCTTTAAAAGGCAGCCATGCACATGCCGGGGGTTTTTGAAAATCAAGTAAAACACTAATTTTTATTTTCCAAATTCCTCATATATTTTTCTAATTATCCACTACTGTTGCTTTCAGGATATTGACTTGGAAAAATGGATTGGAGGGAAAGAGAACATGAGGTTCACAATTCAGAAGCTCTAGATGATCCAATGACAATACAAGGCATAATAAACTGTGGTTTATAGAAATTCTCGATGATTTCTGGCATGAATGCTCAAATGGATTTGCTGACCTGGATGGTAAGATCATGAGATGATCAAGAACATTGTTTCCAGATAGGAGGCCAATGACTCACCATAGATGCAGATGAAATATATTTTTTAACTGGGTTATCATGTCAAGGGATTGATATCTCTCTATATGGACACAAACCAGGTGGAGAAAAAACAACCACTTACCTTTGATAACATTATGTTCGAGGGGCTCAACTCAAAAATGGTTTAATTGACAAAAAAACATTAAGAGGCTTCTATTGAGAACCATCTCCTTCACCATTTCATGATTGTGTGGTAATGTAGCACTTCATTTTCTAACTAAGGCCCAAATGCAAGTGTCAGTGGAGTATTCGTAGCCCACCATTTTCAACTTGTGTGAGGGGGTAGTTTCCATTTTGATATCATTTTCCCTAGAGAGGATCCCCCTCCTATCCCCATAGATGTCCATAGATGAGGGAGGACCATGAGGTCCTTGTATGTTACAATGGGTTTCATTGATGGAATGACATGTTGGTGATGGTCTAGTTATGAAATCCATTCTTAATTTTTTTGAGTGGTTGGACTGTCAGATAATCATGATCATGGAATTTCCATATGCGAACATGGATTATACTGGATATCTAGATATCCCACTTCCTGCAAGAATGCAATGGGGTGACATAGGTAAAAATTTCACATTTTGGTTGTCTTTTTTCTTTCAATTTTTTGTGTTTTTTGACATCCAAGACTAATTATCTAAAACAATCATTCAGGTGTGGGCCCGATGAGACCAACAACAATACAAAACTTTGACATATGGGGCGATCAACCACCAACTCTTGCAGTACCAAACCCCAATGCAGCAGAGGCCTTGAAAGAGATTAATCACAACCTAGAGAGGTTGAATTTGGACATACCAGACATTAGGAATGATGACTTGCCTCTCTGCTACCAAAGGCATACCGTGGGATTTCTTGGTCCGATCAATCTCTTGCTAGGATGAGTAGCTCACACCATTTTCTGCTACCATGATCACCATGCTTAGCTTCTAGTTCTAGGGCTAGATTTTTCTTTTTTTTATCGACATGTTTGGATAATATAGGCCACGGGGCCTCATATGTCTTTGGACGAAATTTTATAAAGGCACATTTTTTACAAATATTTTGATTAATATTGAAAACTATTGTTATCTTAGTTTATCTTCTTCAATATGTGGATGAATATTTTTTTGTTCCTTACACATGTTTCAAATGTCAATTTAACACATAATTAGCCAATGCATCAGTTAATGTGTTTAAATTTCTTGGAATGTGTTGATATTAGATGTAATCAAATTCTCTCTCCAAGAGATGAACTCGCAAAAAAATTCTTAACATTGTAGAAATTCTAACTGAATATACACCATTTGAATTTAATATTATGATTTGAGAGTCTAACCTAATGATCAATCGATTAATGCCTAATGAAATGGCGTCAAACAATATTTCAATGACTACACTATATTATGTGATGTTATTTGTTGTTTGACCAAGGCATATTCTGTGAATACTAACTAACTCATCAGCGGGTGAATAAATAGCCCAAGCTGTTGAAGACAAATTCTGAGTACTATGACTAGCACCATTGATAGAGCTAATGTAATTTTGCGGGAGCGTCGACATCTTCAAATCAAGTATAACATAAGATAAGTAGGATAAATAGTGGAAAATCATAAAAAGATGCTAAAATTTCCAAACACACATAAAAATATGTTACAACAATGTAAAAAATATTCACAGAGTGAATTAAGCATAATATTTCTTTAGATAAAGACCGTTTAAGTGCTTTCCTAAATAAATTTCATCATAATCAACTAGATAATAAGCCCCTTTTTCCAGTATATGTTTTAGAATATAAGGACCATGCCAGATGGGATCGAATTCACTGACGCCTAATTTTTCATGCTTTTGATGATAAACCAAGATTGGGTCACCTTCTAAATACGAGCGAGGATTGACATTTTGACCAAAATTTTCCTTAACTCGTTTACTCTGAGCTTCAATATCTAATTCAACATCATGACGATTCTCATATAAATGTTCTAGGTATATAAATAGTTCCTCCTCTATAGAAGTGAATGGTAATAATCTGATTCCAGTTTTAATGACTGGATTTTAAATTCAATAGGAAAAACTTCTAATATGGAAATTTTTTATCATTTATTTTTCACTTTGAGTTTCATTGTGACTATTTGAAGAACTAGTGCTAGCAACAGATTCCTTACCTTTCAATCCCATAGTTGTGACCTTTGTTTCATTTCCCGAATTGGATCCTAAATCATGTTGTGTAGTTTAAACTGTATTTTTCTTTCCCTTGTTGTTAAATGGTTTGGGTCTCATCTCAGGATGCTGTTTCCAGGAGTGATCTTCATCGTGACCATCCTTTGAAAAATGCTTGCATGTTAATTTTTCTCCCTCTTTCTTCATGGATGAATTCTTCTTCCCTTTTCCTTTGAACTTACCCTCTCCTTTGTCTTCTCCTTTAAATTGATTTTTATTATTTCCTTCTTGTGGAACATTTTCCCCTCTTCCTTCTAGATGTGTTTCATGTACACAAACCTCATCTAAAATTGTATGGTTAAACATGAGAATGGTATGTCTCAAATATCTATGCAAACCTCTAATGTATTTTAGCAAATTATTTTAAGATGAAAAATCTACACCCAATATTAATTCTCTTCTTCTAAATGCTTGGATATAACTTTGCACACTTTACCCTTTAATTTCCTAAATTTTTTCCAATCCATGATAGCTTTTTGCGTGTATGATAATGGATAAAATTGTCTCCTCAATGCACCAACAAAATAATTCCAAGAGGTTAAAACCTTACCATGTTTCTTCATGTCCTCTTATGTTTTGGCTTCCCACCAAATAAGTGTTGCACTTTCCAATCTTAATGAAGCAAGCTAAATTTTAGTCTAATCATCCTTGATCCTTTGTATCCTGCAATACACTTCAATCTAATGAACCCAATTATCTAATCTCTCATCATTTACCTCTCCATTATACATAGTCAACTCAACTTTTTCTCAAGTTTCAACAGTGGAGTTTTACCATGTGCCTTTTGAGAATGTGGAGGTGTTTGTGAAGGGTTCGATGTGGAAGATGATTATTGTGAAGATGGTGGTGATAATGGAGTTGAAGAGAATGGTGGTGTCAAAGGTGGTTTTTCACCATTCCCTCCATTCCATTTTGGAGTTTTGTCCCCATCTCCTCCATCTCCTTTTTAGGACTTATCTCCCTTTGGAGGATTGGAGCTCTCACCTTGCAACCTTGTGTTTCTATCTTCATATAAAAATTTCACCGTTTGTGTCAGAATGATTTCCTCAAAGCCTTTTCATTCTATGACATATTTTTAGGCTCTCCTTCATGTGACATGGATGCTAAAGCTTCAGGTGCAACTTGATGTGAAATTTGTGGTGGAGATTTTGGAAATTGTGCTCTCCTTGTCCTTGACCTAACTTGAGGACTTGCAACCACAAGCTTTCCTGATCCTCTCTTGAGCTTCAACATTGTAAGAATTAGAAACACTTGCAAACAAATTAAACCCTCGAAACAGCAAAGAACAAAGCTTTGATACCAAACTTATCTACATATGGAAGCTTCAGTATTTATGTCAAATTTTGCAAATGAAAGTATTAGGGTCTTTAACAGTTATGTCAATTTCATTAACACATTGACATGCTTTAAAACTCAATTTTTCATAAAATAATGAAGACATAAGTACCATAATAGCATTAAAAAAAAAAAATTTGATGAAGGATTTCACCCCTCCTGGGCTACATCTCCTGGTCTAGCTTATAATGGTTGGGCCTCTTTCATTATGCTAAAAAAAGTGTGTTTAGATCAAGTTAAAATGCTCAGAATGCTAAAAAAATGTCTCTAATGGCTCCATATGAGTCAAAAATCCCTAGTTGGGCTCTTTATTCTCCAAAAAAGGTCAAAAACTGACTGAGTTATTCTATAATGATTTTTTTTGCTAACTGTCCTATAATTCGCACTTTCGTGCAATATGTTCTACAAATTCCTCCTTTCACGACCACGTGGAGTGACAATTTCGCCCCACGTCGACAAGATTCCCATTGCCCTGGGTGAAAATTGTCGCCTCCTAAATCCCATCAGTTGATCCTTTATCCGAATATTTTTTTTCGAAGTGGCCCCCTGCCCACTGTTGATATCAGAGCAGTTGTACATTTTCCCGTTAGAGGTTTGACCTGAATCTGGTTTAAATTTTAGTTTGAATGTTGTGTTTGGGTTAGCGGAACCCTGCCCAAGCAGGTTCCACTCCCCATTTGTTGGCCTGACCGTGGAAAGAGATGTTAGAGACCCTGACTTTGTGAACTCTTGTTCCTAGACTTAAACTAACATTATAACCACCACCCAACCCACTGCATCAAACCTTGGCTTATGGGTTATGTATTATGGTTACGAAGTTGTCTTGAGATATGGTCCTCCTCCACCAATATACATTGCAAATTTTTTTGCTTTGGTTTAATATATGGTTGTGTGGCTAGGGTTAGCCCTTGATCCTGGTTGGTGGACCGAGGTCATGGGTTAACCCTGGTCCCCACCCCCAAATTGACATCTCATAAACCTTAAATAACACTTGTCTCCTATAAGGGTTAAGAACAATCATAGGAGAGTTGGTGGAGGTATTTATTTATAGTTGATAGGTCCAAAAATCGAACCCCGTGGGGTGCTCAGCTCCATAACCAAACTTTGTTTGTCCATGAGGAGGCCATGTGGCAACCACTGGTTGGACCACATGGCACTCCCTCATTGGGCCACCATATCAAACTTTGAACCAATGAAATTCAACCAATATCACACCAATAATATTATTCTACTTATGAACCAACCATTGGTTGATGGAGGATTAGTCACCCTCCCATGCCATGGTCCAATCAATAGCATGGACTACTGACTGGGCATCCCTGCAACCCAAATCCAAATTTTTTTAGTTATTTCCCAAAGCAGATAGAATGAAATATTGGGAGCATCCGATATCAAATTTGAGTGAAATGAGTTGTGTTGGATTTAGGGTGACGATATTTATGCTTTGGCACTGATTTCAATCCAATCTAAGAAATTTGAATTTTGAGCACTTTCTTGATCCACTCGATTAGTAAAAGAACAAAAATCGGTTAGCTAAAATATAAATTAGTATCATCGGATGCCCACAACAAGACAATGGAAAAATAGAACCCCTTATATGTGGATATATGGTGATGGAGCCTATGTATCAGCCTAATCAACAGTTAAATATAGTTCAATTGATCGGACAAAGTAGAGAAAAAGGGTAGACAATGGTTGGCCTCACCATTTTCAAGAAGGAAACAAATATCATCATAAAAATATATTTTTTACATAAATATTTTTTTAACTATGTTTTAATTATTTAAAAAATAATGTAATTTTATTATAATTAAAGTAATTTTTTTTTTATATTATCATTATTCATATATTTTATGTTTTTCATGTTTAAATATAAATATCAAAATAAATAATTTGCAATAATATAATCCTAATACAAAATTCTATACTTGCAATTCTACAGTCCTACCTATTTATGTTTATATGAATTTAAGTATCATATTTCTCTTGTTTGATAATCTAGATCAACCCATACTATGATAGCATACGTTAAAATAAGAGATTTCAATAGCACACAATAGACCACAAACAATAAGACTTATAAGGAAAAATATTTGGGGGAGTGGGGGAATAAATCCACACTCTAAAGCAAGATCAATGTATTCTTATCAATTAAGAATGGTTACAATACACTTTCTAAGCTATTCTCTTGACAGAAGCAATGAGTAACAAGGTCATTCTTTCTTAGTTTACATCATGCTAAATCATGTATTCATGGCTACTTTAACTCTAGTCTGGAAGTTTGGGCACCAATATGAGGAAAGGAGTGTTGGCCTTATGGGGTTCCCTCATATGTGCTTTATGACACACGGTGGAGGAGATTGTGATCACTGGAGATTTGAAGGTGACTATAGATTGGGCCTTGTGGAGGTCCTCCCTAGCAGTGTCGTCTTTATGCCACTAGATGGACCAAGTCGCATCTATGAAGACTTGTTTCCACTTTGTCTCCTTCTATCATATATTCAAGGAGAAGAATTCCCAAGCTAATTTTTTCTCCATTCATGGATTTTTTGTGTTTCCTAGGTTGATTCATTATGAGTGCAAGGAGCAGGGTGCCATTATTGGATCAGGGGCCTTCCCCTTTGCATGAGGTTATTTCGATCCTTTTCCATGAAGGCATTGGTGGTCATTTTTTTTTTACCTCTTTGATCAGACAATACAAATAATTTGAATTTTTTTAGGTGTACGAGCCACTCCTTTGTTTTGCAATGAAAGCACTGTATTTATATTGCTTCACATGCCCTTTTTGGCTTATTTTGGCATTCCTGGTTTCTCAAACATTATGGTTCTGTGGTATTCAGAAAATTGTAACAACTTTTGTACTTAATATAAAACTTGTTGCTTTCTTTCTCTTGAAAAATAGAAATAGCAGGTGATTTCATTATTAACCATAAAAAATAAATATGGAAATGTAATTGATCCTAATACACAATTATTTCCATTCACAAAGACAATTGATGAGCTTGGAACTCCAATGGTAAATTCAATTATAGACTATTTTGACAACCAAAGTTTGATGTAAATAGCTAATAACCCTACTGTTTTTGCTCATAGATAGAGAATTCATATAGAAATTCACTCACAATGAATTTCTTTTGTTTTCTTTGTGTGAATTAGTTTTCTATCAATTCATAAAATGTTAAGCACAAACTTTTCAATAGGTCAGCCTTGAAAAAGTTCTTATAAAGTTCTTTGTAGATATGTTTTTTTATATATTATACATTATGAAGTTAATTTCTATTATATATTATCTAAATAAAATTTAAAAGTGGATAATTACTAGTGGTAACACTCACCAAAATTTATGCAAGTCTATGTTTATTAGCAAGCAATTAATTTTTCCACTTTATATATCACTTTGTAATTTTAATAAAAACATAAAATAAAAAATGGATAATTACTAGTGGTGACTCCCACCAACATTTATGTAAATCTATGTCTATTACTAAGTAATTAATTTTTCTACTATATCAATTTATAATTTTAATAAAAAATAACTTAAATCAGGAACCACTCTCCCTGCAACATTTATTTTATGAATTGTAACATCCCTAAAAAAAAATAACCACGTAACTTATAAGTAAATATTGCATTACTATTTTTTAACTGCTTTATAAAGATTCGGTTTAATGGAAAACCAATTCTTGATAATGAACAGGTAGTCTTTTTTTACTGGGTATGAACATGGGAAAGAGAGCGGTCGAAGGATGAAACAGAGAAGCGAGAATGAAGCGAAAGATGTGATGGCCGAGGGGAAGGCCGCATCTGCAAGAATCGCTCTGGTAGAAATTCAAGAGGCTCGCTCCATACATTGGGATCTTGTCCCATTGCCCACAAATTAATGATTGTTTGGGTGTGTTTCAGTATGAAGAAGCCCGCAATTTGGCAAGGGGCATCTGCTCTGTTGGACAAAAGAGGATCTGATGGGTGCAACTTGAAAACCTCCTTCAATACTGTGTGCAGGGAGAGCATTTTTGGAGGATAAGTATTCCTTAAAATAATAGTTTTCTTTTGAAATATTTTACTTATTTTTTGAAAAGAAAATGAAATATTTCATATGAATAGTAGTTTTCTTTTGAATCTTCTACTCATTTTCTAGAAAGAAAATGAAATATGAAATATTTCATATGAATTGTTATAAGCATAAATAGTTACATTTGTCTTAGTTATATACTATGGTAAAAGACAAGCTTACGACATAACTTCTTGAAAATATTGTTATTATGTTAAACTCTTAGAAATATATTATTCTTAGAGATATAGCATGGTAAAAGAGAAAACTTACTATGCTAGTTTTATGGAGTAGAAACCATGTGATTTCTTGCAAAGATTGCTTAACATAATTAAGTAAATTTGCTTGTCTTTATATACACATATATATATGCATATTATTTAAGAAAATATAGGATGCTTGTTTTATTCTAAAATGGATTTTGTACCGGTGTGTTACATGACAAGAAATCCAAGTTCTTTTCTTGGAAATGAATATAGATTAAATATGGTAAATCTTGAAAGAAGAAAAGAAAAGAGTTTCTCACATTAATATTCTTGAAGAGTTTTGTGAATGTATACATTAACCATGTTGTAACTATTAGGTATTTAACAAATTCATGGATATATTACCACAGTGTTGGTAAAGATTAGCTATTTAATAAATCCATGGAACTAATCAGTTATATTTATTTAAATGAACAAACTATGTGATTACTATTATATTATTATGATTATGATGTTAATTCCTTTTGGAAGAAGATCATGCATAGGCATGAAATATATGTATTAACTTTCATTGGAAAGAATATACATATTTGTATGAGGGAAAGATAGCATGTAGTGTTAAACTATATTGGAAATGATTGTTTAGTATAATCTTTGAAAAAGAAGACATGTATTTATATTCTTAATTGCATAGTTTTACAAAAAGAAAACATATGTTTACATGCTCATTAGCATTGAGATTTCCTTTGAGAAAACTAGTGAAGGATGCTACGTGCTTCGTTGGAGACTCTTTTGGAATCTATATGCCTTTGCATGTATGAGAGAAACATTTGATATGTTAGATTGCACTCCATGTACTAAAAGTAATAGCTCAAGAGTTAGCTATTTTGATTAAATTATGTAAATTGCATGCACGAGTATCATAACTAAGTATCAGTTTATTTTAAATGTATGCTGGGGAGATGTAGCTATTGACTTGTAGTGCTTATGTGACAGAAACATTAGTTAATGTGATGACTTATAACCAGCACATATGAGGTATGTGTTGTTAAAGGGAGAATTTCAAGGTAATTTGCTTGCATGTCATAAATATACATGAGTAGATGGAGAAACTACTATAGTATAAATATGTGAAATGAGTTATTATACTTTATGAATCTTGACATCAATGTATGTTGAAGGTAACATTAGCAGGGTATGACAATGATATGTATAAAGGAAATATTATGCTTAACCTAGTGGCAGGTAAATGATTATGGTTCATGAAAATGACTACGAACTACCGGATGATCCAGTGTACGATGGACCATTGTAGGTACATCCATGCCATCAGGATATGAAGATATGAAGACCAGAGGGTAAATGGTATCATATTTATTGTAATGGCTTTAAGCTAGATATTTGTATATTTCCATGTAAGATTTATAAACGATGGTTAAGGGATGGTCTCCCTTATAAGCCATTGAGTGAGAGCTGATCACCCTCACAAGCGTTTAATAATAAAATTAAACGTTGCTGGTTTTCACCCTACAGGGTTTCCAGGATATATTGGTGTTCAAGGATGTGATTTATTATTGTGTCAAGATGATGATGTTGATTCCTTTCTTGTTGTGAAGTTTCATAATGCCAAGTATGTGATGATTACATGAATAATGAAATGAGTGGAAGGTTACATCATATAGTACTATGTTAATGTATTGTAATGGAAGTTGTTAATGGTTAAGGAGCTTACTATTGTTATTTCTATGTTACACTATGAACTGTTAAACATTCTATGTAATGATGAGTAAGGAATATTTAATAGTGAATGGATAGTTACCCATGAGTAACTTGTATAAAAAAATTTAACTCCTTACATTTCCATGTGAAGTTAACGGTGTATGTTACAAGTGGTATCAGAGCTAAAGGTTGCAGCACTGGCACCTTTGGGATTTGTTAAGCAAAAAATTGAGGTATGTTATAAACTGATTCTAAAGAGATCCGAGATGAAATGTGCGTATCTGAAGGAAAGCATCGCATCTCAAGAGATAAGTATTATTATCTATCTTTTCATGAAACAATAGTTTTCGCATTTATGGAAAATAGAATGCGTACAAAGTAAATAGCAATGAAGTTAGAGTTTCTTTAAAAAGGTTATATCTTTTCCATGTACCAAAAAAAAAAAAAAATCCATTGTTATGTTAAAGTTTCCATGAAAGGAGATAGGAATTTGGTTTCTTGAAAAAGAAACATGTGCGTGTTTTCTTGAAAATTTAACTAATATACATTTGATTTTTCTGGGAGAGAAATAAGTATATTTTGAAATAATTCTTGCATGTGAATCTTGCAACTAAAAGAGACAAATATAGAGTAAAACATGGTTTTACTTAATATGCAAGATTGTGCTAGTTCTTTTGGAAAGTAATAAAGCATTGCTAATATGATAATATTTTAGAGAGATATACCATGGTAAAAGGAAAACTTATTGTGTTGGTTTTTTTCTGAAAATAATCCATGTCGTCTCTTCTAGAAAACATAATTATTATGTTAAATATTTCTATTACGTTATATGTCCTCGAAGAGGAATCATGAGTTTGCATACTCGATTATGTTAAGTACTCTGTTAGGAAATTAAGATTTGAATCTTAATGCATTGTATGCATAGGAACAATAGCCAATGTGTTAGCTTTATTATATTTGCATGCTCCAAAGGCAAAAGCTGAAGTGGTGGGTCTTTTGTAAAAGTTTAAGTAAAGCGAATGCACATTGTGTCATTTTCCATTAAATGAATTTATGAACAGATATAGTGATTTTTCTTGTACGAATGTGTGCATGTGTGAAAAATGTCATAATAATGTGGGAGTTATTTGACATGAATTGATAATTAGTTACTCACACTAATGTAGATATGTTAGAAGAAAGCATGTTGTGACATTGTATTCACATCTTATATATGCACATGAATAGGTGTTAAAGGATCACTCAAAGATTGATTATTTATTGATTAAAGTTTTATCTAATCATGATATAATATCTTGTCGATGCTGCTAAAATAAAACATTGTTGTAGAGGAGAAATGTGAATTTCCTGAAGGGGATGAGTACTGCAATAGGGAGAGAAGTTCTTCAAATGAAATAAAGATAATTATTTTATTTTATTTTATTTTAAGAAGTCTATGCATATGCATGTTGATTTCCTTTAAAAATGAATTGTTATATACATGGCATTGCATGATATTAGCTTCCATTTAAGAGAATTCTTAAAAAAGTACATGCTATTATAATATACTTTTTCCGGATAAGAATATGCATATGAGATTAATATGTATATTATGTTTTATTTCATTAGGAAAAAAGTACAAAAAAGCATGAAAGAAAAATAGTTACTTTTCATTTGAGTTTGAAAAGAAGTAATTGTTTTTGCGTGCAATAAAATTTCTAAAGTTACCATGCACTACTTTAAAAGATGAATGTGTATAGTGATGGTGTGTGAAACTAATGCATGAATGCAAAATATGAGGAAAGTACTTATATAATATGATAGAGTGTTAAAATTAAATTGAATAAAGCCTCTTAATGGGTTAAGTTGTGAGACTTAACTAAATGACTAGTTGACTCAATAGTTTTTGCATGAGTCGTCATGAATGCATTAAGATTATTAGTGGCATGGAATGACTAGTTTTAGAGTGACTCATGTCATGGATGCATTAAAATTATTAATAGCATTGATTAGTTATGAATGAATAACTAATGAAAGTTATATGCATGAATCGATTTTGACTAAATCTATTTGAAAGTTGTGAACAAGTGATTATGATAATTACTTCGTGTGTCAGTCTATTGGAACAGAACATTATGGGAATTGGAAATGTTTGCACTCATACCCTAATCGTTATTGACACATATACATTAATGAATATTTTTATATACTTTTATGCATGAAGAAATTTTATGCATGACAAAATTTTATGCAGGAACTTAAAATGATTGCGTAAGATAATATGTGCTTCAGAAATGCATATTTACGATTAGCACTGTTTCTTATAGTAAGCATGGGTAGCTTAATGGAAACAAGAAACCTATGAAAATAAAACATCGCAAACATTGCAATGTGAATTGCAACAATAAATGTTAAAGTATCATGTTTTAATGTGCATGATTTTGTTATTTTGGAAATAATAATGTACAACACATGTATGTTACTTCTAGGGGGGAAGTTGTGACAGCTTCATTAAAGTTAACTAGTATTAACTAGTTAAAGACAATTTGTTTAATTTTCTTTTATCTGGCAAGAAAAACTTAAATCATCACTGTTGATAAAGCAAATTATTTAATTTTCTGAAATTAATTAATGAAAAGAAAATATTTTTAAGCTGATGGTAAAAATGTTTCCAAGAATAGGAGGTGGTTGGGGACAGTTGGAAAGACAGTTACCTACTCCTCTGAGGATAAAGTTGAATCCCAGAGGAGGAGTAGGCGTTCTGTGAAATTGGTAAAGGGGGAGGATTTTCTAGAGCTGGTTGGGACCAGTTGAAAATAGGTTACAGCAACCCTTGTAAAACCAGAATTTCTGAGTGTGACTCGATTGGCCATCCAGAGGTCATAGCAGAAAGATCCACTGTTAACCTGTAGCACCGTCCAAGTTCTGGAGCTAGGGGGCAAGAGGAGGACGTCATAACCTCCCTTGATGGTTGGGAGGACCACATCTTGAAAGACTAAATTTCTAGATAAGTATAAAGACTTTTTAGTGTGTTGTTCTATTTTGAATTAATATGGAATGATGGACTGTCTGGATGTGAAAATGACTCGAATTGGTTGTGGAAACCAACTCCTATGGGTTAGGAGGAGAATTTTGTTTACCATGATGGTTCTCATAACGGAACAAGTTAAGTAAAAAGTTATGTGTTATATGAAAATGAATTTACTGAATGTATAAGTTCATCAATTTT
This sequence comes from Pinus albicaulis, assembly GCA_034641835.2. Taxonomy (NCBI): domain Eukaryota; kingdom Viridiplantae; phylum Streptophyta; class Pinopsida; order Pinales; family Pinaceae; genus Pinus; species Pinus albicaulis. Next base: position 1,515,919,996 of record CM076575.1, on the reverse strand, counting down.
ATTACTAATTTGTTTGAATGTCTTAGCAGAGGCTAGGATATGCCTATGGTGCATGGATTGACCATTGGTACGATAAGAGAGCTAGGTGCTCTCTGAGTACTTTTTGAAGTACTGTTTGGATGTCTTTAGCGGGAGCTAAGACAATGTGCATGTGATGCATTGATTAGAGAGTTGGTGCTCTCTGAGTACTTGTGAAGGTACTTTGATTAAAACATCTCTTGATATTGCAAGAATGTTTGATAGTTGCAAGTATTTTCATTTGATTGAAAACTATGTGACTAATATGACTGAATTGTTAGTCATACATTATAGGCTCTTTCCAGGAAGTGTTGATGGTTGTTCAACCAATTTCAGAGAGCTTGCGTAAAAGCCATGATTACTTCCAATAATAATTGGTAAATAATGGTAAGTTCGTATAGATATTTTTCTATATTTTTTGAATTGAATAATGGATAAGTTGTCAAAAATTGAAATGGAATATTCTTTGAGCTATACATGCTTATGAATATGGATAGAAACATTATTGTTTTAAATAATGATATTTAAGGAAACGAAAGTGTTTCATTGTGAAGGGAAGGACCCCCTTTGGGTTGTTTATATAATTATATCATGAGTATAAGTTTAAGTTTCAATGAGAGAAGCACACCGAGGACGATGTTCTCTTAAGGGGGGGAGTATGTAACATCCCTAAAAAAAATAACCACGTAACTTATAAGTAAATATTGCATTATTATTTTTTAACTGTTTTATAAAGATTCTGTTTAATGGAAAACCAATTCTTGATAATGACCAAGTAGTCTTTATTTACTGGGTATGAACATGGGAAAGAGAGCGGTCGAAGGATGAAACAGAGAAGCAAGAATGAATTGAAATATGCAATGGCCGAGGGGAAGGCCGCGTCTGCAAGAATCACTATGGCAGAAATTCAAGAGGCTCGCTCCATACATTGGGATCTTGCCCCATCGCCCACAAATTAATGATTGTTTGGGTGTGTTTCGGTATGAAGAAGCCCACGATTTGGCAAGGGGTGTCTGCTCTATTGGACAAAAGAGGAGCTGATGGGTGAAACCTGAAAACCTCCTTCAATACTGTGTGCAGGGAGAGAATTTTTGGAAGATAAGTATTCCTTAAAATAATAGTTTTCTTTTGAAATATTTTACTTATTTTCTGAAAAGAAAATGAAATATTTCATATGAATAGTAGTTTTATTTTGAATCTTCTACTCATTTTCTAGGAAGAAAATGAAATATGAAATATTTCAAATGAATTGTTATAAGCAGAAATAGTTACATTTGGCTTAGTTATATACTATGGTAAAAGACAAGCTTACGACATAACTTCTTGAAAATATTTTTATTATGTTAAACTCTTAGAAATATATTACTCTTAGAGATATAGCATGGTAAAAGAGAAAACTTACTATGCTAGTTTTATGGAGTAGAAACCATGTGAGTTCTTGCAAAGATTGCTTAACATAATTAAGTAAATTTTCTTGTATTTATATATACATATATATATGCACCTTGTTTAAGAAAATATAGGATGCTTTTTTTATTCTAAAATGGATTTCGTACAAGTGTGTTAAATGATAAGAAATCCAAGTTCTTTTCTTGGAAATGAAAATAGATTAAATATGTTAAATCTTGAAAGAAGATAAGAAAAGAGTTTCTCACATTAATATTCTTGAAGAGTTTTGTGAATGTATACATTAACCATGTTGTAACTATTAGGTATTTAACAAATTCATGGATATATTACCACAGTGTTGGTAAAGATTAGCTATTTAATAAATCCATGGAACTAATCAGTGATATTTATTTAAATGAACAAACTATGTGATTACTGTTATATTATTATGATTATGATGTTAATTCCTTTTGGAAGAAGATTATGCATAGGCATGAAATATATGTATTAAATTTCATTGGAAATAATATACATATTTGTATGAGGGAAAGATAGCATGTAGTGTTAAACTATATTGGAAATGATTGTTTAGTATAATCTTTGAAAAAGAAAACATGTATTTATATTCTTAATTACATAGTTTTACAAAAAGAAAACATATGTTTGCATGCTCATTAGCGTTGAGATTTCCTTTGAGAAGACTAGTGAAGGAAGATACGTGCTTCGTTGGAGACTCTTTTGGAATCTATATGCCTTTGCATGTATGGGAGCAACATTTGATATGTTAGATTGCACTCCATGTACTAAAATTAATAGCTCAAGAGTTAGCTATTTTGATTAAATTATGTAAATTTCATGCACGAGTATCATAACTAATTATCAGTTTATTTTAAATTTATGCTGGGGAGATGTAGATATTGACTTGCAGTGCTTATGCAACGGAAACATTAGTTAATGTGATGACTTATAACCAACACATATGAGGTATGTGTTGTTAAAGGGAGAATGTCAAGGTAATTTACTTGCATGTCATAAATATACATGAGGAGATGGAGAAACTACTATAGTATAGATATGTGAAATGATTTATTATACTTTATGAATCTTGACATCAATGTATGTTGAAGGTAACATTAGCAGCGTATGATGACGATATGTATAAATGAAATATTATGCTTAACCTAGTGGCAGGTAAATGATTATGGTTCATGCAGATGAGTACGAACTACCAGATGATCCAGTGTACGATGGACCATTGTATGTACATCCATGCCATCAGGATATGAAGATATGAAGACCGGAGGGTAAATGGTATCATATTTATTATAATGGCTTTAAGCTAGATATTTGTATATTTCCTTGTAAGATTTATAAACGATGGTTAAGGGATGGTCTCCCTTATAAGCCATTGAGTGACGGCTGATCACCCTCATGAGCGTTTAATAATAAAATTAAACGTTGTTTGTTTTCACCCTACAGGGTTTCCAGGGTATATTGGTGTTCAATGATGTGATTGATTATTGTGTCAAGATGATGATGTTGATTCCTTTCTTGTTGTGAAGTTTCATAATGCCAAGTATGTGATGATTACATGAATAATGAAATGAGTGGAAGGTTACATCATACTGTACTATGTTAATGTATTGTAATGGAGGTTGTTAATGGTTAAGGAGCTTACTATTGTTATTTCTAGGTTACACTATGAACTGTTAAACATTCTATGTAATGATGAGTAAGGTATATTTAATTGTGAATGGATAGTTACCCATGAGTAACTTGTATAAAAAAATTAACTCTTTACATTTCCATGTGAAGTTAACAGTGTATGTTACAAGTGGTATCAAAGCTAAAGGTTGCAGCACTGGCGCCTTTGGGATTTGTTAAGCAAAAAATTGAGGTATGTTATAAACTGATTCTAAAGAGATCCGAGATGAAATGCGTGTATCTGAAGAAAGGCATCGCATATCAAGAGATAAGTATTATTATCTTTCTTTTCATGAAACAATAGTTGTTGCATTTATGGAAAATAGAATGCGTACAAAGTAAATAGCAATGAAGTTAGAGTTTCTTTAAAAATGATATATCTTTTCCATGTACGAAAAAAAAATAAAAAAATTCCATTGCTATGTTGAAGTTTACATGAAAGGAGATAGGAATTTGGTTTCTTGAAAATGAAACATGTGCGTGTTTTCTTGAAAATTTAACTAATATACATTTGATTTTTCTGGGAGAGAAATAAGTATATTTTGAAATAATTCTTGTATGTGCATCTTGCAACTAAAAGAGACAAATTTAGAGTAAAACATGGTTTTGCTTAATATGCAAGATTGTGCTAGTTTTTTTGGAAAGTAATAAGGCATTGCTAATATGGTAATCTTTTAGAAAGATATACCATGGTAAAAGGAAAACTTATTGTGTTGGTTTTTTTCTGAAAATAATCCATGTCGTCTCCTCTAGAAAACATAATTATTATGTTAAATATTTCTATTATGTTATATGTCCTCGAAGAGGAATCATGAGTTTGCCTACTCAATTATGTTAAGTACTCTGTTAGGAAATTAAGATTTGAATCTTTATGCATTGTATGCATAGGAACAACAGCCAATGTGTTAGCTTTATTATATTTGCATGCTCCAAAGGCAAAAGCTGAAGTGGTGGGTCTTTTGTAAAATTTTAAGTAAAGCAAATGCACATTGTGTCATTTTCCATTAAATGAATTTCTGAACAGATATAGTGATTTTTCTTGTATGAATGTGTGTGCGTGTGAAAAATTTCATAATAATGTGGGAGTTATTTGACATGAATTGATAATTAGTTACTCACACTAATGTAGAGATGTTAGAAGAAAGCATGTTGTGACATTGTATTCACATCTTATATATGCACATGAATATGTGTTAAAGGATCACTCAAATATTGATTATTTATTGATTAAGTTTTTATCTAATCATGATATAAAATCTTGTCGATACTGCTAAAAGAAAACATTGTTGTAGAGGAGAAATGTGAATTTTCTGATGGGGATGAGTACTGCAGTAGGGAGAGAAGTTCTTCAAATGAAATAAAGATAAGTATTTTATTTTATTTTATTTTAAGAAGTCTATGCATATGCATGTTGATTTCCTTTAAAAATGAATTGTTATATACATGGCATTACATGAGATTAGCTTCCATTTAAGAGAATTCTTAAAACATTACATGCTATTATAATATACTTTTTCCGGATAAGAATATGCATATGAGATTAATATGTGTATTATGCTTTATTTATTTAGGAAAAAAAGTATAAAAAAAGCATGAAAGAAAAATAGTTACCTTTCATTTGAGTTTGAAAAGAAGTAATTGTTTTTGTGTGCAATAAATTTCTAAAGTTACCATGCACTACTTTAAAAGATGAATGTGTATAGTGATGGTGTGTGAAACTAATGCATGAATGCAAAATATGAGGAAATTCCTTATATAATATGATAGAGTGTTAAAATTAAATTCAATAAAGCCTCTTAATGGGTCAAGTTGTGAGACTTAACTAAATGACTAGTTGACTGAATAGTTTTTGCATGAGTCGTCATGAATGTATTAAGATTATTAGTGGCATGTAATGACTATTTTTAGATTGAATCGTGTCATGGATGCATTAAAATTATTAATAGCATTGATTAGTTATGAATGAATAACTAATGAAAGTTGTATACATGAATCGATTTTGACTAAAGCTATTTGAAAATTGTGAACAAGTGATTATTATAATTACTTCGTGTGTCAGTCGGTTGGAACAGAACATTATGGGAATTGGAAATGTTTGCACTCATACCCTAATCGTTATTGACACATACGCATTAATGAATATTTGTATATACTTTTATGCATGACGAAATTGTATGCATGACAACATTTTATGCAGGAACTTAAAATGATTGCGTAAGATAATATGTGCTTGAGAAATGAATATTTAGGATTAGCATTGTTTCTTATAGTAAGCATGGGTAGCTTAATGGAAACGGGAAACCTGTGAAAATAAAACATCGCAAACATTGCAATGTGAATTGCAACAATAAATGTTAAAGTATCATGTTTTAATGTGCATGATTTTGTTATTTCGGAAATAATAATGTACAACACATGTATGTTACTTCCAGTGGGGAAGTTGTGAAAGCTTCATTAAAGTTAACTAGTATAAACTAGTTAAAGACAATTTGTTTAATTTTCTTTTATCTGGAAAGAAAAAATTAAATCATCAATGTTGATAAAGAAAATTATTTAATTTGTTGAAATTAATTAATGAAAAGAAAATCTTTTTAAGCTGATGGTAAAAATGTTTCCAAGAATAGGAGGTGGTTGGGGACAGTTGGAAAGACAGTTACCTACTCCTCTAAGGATAAAGTTGAATCCTAGAGGAGGAGTAGGCATTCTGTGAAATTGGTAAAGGGGGAGTATTTTCTAGAGCTGGTTGGGACCAGTTGAAAATAGGTTACATCAACCCTTGTAAAACCAGAATTTCTGAGTGTGAATGGATTGGCCATCCAGAGGTCATAGCAGAAAGATCCACTGTTAACCCGTGGCACCTTCCAGATTCTGGAGCTAGGGGGCAAGAGGAGGACGTCATAGCCTCCCTTGATGGTTGGGAGGACCACAGCTTGAAAGACTAATTTCTAGATAAGTATAAAGACTTTTTAGTGTGTTGTGATATTTTGAATTAATATGGAAAGATGGACTGTCTCGATGTGAAAATGACTCGAATTGGTTGTGGAAACCAACTCCTATGCGTTAGGAGGAGCATTTTGTTTACCATGATGGTTCTCATAATGGAACAAGTTAAGTCAAAAGTTATGTGTTATATTAAAATGAATTTACTGAATGTATAATTTCATCAATTTTATTACTAATTTGTTTGAATGTCTTAACAGAGGCTAGGATATGCCTATGGTGCATGGATTGACCATTGGTACAATAAGAGAGCTAGGTGCTCTCTGTGTACTCTTTGAAGTACTGTGTGGATGTCTTTAGCAGGAGCTAAGATAATGTGCACGTGATGCATTGATTACAGAGTTGGTGCTCTCTGAGTACTTGTGGAAGTACTTTGATTAAAACATCTCTTGATATTGCAAGAATGTTTGATAGTTGCAAGTATTTTCATTTGATTACAAACTATGAGACTAATATGATTGAATTGTTAGTCATACATTATAGGCTCTTTCCAGGAAGTGTTGATGGGTGTTCAACCAATCTTAGAGAGCTTGCGTAAAAGCCATGATTACTTCCAATAATAATTGGTAAATAATGGTAAGTTCTTATAGATATTTTTCTATATTTTTTGAATTCAATAATGGATAAGTTGTCAAAAATGAAAATGGAATATTCTTTGAGCTATACATGCTTATGACTATGGATAAAAACATTATTGTTTTAAATAATGACATTTAAGGAAACGAAAGTGTTTCATTGTGAAGGGAAGGACTCCCTTTGGGTTTTTTATATTATTATATCGTGAGTATAAGTTTAAGTTTCAGTGAGAGAAGCACACCGAGGATGGTGTTCTCTTAAGGGTGGGAGTATGTAACATCCCTAAAAAAAAATAACCATGTAACTTATAAGTAAATATTGTATTACTATTTTTTAACTGTTTTATAAAGATTCGGTTTAATGGAAAACCAATTCTTGATAACGACTGGGTAGTATTTATTTACTAGGTATGAACATGGGAAAGAGAGAAGTCGAAGGATGAAACAGAGAAGCGAGAATGAAGTGAAAGATGTGATGGCCGAGGGGAAGGCAGCGTTTGCAAGAATTGCTCTGGCAAAAATTCAAGAGGCTCGCTCCATACATTGGGATCTTGTCCCATTACCCAAAAATTAATGATTTTTTGGGTGTGTTTCGGTATGAAGAAGCCCACGATTTGGCAAGGGGCGTCTGCTCTGTTGGACAAAAGATGAGCCGATGGGTGCAACCTAAAAACCTCCTTCAATACTGTGTGCAGGGAGAGAATTTTTGGAAGATAAGTATTCCTTAAAATAATAGTTTTCTTTTGAAATATTTTACTTATTTTCTGAAAAGAAAATGAAATATTTCATATGAATAGTAGTTTTCTTTTGAATCTTCTACTCATTTTCTAAAAAGAAAATGAAATATGAAATATTTCATATGAATTGTTATAAGCAGAAATAGTTACATTTGTCTTAGTTATATACTATGGTAAAGGACAAGCTTACGACATAACTTCTTGAAAATATTGTTATTATGTTAAACTCTTAGAAATATATTATTCTTAGAGATATAGCATGGTAAAAGACACAACTTACTATGCTAGTTTTATGGAGTAGAAACCATGTGAGTTCTTGCAAAGATTTCTTAACATAATTAAGTAAATTTTCTTGTATTTATATATACATATATATGCATCTTATTTAAGAAAATATAGGATGCTTGTTTTATTCTAAAATGGATTTCATACCGGTGTGTTACATTGTAAGAAATCCAAGTTCTTTTCTTGGAAATGAATATAGATTAAATATGGTAAATCTTGAAAGAAGAAAAGAAAAGAGTTTCTCACATTAATATTCTTGAAGAGTTTTGTGAATGTATACATTAACCATGTTGTAAATATTAGGTATTTAACAAATTCATGGATATTTTACCACAGTGTTTGTAAAGATTAGATATTTAATAAATCCATGGAACTAATCAGTGATATTTCTTTAAATGAAAAAACTATGTTATTAATGTTATATTATTATGATTATGATGTTAATTCCTTTTGGAATAAGATCATGCATAAGCATGAAATATATGTATTAACTTTCATTGGAAAGAATATACATGTTTGTATGAGGGAAAGATAGCATGTAGTGTTAAACTATATTGGAAATGATTGTTTAGTATAATATTTGAAAAATAAGACACGTATTTATATTCTTCATTGCATAGTTTTACAAAAAGAAAACATATGTTTACATGCTCATTAGCATCGAGATTTCCTTTGAGAAGACTAGTGAAGGAAGCTACATGCTTCATTGGAGACTCTTTTGGAATCTATATGCCTTTGCATGTATGGGAGAAACATTTGATATGTTAGATTGCACTCCATGTACTAAAAGTAATAGCTCAAGAGTTAGCTATTTTGATTAAATTATGTAAATTGCATGCACAAGTATCATAACTAAGTATCAGTTTATTTTAAATGTATGCTAGGGATATGTAGCTATTGACTTGCGGTGCTTATGCGACAGAAACATTAATTAATGTGATGACTTATAACCAGCACATATGAGGTATGTGTTGTTAAAGGGAGAATGTCAAGGTACTTTACTTGCATGTCATAAATACACATTAGTAGATGGAGAAACTACTATAGTATAGATATGTGAAATGATTTATCATACTTTATGAATCTTGACATCAATGTATGTTGAAGGTAACATTAGCAGGGTATGATGATGATATGTATAAATGAAATATTATTCTTAAGCTGGTGGCAGGTAAATGATTATGGTTCATGCAGATGAGTACGAACTACCAGATGATCCAGTGTATGATGGACCATTGTAGGTACATCCATGCCATCAGGATATGAAGATATGAAGACCAGAGGGTAAATGGTATCATATTTATTGTAATGGCTTTAAGCTAGATATTTGTATATTTCCTTGTAAGATTTATAAATGATGGTTAAGGGATGGTCTCCCTTATAAGCCATTGAGTGAGGGATGATCCACCCTCATGAGCGTTTAATAATAAAATTAAACGTTGCTGGTTTTCACCCTACAGGGTTTCCAGGGTGTATTGGTGTTTAATGATGTGATTGATTATTGTGTCAAGATGATGATGTTTATTCCTTTCTTGTTGTGAAGTTTCATAATGCCAAGTATGTGATGATTACATGAATAATGAAATGAGTGGAAGGTTACATCATATAGTACTATGTTAATGTATTGTAATGGTAGTTGTTAATGGTTAAGGAGCTTACTATTCTTATTTCTAGGTTACACTATGAACTGTTAAACATTATATGTAATGATGAGTAAGGAATATTTAATAGTGAATGAATAGTTACCCATGAGTAACTTGTATAAAAAAATTTAACTCCTTACATTTCCATATGAAGTGAACAGTGTATGTTACATGAACCTTCCTTTATCTTCTATATGGAATTAATCATACAATACACTCTTTCATAACTATAAAACATAATTCACAAAATCCCTTGATAATATTTGATACAAATTATATTCATTGATATAGGTACTAAAAAGATAAAAATAAAACATATTTCACAGAATCAAGCTTTGGTACATATTATATTTACTGATATAATTACTAAAAGGATAAAATAAACATCAGTAAATATCAATTGTAAATGCAAGTTGAGTTTATTACCATTGTGAATTTTCTAGTTGTATGTACACATGCATAATGTCAAATCACACGCCATTAATTAAATTCAATTCACAAATCCACTAATGACACACCATAAATTAAATGCAATTTACAAATCCACTTATTGGGCACGATTTTACCTGATCATATTAGTATCATATAGAACAATTTATCATAAATGGAAATTAATTTAGAAAACAAAATTATAAATGATAATTTTAACATTATTTAAATTTGTATAAGAATGTTTTTCAAAATTATTCCATTAAAGTAATTTTCTGAATTTTAAACTTGAATTTTTATTAAATAAACATATTTTCATCTAGCATTACTTATAAGTATTAATTTTTACTAAATATTAGTAACGATTATAGGTTTTTAATTAAAAAAAAATGTGTTTTATTGCTTCAAGGGGTGTATTATACAACTCAGTATGAGCGAGATGTGTAATGGATGAAATTATGAAATTTCACTAATGTCTGCCAAAATACAAAATTAGAAAATAAACACTTTTTCTTAAATAACAACTTACATAACCATAGAAATAAACAATTAAGAACTCATTAAAAATAAATTTAAACAATAAAATTTTAAAATATGAAGATGTTTATGAACACTATGGTAAATAAATAGAAATATAAATAAACTAGAGGTATGGTAAATAAATAAAACCTTTTTTTTTATATTTACTTCATAAATCTCTTTATATTTACAAAAACTCAAAAAAGAGGTTTTATTTAGGTGAAGCCTATGAGCCAAATACCATGGGAAAAATTATTATTAATATCATGGGTCAAATACCCTATTTATAAAATAGGTATAGTCAATAAATAAATATAAAATATGTATAAAAGAAGTATAAAGAGGTAAGGTAAATAAATAAAAATATATCGAATAGGATTAGAAATTAACATCTAATTATATACCAGGCTTATGAGTCAAATACCGTGGACCATATTATTATTAATACCAAGAAAAAAACACCATTATTAATCCTAATATTAACATTAAAATATTATTATTATTATTATTATTATTATTATTATTATTATTAAATCTAATATGAATATGAATATATTATAATATTAATATTGTTAAATTTAATAACTTTGGATTAATACAATATTAAATTTGTTATATATATATATATATATATATATATATATACTCTAGATATATATGGGAGGGATGAACAAAGACATATGATAGAGGTGCATAAATAGGGGAGTGACAAGGGAGAAATAGAGATAAATTGAAGGACAGGGGAGATGCGGAATGAAGAGAGAGAGGGGGGAAGAGGAGTGAGAGAGGTAGAGAAGGGTAATAGAGGGAGAGGGAGACATAAATATCATGGTGGGAGAGGGAGAAGGAGAGAGGAAGGGAGAAGAAGATATGATTGGAGGGTAGATAGAAAGAGTGAGAGAGAGAGAAATAGAAGGCGGAAGAGACTGGGAGGTAGGAGAGAAAGGGAGAGAGAGGAAGGATGAGAGGAGGAGGAGAGAGGGAAGGATAGAGAAATGGAGTTGGAAGGGGATATAGGGAGGGAAGAAGAAAGACAGAGAGTGAGAAGTGGATAGGGAGTTATAAGGGAGAGATGGAGAGAGAGTGTGTATGTTTAGGGGTGAGATAAAAAGACATATAAGGAGAGATGGAGACAAGGGGGAGAGAAGTAGAGAGAAGGAAAAATGGATGGATATAGTAGCATACTTGGAGAGAGAGATAGAGTGATGGGGGAAGAGAGATGATTGGAGAGAGAAAGAGAGATGGGGTAAGAGAGAGGGAGGTAGGAGAGAAATGGAGAGAGAGGAAGGAAAGAGAGAGGAGGAGAGAAGGAGGGATGTAGAGATGGAGCTGGAGGGGGAGAGAGAGAGGGGTAGAGAGATGGATTTGGACAAGGAGAGAGGGAGGGAAGAAGAAATACATAGAGAGTGAGAAGTGGAGAGAGAGAGAGAGAGTGAGTGACAAGGGAGATATGGAGAGAGTGTTTGTATGGTTTAGGGTGAGATAAAGAGAAAAAGGATAGATGGAGAGAAGGAGAGAGAGAGGAATATAGCAACAAATTTGGAAGGTGAAGAGAGGGAGGGAGGGAGGTGAAGAGAGGGACGGAGGGACGGAGGGGAGCGAAGGAGGGGAGGGATGTGATAGAGTGTAGAGAGGTATGGAAAGAGAGATGGAGATGGAGGAGGACATAGAAGGAGGTAATAAGAAAGACATGGAGAAATAAAGGTGGAGAGAGAGAGAGGGAGTGATAAAGAATATGGAGAGAGATTGAGAGAGGACAACAAGAGGGAAGAGAGATAGAATTTGGGGAGAGGGAGGGAAGGCGAAGAGAGAGAGAGAGGGAGAGAAGGAGAGAAGGAGGGAATGATAGATAGATAGATAGATAGAATGGAGAAAGAGAGTGTATGTTTTGGGGTTTATATAGAGAAACATAGGGAGATAGAGATATATATGGAAGGAGGAAAGAAGGAAGAGAGAGATGGAGATAGGGAAGGAGGGAAAAAGAGATTGATAGATATGGAGTGAGAGAGTGTCTGTGTTTGGGGGGTGAGATAAAAATAAAAAGAAGGAGAGATCAAGGGATATATAGGTATAGATATAGATGGAGGGGGGAGAGAGGGAAGAATATTTCTTGCACTAGATGTTTTTATTTCGTTGTATATGGTGATTTCTAATCATACTTGATTTCTTGCACTAAATGCATTGATTTTAGTGTAGATGTTGATTTATAATTATATTTAATTACTTGCACCAGACACATTGATTTCAATGTAGATGATTTGTAATACTATTTGATTTCTTGCAGAAAATGCATTTATTTCAGTGTAAATTGTGATTTCTAATCCTATTTGATTGCTTGCACTCAATGTAAATGTTGATTTCTAATTGTATTTTATTTCTTGCACTAGATGCATTGATTTCAATGTAAATGATTTCTAATCCGATTTGATTGATTGCACTAAATCCATTGATTTATGTGTATATGTTGGTTTCTAATCCTATTTTCTTATTTGCACTAGATGCATTGATTTGAATGTAGATGTTGATTTCTAATCCTATTTGATTACTTGCATTAGATGCATTGATTTCATTGTAGATGTTGTTTTCTAACATTATTTGATTTCTTGTATTAGATGCATTGATTTCAGTGTATATGTTGATTTTTGATTTGATGTAATTGTATGTATGATGGTACACTAATTTTAAATTCATTAGATTAATAATGTGCATTGATTTTAGTGTAAGCACCAAAAATTATTGACAATGTACCTTGATTTTTTTTAGTAATTAAACCTATTAATATTAGAGAGCAAAAGAGATGAGGTATGATGTTTACTACAATAGCGCGAGCTAAATATTTAAATGGTTTATGATTTCAACTGTCATTTTCATATAATCAATATGAAAATATGACAAAAATAACAAGGGTGACAATAAGAATAGTAGAAGAAAATAGTTTGAGATTGATCACAATGAAGCCTATTTGTAATTGACTACATTCTTATTATTGACATTTCCTATCATTCAACACTATTACATTGTCACTTTTCATTCAAAATTTTTATTTCATCATTTTTCATCATTAAAGTTATTGTACAATATTTATCATTTCAACAAACTGAGGTAACTAAACAATTTAAAATTAAAATGGCGAGACGTATTTAGCATATTTAAAATGGTTATATTAATATTAGATGTATGAACATATTATTGATAAAATTAATCATATGTTCGATAGATTTTCCTTGGATGCACATGACTGAAACTAGCCTAGATCCATCTTAACTCTAGATCTATCAAAAACCTAGAGAGATCAAATCTCTTGAGGTGCAAATATTTCCTCAATTTTTTCACTCAAAAAAGAGATTTGCACCTCAAGAGATTTGATCCCTCTAGACGCTTGATAGATCGAGAATTAAGATAAATCTAGACTAGTTTAATTTAATTTCTAAATATTATAATCGTAAAAATAATATAGTAAACATGATCTCACTCAATCAAGTCATATTTCCCTTTAACTCTACACAAGATAAAGAATGACAAACAAATCGCATTATGATCTCACTCAATCAAATTATATTTTCCTTTAACTCTACACAAGATAAAAGAATGACATCTCGGTAGATTTTCTTATTTTGCTTCCCTCCAATGCAAATTTGGAGAAATGATCCTTATTGTTGAAAACCAAGAAATCTTTATGATAACTCAACAACTACCCATAAACTTTGAGAAACAAAACCCTGGAAAAATATCACTTAATAACATGCCCTATTAGCACCAAACATAAAAATGATGAAACTAATTATTGATCTGCCCAGAGAATCCCTCACCAAGTTTGTTTGAACACCAAGCTTACATGGAGAGCATGTGTCCTTTTATAAGCCTCGGAAATAAGACATGGATCACATGGAGAGCATGTGTCCATTTATAAGCCTGGGAAATAAGACATGGATAGTGTAATAAAAATGAGCTACCGACAATAATAATAAAGTATTATTAATTTCTATTTTCTCAGATTTGTTTATTTATTTATTTTTATTGTGGGCCTCTTACTTATATATGGTATCATGATCGGGTGTAGATTGCTGATTATCCGAATCCGGAATCCGGGTATCAAGAATCATGACCCTCCTTCTCACCTTCGTCATCCGCAATCACATCCTACTTAACGGCATAGGGCTTTGAAGGATTTGTAGAAGTTTGTTCATAAAATTGACAACTTTGCTGTTCTAATCAACAACAGGGAAGTTTCATACTTTCTTATCACATGCATGCAATGACTTATTTTCACACACCAAGATATCCCATCTTTGAGTTTATGTTGATTGTTAATTTCTGCAATATTCTGCAATCAGATAAACATGGATGCATAGCATTATATGCAAAGTATGAAGCTTAGCCAAATGTTGTTATTTTGTGAAAAAAACACTACAAAGATAATTGAGAACTTTTTGAAATCTTTCCTGCTTGATATTAGCATACACAGATATACACAGGGGGTTAAATGCATATAAATTAATGTAAAAAATTATATATATATATATATATATATATATATATATATATATATATATATATATATATTTATTGTGATTTATTTTCTCTTTTGAAATTCGTAAGTGTGGTAATATAATTGAAATTAATAATAATAAATGAAAAAGTTAAAGTTAATTAAAAAAAACCAAATTTATAAATATATATTGAATTTTTTCTTTTTTGAAATGAGTATGTCAATTATATATTGAAAATAATAAATAAAAAAGTCAAAATTAGTAAAAAAAAATCTATTTAAAAAAAAATTGGGTTGAAATAAATAAAAGATTTTATTTTATAAATATATTTCAAAAAATAAAAAATGAAATTTTATGGATTTAAAAGTGAAATTTGAAATTAAGGAAATTATATAATTGAATTTAGGCTTTTGTGATTCATATCTTATGTGTGCCGATCTCTAATATGATTTCTCCCAAAAAAAAAAAAAAATATTCAAACATATATATATATATATATAGATTATTTTGCAATTAATTTGTAAATATATATAAATATATGAATTTTGTTCAAATTAATTTTTTGTTACTATGAGTGGTTAAATAAAATAGTTGTTATCTTTTTCACCCATGTTCAAATCCTCTCTAATAATATGAATTAGTTATAATACCTTATTGTTGTGATGGCTTCTTACCTATTTAATATTGTTATATTGACTTAAAAACTTGTAAACTCTTAAATAAATTGATTTATTTCTATAAAAATATAATAATATTATAGAAATTTATATTTTAAAATCAATGTTTAAATTAATATTGATAATACTCATTTATATTTCACAAATATTATACATATAAAATTATCGACAATTTCATGAAAAGGGATCGTTCATGCCACACAACTTCAATGTCATCGTAATCATTATACATATAATATTGTTATTAATAATACATAATGTGAATATTTCCTTTAAAGGATTGATCACAACCAATAGTGTCAATGTTTTTTTAAGATACAAGTTATTTATGGATAAATTAATGAAATTAAATCTATTTAGTGGGGAAGATAGCCACATATATGTGATTCAGCTATTATAATTTTTATAACATTAATTTAAATGTATATATTATTTAATTTAATGAGAGTTTATTTATAAAAAGAAAAAAATGTTTTTTTTAAGTAAGTTATCCAAGTAAGTTTTGGAAGGAGATAATAATGGAGATATTTTCCATTAGAAAAAATCATCAGATGTATTTAAAAAAATACAATATAGTAGTCATTACTAAGTTCAAGAGATGTATATAGGTTTAAGTAGTTTGAGTATTTTAAATACAATATAGTAGTCATTATCAATCTAAAGAGATGTATATAAGTTCAGGCAGTTTGAATATTTTAAATATAATATGGTAGTCATTTTCAAGTTCAAGAGATGTATATAGGTTCAAGTAGTTTGAGTATTTTAAATACAATATAGTAATCATTACCAAGCTCAAGAGATGTATATAAGTTCAAGTAATTTGAATATTTTAAATATAATATGGTAGTCATTATCAACTTCAAGATATGTATATAGGTTCAAGTAGTTTGAGTATTTTAGCAGTTGAATTTCTAGGAGCGAGATTATTCAAAGGAAGATTGATTTATGGTTTGTAATTATTGTAAAAATTTAAATGTTTTCAACAACATATATCCATATTGATATAGTAATTTAAACTCTTTACAAATCAATACTTTTGAGGAAGTAGGATTAATTTTGTTTTGTTGGAAATAAAATTAGTTATGGAAAAGTGGTTCCATAAAAAGTAAAAACCCTGATGGTAAAAGTATTTCAAGAACTGAGAAATGGTTAAACGGTTTTGGACAGTTACATTTTCCTCTGAGGATAAAGGTACATCCCAGTGAGGAAAATGGATTTTATTCAGTAACTAACTTACTAAGGAAGGAAAGAGGAAGAGAGTGAAGAATTTATAGAGCTGGTAGAGACCAATGGAAACACTCAACATTCCTGAAGATTTTTGGAAAATAGATTGGACATGGGATTTTGAGGTTTCTCTAGAAATCTCTATCAACCTATACTTCTCAAGTGTGGAGCACGGGGGAAGAGGAGGACGTAATCGCCTCTCTTAAGGTTGGGAGGAAATCATCAGCAGAGTCCAAAATGAGAGAAGTAAATAGATTTATTTATTGCAAATGTAATAGACAGACATATTTAACACAGGAAAGATTTAGACCAAGTTGTTTTAAGATCTAGAAATATGTATTGCAGTTAAGGAAGAATGATTGTAAACTATTTTTATCTTGTATTAGACGTATGTGTGTATTGTATTTGGAAAATCTAGCTTATTCTTAAACTGTCCCATGTGTATGGATATGCGAAAGCATATTAAGAAACGCATTGTAGATAAAATCTAAATTGTCAGAAAATATGAGTAAGGATTGAAAAACAAGTCCTGAACTATCAGGTTGGAGAAAGTTTCTCTTTTTTAAACTAAAATTATAAATGAGAGCGAACTGTTAGTTCAGGGTCCAGGGACAAAACCCTAGACCCCAGAACCGATCGTTCCTCCATATCTAAGCTATACACAAACAAAATCTAAGATGGTCCGGACATCATTCTAAAACTGTAAAGAAATAAACAGAATATGTTGTTACTAAAAAATGAAGGAAGAACTCTTTCGCAAAATAAAATTCATTTTTACAGTATTCTTAATAGGAAATTATGAGAATAGCATGCATAATAAATCACAGAAATATTATTACATCAAAAAGAAATATTAATACTTCAGAAAGAAAGATTATTACAACAGAATGAGAGACTACACTTAAACAAGTAAAATACCGTGAATATAGTTTACATTCATGGAACGATATTATATTGTGCAAGCCCAAAATGCACAAAAGTAAACTGTAAATTCATATAAATAAAGTTATTGAACAAATAATTCATATCTTCAACTATTAAGATTCATTAAGCTCAAAGAAAATCCACGGCTAAACCCGGTAGGGTAAACAAGAAACCAAAAAGGGGAAACTGAAACTCAAATTGTGTGTTAAAGCATATGTGAAGAAAAACCCATAATTTATACAAATGTAGAGATTGGTAAATCGATAAGAAAATCCCATTAAAATTTTAAATCAAGCCTCTCAATTTACCGAGGACAAACTCTTAACAGATATTCAGGTCGGAGCCCAATTAAACTATGCATTGAAATGACCAATGTATGCTAGAAATCTGAATAGGTAAAAATTTGTCCAAAGAATAATAGAAGATAAGGCTCGACGGCCATGATTCCTTAGCCTGAGCTCTCGGCCACCAAAGTAGACACAAGGAAAATGAAATACCTGAAATGGGTAAGACAGGGTATCAAGAAGCCTCGTTGAAAGGCGATGAGGGCATCAAATAAGAACATGATGAATAACCTCGGCCTTTGGGGTTAGGTAGAATACCTACACCAAAAACAATAACAACAGAATAATTAGCCTTTAATAGATATGAAGCATAGTTATGAAAATAAGAAATCAAGGTATGGTCTAGAATTATGAACATGATGAAGACCACATCCAGAAGCGTGGATCAAAAAAACTGTGAGAAAACAAGGTGAAGGAAACACGATTAAACTCGTGCTGAGAAGAGGCAACCCGTAGGCTCAAGGATGCCAAACATGTTCAATGAAACTGGAAACAATACATCTTATACCTGTAGTGACAGAGGAGAAACTGCCCAGAAAGTAGTGGGAGTGCCTTGGCATTAACTGCAGCTCCAACCACTGTAAAAAAAATTACAAGTTATCATTGTAAGGATAATGTAAACTAAACGAGAAAGCAATATAAGTATAGGCATTAACCCAATGCGAGAACAGTCGAGTTTTGAGTAGAAAACATCAAAACAAGGACGGAATGATGAAGTGTCGCTTACCAATAAGGGAAGAAGGGACTGATTTGGAAGGAAGCCGAGCATTTACTCGATGAAACCTCCATGCCGCTGTGGAAATTGCACACAGGGCTCTCTGCAAAGAAACACAAATCTAATGAATCAAAATAGTTAGGGTTGTGAAAGAAATACCCTAGTCATTTCCCAATAAACCCTCCACCGTTGATCACAATACGCACAGATTGAAGGAGGTTGAGCAGGTCGGTAGCCTCACACGGTGAGAGTACAAACCATAGAGGGAAATAACTATAGGAGTAAACAAACGCTCACAGGTGTAATATTAAAGCAATGTAAGGTGATTGCCATTATAACATATTCCGTAAGCCATAAATGATTAGTACAAACTTACGTACAGCTAATCAAATGAGTCACAATATTTGTTTAATAATGCTCATCCAAATTTTTAAGATATGGTATAAATAACACGTGTTAAGAAATAAAATTGATGAAGGACCTTAGTAAAGTAGCTATACATATATGTTCGGTGAAATTCGGAAGGTAAAGTAAACAAAGTTAGAAATTATTTTTTTTGTGATGAATGTTACAAGTGGTATTAGAGCAGCGTTCACATGCTAGGACCCTAGGGATCACCTAACATGATAAATTGTGTGTATAGTGATGCACAGAAACAAAGTAGTATTGTATAAGACGATATGAGAAGGTGATCGACACATCAAACACCTTGGAATAATGGGAAACCTACACCTCAACAACAACCACAACCAGAAATGAACCCTGAAATGTGGATTCAGCTTAGCGTGGATTAGCACCCGCAGACCAGTAGACTGATGGAGGAGCAGCAACACCAGACCAGTGTATTGTTAAGTATTGTGCAGAGGTTGCAGGAAGAAATAGTCCGAGTGAGATGTGACAATGAACGCCTGATGCAAGAATAGGAAAGGATACTTAAGACCCTTTATAAAAAACAGAATCAGGGGGTGTTACAACCCAATCCTGATAGGGACATGCAAGAAGAAAATGAATGACAAGACAAGGACCAAACCACTGACAGAGTGGACAAAATCCATTCACAGTGAAGCAACAAAAATAGAAACTACAATGAGGCTGAGTCTGGTAATGTGTCAGATCAACACAAAATTAAGAAACAAAAGGTGAAACTATAAGGTGAGTTCTAGAAGATAAAACCACCTACGTTTGATGGAGAAGATGAAGAGGTGGCAAAAGCCTAGATGATTAATATGAACAAGTACTTTGAAGTCTATGAGTACAGTAGCAACCCTAAAGCCAAATTGGCCATCTACCAGTTGAGATAAAAGGCCACCCTATGGTGGGAGGAAGTAAATAATGTTCGCAACATTGAAGATCAAGATGTGACGTGGGATTCGTTCCAACAATAATTTAAAGACAAATACTTAACAAAACGTTTCTATGATAAAAAATCCGGAGAATTCCATGATTTGAAGTTGGGTCAAATGACAATGGATGAGTACATAACCAAGTTCACTTCCCGATTAAGATACATTCCTTATCTAAGGGATGAAAAGGCTAAGGTTTAATGATTCTTAAGTAGTTTTCCAACCCACATGAAGGAACGAATTGAATTTGTGAATCCTAGGACCATGGACGAAGAAATTTGGAAGGAAAGTATGTGCTATCAGCATTGCAAGGAAAAAGGAGAACTGGGCAAAAGCTGGCAACCAAGAAAAGGACAGAAAAGAAGTTCAAATTTCAATAGTGTTAGAAATAGAAACTTTAAGAATTCTGCATGGAATATAGTGAGCAAACAGTTTGGAAGAAACCACCAAAGAACCTGATGGCCTACCGAAGAGAGAGTTAGACTAAGATTGGATTCTTCAAGATAAATTTAGGTCAAATCTCCCAAGATTACCTGCTTATGGATGGGTTTAGTAGAAAAAACTTGTATTGATTTTCACATGTCATTCTCAACCTTAGGACCTGAAAATCATACCCAAGAAAATAAATTTTGCGCACTTTTAACCACTTTTTATGCTATCCAATTTGGATGCCTAAATGAAAGTTATGACATTTTTTCCCGAGACACTTGTTTAAGACATAATTCTGGAGCATACCAAAATTATAACTTCCTTAAACCATATCTCTGCGAATATAGTGAAAAAGGCTCAGAAATATTTACACAATGTTCATCAATATTTTTTATCCAAGTGGTCAAAATTTCAGCTTATGAAGCTTCACAAAAAACTGGTTATAGTGAAAATTCCAAGATGACCTGTTTAAAGCACTAAAACCCTAGGTTCTAGATCTTTGATACCAAATCATATGTAACTAGATCACAAAATAGAAGAAAATATAGATTAATGACTTGAAAATAAACCTCTTCAAGAAGGAAATGTGCTTTTACATCACATAAATGAATAATTCTTTGATGATTCAAATGACAAGACCTCCTAGGTATATATAGGAGTTTAAAGTGTCAAAATATAATTAGGGCCTATATTACAATAATAATGTAAGGACTCAACAATAATGATATTGGGCTTCTATGGGGCACAACAATAACAATATGGGGGATACATTAGTATTATAGGCACCTAACAGGAAAAGTGCTAATTAATTAGAGGCTAGAAACCAAATCATAAAAAGTTTGAACTTTGAAATTGATGCTTATGGATATTGAGGGTTTCCTTTCCAAAATAGAATTGGGTTCACTTCCAAGATCAAGTAACAATCCTATATGCAAAGAAGAATCTCAACTAATAGAGGTGGACATATCTTTATCTGAATGATATTCTTTTCTTTTATTTTTCTTTGGTCATGCAGTATATTGTAGGGTTTAATTTCTTAATTAAACTATTGGTTATTTTTCCCTCTAAATGGATAGCTTATATACTATGTATACAATCACTTCTCAGTATTGGTTCTTTGTCAACAGACAATCTATTATTTTATATTTAATCTAGTTTCCCTTATGGCAAGCCAAATATAGATATCAACTGCTAATTTCTAATTTTTTATGACTGGACAATGAATGCTGCTTAATTTATAAAAGAAAAAATAGATTTTACAAAATACTATAAAATCTTATATTTATACAAGTTATTTATTTAAATCCAAAATTACTTATTTAATAGTGTTGTTCTAAATTATGAAATAGCTTAAATAATAAAAAGAAATACCAAGTACATAAAAACCCCATCCATATAAATGAACACAATATTTATCTTCGAAAACCCAATATGATAAAAAACACAATTAGAAGATCTTATCTCTTTGATTTAGTGATAAAAATGCTTATACAAAGGAATAAGCACTCCTATGGAGCTACCTTTGACAAAATTGGTTAACTAATTGTTATAGAATCATCCTCCTTTATTATGCTCTCCAAATTCCATTATTATATGTTTTTTTCTCTCATATGGAACATGTACGAAGAAAAACAATAGAACCATACCTTATCCTCTAAGTCACTCATAACCATTTAGGGTTATGGGTTTTACTTCCCCAACCCTCAATGTGATCATGATGGACCTTTTAGAATATTCTTGAAAATTCTCACACGGCTAGCCCAACATGTGTGAGTAGCAAGTGCTAACGTGGTTTTGACTCATACCATTATGGCCAACTAGGTAGGTCAACTTGTGGGAGGCATATCGTTCACATATGAACTCTGATTAGGGTGATGCTTGGGCTATGGAAAGGCCCATGTAGATAAATTCCGAAGGTGTCTACGTAATTTTTGTACCCTACCACTCTAAAAAATGCCATTTGATGCCTCAAAATGGTTCTAGATGGTTTCAAACCCCAATTTCCAAACTAGAACCTACCACTAAAATATTCCTAGAAGTTAATTCCTCCAATTTTTCTATCAAGAATGCATTGAAATAGATGTAAAATTATGCAATGATTCAATTTAGATCGACGCAAGTTAAGTAATGTACTTCAATATCACTTAATAATAACGATAATGCTATATGTTAAACTTTTGTGATCCATATTGATAATAAATAAGTATTTCGGATTAATCACATTTCTATGATTTGGTCGAAGTTTCAAACTATCTAATGTGATTCATTGTGAACCATTGTCCTGAGGATGAACCACATTAGATGGTTCGAAACGTCGACCAAATCCTAGCAATGTGATTAATCTAAAAGACTTCTTCATTAATAATAATAATAATTGAAAGTAAGAAATTTCTTATAATCATAGAATTTTAATTACATATTGATCATTATGAGACAAATGTCAATTCTTTTATTTCCTTTCATTCATTCCTCTTATTTATTCATCACCTTTTAGATCTTTCTTTCTCACATTTCTACCTTGATGATGAACCACGGTAGATGGTTCGAAACGTTGGTTAAAAGATAGTTATTGATGTGATGGATCAAGAAGAGATAACACAACTAGACATTAATTGCAAAATTCTGAAAATGAAAATGAGACAAATGTGTAATTTCTTTCATGCTCAACATGGAGTTGACATGTGGTGTGTGAGAGAGAGAGAGAGAGTACATGTTACTTAGTGTGAAGGATATGTGTAGTTTATATATATATTGCTTAGTGTGAAGGATATATGTAGTTTCTTTATTGTTTAATGTGAGGTATCTGTGTAGTTTTGTCCATTTTTTATATGCAATTGACACCACTTGACATATATATGGAAAGAGTAAAAAACCAACTTAGATTCCTCTTAACTCTAGGTTTATCATTCATATAAATATTTTTTAATATAATACTTTATAAATATTTTTAATTTAGAAAATTTAATATTTTTTAATATCAGAATTAAAATAAATTTACACTAATTTACATTATTTAGGAATAGGGCTTCGGAAATTTTAATTTAAATTTTGCGATGATATAAATTAAATATTTTTTGACATAGATTAATTGATAATAAGTATCAAAACACTCAATTTATCATACATTTCAAGTTGCTAAATAAATTAAATAATTGAAAAAAATAAACAAACAAACAAGTATGTAACAAGATTCTTAACCATGGAGATTCATCCCACTTTATCATGGAGATTCTTAATTTATAAAGAGGTTTTGTTACAATACCATGAGCCAACACCATCACTTATCAATATTACATGCCCAAAATAAAATAACTCATTCCATGTGATACTTGTTCATATTACATTTTTTTAATTAATGAATTTAGATAGATGTCTTTCAGATTTGGTCGATGTTTTGAACCAACTAACTGGTTCATCCTCGAGACAAGGTGAATAAAATAATCCATCTCAATGAATAAATAGTGTGGATGCATCATTACCCATTGATAGTTGTTGAAAACTAGTCGTTATTAGTTAGTTAGTTAAAAATATAATTGTTTAATTTATTTAATAAGAATATTTAGAAGAGGGTTAATGAGAAATTTTTATTATAATAAGGTAAGATTAAAATTTTAAAATTATTTATTTTATATTATTATTTATTTTATTGAATATCAAGATAATATAAAATCCAAAAAAAAATAAAGATCAAGGATAAAAAAAAGATCTAAATAAAAGGAAGAAAAAAAGGAGAAAACAGGGTTAGAGAATATCTAATAATAACTAAACAAAAGATATATATATATATATATATAATCAAAATTAATTTTAAAAGGTTAAAAGAAATAAAAATATGAAGAACAACCAAGAAACAAGAGAAATTATACTATATAAAAAGAAGAAGAGAAAAGGAACCAAAAGTACACAAGAAACAAAAAGAAAAACAACCAAGACCCTAGATGGCCAAGGATCAAAACAAAGGGGAGAAATCATCTAGAAAGAGTCGGAGTCCAGCTCTTACTCACCTTCCACCCATCATCCCTATTGAGATTCTTAGCATAAGAGTTGGATTCTGGCTCTTTCGAGATGATTTCTTCCCCTTGTTTTGATTTCTTCCCCTTGTTTTGATCCCTGGCAGCCTAGGGTCTTGGTTTTTTTCCTTTTTGTTTTCCTTTTTGGTTATTCTTTATATTTTTATTTATTTTAAACTTTTAAAATTAAGTTTGATATATATATATATATATATATATATATATATATATATATATTTTTCCATTTATTTATTATTATATATTCTCTAACTCCCTTTTCTCTTTTTTCTTCTTTTATTTATATCTTTCTTATGCTTGATATTTATTTTATTTTGGATTTTATATTATCTTGATATTTAATATAATAAATAATAACATAAAATAAAATAAAATAAAAAATTTAATCTAACTTTTATTCCCTGCTCATTATTACCCTACTATAATAAAAATTTCTCATTAAAATAAATTAAAAAAAAATATATCTTTAACTAACTAACTAATAACGGTTAGTTTTTAACAACTAGTTTTCAGCAACCATCACTGGGAAATTATGTATCCACACTATTTATTCATTGAGATCGATTATTTTCTTCACCTTGTCATGAGGATGAAGCACATTAGTTGGTTCGAAACGTCAACCAAATCATTATGATGTGATTAATCAGAAAGACATCTATCTAAACTATGGATCACAAAAGTCTTAGATCTAACATTAATGAATTTAATTAAAAGAGAAAAAATGCATAACTACTTTGAAAATAAATTATAACCTTTGATCTTTGATTTGTGCCTACTACTTATAATATTCTATGAAGGATGTTGATTTAGTAATAATAATTATTGATAATTAAATTAAAACTCTAGAAACCATATTCTAAAATAGATGTGCTCAGCACAATTATCACGAATTATTAGGTGGATGGTAGGGATTTAACCTCCAGGAAATATTCTAGAATATTTTTAGTAGTATACACAAATCAAAAGTTGATATTTTACAAAGAAGTTAACGTCTTTTTCTACTTAACATATATATATATATATATATATCATGTTGTTTATAAAAAAATATTCAATGTGGGTTATCAATTAATATTTTAATGTCAATTGGGTATGCATTATATATTATTTAAAAAATATTACAGATATATCCTGAAAAAATTAAGTTTTATGATTAAAACGTTTATTTGGTCCTATATATACTCTATATAACATTCAAAAATACAATTTAAATAATGAAAATTAACACATTGTATTTTACACTCTAAAGAAGTTTGCACATGAAGAAATTTGATCCATCTAGGCTCATGTTAGATGGGGTGTACTTTATATTGATCGAATTGGTTTAAAGAATATGACATATGAACTAGTGCTATATGAAAATAGAATTAGCAGTTTTAAGCATTGGGTGTTGATAAGTCATGGTATTGTAACAAAACTTATTTGAAAATATGGAAAAGTGGAGACAAATCTCCATGGTAAAGAATCTTGTTACATACTTTTAAATGTATAGATATTTTTTAATTTTTGTATATTTTTTTATAATTATTAATAATAATAATTTAAAATGAAATTATAATTCTAGTTTATTATTATTATTATTATTTCTTTTAAATTTTAACAAGTTGAATGTATCATAAAAATAAGTGTTTTAATATTTATTATGGATTGATGTCTATCAATGTTTATGTATTTAATTTATATAACTAAATTAATTAATAAAACTATACTATATCCATCTTAACTCTTGATCTACTGAGGGAGTGCTCAGAGAGATCAAATTTCTCCTTGGGGTGAGAACTCATGAGTGAAAAGAGATTTGATCCCTTTGGAACTTGGCACATCCGAAGTTAAGAGATATAGTTAATCATTAGTCCTTGATGGTCATATTTAGAAAAGAAAATGAAATATTTCTAATTTTTCAACTATCTTTTCAATGAAACAAAACACTTGTCATTATAGTTATGATATATACACAGTAATAAAAAACTATTTTAAAAAACCAAGAATTATAAAAAATTGATGAAATTATTAGACATTTCAACATACCATTAATAAAAAGTTATTTATATTTATAAAGTTATAGTTTAATAATGATACCATTAATAAGAAGTTATCTATATTTCCAGAATTATATTAAAATAATATATATGGATCCTTGATTTAACCAAATATGTACCAATAATAAATAATATATATTGCCATATTATATTAATAAAGCTATAACTTCGCAAACATTAATTATTTTAATAAAAAATTTCAACTTCAGAATGGCAAGTAATAATTGAATGTGTTGCATCAATACAATTTAAAACACGATGCATAGCCACATATTTTGGAACGCCATTCTCATTACTCTACCGCTTACCTTTCGGGGAGCGCGGAATACGTGCTTTGGGACGCCCGCGTCATTATTCCACCACGTCTTATTATTTTCGACCACTATAAAATTATATTTCAAGTTAATGAGTGAATATACTTGTATTTACTCAAATTAAGTGTAGAGGATAAAATTCCTCCTTTCAACTACCCCGAATATGATTTTTTTCAATATATTATTGAACAACTATTCAATACACTCAAAAAAATATATATGGGTGTTTGTTATTCATCAACTTTAATTTATGTACATATTTCTCTTTGTAACAAGTACTTACAAGTTATAAAAAAATTTTTGTTATTCATAACTTTATTGTATGTACATATTTTTCTTAAGCAATATATTAAGAGGCTTATGAAGTCCACCAAGGTAAGAGAATCACAAAAACCATCATGAAAATCTTTGCTCGAATAAAATTTGAAAAAGTTTTAATGTAATTTAAAAAAAAGTTTTATGAAACTTTGTTGGTTTTGCAAAGAATATATATATAAATAAATAAGTATAAGAAAGTGGTTAAATAATTAACTTGTTTTAAATAATAGTAATTATATTAATAAATATTTTATAACTTATAATTAAATATATATATTAGTTTATAATATAATATAAACATTTTATAGTTTACAATCAAATATATATATTAAATTATAACCTAACATAAATGTAATGAGTGCTAAGTGAATTATTTAAAAGTCATAAAAAATTAGTCAGTTACAATTATCTTTCATGAAAATAGTCATAGATGAATGACTTACTTAACGCAGTTGAATTCTAAAAAATAATATCTAATAAATAACAAGTATTATTTATATGAATATACAGAATCAAAATGAGATAACCATTCATATAAATGTAAAGTGATAATAAATGTGATATTCATCAATATCTATTATGCAGTTTTATTATGTTTACTATTCATACGAATTTAATCCAATTTCCTTGATATTTTTTTTTTTCTAAATAAGACTAGATTCTATTACTGGAAGAAAATATGGTACATACAGAGGTGTGCCTTCATAGGCATGACGAGTTCAGCAAAATATCAAAAAAAAGCGCTGCCCATAGGGGGAAACCAGCGTGATATAAGTTTAATTGCTACCTCTAAGGAGGAAACCAGCATTAAGCAAAAAACCTGAAAACTGTAGCAGTATGAACCAGCATTAAACATAGACATAGGACTGTAACAGTGTTTTGTCAAGCCCGCAGGCCAGGAATTCTGAAGACTCCATCCAGACAAAAAATCTGACCTGAAAGACACAAAATAACTGAGAATCCTAGATACCATAATCGTCGGAGGGGGGTTCTTCTTCGATTCTGCATCCATAGCCATAATCATCATCGTCCTGAGTGGGATTCGCTGCCGCGCCTGCTTCGTGCTGCTCCGTTGGCGTGCCTTTGAAACTGGAACTGCCACCGCCATGCTTGCCTCCCTCAGCGTCTTGTGAGCGGTTCTGCGCATCAGTTTGGATAGCCTGGTCAGACCCAGGGGTGCGGAGCTGAATTCCTGGATGCGCAGGAGGCAAGGTCATCGAACCGAATTGAGGGAGTTCCTTGAACGTTACAGTGATCGTCGCCACCACCATAGGCTGGGAAGTGAGGCAGGGGAAGTGAAACAAAGCCATGGACGGGTTGACCAGATGAGCAGACTCAGCACTGCGAGGGTCAGTGGGAGGCGGAGGGACAAATGCATCGCGCGGAGGAGAGGGCGGGTGATGGACCAGCGAGGAGGGGCCATGCAAATTTCTGCGCCTGTTAGAGGCTCGAGGAGAAGCGCGACGGGGGGAGTCAGAAGTCGAGGAATTCGAAAGGTTGGAGGGGGAGTGACGCCTAGAGGCGGGCCTGGCTTGTGTGCTGCCTCTGCGGCATCTGAGCCTGTGCCGAAGCCGAGGCATTTTCTCACTTGGAGAATGCAGACGAGTCGGAGAGAATTGCAGAGTGACAGGCAGAAAAGGCTGAGGCGGACCTGCAAGAAGCCAGGGGCAAGACGTGCTTTGAGAGTGATGAATGCCAGGAATGAACTCCACGCAGCAGTAGAGATTACACCTCCGACCCAGAGAAGTGCGAGAACTGGCAATCTTGGCCTCCGGAGGACAGCCTGAGCCGAGCGGAGCGATGAAATTATGCATTGTGACAAGCCAAATAAATTTCAGAGCCCAACAATGAAGCATCGAGAAGGCGAGAATGCGTCTGCAGCTGGAGGACGACGTCGAGTTATGGAGGCGGCCTCGTCTTCCCCACCGGCTTGAATGCCAAGTTGGGTGATGAACCATGTTATAAATGCATCCGGGGCGAATTGAATGCAGGTGGCCGGTGGCCATGTGGCCTTGCCACGTGCCAGCCAGACCACCGATCTTCCCCATATCAACTGGATACACCCGCATCCGGGTTGGTGTTGTCCTTGTGCACCAACTAAGTGCAGTCCTGTAGGAGTTTTCTGTCATTGAGATTGGAGAGAGGACCAACAAAGAGGATTTGAGCACTGGTAACTCCTTTGTTGGCCAGTAGATCCGCGACCTTGTTACCCGATATTTTAACATGCTTTAGAACGATGGCTTTGTTTTGTTGCATTCAGTTGGCCATGAGTTCTAGTCTAGCCGTCAATCTCCAGCTATCAGAAACTCGTGAAGGGGGAGAGCCTTGGAGTAGTTTTTGCC
The DNA here is from genome assembly GCA_034641835.2 of Pinus albicaulis. Lineage (NCBI taxonomy): Eukaryota > Viridiplantae > Streptophyta > Pinopsida > Pinales > Pinaceae > Pinus > Pinus albicaulis. The sequence goes on along the minus strand of CM076575.1, from coordinate 1,515,890,510 downwards.
TATGTTGATGAGGATCTGAGAATCACCCTCGATTTCCAGAGGAAAGAAGTTGTTGAGCTGCGCAAGTTGTAGCCCTTGCCATAGTCCTTCAAGCTCTGCCGAGTTGTTGGTGTCCCATCCTATAGATCCATAGTAAATGAGCAGAGGTCTCCCATGGTGGTCCCTGAAGATGCCCCCAAATCCAGCCTCCCCTGGGTTCCCTTTGGATGCCCCATCGAAATTGAGCTTTAGGGAGCCCATAGGGGGGTGGTCCCAATTGTGGTTCGTAGGGGAATGATGTTTTGAATGATTTCCTGAGGTGTTCATTGGCAGAAGAGTAAGTTGCCAACTTTCCCAAATGCTTTTTTCTGAAGGTTGAGAGGGGAAGTCATCTTGATGCCAATTTCGAAGACTTAAAGTTTCTTGGAGGTTCCTGCAAATATTGCTCCAAAGGACATGGAAGGGAGTGCTTTGGCCTTTGAAGACTCACCTGTTCCGTTCTTTCCAAATGTTCCAGAGCGTGAGGCCTGGAATGATCAGCCACAGGGCGTTGAGGAGAGCACAGTTGTAGGGGGCTGTTGGCCAGTTGTGTATAAGGGCATTCAGGTCTGCTCTGTTCCTGCCATCTCTTCTGCATTTGAGACTGATGTTGTCCCAAAGCGAGGCTGCCAAAGGGCACGTGATCATGATATGGTGGATGTTTTCCTCCTGATTGGCGCAGTTTTGGTAGCGTGAAGGGCCAGTGAACCCTCTTTTGAGAAGGTTGTCCCAGGTGAGAATTTTGCGATGGCTAAGGAGCCACAAGAAAGTGGAAATTTTAGGCCAAAGATGAGGTAGCCAAAGCCCCTTCCAAATGGGGTCTATGGGATCTTGGGTACGAATGAGAAGCGAATAAGCTTCTTGACCAATTTCCTTGATATTATCTGCAACAAACCTTTTATATTATTGCAAAAAAAAAAAAAAGTGTGCAATATAGGTTGTTTCACACATATTATGTAAAATGGTTCAATATGACACAACTCTCCATGTTACCATCAAGAAAATGTATAGGCAAATGTGCATGTCGATGGTCAAAAGCATAGTAAATGCCAAGCATGTTGGTTCTCAACCATGGAATATTGAACATACATGCCACATACACTTCCGGTTTTTATTTCTTATTTTCCTCATATGATCATGTTATAGGGTACATGCAAAAGCTTCTTCGGTATTCAAACGTTAGGTGCATATATGGGTGCTTGCACGAAGATGCTACTGAAATTTGGTGCAAAAGGAGTGCGCGAGAGATTTTTTTAGGAGCGTGCATGCTTCTTAAAACACCAACACCTTCCCTTTTTTTTTTTTAGGTTCAACGCTTTCCAAACCTCCATGTCACGTGTTATTTTTTAATAGCATGCATTCATTATGTGAATGCACATGCTCTTTAAAAAATAATGCATGCACATTTATTTGTTTATAAAGAAAAAATAGCTCCCATGGGATCTTATTATTTTTCAGTGATGATTACCCCATCCACCAAACACTTTCCAACACAAACTAAATCATGTGCTCTCTTGGTAAATGTTCCAAGTCCAAAGGTTTGATTCATAGGCTCACTCGTAAGTCATGTTTCATTTCTCTTTTTTCATTTTTCTATACAAAAGAAAGAATTCAAAAATTTTAAGGAATTTTTTCTCATTTTTATAAATTGTAGATTTAATATATACATTTACAATGGTTGAAAACCCAAAATCAAATTAAAAAATCAACCCCACAATAGAGCCACATTAAAGCATTAATCTAGAGGCAAAAAATAACTCACAAACATAGATTACAAAGGATAAAAATCAATATAGAATATTGATTGAAGAGCTTAGGCACACAAGAGAACCATCATGAGTTTCATTAGCCACATCCCTTGATAACATACCTCCCTTAATCATGCCCATGGTGAATTTAAAAATGTCACTAAATGTAGGGCCAAGATGAGAGAATTTTATCCATTAGTATTAGTAATGACCAAGTTAAATATTTGAATATCGCCAAACAGATGATTGTGGGGTTATTTGCTGACCCAATATCCAACTGACCCATTGTTCCAAAGAAGAGACATATTTTGGATTTCCTTGTTGACATTAACACTTTGATAGTACATCTCACAAATAGTCTAGTGTAGGATGGTTCATTTGTAATGACCTCCAAACAAGATCCATTAAAGGAGTCTCTTAAACCTCCAGGTGTAGGGCCTTCAAGCTGCATTGATTATAAACCATCGACTCCACATAGGAAAGCCAGGGTTTTTGGTTTGAGTCAAGTACCACCACATCTACTCTCTCAAAGTGGGCATAATTTCCATGGCCTAATGGATGATCCTATCCACAGAATATTTCTAGATCAAGTTAGTGCAGATTTTAATTGATGTTGAATTATTGTTTATGTATATTATTTTATAATTGAGAAATATTAAATAAATGTAACTTTAAAGTACTTATTTTTTATTGTTTCTCACAAGTATAGATGCTATGATAGGATACACCACCAACGAGGTAGGAAGATTTTATATCTCCCAATATTGATGTAACCATGGTTGCAATATTTGACATTGTGACACCTCATACATAGGTATTTAATGGCTTTATGCTTGTCTACTTCAATGATGACTTAACAAGGTTTAACAATGTGGTGTTTTGCAACTATACAAGTTATTTCAGAGAAATAAATATTAATTATAAAGTGTTTCCATAGGTATCTATTGATGATTTTGAGTAGCCATCTCCACCTAGGATTAACATATCCCCTCCCACCCAAGTAGCATATGTTAAATTATATAAATTTTATTGTGAGATTCATTATCTTGTTCTAGATCAATGTGATGTTTTCACTAGTACAAAATGGTTAATTAGTTACTAAAAAATGACTAACTTTTGCATATAAACGACCATTTTTCAGTCGGTGACCAATAGTAGCTAATTTACAATATCTTATAACGCCATCAACTTTTAGTCATATTTATCTTAGTCATTAATTGGTTGTTTCAATTTTATCGTCTAGTAGTATATTTAGTCATTAATTTGGTTATTAATTTAGTCAATGATTTTTCATTAATTGTCACAAGTAATGACCAAATACACAACAAAATATACTTCTACATGATCACTAGAGAAAACCAATTAATGATCAAAGAAATATGACCAAAATGTTGGTCGCGTTATAAGATATTGTACATTAGCTCCTAATATTCATATGTATGCAAATTTTAGTCATCATTTGAAATCAATTAATGACCAAAGAAATATGACTAAATTTTAGTCGTGTTATAAGATACAATAATTTAGCTACTAATAATTACATATATGAAAAATTTAGTCGTTATTTATAATTAAAAAAAATCATTTACATTAGTCATTTATATTTTTTTATAAGTTTCATATTCATTATATAAATGATTGATTTAGTAGTACATATTTATTTCATTTACTTTAATTAATAATCATTAAAAATGATTAATTTAGTCATTGTATATCAATTTTATTTGTGTTCATCATTTTTTTTTCTAAGTAAATTTAAATCTATTAATAAAACATATAGTACAACTAGTTCATGGCCTTCAGAGGCAACATAAGTTCAGTAAGATGACAAAAATTGAGTTTCCCACAAGGGGAAACTAGCCCGAGAAACATTTGTAAGCTACCTTGATGGAGGAAACCAGCTATGGCATACCAAAACTTATTACATCCCAAAACAGCAAAAATGAGAGAAAAATTGAACATAGTTACTTGGGCAAAGTTATCTACACTAGAGACCATAATCCTCTGAGGGTGGTTCTTCTTCAATCCTGCACCAGTAACCATCATCATCATCAGGAACGGGGCCTCTTCGAACTGCGGCTACACCTGCTTCGCTATCGCCATCCTGCTTGCCAATGTCCTGGAGGAGGCTCAAACTGCAGTCTTCAGCTTTGAGAGAAGCATCTTTGTCCATGGATTGAGGGGCCTGCACAAGGTCAGGGGGAGCCAGCAAGTTAACAGGATGCGAGAGAGGGGAGGGGTCGGGAATTTCCCCTGGAATTTCCTTAAACGAGACAGAGACAGTCGCTATGACCAGAGGGCGATTAGAATTGCATTGAAAGTGAAAAATGGTGGTGGACGGGCTATGAAGGGAAGCATAGACAGCAGGACGGGAGCGAGGAGGCGACAGAGAAGCTTAGGCATCACGTCTGGGGGAGGAGGGGAGTCGACGCCCACGTCCCCTTCCACTACGCGTTGAAGGATAGCGACCGCGGAAGCTCTCAGAAGAGGACGATGAAGGGCTGGAGATAGGGGAGCGATGCCGACCAGATGGGCATGCTCTGGAGCCACCCCGTCGACATCTCAGACGGTGCCTAAGCCTAGGCATGACAGCACTAAGCCGAATGGAGGAAGCAGAATTGACGGGAGGCGACAGGGGGGGGGGAGGGAAAATTGAGACCCAGCGGAGAGGAAAAATGCAGAGAGCAGAAGGGGCTATGGGTGAAATGGAATCCAGGAAGAAAGTCAACACAGCAGCCCAAATGAAAACGCCTACCAAGGGAGGTGCGGGAGCTGGGCAATTCATCTTCCCGGGAGCAGCCAGACCCAACAGGCAAGAATTGCAATGACATGGAGACCACTAGACTGAGCGAAGACAGAGCCAAGAACCCTGAAGTCGATCGCAAAGCAGAGATGAGGAACCAAAGGACATCATTTTGAACGACTTGCAGCCTCGACCTCCACACCGGCATAAATTCCGCATAGGGTGATAGCCTGGAGTATTAATCGCTCTAGGGCCTCTTAACTCTAGCCTGCGAGTGGCCATGTGGCCATGCCACGCGTTGTCCTGCAGGAAAACCACCGTCACATCAACCGTTGCCACCCGCATCCGGGGTGTTGTTGTCCTGATGCACCAACTGTGTGCAATCTTGTAGGAGTTTACTATCATTGATACTGGAGAGGAGCCGTGCTATTAGATTTCGGGTACTCATAACTCCTATGTTTGCCAAAAGGTCAGCAACCTTGTTGCCTGTCCTTCTTACATGCTTAAGGCAGATGGCTCTATGCCTTTGCATATAATCGGCTATGAGCTCTAATCTTGCCATGAGTCTCCAACTGTCTGCTACTCATGAGGGAGGAGTGTCCATAAGAAGCTTATGGGCCATGTTGATAAGAATTTGCAAATCACATTCAATTTCAATGGGGAAGAAATTGTGTTGTTGTGCTAACTGCATCCCCTGCCATAGTCCCTCCAACTCCGCTAAATTGTTGGTGTCCCATCCTATAGATCCATAGTAAATAAGCATAGGGTTACCTTTGTGGTCTCGAAAGATTCCTCCAAACCCCGCTTCCCCCAGATTGCCTTTGGAAGCACCATCAAAGTTGAGCTTCAGGAAGCCATATGGGGGAGCGACCCAGTTGCCCTGACTATCCTTCTAAGGCCCACGGATGTGAGTAGGCAAAGGATCAAGATTGAGCTTAAATTGCCAACTATCCCATATGTGTTTTTCAATGGGCTGCGTTGGAAAGTCATCCTGATGCCATTTTTTAAGTGCCAAGGTTTCCTGTAGGTTGCTACAGAGGTTTCTCCAGAGGATTTCTTGTGGTGTGCACTGATTCTTGAAGATCCGCTTATTCCTCTCTTTCCAGATAGTCCAAAAGGTGAGCCCCAGAATGAGCCTCCAAAGAGAGTTGAGGAGAGTACATCTGTAGGGAGTGGCGGGTCAGTTGCAGATGATAGAATTTAAATCCCCCGAGCTCTTGCCTTCCCTTCTACACTTAAGGCTTAGATTTTCCCAAATGAAGATAGCCAGAGGGTAGTTAATCATGAGATGATGGATGGTTTCCTCCTGGCTATTGCAATTGGGGCATCTGGAAGGCCCTATAAAACCCCTCTTGATTAAATCATCCCAGGTAAGGATTTTCTTATGACAAAGAAGCCACATGAACATAGAGACCTTCGGCCATAGCTGCGGAGACCAAAGATCCTTCCAGATGGGATCGATGGAGTCCTGATTCTAGGTTATCAGAGTGTAGGCCTCATGAGTGGTGAATTTGCCTTTTGAGGTGTGACCCCATCGAAGGATGTCCTGCTTCTCTGAGTATCTGATTTTCCTGCCAATCAATTCTGCATCCAGAGCTGAGTGAGCCTGTTCTTGCTGCTAATTCAGGTAGTGGGCCACCGGTTTCCATTGCCTGTAACCTTGAATATGTTTCTCCTCCCAAAAGATATGAACCGTAGCTTCAAGAGGGGTGATCATATCTGGCTGAAGTTGCAGGCTAATGGATGTGAGCAGTTTAGATCGTTGCTACCAAGAGTCTGTCCAAAAACAGACTGTGCGACTGTCACAAACCTCCCAAACGTTGTGCTCTTGGATCAAGAGGCGATGTTGTTTGGCTGCGTTCCAGATCTGTGAGCCTGCTTCTGCTACTGTCAGCCGGATGAGCTCTGTAGTGGGTCTGTGGTTGGCGTACTTGGCATTTCATAGCCTCGCCCATGGGCTATGAGGCGTTGATAACCATTGCCACCAGATCTTGGCTCCCATTATGGCGTTGTTGTGCTGAGGATCGCGAAGTCCTAAGCCACCTGCATTTTTTGGCTTTCATATAGTCGTCCACTTCACCAGAGCCCATTTTATATTTTGTCCTGAGGCTCCCTAGAGGAATTTTCGCTGAAGGGATTTGATTTTCTTTAAAACCCATTTAGGGGTAGCTAGCATAGAGAAGAGGTATAGAGGCATGTAGCACTGACTTGACAAGAGTGAGCCTGCTTCGTAAGTTGAGAGAACGAAAAGTCCAGGAGGATAATCTGGCCTCGAGCTTGTCAAGAAGGTTTTGCCAAGAAGATTGCTTAAGGGTAGAGTCAATCAAAGGGGCACCGAGATATTTTGCAGGCAGCTTAGCGATGGTGAATCCAAGGATTCTAGCAATGTGGTTTTGGATGGGTAACACAGTGTTGAAGAAAAATATTTGTGATTTGGAGGCATTTACTAACGTACCCGAGGCTTCGGCAAACGTATCAAGGATGGCTTTGAAAGCGGAGGCTTCTTGAGCAGAGGGGTGTCTGAAGAGCATATTGTCATCCACAAATTGCTGGTGGGTGATGGCAGAAGCCCCATGAACTGAGATACCCCGGAGTCACTGCAGGTGGAGAGCCTGTTTAATAAAGCAACCTAATCCCTCAGCCATAAGAACAAAGAGGAAGGGAGACAGAGGGTCACCTTGGTGGATACCACGAGAGGGAGAGAAGGGATGAGAAGGGAGACAATTGACAACAACAGAAAATAAGGAGGAGGAGATTAAACTCATGACCCATCTGATCCAAGGGCGACTGAAACCGTAAGCTGCTAACATTTGATGTATGTAGTTCCAACTAAGTTTGTCAAAGGCTTTTGATAAGTCAATATTCAAGAGCATACCTGGAATTTTGGTTTGTTTTAATGAGTGAATGACCTCATGTGTGAGAATTATACCATCTAGGATTTGGCGGCCCTTCACATACCCTGTTTTCTCAGGAGAGATAAGCAGAGGCAGCAGCGCCTTGAGCCTATTGGCGATGACCTTGGAGATGATTTTGTAGATGACGTTGCAAAGTGCAATAGGTCTGAATTTTTCAGGAGTGGCAGCTTGGTCTTCTTTAGGGACAAGAGTTATGAAGGTGGCATTGAGGGATGGAAGAAGCCAGTGCATAGTTCTAGATTCCTCAACTAATTGCCAAACATCATTTTTTATCAGGTCCCGAAAGTGATGAAAGAAATTAGAGGTGAAGCCATCTGGTCCTGGAGCTTTGCCTTCTTTTATTTGAGCCACTACCTGATCCACTTCTAAGAGCATGACCGGATAGAGTAATAGTTGATTATGCTCATCCTTGATGAGTTTTAGAATGTGTTGCAGAACTTTGTTAATAGCCTATTATCTATCAATTTGATCTTCCTGAAGCACCGATTTAAAGTGAGCAACAAGTTCCGCTTCTATGGCCTGATGGTCTTCCAGTCTTTATCCTCTCTGGTTATGGAGAAAGCTAATATTATTGCGCATCCTGAGTTGAATGGTAAAGTGATGAAAGAACTTGGTGTTCTGTTCTCCTTCTTTTAACCATCGTATTTTGGACTTTTCCCTCCAGTATATCTCTTCTTGTTGCCTTCTTTCCTCTAGTTGTTTAAGTAGGCTTTGCTCTTTCGAGCCATCATCTCATTACGGCCCTCTTGGATGATATGGAGCTGGAGTTCTGCCATTTCCCTTTCAAGAATATTTTGTTGGTGAAATATTTTACCAAATGTGGAGTGATTCCAACATTTGATGCGAGCTTTAAGATCCTTGAGATGCTGCTGAAATTGGAACATCTTGGAACCTGGTGGCGGGATGAAGGCCTTCCAAGTAGAGTGGACCATTTCCTTGAAGCTTGGGTGAGTGAGCCAGAATGCTTCGAAGTGAAAAGGTCTTTTGGTGGCGTCCCCTGGTCTGGACCATTGGAGAGAGATGGGCCAATGATTAGAGCCTGAAAAATGCAAGATTGAGGTTTGGAAGTCTCCCCCAATGTGAATGGAATTGTCTGATAGAAGGAAACGATCCAATTTGGAGGCAATATGTTGTGAGCCAGATCACTTGTTTTTCCAAGTATGAGTTCCATTTGCAAAGGGAAGATCTATCAGCCAATTCTGTTGAATGAAGCCTTTGAAGTGGGTGTTGTTTGCCTCAAGCCTTGAGCGGCCACCCATTTTTTCATCTAGGTTAGGGATCATGTTAAAGTCTCTGCCCATGATCCAGAGAGGATGAGTTCTATTGGAGCTGAGCAATTATATCGTGTTTAGCAGAGCTATTTTCCCCACGACATCCTGAGGGAAGTAAACATTGGAAAGGTTTCCATGCAGGTTAGTTCCAAGAATCTGGAAAGTTGCTTGGATCAAGTTGTGAGTTGCATGGGCATCACTTATTGAGATAGACTGCGGATTCCAGGCGATGGCGAGTCCTCCTGAGGCTCCAGAGGCGTCAACCGCAATAGAATGGCAACCCGGCCAGGCCCTTGAGAGAATGGGGCCGAGGGTGGTACTTGTGCACTTAGTTTCCTACAGAAAAAATACTTGAGGTTTTTCCAACTGTAACAAGTTCTTGATCATTCGAAATTTTGTGGGGTTGTTTAATCCCCTTATATTCCAAGAGATGAGCTTCATTAAGAACTGCCTTCAAGGGGTTGAAAGAACTTGGTAAGTTTGGGATACCTACCAGATTCCATAAGCATCTCCCCAATGAGGATAGTCCTTTGTAGATAATTTTTCTTTCCTTTTTTTTTGAGTCTTTAAAGAGTTTCTTTCCGTCCCATGGGCTTCCTAGCTGGATTCCCAGGGATTTTTGATGTTGTTGAGCATGGGTGAGGGCTACTTCCAAGTTCTCAATTTATTTCTCAGAAATCTTATCAAAATCCTTTTTCTTGCATGCCTGCTCCAGAGTGAAGATGTCCAGGTCTCCAATATTGACCCCTTCAGATTCTTCCTCCATTAGACTAACTTGGCTGGCATTCACCCCAGAATTTTCAACCTCCATGTGATTGGAAGGTCTAGAGTTAGGCTTAGAAGTAGAGGAATACTTGGGAGGCAAGAGGAAAGCCTCAGGAGGAAGCTTGGAGCGGTCAGAGGGAACAGTGGAGTCTGGGATAGGCTTCGAGGTTAACAGGGATTGGGGGTTGGCAATCGTTTCAAGGGTTTCAGAGTTAGATAGAGCATGATTAGCCAGGATTTCAAAACTATTGCTAGTGGAAGGGAAATCCGGAGCTTGAGAGGTGGCTTTGGGATTCAAAGAGGGGGGTTTCTTATTATGACGCCTCCGATTCTGGACTTTGGTAAAACCCTCGGCATCAGGGGGGAAGATGCATCAGAGGGCTTAGTGGGAGGAGGATTGAGAGGGTAGTCGCGGAAGAGGTGGCCATGAGCATGACATTTTCGGCACCTAAAAGGCACATGTTCATAATCAATAGATTGCACCCATTCATATTCATCGTGAAAGAGACTTACCGAATCTGGAAGGGCTTGAGCAAGATGCATGAAGACGCAGATTCGAGCGTAAGAGGTATACCGCCTAAGCTTGGTTTCTTCTGCTATCTTTATGAATTCTCTTAGGCCATTGCCAATGTCTCTTAAGGATTCTTCGTCCCAGTACTCCAAAGGCAAAGAGTAAAGCCTAATCCAAACTGGTGCCCAGTTAGAGTCTTCTTTGTCCGGGTTGAATAGCTCAATCCAATATCGCAAGTAGAGGCCTGAGGAGTTGAAAAAGTAGGGACCCTCATCCAGAACTCGATTCCTGTCTTCAAGATAGTTGAATATGGCTGTAAAAAACCCTTTATGTCCGAGCTGGAGTGTAACCTGACCCCTCGGCTTCCATTTAGACCTAATCCAGCCATGTAGGGCTTTTTCGATGGGCCAAAAACCCACAAATTTTCCAATCAACGCGTGATCTCTCATGTACTGGATTTGGGCATTGATACGATGGCTTGGGAGCTCGATCTTGGGACACTCTGCAGCTATCAGCCTGCAAGTGGCATAGGTTGTTTTGGGTGCAGTCGTGGCATCCGACGAATCCATGTTCTTGTCTGTTTTCTCTTCCGGCATTTTCCCAGGGGTTTGGTTGTGCGCGCTATTGTCCATCAGTTCTTTGCCTGTGATAGAGAACTGTGCATTTCCAGAGGAGGGTTGTGGTGTGTCAAAAGGAGGCTTCTGATTTGCAGCAATATTGACGTTGGGGGAGGCTTTGTGAGCCTCCCCCTGTGACGGATCCATTAAAGGAGAATCAACATATGCAATGGCAAATAGTGGTGCCTGAGTAAGAGACGGTTGCAAAGATTTTCGTAGAAGGGCGACGCCGTTGCAAGGAAGCTAGAAACCCTAGCTCAAATGTTGCATATCGCTCCATAAAGGTAGTGGGCTTGGCCCAGTTTAGACTAACTACTCGCACGACAAGCTACGACCTTGCTCGGGATCGAACACAAGACCAGTCTGTCATTACGAGGCTAACTTTACCACTACGCCGCCTCCACGACCTTATTTGTGTTCATCATTAATCAATATAAACTATTAATGTAGTAGTTTTAAATTGGTTTTATGTGTTCATTATTAATGAACATAAATTAATTAATATGCTTTTGCGACTAAATTTAAAAAATGACATGTCGTACTAGAGGAAATTTCAGCCTAAAAAATGCCCATAAATTTTTCATGTAATTTCCATGTCATAATATGTAAACCAATCAAAATATTTTAAATTTAAATTGAGGTACATGTAAATATTTGGAGGGAAAATAAGAAAAACTATTTTTTAATTGTATTTTTTGCTTATCTCCTTTTAGATTTACTCAGATTTCAAGTGTAGACACTCATTGGATGGGGAATTAAATTCCACATCCAACGAGTACCCATTATGAATACTTTTGAGAAGACCTACATTGATAAAAATTTCATATACATTAAAAAAACGTGTTCAACATGCATTTTTAATGTATCTACAATTTTTATTAGTCTAGGTCTTCTCAAAAGTATGCATAATGGGTACTCGTTGGATGTGGAATTTAATTCCACATCCAATGAGTGCATACACTTGAAATTTGAGTAAACCTATAAGGAGATAAACCAAAAATACTATTAAAAAAATAGTTTTCCTCTTTTCCCTCCAAAATTCACAACTCATATTTTATTACTTTTCCTTAGGAGGCCATTTTTAAACTGAAATTTCCTGTGATTGAATATGCATGTTCATCTAATATGAAAACACAAAATTACATATGTTAATTACAACACTTATAAATAATATCAAGTACAACTATAAATAATTTCAACCACATAAATTATATTATATAAAATGTCAAGTATTACAATATGAGTTTCCAACTTAACATTGGTTGGACTATAATTTACACATGAAATATAGTTTCATCACTTCAAAACATTATCATTGTGTTTTCAAGACATTGCAAGTGAATTCACTAACTATAAAGACTTGACCATCAGTATGTATGTGTGTCTCATGCGAGATATTAGCTTTAAGGGTATCACTAAATTGACTATCTTCTATATCTCTTTCTACATTTGTCGCTCAAGTGTTATTGTCCTCTGTTTTTTTTAATTCCTGCTCCTTACAATCAATACTGAGTTCATCTTCTGAAAATGAAAAAAGATACAATACAAAGTCTAAGATATGAAAGATAATGAAAACTGGAATATAAACTAAAGTAGATTATGAAATATTTATATGACATATACCTCAACATCAACAATGTCAATGTCATTTTTCCCCAAAAAGGAAAGAAACTTGAACAAATTTACTTCAGTGGGCGATAGTGGCCACTATGTCATCAAGTGACCTATATAAACAACACAAATAATACATCACCATAGAAAATAACACCTTAAGAAATTAGTATTCACCCTTCTATAAAATCTTAGGCATAATCATGCCAACTAAGTTACATGCTAAAAAGCTCAGGCTATAGATAACTTGTTAAAACAAACGGAAAGAAAAAGACAACATATTATAAATAATGTATGAAAACTACCTCATAAATTGCATCACAAAATAAAAAATTCTCCTATCAAGAGCTTTCAATAACTCATTTACAAGTTTCCATGGCATATAAATTCAGAATTATAACCAAATGTAGTATATCTCAATTTATATGGTATTCAACTCGTACAAAATGGCATGTTCATTCAGATTATACGCAACGGTAAAAGGCACAACTAATTTAACTATTCTCATTCCATATCATGATTTATATAGAGAACTCATGCACAATACATGTATTTCTCTTTGACACTTCATCATTCAAGCACAACATACAATAAATATTAAAACAAAATATTCATAATTGTCATTGAAAATACCTATATGTATGAAAATACGCTCATGTGGACTAGCTATGTAGTATATTTTTTCCTCCCAGCCATATGTATCCATTACGAACACCACCCCATGCCTTGTTATGAAACAACAAGGGAAATTATTGTCTACTATAATTCTCTTCTTATATCTCAAATACCACCCCAAAATATTGTTGCATAATTGGAGCGAGAGCAATAGAAACGACCACAAATTTCATTGCCAAATTTAACTAACACATATTCAAGTGTTAAATTGTATTATATAAATGATAAAAACTAAACACAAGATACAAATTTAACAACAACAATATCCCTCTTGGTCTCTATGCACTAACAACTCGTCTATGGAACGTCTCTCCCAAGCTCAACAATGACATGGCAACATATTTTTGAGAAACAAAACAAGGAATATTGTACACCAACAACATGGATCCTCATCATCCCTATGGCACAACTAAAATCATATCCCTGTCATGATCCTAGGGTGACTACAACAAGCAAACTTTCTACTAGAAGAACACTCTAAGACGCAAACATCCTAGTAGCTCCTAAAGTCTAAAAACATGAATAAGACTATTACATAAAAAGTTACAACCAAGAGAGAAAATGTGGAGCATCATAGCAGAAGGAAGAAAAATGTATTCCCCCCCTCGAAAACATCTTCTCCAAGACCATATATATATATATATATATATATATATATATATATATATATATATAAACCAAGGGGTGCATGGAGTTATGCATGTTTGGAGATACCTCAAATGTATATTTTATTTGGACACAATGGAGAGTTCTCAAATTCGATATAATCAGAGAGTTGTGCTCTATACTCTGATAGAGATATAACTTGGGTACAAAAATATTTTCTTTTTAGCATGTCATGATCGTTGACTTCAGTCCCCATGGATATCACGGCTGCCTCTTTTAACTCAGATTCAACTATCTTGAAGTATTTGAAAAAAAATATTAGAGAAATGAAAATATTCCTAGTAAAATATATCGATGTAATAGTAATATTATACACTTAACATGTTTCTATAAATAAACTCAAATACCATTAATTATAAAAAAAGGCTACCTCTGAGAAATATAGAGCAACAACATTTGTGCGACTACCCATAAGATTTACTAATTTAGCATAATATATATTATCCTGGACCAATTTTTATAGTTCTGGAAAATGCAATCCATACCACACTCGTACCCTCATCACATATGTATTATGCTCTTTGTCGAGATCATCAAGTATACCAATTGCTTGAATGATCATTATATCCACGTGGAAGGTAGGATATAATAATTTGAAATGGCAGTTAGGATGTGTAGATCAAAAAACACCTCATGTTAAAACATCACTCGAGTGCAAGAAATTCATCAAAAAATTATGTATTGAAAATACTAAGAGTTTAAGAACAAAAAGATAAAGTACAAAACTACTAAAGTAAATAATTCAATTTGTTGTAAATTCCAATGAGAATATCTATATATGAAATCAAACTTATTAAATATTAAAAAATAACTGATAGAGCTTGCCATAACTTCTACATATCGAAGGAATATAAAACTGAGTATATGTATTTTAGCAGGCATATAGAAAGCACAAGAATGTTTAAACATATTTGGGTCTATTCCGAGTAGAAAAAAAAAACTTACCTTATCCAGACTAAATTTTAGCTTAAATCTTGAAAGGTTGTGGGAGAGACCCAAGCTCATAGGAGTTAAATATTGAACTCCAAGACTAGTTATCAGTTCACTCAACTGAGTTTGCAAACCCCACATTAAATCCAGAACAACATTATTGTGTACACATTCAAATTTCTGCAACAACATAGAAAACAATTAAGCCTCATCCCACGATATGATAACCAACATTATATAATAATTATCACATAATGGTGATAAAATTTTGATTTAGAAAAAAATTATTATACATATTTATCATGTATCACATTCCCGATCTTTGAATCAAATTAATGCTAATGTTTCTCCCTCACACTGTTCACGAAGAAACTTGTGTAACCCCTTGTTAGGTTTGACTTTGTTATCAACAATCAATGTAGCGGCACTCTAAGCTTTTGTTTTATTTTCATTTTTTCTAAAATATTTCAGCTTGACAACTTGCAAAAAATGGAAATTTCAAGGTTCTAGACATTATAAATATGCATGATGGACAAAAACTATTTAATTGAATTTCAATTTATCACAAAATGTTACTCAAGACATATAATTATTTTAACTTCCATGGGAACATTCAAATGAAAGTTGCTTTGTTGAATCTAGGCATAAATAGTTTATTTATGTTGCTTTTTTGATCCTGGACATAAAGAGTTTATGTATATTGTTTTTATGGAATTCAACATAAATAATTTTTGTGTATTTATTTGAAGAATATGGCCATAAAAATTCTATTGTGTACAAAATTCTCCTTAACTCGCAACTATTCATGTTAGCAGTGTGACATTTAACTAGTGTTGTTCATTTAATATTGTGGTCACCTATCACCTGCCTGTAGCTCTTTTAAATCACTTTTATTTAGGGGGTTGTGTGATAAATTCTAACGACTAAAAAGAAGATAAATAATAGCAATAGTAGAAGCAGAAATAAATTAATATATCCATCAATACAATGTAAAAGTAGAAAAAGTAGAGGGAGACTATCAAGTCTGCAAATGCACACTGTAGACAAGCAAGCTAGGAGTCATATATGTAAGTCTAATATTAAAAATACAACAAGAACAGGGAGTGCAACCAAATTAAAAAAAAAATCAAATAAAAAAAAAATATGCATTATTCAACATAAAAACCAATATATTTAAAAAAATGTGGAATAACATTATTAACATGTGAATTAAGAGCTTTGGGAGGCAAACTAGATTCAAGTGATGAGTTTCACACTCCTAAAAGAATACAAGAAACATAGGGGCACTATGCCATCCAATATAAAGGAGAAATACCTTTTGCAACAAGATATTAGAGATGAATCTCCAATGATGATCAATTTTGGGAGAAAATCCCTCATTTATAGGACAAGACTTGGATCCTATACCATTGCTAGTCCACCTATACATAACATTATAACAATAATATGATAGAATTGTAAGAGTTCAACAATTGGTCAACCACATGAATGATGTTAATAACTCACTAACATTCAGTTGTATCGCTCAAATAACCCCGAAGATATTATGCATGCTCTATGTTCTACTAGAAGCACAGAAAATACTCATTCCTTGGGGATTTCAGCCTTGAAGAATTACACGAGACCAAATAATAATTTATAGATTTCTCCTCAATAATTACCATGCTTGATTATCTACCCACATTATACATAATCAATATTGGTGTTGATTGTCACAAGAGATGATTTGGTCTAGTGAAAGATGGAAGATGTTATTGGCCCCACAAGGGTTTGAATTCTCAAAAAATTGACATCTCTACCACTCGCAGGCCAGTGAACTCCCATAAGAAGGTATTGATTATTGGAGGCCATCATGATCATTAAATCGGGCTAGATGGTTACACGCTCCTATAAAACTGTATGGAAATTCCCACCTCCTAATAGGTGATTAGTGCTCAGCGCTAGAACACACTTGTCGTTGTGACTGCATGACTATCCATGGTTCAGTCACTCGAATACTCCTGATAAAGAAAATTTCAATATGACTTTGACATTTATCTTCTCTTCCACCTTTTAACTTATCGTCAAACTTGACTTTCATCTTCCTTTGAATGACTTACTAGTTATGTTTCCTTACATGTTATTGTTTCCTAGTTTCCCTTTTCAACAAGATTATCTTCCACAATATTTTTTCCATGTCTTATATTTGGATGCAATCCCTTCTCCAATATTTTTTTTTCCTTTCCAGAGTTAAATTTATGTGAATGTAAGCTTCCCCAACCTTCCTACAAATAATTTCTCCAATTCTCTTGGTCGTTTCGTTTTTGGTGACCTCCAAAGTTTCGTCATGATGATACCCTTTCCTTTCTTTTCATAAACTCCCGCTTCTTGCAAATATTTAATTAAATAATATCAAATATATAATATCATATATTTCAACCAAGCACTCCCAACCTTTGAAAAACCAATGATACAACTCAGACCAATGGTATTGGTTTTTCGTCTCTACTAGTAGATTTTGGTTGTCACAAAAGTCCTTTTCCAATTTTATAATATCATGACCAACCACAAGGAATGGTTGAAATTCTCCCTCTTTATTGCAAGCTCACAAATTCCTTCTTATTTTATATTATAATAGTGTGTCAAATATCTAGCAATTGGTAGACAATCTCAATTTCCCTATGTATATTACCTTTGAAAGATACTACCACAAAAGTCAAAATTCACTCACCAACACCCCATATTTCCAGTTTCTAAAAATATGCTCTTATATTTTTTTTAAAGGCCAAAAAAAATGAATTAATATCGTCTTTTTAGATGCAGGTCAACATTATTTTATAAAGGAAACACAATAGTATAAATTGAGACAAAACATTGAAAAAAATTAAATTCAAAGTGTAACGTGTTAGTAAATCGGTTTGAGCATTCCCAAAACCTATATTGAGCCATCATTTCATGACCTAGCTACTTCATTTCACCTAGAGGCTTATTGAAGACTATGTTGGTACATTTTGCAAGCTCCTTGGAGATCCATTTGGCTCGCATCCCCTTAGTCATATAACCTCTAGCTTTTGTTGGGGGAGCCTCCTTCATGGGGATAGAATCCGCCCACAAAACAAGAAGGTATTTTTCTACTAAGGTGATAGTGGCTGGGTCCTATTGTTGTTGGGGATCTAGTGCATTCTAGAAATAGGGTGCTATATTTTGTAGTAACAAGCCCCACATCTAAGTTTTAATGTTATAAATGATAACATAAAACAAAATTAGAAAAAATAATACATGTGTGTGTGTGTGTATGTGTTGAGAATTTAAAAAGAAACAATGATTTTATCATGCCTCCATGCTTTTAGATAGAAGAAATCATTGCTAAATGACTATATCTTTTGTAGCTTTATATTTCTTCTTAAAATAATTAGCGAGGGGGCAGGGGCATCCAAACATCCCACTTTTCAAGATGGGACCCACAAACACATTTTTTTTCAAAATTCACCCTCACACTGGAAAAATGCTTTGTACTTTGTTTCACAAAGTTCACAAAAATGGAAGCATAGTGAAACATTTCGCCAAGAAATCCCCATCTCGATGGCATGGGGAGTGTGTGCCCTTGTAACACTAAAAAAAAAATTATCTCTATATTTTTTTTTCACTCATGTTTACCTAGTTTATTTTTTGTAATGTAACTATTCCTTATACATAATAGATTCTTTGATTTGCAAAAGTAAATAGTTTTGGGCATCATATGTGGAAATCTAGGGCTAAAAAATGAAAATAAAATTGAGGACAAGCTAGTGGATTATATGGAGGATGAAGAATATTTTTTTCAACTTTAGACAATAACAGTCCTTAGACCTCTCTTAGTTCTTAGAAAAAAATTACCATAAGGTCGAAAACCCAAAATAAAAAGGCACAAATATTAATGTGATAGAAAGGAAAGGACTATAGTCCATATCATGCATGAGATAAATGGGGATAACTTGTTGAGGAATCATATCTTGGAATGTTGAGTTAAAAAGGTGAAGGACATGCTAAATAACCAAGTTTGGCAGGACCCTTTATGTCTTGCAAAGGTAAGTGTATGTTTCCACAATTTCAAGGGCTAAAGTTTCATAGTGAGAAATCTAAGGGCTTTGGTGGGATATCCTTGGATGAATGAATTGGATGAGGAGAAGCATTCTAAAGGAAGGTC
Organism: Pinus albicaulis; assembly: GCA_034641835.2. NCBI lineage: Eukaryota > Viridiplantae > Streptophyta > Pinopsida > Pinales > Pinaceae > Pinus > Pinus albicaulis. The sequence goes on along the minus strand of CM076575.1, from coordinate 1,515,871,875 downwards.
AATCTAGTGAAGAAATGTGAGGAAGCAAACCCACAAGAAAACTAAAGTCAAAAGAGAAAAATTAAGGTTATACATCAATGAGGATGTTGGAATCAAATCTATTGTAACATTAATTAATAGAGCCATCACAGGAAGATTTATAAGAAATCATGTGACAAGAGCATCATTACACAAGAGGATTGAGCATGTGTGGTCCAAAAACCTTGGTTACTTGTTAGACTTCCACATTTTGGTTCAAAGTTGGTTCCCATTCAAATTTTGTTCTAGGGAAGACATAGAGAAGATTTTTTCTTAAAATTTGGAGTTATAAGCCATCTTATATGGATATTAAATATGGGAACTTGGGTTTTTCCCGCGAAAGGAGGTGATATAGATGAAACTAGTCAAAGTGAATATGTCAGGTCTATTTATGGAATTATATAACATTGATATCTTGAAGGTTGTGGGAGGAATATTTGGGAAGTTATTAGACATAGAGGAATATTTTAACATGAAAGTGGACAAAAGGGATGTAAATATTCTTTTCCAAATGAGTATGTGGGAGTTTTTAGTTAAATAAATTGAGATGGTATGGGGAAATTGGAACCACACCCAAATATTGTACTACTACAATGTTCCCTTTAGATTCTCGAACCATAGAGATATTGGAACTATGTGGAGATAATACATTAACCAAGATGTTGAGGAAAATGGAAAGAACACCTAAAAAATCCAAGGAAGTCCCCAATTTTTTGGCCAAAGGAATAAAAATGAAATGATACAATCACTTTGGTTGACAATGAGAGATTAGAAAAACAAGTTCAAGATGTAGAAGAGTTGAGAACAAGGGACAAACAAAATGAGGAATTCCAAAGTAGTATAAACATGGATACATCAAATGGCTCTTAAAGCACATCAAAAGGTGAAATGCAATTCCCCTTATACTCTATCTCTATTAACTAAGAAATTGAATAAGAATGAGGAAATAAACTCTAAGGAAATTTTTAATGGGGATTCTCTATTGGTAACGAGAATTCTTAGATATACTCTAAAGTATCTATGGCTCCAAAGAATCAAGAAGAATCTCATAGTCCCCAAAAACCTTAGCAATCATATCTTCCACCCTAAACCCTAAATGTTGAAATTATTTTATTGCTGCCATTTGAATTAGAAGCCTTAGGGGACTCTTAACTTGGTTTTATTAAGCCATTAGATCCCTAAATATAATAGGGAGAACATATATTGATCTTGAGGAGATTTTTCCAAAAGTGAAAGAAGGGTTAGTGTATAGACAATGGCCCCCACTTGAATGCATAGAGTCTCGCACTTGATATTTTGAACTTTATCAAGGGAAGTGCGAGATTTTTCTATAAAATTTTTGTTATTATTTCTAAGGATAAAGTTCATTTATCGAAAGGCAACATTGGATGAAGTTCAAGCTTGAATATCTTTCCATCCAAATGAATCCATTGGAAGAACAAAGACTTGTTCTTACAAGTTTTCAAGACTTGATGCTTCGGAGGTGAGAGAAACATTATTGTAAAGTAATTTGACAGCTCATCTTGGAAACTCAATTGTGAAAAAGGTATGGAATTTCAAATTTGAATTTTCATATTTGAAGACTTACATGGATGCAAGATGGTTCCTTGGGATATACACATATTGTTTCTCGTATTTGATATTGAGAATATCCGAGGATGCCCAGTAAGCCTTATTCAGAATTATATGAGAATCTTGCAACATTTGATGGTACCTGTTTGGTTATCATCCCACATGTATTGGCCTTTATGAGGCATATTTCAAAATTTGAGAAAATACACAAAGATGTCATGATGACATTATTTACTCTTTCCTTGGGAAAATTGGATTGCAACTGGCTCAAGCACTCTTATAGACCAAATATCATACCTTGTCTCAAATCTCAAGTTCAAATCTTTCTCAAGCATGGACACCCAAGATTTCAAAATTTTGAAGATATATATCAACACTTGTTGGAAACCCTACAACAAGAAGGTCTCATTTCCCTTTTGAAGGAGATAAAGGAATTCATGAATATCATGATGAAGCTTTCTTAGAGGGAGAAGACCCTATGGTGCTATATGAAGAACATGAAGTTGATGGAGGAATCATTAAGAAAGGTATTCCAATCATGGTAGAAGGGGTTCCTTTTGAATCCTTTATGATAATGGTGCAAAACTCAAGCCTCGTGAAGAAGGCCAAGGATATGAGCCAAAAATGGAATAAAATTATCATGATATTTCACTTGATCTACAAAAGCCTAATGATAAAATTGTTTCCCAAAAAGATAGAGAAGATACAGAGAACATGCTACTAAAAAATATTTGTGCCCATAATTTGAAGATGATCTGGTGAATCAGTTTAATGCTCAAAATTAAAAGTGCTCTAAATGGCTCGAAACTAGCACCAAATTGAATATCTCGTCACCCAAAATCCATTGCAACTCATTTCACTCAAAATCGATATCGGATGCTCCTGATATCATGTTCTGATCAATTTGGAAAACAACTAAAATTTTTAAAATGTGGTTGCATGGATTCCCAATCAACATTCTGTAGCTAACTAGGAAATGATCGTACAAGGTGATTATACCTCCTATCAACCAATAGGATGAGAACAAGTGTCATTTAATTATTCATTCGAATTGGTTCATTTTAATTGGCTTGTGGGTTTTTGTGGTGGAAAATAAGGGAGAGCCATGTGGGCCAATTGGTGGTTGCCACGTGGCCTCCACTTGGACGTGTAAAAATTTTCTATAACCAGAGTAGGCCTCTACAAGATTCAAACATGTAACCAACTGACTGGAAGCAAGGCTCTTCACCACCCCACCCACTGTGATCCTTACTAAACCATGTTGCGTGGATTTTATTTAAAGTTGAATGGGTTTACATTCGGGGGTCGGACCAGAGTTCACCCCTAGCCCCCAGTCCACCCAACCACGCAGCATGAAGGGCAGATAGGGGTTCGAGGTTAACCCTAACCCCAAGACCACGTTGCAATATATCAACACCAAACTATATGTCACAACTTTATGTTATATAAAATACGCCAATACCATGTCTATTAACGTGAAGCATATGATCGTTATAACCTAAAATTCATATGTCATATGTTGGTGTGATTCAACATCGTTCCGACGATCATGGCATGTGAATAGAATGGGAGGTTAGGGTCAATTTTTATTTTATAGTGGTTATGGTGGAGTTGAAACCAGGGAACCCAACCATAGGTCATGGAATATACTATAGTTCGAAGCGGGGTCAGAGTTAACCACCAATCCACATGAAGGATAATCCAGGTTAGCACATGCCAACAGTTTGGTAATGGTCACGGTTAAGTTTGATGGTAGATGAGGTTTCGAACCATGGAGGTTTTGAAGCCATGGTATGTGAACAAGTTTTTCGATTAAGTTTTATGCTAGGTGGGAATTGGAACCTGCGTTGGGCAGGGTTCCAACACCCAACCCACGACAAAAACCTCTGGTGTTAACATGATTCCAACCACGGTTGGAAATGCAGGTTTGGTTACAATATTAGCATGAAATTTTAAACATAAACATGGTGGTTTGTAACAAAACCACATCAATGAACCCTAGTTCGAGTACAGTTAAAAAATTTCTGTGCGTGGAGCCAAAACCAACCCCTCATCCAACCCCCTCATCCAACGGCCAAAAACGCACCAAGTGGTGCTAAATTATGGATTCATGAGCAACATAGTCCATTTAAGTGTTTGATAATTTTCACCTGAACCAATGGGAATCTCGCTGGCGTGGGGAAAATTGTCATCCCACGTGGCCGAAAAAGGCGTAAAATGTAGCATAGTTCGTAGGTGGGTGCGAATTGGAGGACAGTTAACAAGAAAACTTCACAAGAGAATAACTCATTCAATTTTTGAGAGCCATTGGAGACATTATTTTTACATTAATATCACTGTAAATTGATGTAAATACGTATTTTTTAGCTTAATGAAAGAGGCCCAACATTGGAAGTTGGACCAGGATATGTAGCCCAGAAGGGGAGAACTCCTTCAGAATTTGTTGTGTTGTGTATATTGTTATGGTGCTTGTGTATTCTTTATTTTCTGTAAAAATTGAGTCTCAAAATCATGTTTATGTGTTAATGTAATTGACATAATTTCATAAAATCCCTAAACATTTCACTTGCAATTTTCACCATAAACTCTCAAGTTTACATATATAGATCAGTTTGGTATCATAGATTTGGTTCTTAGTTGTTTTGAGGGTTTAATTTTGTTTCAATTGTTTATGATTCTTACAAGGTTTAATCTCAAAAGAGGAGAATGAAATCTTGTGGTAAAAATTCCTCAAGTTAGGTCAAGGAGAGCACATTTTCCACAACCTCCACCACAAATTTCACCTCAAGTTTCACCAAAAGCCTCACCTTTCATGGCACATGAAGGAGAGCCTAAAAATATTTCTAAGGATGAGAAGAATTTTATAAAGGAACTCTTTGACATGACACAAATGGTGAAAGTTCTCTATGAAGAGAGGAATACAAGGTTGCAAGGTGAGAGCTCCAATCCTGCAAAGGGAGATGGAGGAGATGGGGACAAGCCTCCAAAAGGGAATGGAGGGAATGGTGACAAACCACCTTTAACTCCACCTTTATCTTCACCTCCATCCTCACCACCATCTTCGCCATAATCATCTTCTACATCAACCCATTCACAAACACCTCCGCATTCTCGAAAAGGACATGGTAAAACTATACTTTTAAAACTTGACATAAAGTTTGAATTTCCTGTGTATAATGGAGAGGTAAATGTTGAGATATTAGATAATTTGGTTTGTTAGCTTGAAGTGTATTGTAGAATAAAAAGGATCAAGGATGATAATACCAAGCTTTGCCTTGCTTCATTAAGGTTGGAAATTGCGACACTTATGGTGGGTAGCCAAAAATCAAGAGGACATGAAGAAACATGGTAAGGTTTTATCTTCTTGGAATGATATTGTTGCTACAATAAGAAGACAATTTTATCCATTAACATACATGAAGAAAGATATCATGGATTGGAAAAACTTTAGGCAATTAAAGGGTCAAAGTGTGCAAAGTTATACCCAAGAGTCTAGAAGGAGAGCATTGATTTTGGGTGTAGATTTATCATCTCAAGACACTTTACTCAAATACATTGGAGGTTTACATAGATACTTGAGACACACTATTCCCATGTTTAACCCTACAGGTTTATATGAATTTTTTGTACAAACCACACATCTAGAAGTGAGAGGGAAACATGTTTATGATGAAACAGGTGAGAAAAACTTTGATTCAATTGAAAATGAAAGAAGAATGTTGCCATCAAGATCGATAAATAAAAACTCATATGAAAACATTGTTCTAAAGAGGGCCATGATGAAGATCATTGCTAGAAACTTCATTCAGAGATGAGACCCAAAAATTTTATAAACAAGGAGAAATAAAAGGCAACTACAACTACACAACATAATTTAGGTTCTGATTCCAGAGATGAAACAAATATCACAACCATGGGTTTGAAAGTTAAGTACATTGCAAGTAATAGTTATTAAAATTGTCTCAATGATACACAAAATGAAAAAACAAGAATTGATCTTTTCCACATTAGAGTTATTTCAAAGCATACCAATATAGATACTTTTTTTTTTCTAAATTAAGCTACTTCTATTATATCATATAGTTTAAATTATTACAGTTCTCATCCTTTGTATTTGGCAAGCCAATTCTGGAGGGAAATTTTGAGTTCAAAACCACAAAAATGGGGTTGCCCCAAACGGGGAAACCAGCCCAATACTGGAGCAAAGAGAGTTTGGAATAAGATGCGCATAGTGGGAAACCAACATTACATGTGACATGTTTAAGATAGAACTAGAAAACTAGAAACATCAAAATAACAAAAAAGTGACTACAATGAGAGATAAGAACCCAACAATTAAGCAGATGGAGAATTGTCATCCTTTTCTAGAGGTTGGAACAGCTCTTCCACAATTTTGTATGCAGATTTAGACTCATCATCCTCCTGCTTGGACACGTGGGTTTTCAACAGAGGAAGAAGCGTCACATGGGCATCAGGGGAAATGGAGGAAGCCGCGAGAGCCTCAGCACTTGCACTGGTGCCATCTTCGTCCGAGCTTGAGCTGTCATAGTCGTTGTTCGAGGCACTCTGCATAGTACAAGCCACCATCTTGTGGGGGAAAAGGCAAGAGCAGGAGAGATGGTAGACTTGTGGCATCTCTTTCTGGGGTGGAGGCCACAGCTAGAGGCTTCTGAAGGAAAATCTGGGAGGTGGAGAGACAAGCGAGCTGTAATATTAATGGGGTCGAGGATTTTCGGCTCCGCTCAGTCGACCGAGAGATTCACCGTCCTACTCACTAAGGGAGAGATGGGAAGTTTGGAGGGAAGACCACGACCCATTCCTCTACGGCACCTCATGCGATGGCGTCTAGTCATGGTGGAGGAGAGGGATTGGGGTTGAGACGACTAAGGAGTCGCAGAAGCATCAAAGGGAACATAGGGTGAGCTTAAGGCCATAGAAAATTTTCCTGAGGAGCAAGGGATGGAGCAGAGGAACCAGGGCTTGGCTGAGACACCAGGAGCGTCTAAGCAGAGACGAAGGGAGAGATGAATGGCAGAAAGAGGAGCAGGGATGGCGGATTTAAGGGCCATGGAAGGTGGTGAAGGCATGTCTGTCGGAATAAATGTGCATAGGAAAAAATAAATGGTGGAGGATGTTGATGGGAGGTGAGCAAGGATGGTGAGTAAATACCCCATGCACCAACATTTAAACCATTTCGGGTGGCCATGTGCGTGTGCATGGTGAGGATAGGTGTCCTGCAACCTTATGGCCGTGTGGTGCCACTGCTTGATTCGGACTAACACCCACATCTAGGAAAGATATATACATTTTTTGTGATTCACAAGAAATTATTATCCATTAATCATCCTAAACCTTATCCTTTAGGTTGGGTATGTGAGAATGCAAAATTTCAAGTAATAAGGAAGTGCATACTTAGATTTGTAATCACTAGAAACTTTCTTGATGAGGTTGAACTTGATGTAGTTCCTCTTGATATATGTGGTATTGTTTTGGGAAGCCCATATATTTATGATAAGAGAGATATTTTTCATCGCCATGACAATAAATATATTTTTTCAAAAATGGGATTGAGTACATTGTTAGAGTGAATAGCAAGAAATTGAGTTTGTCTCTTGTTAATGCTGGACAAATGAAGAGGATTGTTAATGCTAGTCATAATTTTTCATTGTTAATGTTCAAGCATAAAGATGTTGACACATATAAATCCTTTCAATGACATGAATCAAGTTTGAAATTTGATTTCTTATAGGTTTCTGATGCAGGTGATAAGATGTTTCAGGAGTCTAACATGATTCCTCCAAAAAGAGGTAAATAATATGAAGTGAAATTGTAGCAGGATGCATCATTGTTGAACATTGGTGTGAACAAGATGCCAGTATTAGAGAATGCAGGGGTCAAAAATAAAATGCAAAGACTATTTGATAAGGATAAAATTGGTTCTAAAACCTATTCTTGTGGGTTTCATAATTTTTGGGCTTTGAAAAAGGATGGTGCATGGTGATGGCGATCACATTTGGTAAAGATTTGAGCCAAGTGCAAGGGTATACATGGTAAGCATCGTTATGATGACGATTTTCAAGGTGAAAGGAACTTGAAATTGTTTATGTTTCCTTTGATTAAAGACCGAGGAGGGAATGTTCAGATTCCTTCAAGGGAAGTTTTCTGTTCTCGAAATCTTGAAAAAATGCAGCAAGATGTCATATTTGACAATAAGACAAGGACACCAAAATCAATTAAAGTGATATACTTTCATGAAAAGCTCAAAGCAAAAAATCCAAGAAAATTTAGGTATATTGAGATAGGAAGGGTGATAGAACTATAAATTAATCTATTTGTTGACTGATTATGAGCTTTTTGAGGTCCAAAAGCTTCTAGTGGGGAGGAATGATCTGGCAGATTAGTTTAATGCTCAAAATTCAAATTGCTTGAAATGGCTTGAAACTAGTGCCAAATGGAATATCTTGTCACTGTGAATCCAATACAACTCGTTTCACTCAAAATCGATATCAGATTCTCCTGATATTGTGTTCTGATCAATTTGGCAAACAACTAAAATTTTTAAAATGTGGTTGTAGGGATTTCAATTCAGCAACCTGTACACTGACTGGGAAATTTCCATATAGGGTGATTGTGCCTCCTATCAACCAATTGGATGAGGACAAGTTTCATTTTTTTATTGGTTCGAATTGGTTCAATTTTATTGGCTCATGGGTTTGTGTGGTGGGCTAATAAGGGAGAGACATGTGGGCCAATTGGTGGCTTCCATGTGGCCTCCTCTTGGGCATGTCAAATTTTGGTATGGCTAGAGAGGGCCTCTATAGGATTTGAACGCATAACCAACCGACTGGCATCAAGGCTCTTCACCGCAAAATTATCACCCCACGTGGCCGAAAAAAGCAAAAAATGTTGGATAGTTAGCAGGCGGATGTGAATTGGTGGATAGTTTGTAGGAAAAAATCACAAGAGCATAAATAAATCAATTTTTGACCTTTTTGAGTGCAGAAAGAGCCTAGCTAGGGGTTTTTTTACTGTTATGGAGCCATTGGAGGAAATTTTTTTTTTCATTCTGAGTACTATAACTTGATGTAAACACATATTTTTGAGCATAATGAAAGAGGACAAAACATTGCAAGCTAGACTAGGAGATGTAGCCCAGGAGGGATGAACTCCTTCATCATTTTTTATCTTATGTATATTGTTATGGTACTTATGTCTTCTTTATTTTCCGTAAAAAAGAGTCTCAAAAGCTTGTTTATGTGTTAATTTAATTGGCATAATTGCCTAAAAACCCTAAACATTTCACTTGCAATTTTCACCATAAACTCTCAAGTTTAAATATACAGATTAGAAGAGGATAACAATAACAATCGCATATATGAAGACATCAGTGAAGAAAGTAACCTAAACTTGGGTAAAAAAACAAAAAATCTACACAGCAAATTATGAGGCCATATATCATGAATTTTGAAGGAAATCCCCTTTATGACAGTTATGATCATGAGGAAATACAAGGAGAGTGTTCCCCTGATTTTTTTATGGTAATTATCATTTTCCATATCATCAATAAAATGTTCCAGATGTTGATCCACACATCAAGTGACGCAATTTTGGCAAAGGAAAGAAATAAAGAAGAAGAAATTCATATTGCGGAATGTGAAAAAGATGAATTATGTGGCATCATTCTTGTTTTCCTTGAAGAAAAAATATATGGAGGATATTCTAGGGATAATTTTAAAGGAATCCAGGGAGATGTTCCAGATTTCAAAGAATAGGTATTTGTTTCAAACTGTATTGATTCCTTATATGTGGAGGAAAGTGATATGCACAACTATATATTCAGTAGATAAAGGATAAATGATGAGGTTTCCAATAGAAAAGGGGACCCAAATTTGGATGTGCACAAAGAATATTGCAAAAAACATAGAGCCTAGTGTGATTCTAAATGTTTTGGATGATGATATCCTTGTTGGCCCATATTATAATGATGAATTAATTGATAGACCAAAGCCAATTTTTGATCTATCACCAATCAATTTGGATGAATGAATTCTATCCAATTCAACAAGATGCCTCTCATTCCATAATGACCCTGGTTTTGATGCTAAAAGGGATCCCCTTAGTTTCATATCAAGTTATGATGATACATCAGTTATTCACGATGATGGAAAGGGTGGATTTTTTTAAATGCCTTGTGAAAACACTTGTGTTCTTTCTGAAAGGATACAAAATGATGACTATGTTTTCTAGGATAATGAGGCCATTGGTAAAAGGAGCATATAATATCAGTCTTTTGATGATGAACTTAAATTCATCTTTAAATTTTTTGATGGATACATTGAGATTGATTTTCTCAACGAACTTGGTTTTGAATCTAATAAGAAGGATATAAAGCTTGTTGCTAGTAACATTGGTAAAGATGAAGGCATTCCTTAGACCAAATGGATTGGTGTTATTGCACAATTATTTGGTTTTCCATATGGTGTGCACCCTCTACCAAATGAGATCCGCATCCAATGGATGGATATTATTAATTTTGAGTCTCGAATGTAGGCAATAAACAATTTGACATGCACATTGATAGTTGAAAATGAAGGCATACTAGTTGTAGTGTTTTTTCTATGATGAAAACATGCAACACTAAATTCTCTTCATCTAGTCATAGAAGGTTTTTTTTTAATTTATGACAAGGTCATTGACTGATGTGTGAATCCACTAATAAGAAATATGAAGACATTCTTGGCTTAAAGAAATTTAAGATAGGCACCAAAGAAGAGGTTGATGATGCTTATCAATTCCTCCTTTATTACAAGAAAATTGCCCTCCATTTCAAGAAAACCATATTCAATCAGGTCTTCAAACTATATAAGGTGGTGATTTAACCAATAAATCCTCCTTTCTAAAATGGAAATGTAGTCTTCTCTAAACAATCTCCTAGACTAAATTATGCATTGGGGGATAAGTTGTCCATAATCCTACATAGTTTTTACAGTGATATCATCCATAAAAACCTAGATAGGAAGCTCTATAACCATCCTTGATATGAAATTGTTTCACTTTCTAATGCCAAAGTTATTTATTTGAGTAAATTTGGTAGTTTGTAGAGTTATTTTGGCCAATATGGTTTCTAACCCATTAGAAGAGATGAATTGATACCCTTTTTCCTAACCTTATACTTTATGTAAGTGTTATGGTAGAAATCATAAATTTCATGATGATCATTGTGATACGATATGCCTAATAGAACACCACAACAAACAATTCAAATGACATATCACTCTAAATTATCAACAAATGGATCAATCGTAAAAGTAATGATGCAAACATAATTAATTATTGATAGTTTTCCATTTTCTTTCGATAAGCCTTCATCAAATGGAACATGAGTTTCTACACCTGGACTTGTTGCTCCTAAGCCCAACATTAGCTTGACATCTTGTATCCACGCATCTACAACATTATGGGTAGTAGCTTCTAAGGGTCCTCCCAATAAGAAGAACTTCCTTGGACAAAGCTAATAATATTCAATTCCCCTGAAAATATGCATAAAATTATAAGAAAAGGACTTAATCAAGTTATAGACTTAATCAAGTTATAGCTAATGTTGTTGCACATCTTGCGTTAGAACTTAATCAAGTTATAAGAAAAATAAGAAAAGTACTTAATCAAGTTATACGCAAAATTATAAGAAAAGGACTTAATCAAGTTATAGCTAATGTTGTTGCACATCTTGCGTTGAATGGTGGAATGATGAAAAAATTTGGTATTCTGTTCCCCTTCCTTTAACCATCTGATTCTGGATTTTTGCTTACAGAAAATCTCTTCTTGCTGCCTTCTTTCCTCCAGCTGTTTGAGCATACTTTTCTCTTTCATATCCAATGCGTCATTGCGTCCTTCTTGGATGATACGAAGCTGGAGTTTTTCCATTTCCTTTTCAAGAAGCTTTTTTTGTTGAAATATGTTACCGAAAGTGGATTGATTCAAGCCTTTGATTTGAGCTTTAAGATCTTTGAGATGCTACTAAAACTGAAACATCTTGGAGCCTGGAGGCGGAGTGAATGCCTGCCAAGCAGAGTGGACCGTTTCCTTAAAGCCTGGGTGAGTGAGGCAGAAAGCTTTGAAGCGAAAAGGTCTTTTGATGTGGTCCCCTGGTCTAGACCATTGGAGAGAGATGGGACAATGATCCGAACCTGAAAAAGGAAAGATTGAGGCCTAGAAGTCTCCCCCAATGTGTATAGCATTGTTAGATAGAAGAAATCGATCTAGTCAGGAGACGATTTGTTGTGAGCCAGATCTTTTGTTGTTCCAGGTGTGAGTGCCATTTGCAAAGGGAAGATCAATCAACCAATTCCGTTGTATAAAATCTTTGAAGTGGGTGTTGTCCGCCTCGAGCTTTGCTCTACCACCTCTTTTCTCGTCCAAGTTAGTTATCATGTTGAATTCGCCTCCCATGATCCATAGAGGGTGAGCTCTGGTAGAGTTGAGAAATTCTACCGTATTTAACAGAGAAATTTTACTGGCCATATCCTGAGGGAAATAAGCATTAGAAAGATGTCCATGCAGATTAGTACCATGAATGTGGAAAGAGGCTTGGATTAAGTTGTGATCTGCATGGGCATCACTTATTGAAACAGCTTTCGAATCCCAAGCAATGGAGAGACCGCCTGAGGCCCTGGAAGCGTCGACGGCAATGGACTGACAGCCTGGCCAGGCCCTTGAGATAATAGGACCTAGGGTAGTGCTTATGCATTTAGTTTCCTGCAGGAAAAAGACTTGAGGTCTTTCCATCTGTATCAATTTCTTGATCATATAGACTTTTAAGGGGCTATTTAGACCCCTTATGTTCCAAGAGATGAGTTTCATTGGGAACTACCTTCACGGGGTGGGAAAAACTTGATAAGTTTGGGGTACCTACCAAATTCCACAAGCAACTCCCCAAGGAGGATAGTCCTTTGAAGGTCAGATTTTCTTCCTCTCTTTTTTGAGTCTTTAAAGAGTTTCTTCCCGTCCCATGGGCTTCCCTGTTGGATGCCTAGGGATTTTTGGTGCTACTGCGCTCGGGAGAGGGCCACGATTAGGTTCTCAATCTGTTTCTCCGAGATCTGGTCAAACTCCTTTTTCTTACATGCCTGCTCTAGAGTGAAGATGTCCAGTTCTCCAATATCCACCATTTTAGATTCATCCTCCATAAGACTGATCTGGCTCTCATTAGCCCCAGCATTGTCTACCTCCATGTTATTGGGAGGTCCAGTGTTAGACTCAGGCTCCGAGTTTAGCAGGGGTTGCGGTATGGCTTCCGTTTGAGGGGTTTCTGAATCAGGATTAGAGAGGATTTCAAAGCTATTACTGGTGGAAGGGGAATCAGGGGCTTGAAAGTGGGTCTTAGAATTCAAAGGGGGGGATTTCTTATTGTGGCACCGTCGATTCTGGACTTTAGTAAAGCCTTCTGCATCAGGGGGAGAGGAAGCATCTGAGGGCTTGCTGGGAGGCACATTCAGAGGGCAATCGCGGAATAGGTGACCATGGGTATGGCATTTTCGACACCTAAAAGGCACGTGTTCATAATCAATGGTATGCACCCATTCATAATCATCGTGATAGAGACTTACCGAGTCTGGAAGAGCGTGTGCTAGATGCATGAAGATGCAGATTCGAGCGTAGGAGATGTACCGCCTGAGCTTTGTTTCCTTTGTAATTTTTATGAATTCGTCGAGGCTGTTACCAAAATATTTTAGGGATACTTCATCCCAGTATTCCAGAGGCAGGGAGTAGAGCCTGATCCAGACTGGTGCCAGTTGAAATCCTCTTTGTCCAGGTTGAATCTTTCAATCCAGTCTCGCAGGTAGAGGCCTGAGGAGTTGAAAAAATATGGACCCTCGTCCATGACTCGGTTCCTATCCTCAAGACAGTTGAAAATGGTTGTGAAGAACCCTTTAGGTCCGAGTTGCAGTGTGACCTGACTTTTCGGCTTCCATTTGAACCTGATCCATCCATGCAGGGCCTTTTCTGTTGGCCAAAAACCCACGAATTTGCCAATCAACACATGGTCTCTCATGTACTGGATCTGGGCATTGATATGGTGGCTTGGGAGCTCAATCTTGGGGCGTTCTGTAGCGATCGGCCTGCAGGTGGCAGAGGTAGCTTTTGGTACAGTAGTGGTGTCCGACGGATCCACCATTTTGTCTGCTTGCCCTCTCGGCTCTTCCCTCGGAGGTAGCTTATGCTCATTATTTTCCAGCGGTTCTTTGCCCGTGACAGAGCACTGTGCATTGCCAGAAGGAGGTTGATTTGTGTCAGATGAAGTCTTTTGGTTAGCAGCAGCATTGACGTATCCATTGGTGAAGATCAGCAAGTGCAATGGCACGAAGATAGCCTAGCACCGGGGTCGTTGGCAGAGAATTTTGCAGAGGGGAGGCACCATTGCGAGAAGGCTGGAAACCCTAGCCCAGAAAGTTGTAGAGCCTGCAATCTTTTTTAACCTACAACAACCATTCATATCTATCAAAAACTAGCCGTTATTAGTTAGTTAGTTAGTTAAAAATATAATTGTTTAATTTATTTAATAAGAATATTTAGAAGGGGGTTAATGAGAAATTTTTATTATAATAAGGTAAGATTAAAATTTTAAAATTATTTATTTTATATTATTATTTATTTTATTGAATATCAAGATAATATAAAATCCAAAACAAAATAAAGATCAAGCATACAAAAAAGATATAAATAAAAGGAAGAGAAAAGGAGAAAACGGGGCTAGAGAATATCTAATAATAAATCAATAGAATATATATATATATATATATAATAAAAATTAATTTTAAAAGGTTAAAAGAAATAAAAATATGAATAACAACCAAGAAACAAGAGAAATTATACTAAATAAAAAGAAGAAGAGAAAAGGAACCAAAAGTACACAAGAAACAAAAAGAAAAACATCCAAGACCCTAGACGACCAAGGATCAAAACAAGGGGGAGAAATCATCTAGAAAGAGTCGGAGTCCAGCTCTTACTCACCTTCCACCCATCATCCCTATTGAGATTCTTAGCATAAGAGGTGGATTCTGGCTCTTTCGAGATGATTTCTTCCCCTTGTTTTGATCCCTAGCAGCCTAGGGTCTTGGTTTTTTTCCTTTTTGTTTTCTTTTTTAGTTATTCTTTATATTTTTATTTCTTTTAACCTTTTAAAATTAAGTTTGATATATATATATATATATATATATATATATATAATTTTCCATTTATTTATTATTATATATTCTCTAACTCCCTTTTCTCTTTTTTCTTCTTTTATTTATATATTTTTTTATGCTTGATCTTTATTTTATTTTGGATTTTATATTATCTTGATATTTAATATAATAGATAATAACATAAAATAAAATAAGATAAAAAAAATAATCTTACTTTTATTCCTTGCTCATTATTACCCTACTATAATAAAAAATTCTCATTAAAATAAATTAAAAAATTATATCTTTAGCTAACTAACTAATAACGGTTAGTTTTTAACAACTAGTTTTCAGCAGCTATCACTGGGAAATTATGTATCCACACTATTTATTCATTGAGATCAATTATTTTCTTCACCTTGTAATGAGGATGAAGCACATTAGTTGGTTAACCAAATCATTTTGATGTGATTAATCAGAAAGACATCTATCCAAACTATGAATCACAAAAGTCTTAGATCTAGCATTAATGAATTTAATTAAAAGAGAAAAAATGCATAACTACTTTGAAAATAAATTATAACCTTTGATCTTTGATTTGTGTCTACTACTTATAATATTCTATGAAGAACGTTGATTCAGTAATAATAATTATTGATAATTAAATTAAAACTCTAGAAACCATATTCTAAAATAGATGTGCTCAACACAATTATCACGAATTAAATTCATTATTGAGCCTCGAGTTAACATGTTCCCATATATATATATATATACATCATGTTGCATTTAAAAATATATCCAATGTGGGTTATCAATTAAATATTTTAATACCAACTAATATTGACATATACTTAAAAATATATTAATAAAAAACCATTTTAATGAAAAAAATAAGTTTTATGGTTAAAATGTTTATTTGGTCTTATATATACTCTATATAACATTCAAAAATACAATTTAAATAATGAAAAATAACACATTGTATTTTGTATTCAAAAAAAGTTTGAAGGTGAATAAATTTGATCCCTCTAGGCTCATGTTAGATGGGTACTTAATATTGATCTATGTTGGTTTAAAGAATATGACATATGAACTAGTGCTATATGAAATGAATTATATTTCTTTTAAGCATTGAGTGTTGATAAGTCATGGTATTGTAACAAAGCTTATTTGCAAATATGGAAAAGTGGGAGAAAAATCTCCATGGTGAAGAATCTTGTTACATATTTTTCAAATGTATATATTTTTAATTTTTATATAATTTTTTATAATTATTAATAATAATAATTTAAAATGAATTTATAATTTAGTTTATTATTATTATTATTATTATTTCTTTTAAATTTTAACAAGTTGAAATGTATCATAAAATAAGTGTTTTGATATTTATTATGGATTGATGTCTATCAATGTTTATAGGGTATTTAATTTATATAACTAAATTAATTAATAAAACTATACTATATCCATCTTAACTCTTGATCTACCAAGTGTCGAGAGAGATCAAATCTCTCTCTTGGGGTGAGAACTTGTTTAGAGTGAAAAGAGATTTGATCCCTCTTGGAACTTGGCACATCCGAAGTTAAGATGGATATAGGTTAATTATTAACCTTTACATTAGTCACATTAGAAAAGAAAAAATGAAATTTTTCTAATTTTCTCAACTATCTTTTCAATCAAACAAAACACTTGTCATTATAGTTATGATATATACAGTGCAATAAAAACTACTAAAAATCCAGTATCTATAAAATTGATGAAATTATTAGACATTTCAACATACCATTAATAAAAAGTTATTTATATTTGTGAAGTTATAACTTTATTAATGATACCATTAAAAAGAAGTTATATATATTTCCAGAGTTATATTAAAATAATATATATCGATCCTTAGATTTAACCAAATACAAAATTTAATAAATAATATATATTACCATAATATATTAATAAAGCTATAACTTCACAAACATTAATTATTTTAATAAAAAATTTCTACTTCAGAATGGCAAGTAATAATTGAATGTGTTGCAGCCCCACGGGGGTAGGCGAGTTGGTAAGGCGAGCCCGATAGAAGGTCACGAGTTCAAATCCCCCGGACTAAAGCGGAGTTGTGGAGAGGGGCGGGCACATGCTCCCAGTGGATATAGTGGTAGCGGTCAGAATCGACCCGGTATAACGCGAGTCGCGAAGCTGCCCCAGTTGCCAGTCCCACTGTAAAAATAAAAATAAAAAAATAAAAAATAATTGAATGTGTTGCATCAATACAATTTAAAACACGATGCATAGCCACATATTTCGGAACGCCATTCTCTTTACTCTACCGCTTACCTTTCGGGGAGCGCGGAATACGTGCTTGGGACGCCCGCGTCATTAATCCACCACGTCTAATTATTTTCGACCACTATAAAATTATATTTCAAGTTAATGAGTGAATATACTTGTATTTACTCAAATTTAAGTGTAGAGGATAAAATTCCTCCTTTCAACTACCCCGAATATGATTTTTTTCAATATATTATTGAACTATTCAATACACTAAAAAAAAATATGGGTGTTTGTTATTCATCAACTTTAATTTATCTACATATTTCTCTTTGTAACAAGTACTTACAAGTTATAATTTGTTTTTGTTATTCATAACTTTATTGCATGTAGATATTTTTCTTAAGCAATATATTAAGAGGCTTATGAAGTCCACCAAGGTAAGAGAATCACAAAAGCCATCATGAAAATCTTCGCTAGAATAAAATTTGAAATAATGAAAAAGTTTTAATGTAATTTAAAAAAAGTTTTATGAAACGTTGTTGGTTTTGCAAAGAATATATATATATATATATATATGAAAGTGGTTAAATAATTAACTTGTTTTAAATAATATTAACTAAATTAATAAATACTTTTTAACTTATAATTAAATATATATATTAATTTATAATATAATATAAAATATTTATAGTTTACAATTAAATATACATATTAAATTATAATCTAATATAAATGTAATGAGTGTTAATTGAACTATTTAAAAGTCATAAAAAATTAGGTAGTTACCACTATCTTTCATAAAAATAGTTTCAGATGAATAACTTACTTAACGCAGTTGAATCCCCAAAAATAATATCTAGTAAATAACAAATATTATTTATATGAATATACAGAATCAAATATTTATGTTAATTTACAATAAATCAAAATGAGATAACCATTCATATAATTGTAAGATGATAATAAATTTGATATTTACTATTCCTATGAATTTAATCCAATTTCCTTGATATTATCTGCAGCAAACCTTTTATATTATTGCAAAAAAATTAAATAAGTGTCCAGTATATGTGTGAAATGTTTCACACATATCATGTAAAATGGTTCAATATGACACAACTCTCCATGTTACCATCAAGAAATAGGCAAATGTGCATGTGGATGGTCAAAAGCATAGTAAATGCCAAGCATGTTGGTTGTCAACCATGGAATATTGAACATACATGCCACATACACTTCCCGTTTTGATTTCTTAGTTTCCTCATATGATCATGTTATAGGGTACATGCACAAGCTTCTTCAGTGTTCAAACATTAGGTGCATATATGGGTGCTTGCACGAAGATGCTACCGAAATTTGGTGCAAAAAGAGTGAGCTAGCTATTTTTTTAGGAGCGTGCATGCTTCTTAAAACACCAACACCTTCCTTTTTTTTTAGGTTCAACGCTTTCCAAATCTCCATGTCACGTGTTGTTTTTTTAATAGCATGCATGCATTATGTGAATGCACATGCTCTTTAAAAAATAATGCATGAACATTTCTTTGTTTATAAAGAAAAAGTAGTTCCCATGGGATCTTATTATTTTCTAGTGGTGATTACCCCACCCACCAAACACTTTCCAACACATACTAAACCACGTGCTCTCTTGGTAAATGTTCCAAGTCCAAAGGTTTGCTTCATAGGCTCACTCGTAAGTCATGCTTTCATTTTTCTATACAAAAGAAAGAATTCAAAATTTTAAAGGAATTTTTCCTCTATTTTATTAAATTGTAGATTTACTACATACATTTAAAATGGTTGAAAACCCATAATCAAATCAACAAATCAACCCCACAATAGAGCCACATGAAAGCATTAACCTAGAGGCAAATACTAACCCACAAACATAGATTACAAAGGATATAAATCAATGTAGAGTATTGATTGAAGAGCTTAGGCACACAAGAGAACCGTCATGACTTTAATTAGCCACATCCCTTGATAGCATACCTCCCTTAATCATGCCTAATGTGGTGAATTTAAAAATGTCACTAAATGTAGGGCCAAGATGAGAGAATTTTATCCATTAGTATTAGTAATGACCACGTTAAATATTTGAATATCACCAAACATATGATTGTGGGGTTATTTGCTGACCCAATATCTAACTGGCCCATTGTTCCAAAGAAGGGACATCTTTTGGATTTCCTTGTTGACATTAACACTTTGATAGTACATCCCAGGCATAGTCTAGTGTAGGATGGTTCATTTGTGATGTCCTCCAAACAAGATCCATTAAAGGCGTCTCTTAAACCTCCAAGTGTAGGGCCTTCAAGCTACATTGATTATAAACCATCGTCTCCACATAGGAAAGCCATGGTTTCTGGTTTGAGTCAAGTACCACCACATCTACGCTCTCAAAGTTGGCATAATTTCCATGGCCTAATGGATGATCCTATCCACACAAGATTTCTAGATTAAGTTAGTGCAAATTTTAATTGATGTTGAATTATTATTTATGTATATTATTGTATAATTGAGAAATATTAAATAAATGTAACTTTAAAGTACTTATTTTTTATTGTTTCTCACAAGTATAGATGCTATGATAGGATACACCACCAACGAGGTAGGAAGATGTTATATCTCCCAATATTGATGTAACCATGGCTGCAATATTTAACATTGTGACACCTTAGTATTTAATGGCTTTATGCTTTTCTACTTCAATAATGACTTAACAAGGTTTAACAATGTGGTGTTTTGCAACTGTAGAAGTTATTTGGGAGAAATAAATATTAATTATGTTGTGTTTCCATAGGTATCTATTGATGATTTTGAGTAGCCATCTCCACCTGGGATTAACAGATCCCCTCCCACCCAAGTAGCATATGTTAAATTATATAACTTTTATTGTGAGATTCATTATCTTGTACTAGATTAATGTGATGTTTTTACTAGTACAAAATGGCTAATTAGTTACTAAAAAATAACTAAAATTTGCATATAAATGACCATTTTTTAGTCGGTGACCAATAGTAGTTAATTTACAATATCTTATAATGCTGCCAACTTTTAGTCATATTTATCTTAGTCATTAATTGGTTGTTTCAATTTTATCGTCTAGTAGTATATTTAGTCATAATTTTTTTTATTAATCTAATTATTTATTTAGTCATTAATTGTCACAAGTAATGACCAAATACACAACAAAATATACTTCTACATGATCACTTGAGAAAACCAATTAATGATCAAAGAAATATGACCAAAATGTTGCTCGTATTATAAGATATTGTACATTAGCTCCTAATAGTTATATGTATGCAAATTTTAGTCATCATTTGAAATCAACTAATGACCAAAAAAATACGACTAAATTTTAGTCGTGTTATAAGATACTGTAATTTAGCTACTAATAATCATATATATGAAAAATTTAGTCGTTATTTATAATTTAAAAAAATAATTTACATTAGTCATTTATAAATTTTTTTAGTTTCATATTCATTATATAAATGATTGATTTAGTAGTTTATATTTATTTCATTTACTTTAATTAATAATCATTAAAAATGATTAATTTAGTCATTGTATATTAATTTTATTTGTGTTCATCATTAATCAATATAAACTATTAATTTAGTAGTTTTAAATTGGTTATATGTATTCATTATTAATGAACATAAATTAATTAATATGCTTTTGCGACTAAATTTAAAAAATGGCATACTGTATTAGAGGAAATTTCAGCCTAAAAACTGCCCATAAAATTTTCATGTAATTTCCATGTCATAATGTGTAAAGCAATCAAAATATTTTAAATTTAAAAAGAGGTACATGTAAATATTTTGGAGGAAAAATAAGAAAAACTATTTTTTTAATTGTATGTTTGGCTTATCTCATTTTAGATTTACTCAAATTTCAAGTGTAGACACTAATTGGATGGGGAAGTAAATTCCACATCCAACGATTACCCATTATGAATACTTTTGAGAAGACCCACATCGATAAAAATTTCAAATACTTTTAAAAAATGTGTTCAACATGCATTTTTAATGTATCTACATTTTTTATCAATCTAGGTCTTCTCAAAAGTATGCATAATGGGTACTCGTTGGATGTATAATTTAATTTCACATCCAACGAGTGTCTACACTTGAAATTTGAATAAACCTATAAGGAGATAAGCCAAAAATATAATTAAAAAAATATTTTTCCTCTTTTTCCTCCAAAATTCACAACTCGTATTTTATTATTTAACTATTATGTTATTATTTTTCCTTAGGAGGCCACTTTTAAACTGAAATTTCCTCTAATTGAATGTGCATGTTCATCTAATATGAAAACACAAAATTACATATGTTAATTACAACAGTTATAAATAATATCAAGTACAATTATAAATAATTTCAACCACATAAATTATATTATATAAAATGTCAAGTATTACAATATGAGTTTCCAACTTAATATTGGTTGTACTACAATTTACACATGAAATATTGTTTCATCACTTCAAAACATTATCATTTTGTTTTCAAGACATTGCAGGTGAATTCACTAACTATAAAGACTTGACCATCAGTATGTATGTGTGTCTCATGCGAGATATTAGCTTTAAGGGTATCACTAAACTGACTATCTTCCATCTCTCTTTCTACATTTTTCACTCAAGTGTTATTGTCCTCTGTTTTTTTTTAATTCCTGCTTCCTACAATCAACACTGAGTTCATTTTCTAAAAATGAAAAAAGATACAATGCAAAGTATAAGATATGAAAGAAAATGAAAACTAGAATATAAACTAAAGTAGATTATAAAATATTTATATGACATATAGCTTAACATCAACAATGTCAATGTCATTTTTCCCTAGAAAAGAAAGAAACTCGAACAAATTTTCTTCAGTGGGCGATAGTGGCCACTATGTTGTCAAGTGAAATGTATAAACAACACAAATAAAACATTGCCATTGAAAATAACACCTTAAGAAATTAGTATTCGCCCTTCTATAAAATCTTAGGCATAATCATGCTAACTAATTTACATGCTAAAAAGCACAGGCTATAGATAAATTGTGAAAACAAATGGAAAGAAAAAGACAACATATTATAAATAATGTATAACAACTAGCTCGCAAATTGCATCATAGAATAAAAAATTCTCCTATCAAGAGCTTTCAATAACTCATTTACAAGTGTCCAAGGCATATAAATTCAGAATTATAACCAAACATAGTATATCTCAATTTATATTTCATTCAACTCATACAAAATGGAACGTTCATTTAGATTATATGCAACTGTAAAAGGCACAACTAATTGAACTATTCTCATTCCATATCATGATTTATATAGAGAACTCATGCACAATACATGTATTCCTCTTTGACACTTCATCATTCAAACACAACATACAATAAATATTAAAACAAAATATTCATAATTGTCATTGAAAATACTTATATGTATGAAAATACGCTCATGTGGACTAGCTATGTAGTATATTTTTTCCTCCCAGCCATATGTATCCACTATGAACACCACCCCATGCCTTTTTATGAAACAACAAAGGAAACTACTATCTACTATAATTCTCTCTCATATATCAAATACCACCCCAAAATATTGTTACATAATTGGAGTGAGAACAATATAAACGACCATGAATTTCATCGCCAAATTGAACTAACACATATTCAAGTGTTAAATTAGATTATATAAATGATAAAAACTAAACACAGGATACAAATTTAACAACAGCAATATCCCTCTTGGTCTCTATGCACTAACAACTCGTCTATCGAACGTCTCTCCCAAGCTCAACAATGACATGGAAACATATTTTTGAGAAACAAAACAAGGAATATCGTACACCAACAACATGGATCCTCATCATCCCTATGGCACAACTAAAATCATATCCTTGTCATGATCCTAGGGTGACTACAACAAGAAAACTTTCTACTAGAAGAGCACTCTAAGACACAAACATCCTAGTAGCTCCTAAAGTCTAAAAAAATGAACATATTATTACATAAAAATTTACAACCAAGAGAGAAAATGTGGAGCATCATAGCAGAATGAAGAAAAATGTATTACCCCCCTCGGAAGCATCTTCTCCAAGACCAAATATATATATATATATATAAACCAAGGGGTGCATGGAGTTATGCATGTTGGGAGATACCTCAAATGTATATTTTGTATGGACACAATGGAGATTTCTAAAATTCGATATAATCAAAGATTTGTGCTCTATAATCTAATAGAGATATAACTTGAGTACAAAAGAATTTATTTTTTAGCATGTCATGATCATTGACTTCAATCTCCATGGATATCATTGTTGCCTCTTTTAACTCAAATTCAACTATCTTGAAGTATTTGAAAAAAAAATTAGAAAAATGAAAATATTCTTAGTAAAATATATTAATGTAATAGTAATATTATAAGCTTAACATGTTTTTATAAATAAACTCAATTACCATTAATTATAAAAAAAAGGCTACCTCTGAGAAATCTAGATCAGCAACATTTGTGCGACTACCCATAAGATTTACTACTTTAGCATAATGTTTATTATCCTAGAAATTTTTTTATAGTTTTGGAAATTTCCATCCATACCACACTCGTACCCTCATCACATATGTATTAAGCTCTTTGTCAAGATCATCAAGTATACCAATTGCTTGAATGATCATTATATCCACGTGGAAGGTAGGATATAATAATTTGAAATGGTAGTTAGTATGTGTAGATCAAAAAGCACCTCATGTTAAAACATCACTCGAGTGCAAGAAACTCATCAAAAAAGTATGTATGGAAAAATACTAAGAGTTTAAGAACAAAAATATAAAGTACAAAGCTACTGAAGTAAATAATTCAATTTGTTGTAAATTCCAATGAGAATATCTATATATGAAATCAAACTTATTAAATATTAAAAAATAACTGATAGAGTTGGCCATAACTTCTACATATCAAAGGAATATAAAATTGAGTATATGTATTTTAGCAAGCATATAGAAAGCATGAGAATGTTTAAACATATTTGGGTCAATTCCGAGTAGAAAAAAACACTTACCTTATCCAGACTAAATTTTAGCTTAAATCTTCAAAGGCTGTGGGAGAGACCCAAGCTCATAGGAGTTAAATATTGAACTCCAAGACCAGTTATCAGTTCACTCAACTCAGTTTGCAACCCCCACATTAAATCCAGAACAACATTATTATGTACACATTCAAATTTCTACAACAACATAGAAAACAATTAAGCATCATCCCAGGATATGATAACCAACATTATATAATAATTATCACATAATTGTGATAAAAATTTGATTTAGAAAAAAAATATTATACATATTTATTATGTATCACATTACCGATATTTGAATCAAATTACTGCTAATGTTTCACCCTCACACTGTTCATGAAGAAACTTGTGTAACCCCTTGTTAGGTTTGGCTTTGTTATCAACAATCAATTTAGCGGCACTCAAATCTTCTATTGTATTTTCATTTTTTCTAAAAGCTTTTAGCTTGAAAACTTGCAAAAAATGGAAATTTCAAGGTTCTAGACATTATAAATATGCATGATGGATAAAAAATGTTTAATTGAATTTCAGTTTATCACAAAATGTTATTCAAGACATATAATTATTTTAACTTCCATGGGAACATTCAAAAGAAAGTTGTTTTGTTGAATCTATGCATAAATAGTTTATATATGTTGCTTTGTTGATCTTGGACATAAAGAGTTTATGTATATTGTTTTTCTGGCATTCAACATAAATAATTTTTGTGTATTTATTTGTTGAATATGGCCATAAAAATTTTATTGTGTACAAATTTTTCCTTAACTCGCAACTATTATTGTTAGCAGCATGAAATTTAACTTGTGTTATTCATTTAATATCATGGTCACCTGTCACCTACCTATATCTCTTTTAAGTCACTTTTATTTAGGGGGTTGTGTGATAAATTCTAACGACTAAAAAGAAGGTAAACAATAGCAACAGTAGAAGCAGAAGTAAATGAAAATATCCATCAATACAATGTAAAAGTAGAAAAAATAGAGGGAGACTATCAAGTCTGCAAATGCACACTATAGACAAGCAATCTAGGAGTCATGTATGTAAGTCTAATATTACAAATACAACAAGAACAGGGAGTGCAACCAAATTTAAAAAAAAAAAAAAATGCATTATTCAACATAAAAACCAATATATTTAAAAAAATATGGAATATCACGATTAGCATGTGAAATAAGAGCTTGGGGAGGCAAACTAGATTCAAGTGATGAGTTTCACACTCCTAAAATAATACAAGAAACATAGGGGAACTATGCCATAAATAGAAAGAAGAAATATCTTTTGCAATTAGATATTATAGATGACCCTCCAATGATGATCAAATTTGGGAGAAAATCCTTCATTTATAGGACAAGACTTGGATCCTATACCATGGCTAGTCCACCTATACATAAAATTATAACAGCCATATGATATAATTGTAAGATTTCAACAATTGGTCAACCATGTGAATAACGTTAATAACTGTTGGCTCGAGGGGTCTTGACCCAGGTTTGGAGGTTAAGGTTTGCCAACAAACCCCTATACTACTGGCCCTTTCGGAAGTGACCTGCTTGTGCAGGCCAAAGTCTCACTCGAAGCAATATGGGTCGATGTTGGAACCAAGTTTCCACACCCTGAGAGAGAGAGAAGATAAGTCGAACCGTTTGGCAATTATCAGGTCTACGCAGTCAGAGGTTGTTTGCAGGGCTTTCAATGATTAACCAGAGTACAGTTTTCCTAGATTTATAAGGAGGCTCACATCCACATGCAGACAACCAAGTATAAGCATAAAACAATATATTTTCAGCAAACTTAATCAGATTGCAGATACAGTTATCATAACACAGATAATTTGCAGCTCATAAACACATATCATTCGCAGCTCGTAACAGAATCACATATAATTCGAGTCCACGATAACCATAACTAGAGAGATCAAAACAACATCAGATATCCACAATACTTTGCATATATTACTTATCAAAGAGTCTCTTACATACCCCAAAACTCACCTACGAACACAGCTAGCAGGGTCCGCACACAATTGGACAAAGGATCTTCGTGCACACAGCCAGCAGGAGTCCTAACCCAATAACCCGATCCAGATCTAACAGTTCACACTTAGCATCAATCTCTATTCATTCCTACCTATTGACTCAAAAAGGCTCAACTATTAATAGCACTTTAGCCTACGCATCCAATGGTCCGCAAACCATGGTTTGTGGACTCTTGGTCTACCCTTGGCCCACTTACAATGTATTAGGGGCTTTGACCCACCCCAAAACCCCTACGCTAGACTAAATATACTCAAAAATATACAAAAAAGGACCAAATTTGCAGTTTGTAGGAGATCTTGTTCCAACAGTCCCCCAACACAATCTTGTGACTCGTCCCAAGTCATTGTGGTGGTGGGGTCTCTAGATGCGTGCGCAGTGCATTGATGGCTGCAACTAGTGGGGGTAGCACTTCTAGAATCTTAATAGCAGTGCTCTCTGCAATGTCCAAGAGATTTTGTGATGTCAGTCCTTTTGTCGTGGTGGTGACGCTTTCCAGTGTTTGATTTAGTCATTTAACAGCAACATTGGCATTCTATGATAGCTGGAGGGCTACGGCAGTCCATAGCTTCAAGCGTTGTCTGAGGGCATCCTTTTGATGTAGGAGTTCCTCAATCTCATCTTGGAGGGAGTTGCTAGTCCTTAGACAGGCCAGGCGCTGTGCAGGGGACAAAGTGGGTAAGGTAACCCCAATCTGCTCAAAAGCTTCCTCTTTTTGCTGCAATTCCTAACTAATTTTTTGTATCATCGGATCTTGCTGTACTTTGGTCCATAACTGCAGGGTTGTCTTGAGAAACTGGGCGCCCTGAGCAATTTTTCCTGTAATATTTTCCATAGTTACGGTCACCCGCATAGCACGCTGGGCACGTACCTCCAAGGGTGTTGTGGGCTGTACTTTGGCTTGCATGTCACTAATTTGCTGCTCCAGTTGCATCTTAACGACCTGCATTTCTATCCTGGATGCCTTCAACGTTGCAACCAATCCTTCAACTTTAGCCTGGGGTGTGGCTGTGATCGGGATCTCTTCTATAACCTCCGTGCAAAGCTAGTGGATCATTGTTTCAAGCTCTGCCTGATGCGAGACAACGAGGAGCACTTCTGCGTTCTGCTGGGCGATGGTCTGCTCGGCCATACTGAGTTGTTGGTGTATTTTCTGGTCGCAATGGTGGATCTCCTGGAACATGGTGGTGTGGAGGCCCTGTAATGCCTCGTGGGGCAGCTTGGCTAGATCCAACTGCATCCCTATACCTTATTGGAGTGGGATTCCTACAAGGGCATCGCTAGGCAAAGAGCAAAGACAACTTTCTCCCGTAGCTAGCACTGCACTGCTGGTTGCCAAGGGAGTCCACACCTAAATTACGTCGGTCTGCAACATATCTGTTTTGAGCTAGAGGGTACAAAGCTCGGCCTGTATGGTGGTGATCACAATTTTCGTTGTTCTACTATGGCTACCCATGTATCCTCTGTAGCCAGTGTAACTGCAGTCGTGATTTTCTCGATGTCACCGTCAGTTAGTTCGATCGTCACATCATATTCCTTGCATTCGGCACGCTGCTTCTTTCGGGACCCTTTTGCAGGCTTTCCTGGCCGCTTATTACCTTGGGCAGAGGTGGCATCTTCATCAGTCAACCATCTCGTTCTCAGGTCTAGCTGCAAACCGACCTGAGTCTCGGCCTCGGCATCCGTTTCGGGAGCCTACGGTGGCTGTGCATCCTTTTCTGTAGCTGCATCCAAGCCCTTCTGGCTTGGTCCTGCAGCCTCCCACACATCCTTCCTCAACACAGGCTTGTTCCCTAGGTACTTCAAAACCAAAGACATGTTCTTTCGACATGCGTCATCCCAATAGAACTGAACCACCTTCCCAAGCAAGTTTCTCAGAGGTGCCATGATTAGTGTGTACTTTCGAACAAACTTCCAGTAATATCCTACATGGCCGAGGATTGAATGCATTTGTTTCTTTGTTGTAGGAGTATCTGTTTCCTCAATCTAAGCCAACGTAGGGTGCATCTCCATGCTACCCATTCGCAGCCTAAGCAACCTAGTAACCATGTGCATCCCTTCCAATTCTGATTCAGAGGCAGCTTGTGGATCATCCTTATCCTCTTTTGGGGCTATGTTGCAATAATCGACCATACTTAGTACCTGCGCTTCCCACATTGGTACCTCAGGTGCGACATACAGGTGCGATTCACCCCATTCCTTAGTGTTAGTGTCTTGCAGAGCTTCATCAAGTGCTTCCATCCCCCTGATTAGTCTGAACATCCTCACAAAGTCATATTTTAATGTTTCCCAGCGGTGGGTGTGTTGATGTAGCTCTGCATGCAAATACCATGCAGTGGGAAGTGGTCCCAGAGCATGAATAAATAGATGGAACCACTCTTTGGCAGTTCTGTCACACCATTATTCGATCCAAGAAAACAGATATTCTCTTTGGTTTTCCGCCCCAATGAACGTCTGGATTCGTATGTCAGCGGGGGTCTCGAATCGTAGGATCATCATATCCCGACACTCCTCCCAATACTGGAATGTCTCCTCATGCGTTCCCCACCATCATGCAGGTGTTCCACGCATGCCTAGCCTAAGGGCCCGTAGCTGTCATTCCTGTGGAGCCTTAGCTTCAAATGCTCGCAAAAATACCCTAATATTACTAGAACCATAAAAGTAGGGGAGGTCTCTTACCTCTGAGGAAACACAGCGGAAGTCCATTGTGACCCAAATATATCGCAGCGCAGAGACATCATGAAACTGGTTCTTCCAATTCTCTATCTCCTCGTCTGATTCGGAGAAGCATTCACTGTCCTTTTCCCAACATAGTACTCTGTCCACCGTGGGGTTGATCCAATATTCATTCTGCACAGTTAATTTGTAGATTTAATCCACTTCTTCTTCGTCGTGCACTGGCTCTGTGTATCATTTGTCTTCCGCAGGGTCTGATGGTACTATCACCCCGGTACCATTATTCTCAAACACCATGCTCCTCTTCTTAAAATTAATGATACCTCCCACATCTATGGCCCAATCCAATCCTAGAAGCACAGGGTAGGGGTCTACATCTTCTATGATTTGAATGACTTCAAAATCAGCCTCGGACCTTAACCCCTGCAATGTCTACCATGATCTTTGATAGTCTTCCTAAGGGTATGATATTTTGTTGATTGGCCATGCGCAGCTGGATAGTGGACCATTCCAACTTAGGTTCCCCCATGTGTTGCCAAGTTTGTTTAGGTAATACATTTGCGTCCGACCCTAGGTCCAAAATAACCTGATCCATCTCGTAATCATTAATCTACACAATCAACCGCATCTCCTTGCCGATGTGTTTCTTATACCTATAGATTTTATGTACATCCTTGACTTCCGAAGGGATGATAGGTCATGTTACGCAGCTATCTATCAATGCTTGAAGATTTCCCACAACCTTCGGGTTGCACAACAGCTTCCTACATTCTTGTAAAAAGGGTTTGACCTCCTCATCTTCCTTGAGGTCCCCCAGAGACTGCGAAGTAGATACCTCTGCCTCGGAAAAGTCGTTGTGAGTTGCAATAATTGTTTCTTTCTCCTTCTTTAGATCCAACCCTTCCTGTTTACTAACTGCTGGTTGGATTAGAGGCTCGATTGTAGTTTTCTCCCCAAGCCCCCTAGTGGCCATCCTACTATGTGTTACGACATTTACGCTTGGATCTTTGTCTCATAGTTTGGTCTTAACCCTCTGCACATTCTGCATAAGTGTCGGCTGCTTTTCCTGCATTTTGCTATCAAGACTAGACAGTCTTGAATCACATGGTCTAGCTGCCTACAATACCGGCAGGTGTGTCTTCCGGGGTTTGGACAGTCTCTGGCAAAGTATCCTACCTCTCCAAAGTTATAACAGATGAGTTTCCCTCGTCCTCGACCTGCACTTCCACCTCTTCCACTGCCCCTGCCCCCTTGCTAGGGAGCTCCCTATGCTCGAGAGCGATCCGAGTGAAGATGGGTCTGACTGCATCCTATAGAGATTCCCCCGATCGATCATCAAATCATACGTCTAGAAATTCTATTCATCATGTCCTACCGACCTGCAGAACCTGCACCATTTTTTTTTTACTTCTAAGACGTACACAGCAAGGCAGGGACAGTGGTTTGTGTCATGCAGCCCTGTAAAGCGCCAATCATAGCACCATAGTCCCGGCCCACTTGGTCCTGCCACTTCGTTAGGGAGCAACAGAATAGGTCCCCCAGCCTGCATGTAGTTTGTTAACAACAGGCAGTTATCCTTGGTGTGACCATTCGTCCTGCAACTTATGAACCATCTTTCTGGGCTAGTCTCTACACCTCACTCATTTTGCACGTTCTGGATCTCCATGTGCATCACCTCCGATTGTCCTTGGATCTTCTGGACACCTAGTTGGGCATCGTCTCTGGGCACAGCTTCTAACTTCATAGCAACCTCCAGGGCTTTTTTCAGTGATTCAAAAATTTTGTGGTCCATAGGTACGCGCAGGTGAGGCAGCAACATAGCAATGAACCACTCCGTGTGCTATCTGTCATCGTACTAAAATACTCCTTCCGTGATCTCCTTCTTCAGCTGTTGATTGACCTCCCATACAGATTTATAAGGCCCTTGCTTGAAATCCTTTAGATTGACCACTATTTGATAATAGGACTTAGGCTTCTTGAACTGTTGTTTTAAGGCATTTTTGATCTCTTCGATAGTTGAGTTTGCATGTTGTCCAATGTATCCCATGTACTAATCCAAAGCTCTTCCTTCGAAGGCAAGGGACATTTATGCCCTCTTCACTGTGTCACTAGCTACGTTCTACGCAGTCCATACCAATTCTGTGACAAACCAGAACTAATCCATGTTCTCATCTCCCACACCCTTAAAGGTAGGCAATTTCATGTGCACAGCCATGTCATCTTTTGGTGGTGAAGGTGTAGGTGATTTCTTACCCCTACACTGGTTCAAAAGTGGTGTGGCTGGAGGACTCTGTGCAGCTACTTCTCTTACCGGGTTGTAGACAGATCTACCTCCTTCTAGGTTGGTTCGATATTATTTTCCACTTTGCATCGTACTTCCTTCCGGATCAGTGGTCATTCACTTAGTGTGGCTACATATAATAATTTTTTCGCACAGTAATATCTTAATCAGCAATGGTAAAGTCTTCAAAAACTTACCCCTAAATCCTTTGAATAATCTCCGCTCTGCTTTGAAGTACGAGATGAATTTATCGATGGCAAATTCCGTCACGAATACTCCTAGCACGTTGTCCATCCAGTGGTCTATGGTGCGAGTGATGGTGTTATCAGCCTTCCCTGACTGCTGGATTAATTATGGGGTCCACTGTGTAACCTGCTCGTCCTTCCAACGCATCTGAAATTTGACCAACCCTGCGAGCCACTCCTTGAGCTTGATCGCAATGGTTACGAAGAATATCTTGTAGATATCTATGAAAATATACTTATTTTTCCACTTTTTGGTGGTCAACCTTTCACTGCAGTTTTCTTTCACTGCGAATTCCTGAACTTGCCATTTGGACCATCCATCAATTTATTTTATTTTAGGTTTCCAGTATGGCCTTGGCATTACCAGATCCCTCTCTCAAAATTCTCTTGGTCCCAACAACGGAACCATTTGTTGGCTCGAGGGGTCCTGACCCAGGTTCAGAGGTTAAGGTTTGCCAACAAACCCCTATACTATTGGCCCTTTCAACAGTGACCTGCTTGCGCAAGCCAAAGTCTCACCCAAAGCAGTATGGGTGGGTGTTGGAATCAGGTTTCCTCACCCTAAGAGAGAGAGAGCAGGTAAGTCGAACCATTCAGAATTTATCAGATCTACACAGTCAGAGGTTGTTCACAGGACTTTCAATGATTAACCAGAGTAAAATTTTACCAGATCTATAAATGGGCTCGCATCCACGTGTGGACAGCCAAGTATAAGCATAAAACAATATATTCGCAGCAAACTTAATCATATTGTAGATACAATTATCATAACACGGATAATTTGCATCTTATAAACACATATCATTCACATCTCGTAACATAATCACATATAATTTGAGTCCACAATAACCATAACCAGATAGATAAAAACAACGTCAGATATCCACAATACTTTGCATATATTACTTATCAAAGAATCTCTTACATACCCCAAAACCCACCTATGCACATAGCCAGCAGGGTCTGCACACAAATGGATAAAGGATCTCCGTGCACACAGCCAGCAGGAGTCCTGACTTAATAACATGATCCCAAATCTAACAATTTGCACTTATCATCAATCTCTATTCATTCCTACCTATTGACTCAAAAAGGTTCAACTATTTATAGTACTTTAGCATATGCATCCAATGGTCCACAAACCGCGATTTGTGGACTCTTGGTCTACCCTTGGCCCGCTTACAATGTATTAGGGGCTTTGACCCGCCCCAAAACCCCTATGCTAGACTAAATATACTTAAAAATACACAAAAAAGGACAAAATTCGCAGCTTGCAAGAGACCTTGTTCTAACAATAACTCACTAACATTCAATTGTATCGCTAAAATAACCCCCAAGATATTATACATGCTCTATGTTCTACTATATGCCTCATCTTAGACCCTCATCTCGAATTTCTTGAGCTAACTCGGTCATCATGACTTAATTAACTAACACAAGTTGTTATGAGATGAAATTGCAATTTATTGTCCAATTTATTTAAGGGAAAAATAATTTAGACGCCCCACATTCCTCACTCCTGGTGCATCAGAATTCCTCACCAGTGTGGGTGGATTTTTTTTTTCCTTTCTAGTTTCCAATGTCACTGTTTCTTGTTGCAAATTTCAACATTTCAGAATTTGATGCGGCCTTCACACAAAGACACCATTGAAATCACATGCCTATATTCTCATGAGAAATCTCTCTTAAGCTCTATCTTCCAGAAGAGAAGCAACAATATACCATCCTACTTCCTAGTGCAAACCGACCATTAAGGTATGCAACATTCTTCTGAACCCTCACATGATGATCTTGCTCTGAGAGGATGATCATGACCTCCCTTTAACAATCCTTACTCAGCCCTCGTACTCAACCTACTTTAGGACTACATCTCTCTTCACCCTCTTGATGTGCCAGATAGTGGGAATACATGTCAAGCATGCTAAGATGTGCCAAGAGATAAGGCATGCCAGGATGTGCAAGGGTGTGGCACTGCGTGTCAGGGATTTCCAAGACAACAAAATGGAGAATAAAGTTAAACTACGAGCAAATGAACACATAAGAGGGTTAATAAGTCATCAATTTACCTTTTCCAAGAGGGGCATGCTAGGCACACCAACACTAGGCGGCAATAGGTGCCAAGTGGAAAGCCTTAGTGCATTCTAAGTGCCAAGTATTCCTTTGTTGCTTCTCATCTACTTTCCAACAATTGATCATGGCAAATAAATTTAATATTAAACCATGCCAAATCATACCAAGGCATCTCAACGTATTCTATACATGCTAATACTTTCCAAGCGCCAACACGTGCCAAGCGCCAATATGTGTCAGGGACTAATGTTATGCACATTATGAAGTGGAAGGGAATGTTGAAGAGTGCTAAGGTGTGCTAGAGAGTGATAATTCATGTTGATGAGTGTTAAGGAGTACTAGGAAAAAACAATAAGGGAGCACTAGGTAAAAATTCATGGAAGTTAATGAATATGAGGAACGTGTACTGCCAGAGACTAGTGTTAATGAGTGTTAGTTGTCATGCCAAGGAGGGAGTGACAAGGTATGCTAAGCATTGGTAAGGCATGCTAGGGAATATCAAGGCATGTCAATAATTCCCAAAGTGTGCTTGGGAGTTCCAGGGTGTGCTAATTATATCATGTGCCAATTAATAGTGCCAAGATATGCCAATACATGCTAGGTGCTAAGGATGTGGCGCAGGGTGCCAGGGTATGTCAATATGTGTCAAGGCAACAAAAGGAATAACCAATAAGAGGGTTATTAATTCAAGACTTTATCATTTTGAAAAGGGGCATGCTAGGCACACTAATAATAGGTCCCAATACATGCCAAGTGGCATTGTGTGCCAAGTGCTAATGTATGTCAATGCATTCAACCAAGGTGTTCCAGGGCATGCTAGGGACTATATGCAGCATGCCAACACATGCTAGGAGAGTTCCATGTTGTGCTAGTGCATGCCACCATGTTCTTGGGCGTCAGTGTCATCACAAGATCTTCTAGGTACAAAGATGTTCTAAGACATGTGGGGTGCTAGGAAATGTTAGTGTGTGCCAAAGCATTAATTTAAGATGTGCCCAGATTGTTGAGGATTTTTAGGTCTTTCTCATTAATATAATTTCCAGAGCTTGATTATGTATTAAATAATATATTTTATACACACAATAGTGGAACTTTATCCAAAGGGAATTTGCTAGATAATAAACTCAATAGATATGAATCATGTGTTGACTCATAGGAAATCTCTATTCGACTAGTCATTACTTGAGGGAAATGATACACACTAATTACTTCTTAAAAAATTGACTGACCCCAACCACTATGGCCTTGGACATATTATAAAAAATACTCCACAATATTGGTAAATTGTTATCTTTTGACAAAAAATATACTAACAGGAACATAGCGTCATAAAAAACTCATTGGAATTATCAATGATGACGGACATTTTTTGACCATCACCAAAAGTAACAAAAAGAGTATTGGTGAGGGTCATTAAAAGTTCGTCACTAGAAGTGTCACCAAAGAGAGAATTAGTTATGGGCTTTTAACGACCCTCACCAAAAGTGTCATTGAAAATGTCTTTGGTGATGGACCATAAAGGACCATCATTATATACACTTACAATGACAATTTTTTAATGATCAATGATGACGGACATTTTTTTACCATCACTAAAAGTAACAAAAAGAGCATTGGTGAGGGTCATTAGAAGTTCGTCACTAGAAGTGTCACCAAAGAGAGAATTAATGATGGGCCTTTAACGACCCTCACCAAAAGTGTCATTGAAAATGTCTTTGGTGACGGACCATAAAGGACCACCACTATATACACTTACAGTGATGGTTTTTTTAAGGAACGTCACCATATGTGACATTGGTGATGGACCTTAAAGGTCTATCACAAGCATGACCCTCACCAATGTGTTTTTTTCTTGTAGTGATTACATGCATTGACTAGTGTGAAAAATCTCTTCCAGTGGGGAGGCAAGCAGAAAAAAGAATTTGATTCTTTGAAAGAGAAGATCAGTTCAGCCCCAGTACTTGCACTACTAGACTTGAAACAACCCTTTGAGATTCAAACTGATGCAAGTGACTATGCCATGGGAATATCCTGTATGAAACACATTAAGCCCATTTCATTTCATTCAAAAACTTTCAATGGTGTATTGATTAGCTATAATACTTATGAAAATGAGCTTTATGCATTGGTTCAAAGTGTGAAAAACTGGAAACACTACTTGATGAGAAAAGAAACCATCATACACACTGACCACCAACCATTCCAATACTTAAAATCACAAACTAAGTTGCATCAATCAAGGAAATTTTGATGGATGTGTTTCCTACAACAATTTCACCTGGTCATCAAGTATAGGAAAGGTATATACAACAAGCTTGCTGATATTATTTCTAGGCCTATTATTAGTGCAACTAATTTACTCAAGCATAATTCTGTTTTTCATGAAAGTTATGTTGAGAAATATGCATTTGACAATGACATTCAATATATTTATGCAAAATTGAGTAAAGGAAAAAAAGTAAAGGAATTGGATTACCCTATACATAATAACTTGTTGTATCATTTGGGAAATATTTGTATTCCATGGGGGGAGAGAGTGAATTTCATAAGGGGAGCACACACTTCTCTTATTGTTGGACATTTTGGTGTAAGAAAAATAGTGTCACATCTTTAGAGGTATTGTTATTGGCATCGTATTCTTGAAAGTGTGTCACGTTTCATTAAAGGTTTTTCATTGTGTGTGGTTTGGAAGCCTAGCAATAGGAAGTTATGATTGTACACACCACTTCCTATACCTTCACGTCCATGTCAGAGTGTTTCTATGGATTTTGTAGGAAGTGTTCCATTGTCAAACATAGTTCATTATTATTTTTATGTAGTTATGGATAGGTTAAGCAAGATATGTATATTAATGCCATGTAAAAATAAAATCATAGTTTGACAAAAAAATCACTTATTCTTTCAGCATGTTAGGGTTCATTTTGGATTTCCCACATCCATTCTTAGTGATCAAGATTCTTGACTCGTTGGGAATTTTTAGTCAAGTTTGTGGGACTTGATAGATACCTAGTTGAAAAATATTACAACCTTTCATCCACAAACAGATGGTCAAACCAAAGTTGTCATTCAAACATTCATACGTATTCTTCAAGGATATTTCAAAAAGAATCCTAAGTTGTGGGATGAAAACTTGCATTACATTCAGCATGCTTACCATGGTGCAAAACACTCCTCTACAAAAACATTGCCATTTGAGGCACGTATTGGATACTTGCTTATATCGTCATTGGATTTCATTTTTGGTAAGGGTGTTGATATTAACAGTCATAGAAACATAGACAAATCCAAGAATTTCATAGAAAAAATCCAATTGATACATCAAACAGTTCAAGATCAACTTGAAAGGCGCCAAGGAAAATACAAAGAAAGGCACGACAATCATCGCATATATCACAAGTTCCATGTTGGTGATGAAGTTTGGCTTCACATTACCAAATAGAGGCTTCAAGGGGAGGGTAAAAAACTAAAACCAATATGTTATGGTACTTTCAAAACTTTGGAAAATATTGGTGAAAATGCCTTCAAGATAGATTTTCCTTCATACATGCAATTTACTATGTTGTTAATGTTGAGAAATTAAGGTTGTATGAGCCTCCATTGATTGAATATCAAGGAGAACAAGTTCATATTCCTTCCTTTGAGGTTTTTCCCCAGAATACCTTGATGAGATTAAGCAAGATACCATTTTTCATAGAAGAACAAGGACATCAAAACAAGGGAGTGTAGACTACCTTCGTGTGGGGCTCAAAGGCAAAAATCCAAGCAAGGCCAGATGGACTGAGATGGGAAAAGTGAGGGAATTTTACCCTTATCTGTTGAGCAATTGAAAGTGATATTTTGGGGTCGAAAAGCTTCAAGTGGGGAGGAAAGATCAGGTGCTCAAAATTATTCTAAAAAATGAAAGTTTTCATAATGGCATGGAGCCTAAACAACTGCGTAGATCGCTTCATTCAAATTCCAATGCAACTCGTTTCGCAGAAAACCGACATCATATGCTCCCAGAAACAAGTTTTTTTCACTTTTTCAAACATGAAATTTTTTTGAAAAAGAAATTGTAGGAACAACCCATTCAGCAGTCTGTACTACTAACTGGGCATACATAATGGTAGGTTGACTGATAAACGTAATTTCTTTGTCGAATCAAGTTGTGCCAAGTGGCACATTTTTATTGGGTCGAAATGGAAGTTTTTAATTGGCTGTTAGGGTGGCCAATCACAAGCTACCATGTGGCCAAGCTAGGGGCCACTATGTGGTAGCTCGAGGGCCACCAAAATTGGGTCAATGTTTGAGAGGAGTGGACGGGGTTCAAAACAGCAGCCTCCAAGCAATGAGGACATAGCTTTACCATTGTGCCATTACATTTGGTAATTAACATATTACAGGTTCCATATCATTTTCTTATGTTATGTTTTCTGTCATGGGGGAGGAGGCCAGGGTCTAGCCCCAGCCTTCATCACCGTCGAGGGCAAGACCATGGGTAGGAGGCTAGCCCCATAGCCCCCAACTAACCACTAAATGTAAGCATAAATTCCGCGATGTGTCCACTATTAACATTCAGTGCCAATGGTTAGCGAAAAAAGCGCGCATTTTTTTTATTAACCATATATAATTTGGTTAGAAATTAGGCATTAAGGCCTTATTGGGAAAATTAGCATGCCGACAATTTCACTCAATTTTTGGGCAACTTTACGCTCAGCTAGCGAAATTCCAGGCAGATTTGTAGGAAATTGTGGAGCGGTTAATGCATAAACTTGGGGAAGTCACAACTAAGTCAGGTTTTGACCAAATTCGATGCATAAAGAAGCTACATATGGATTTTTTGACATTCTGGAGATGAGGGAATATGTTTCGGAGATGTTTGGGCATTGTAAACATATGCAATCAAACTTTTGAGCATAATATAAGAGGGCCAATACATTTGAAGCTAGACCAAGGAGACGTAGCCCAAGCAGGGTGAACTGCTTCATCATGTGTTGTTGTTGTTATTTATGGTGATGTTAGTGTCTATTAGATGCTTCTGTTCAGTATTTTATTTATGTTAATTTTCTCAAGAAATTCACATAAAAACACATAAAAACTCATAGTTAATTTTCTATTTACCTCATAATCCTCAAGCACTTTGTTTATATTATGATTTGGAATTTATCACACCAAACACTAATTTTCTTATTCATATCATCCTCAATATCTAGTTTCTTACATAATAACTCTTCATGTGTCTATGCAGCGGAAGAGTCCATTTCAAAACCACTTGTGCTCTCTTGAGTTTATTAGTAGCTTCTTAAACCTGAGTGTCACCTTCCAAAATGGTATCTTTGACATCCCTTTTGAAAATTTCATTATATTCTATTATTTCAATGACTTTTGTTGACAATCTTCAATTTCCTATAACATCCTCTAGTACTCCTTCCACTGATCAAATTATGGTTTCTCTAATGATTGAAAAG
Source organism: Pinus albicaulis (assembly GCA_034641835.2). Taxonomy (NCBI): domain Eukaryota; kingdom Viridiplantae; phylum Streptophyta; class Pinopsida; order Pinales; family Pinaceae; genus Pinus; species Pinus albicaulis. The sequence continues at coordinate 1,515,833,018 of CM076575.1, read as the reverse complement.
TCTCCCTCATCTGCTCTTTCCATCTACTTATTGATCTAGTCATGGGATTTCTTGATTGTATCCTAGGTTCTCCTATATCCTCCACATCAATCACTTGTTTTCCCTTTTCCTAAGTTTATTTTCCTGCTGTGTGCCTTAGCTCCCAGTTTCTGAAAATAGGAAATTCTAAGATTAGCTTTTGCATGTTTGTCTTGTAATTTTGTGAGTTGAAGATATTTATCCTCCATTTGAATATATTTTTCCTCCCCTGTACCCTTTCCTAGAATATATTCTGATAAATCAATGGTTTGTTGAGGATTTGGCTCCTCAATCAACTAATTTGGTTAAGATCTAGTTCTCGACCTATGTAGAAATTGTGCTTATTCATGTGTCAATCGGATCTTTCCTTTCCCTTTATCAACTACTCGCTTATCCTTCATTGATTCTTTCACTATCTCTTCATCCTTGGGCCCTTCCTCGTGTGATTCCATTGGAGAAATGTCTCCATGGGCCAGCAGAGCTGCAGTTGACAAAACACTATCCCAAGACATCTTTATTTTCTCCAACTTATGTAAAACCAATATTTTGTGAAAAATGAAATAAACTAGTAAAGTGTTTATCTCCTTTTGAGTGAACCATTTCCACCATGTTTTTCAAACTTTTAAACAAATAATATGACAAGTTCAAGCTCCTCCTACCAATAAAATTCATAAGAAATCTAATGTGGTACTGATATACCTTGCTAGAGTGGCCTTCACATGTGAATTATTTTTGGATCACCTTTAACAATTGACTATAGTGATTCAACAACAAAATCCTTGGAAATGTGGTGTCAAATTCATCCTTATATTTTGGTTTTAAAAACTCTTTAAAGTGTGATACATATAATTCCTTCCCTTTGAACCAACTCTCATCTTGTAAAGGAATTGTTTTAGCTTAATAAATGGATTCCTCGAACACTATAAACTCCAGATCACCAATTGTTACTTTATCACCTTTGAAGTTCATGGAAAACATGCATGCCAGTTGAAAATGATGGCCATGAGTCTGGACATTCTCACAAAAGGATATACACATGGTTTGTTCAATTGAATTATCATGGCAAGATCATAGTTTACCATGTCTTGGCTTCTAGGTTCAATGTGAACCACTTCAACCTCATTTTGTTTTACCTCTATTGCTTGGGATTTCCATCTAGCCTTTTGAAACCTACAACGTGAAGTTCAACTATGTTTCGTGGCACACCAATTCTTTGGAGGAACTAGTAGCACAATGGGAAACATAATGGAGAAACTGGCAGTGCAATGAAAAGTGACTAATAGGGTTTTTTCACAAGATTTAAATGACTTTGATATTGGTTCCCTGGCAACACTTTTTACCATGAAATGTATGTGATGTGTATGGAATTAATTGTGTTAATTATCATAAAAAATAACTGACAAGCTCATGGATTAACACATGTCAACTCATACAAATCACACGCAAACCCTAAACATTTAAAACTATCCCAAATGCAGACCAAATTGTATGTAGGGTTTGCATAGTGATTTTTCATCTCACGCATACAAACTTTATCAATTGGTGTCTAGATATTTTTTAAAAGAAAATTGTGGTTGGAAAAGGTATTTCTCCTACCTTAGACAATAAGAGAACACATTTTGAAGTGGTGGGAGACTTATACAAGTTGCTGGAGGTGTTTTCACAGCAACTATGCAGCGATTGTATAACTCTAAAATTTGTGCAGCTGTTGTGCAACACTCACACTTGAAAAACAATATTCCTTTGAACCTTTGTCAAACTACCTTCAAACCTTTCTCAAACTATTCTCAGTCTTGTGCTGTGTGACTGCCAATTTTTCACAGAGAAGAGTGTGAACTTTATTGTGGAGAGAGAATGATTGCGGTATGAAAAGAGATTTGAAAGTGCACCTCTTGTTTTTTTTCATGTGTATGAACTTAAGATAAAGGTTATTATGGTTATTATTATCATGAAACACAAATCATGGTAATGAGTAGTGGAGAGGTGTAGTAGCAGTAATGATGAGAGGTGAGTTAAGGAGAGGGGTTATGCATATTATGTTAAATGTAGGGGGTTTACGGAAGGGATTATATTAAATGGGGTATATGAAAGGATTATAGGAATGTAAAAATTATATGGTAGGGATATATGGTATGGATACATGGATGAGAAAGATGAGTTGTAAATGGTGGAATGGGGTATGTTGAAAAATACTAACAACATACTCAATAGAATCTTAATAAATGAACCAAACTTGTTTTATTCATTGTTCTGACTAGTGATACATAACCCTTGAACCCTAAATAAATTTACATGTGAAAATGAATTGATGACCTTCTCATAAACTAAGACTCTCCAAAATTTTCTCTTGTCTTTAACAACCCTCTATGAAAGTGGTAGTGATCGAGGACAGTAACTCTTTAGATTATGATAGCAGCAGTTCATAGGTTAAAAAGATACACAAAATCTAAAAATTAATAGAAGAGACAAAGACATTTGATCCTTGAAACCTAGGACCCTAAGAGGAGGAAGTCTAGTAAATATTAGATCGGTGCTCCAGATAATCTCTATCTACTAGATGCATATTTATAAGATTCCCGAAGAGAATATTACCATAATTAGCTCGATAATGGCTCATTTTTTGTGGGATGGCGCAAAAATGGTTCAAAAAGTACATTTAGTTTGCTTTGCAGAGCTTACACGATAGGTTGAAGAAGGCATATGGGCATAAAATAAACAAAAATTTTCAATTTGGCTCTACTAGAAAATAATATATGGAGGGATCTGAGTGATGTAGGCATATGGAAAAAAATTATCAAACTGAAATTTCTGAGTAATAAACAATTGATGAGCTGGATAGGTGAAGGGGCATCAAAGAAGCAGGAGGTAGTGTTCTCATGGAGAATCTTGATGAAGTCAAAGCACTAGATTTTTAGTAACTCGTGGTGGGAGGTTGGATGAGGATCTATAGCGGAGATCGAGCTGACACACATCATGGACTTGAAATGTAATTACATTTTATCGATGAACCCTTTGCTAAACTATTTACATAACATAAAAATATATTCCTTAAAGCATATATATGTTGAGAAAGAGTTGGTTATGGTATCGAAAAAATGGCTAGATGCTAGGGATATTAGACTCTTGGGTCCTCATTCAACAGAATAATGTGAATACATATCACAACTTTGACTTACAGGCATCTTCCTACCGTCGAGGGATGACTCACTACAGTGGGATGGTTGCACTAGGAATGGAAAAAAATATTGTAAAAGAAGTATATTAAACCATTACATAGAGGGGAATCTTGGGCTCTAAATTCGCATCGTTCAATAGATCATGGAAATGGAAAATATCACAAAATTTGAAGTGTTTTACATTGTTAGTTGCTCATAATGAAATTTTTACATGGGATAATATAATCAGAAGAGGATTTTAGGGTGGAGGAATATGCAATTTTTTTTTAATAACAATGAAGATGTGACACATCTATTTCTTTTGTGTCCATTTGTTGTTTCAGTCTAGATAGTGGTCCTCCAATTACGTAACTCAAATTTCGGTTGGGATTAGTCTTCCATTAGTGAATTCCTTTCAAAAAGGTTCAAAGAGTATAAATTACGCAAATATTTTCCCTTTTACATTATTTGGATAATATGGAGAGCTCAGAACTCTAGGATATTCAACAATAAAGAGCTAGATGTTTTGGATGCTTGCATGAATGCCTCAACTTATTTTCTTTAGATAGGCTCAGCGAAGGAAAAGGTTTCTAGGCAATGCTTCCAAATAAAGGATATATGGGTGAAATTCCCTCTAGGTTTTATTCACGGGCATCTACGGATAATATATGTGGATGTGGGGTTGTTATTACACTAAATCCCAAAGAGGAATTTTATTTTTGTTGGTGCACTGGCTCTAGAATAAATGACAGAGTGGAAATATTAGCTCTATGTGGAGTTATAAGCTATGCCAATTGTTTTCTATTGAAGATATTAATGTCTTTGGGGACTCCCAATGTGATTATTGATTGGGTAAACATGAGATCTACTTTCGAATCCTAAATGTTGCCAAATCGGATGAGGAGGATAAGACTATTGAACAAGGCTTTCACAAGGATTTATTTTTTTGACATCCATAGAGAACATAACATGGTAGAAGATGGCTTATCAAAAGAGGGAAGCAATATCGAATTGGGTAGGATCAAATTTTCGTTTTTTGTCAATCTACTCATCTATAAAATTGGATTCATTTCAATATGACAGATAAAAGGTACTTGACTAACAGATGATAAATTCTAGATTTTGTTTTTGTATCAAGGCTCTATATAGCCATATATGTAGAGAGAGGATACTCAGAATATTTGTGATGATTATTTTTGTTATGATTTAGAAGGTTTTAAATAATTTTTAAGACAAATTCTTGAGACTATAATACACGTTGGAATATAGAAAGAGTTGTGAATTAAATAGTATGACTGGTAATGAATGGATGGAAGAGTTGAGAAATCCAAATATATGAACAAATTTTATTAATGAAATATTTTATTTTTCTCGTTCGAAAAATAAATGTTATTTGGCTCCATTTAAGGTTTTATTTAGGAAGACGGTTACTAAAAATATGATACTTAGGGTTTTATTTGCAAAGAAAGTTGTTGGAAATAGGATACTTTTAGTTACATGAATTAGTATAAAGTTAAGCACCAGGGATTAGTTTTAGTCTTCAAGGATGCATATAGTTAGTTTTTTTACTCCACCTGATATTTTAGTTTTGCTTCATATTTTTAAGTTCAACAATGTGCTTTTTAACTATACAAAAAATATTAAGGCACTAATAGTGGGATTTTCAGCGCCAGTTGTAAAATGTTGAATAAAGGAATTGACAGATGGACTATAAGCTCCTACTATACTTTTTTTAAATAAAATCACTGATAATTGGATTATCAGTGTTGGTCTTTAAATTTGTAAAAAAAACGCTAACAACTGCAATATCAGTGCCAAATGTAAAATTTAAATTTTTTTTATGTCAAAAGCTAAGAGCTGAAAGAATAGACGTCATGAAATGAGCATGCACTTGATCAAGTGAGCGCTAACAAAGAAAATGGTGACATGTCACTTCATGATTTCACATGGTATTTTTCTACCACTAAAGGGTAATTGCCACAATAAAAAAGTGATGTAAATAATCATTTTATTGTGATTGATTTATCTCCACGATTTAATATCATGTGTTCTGGATGGTGGAAGTAATTTTATTGTGCAGGGGTAATCCATTACATTGTTTTATTCACCAGAGTAAATCATTTATTATCCTATGGTCTATGATAGGCCCAAGCATTCAAAGGTACAAAGAGCTTCGTTGAAGGATGAATGGAACCGGCTTCTGAGGATAACACAATCTTATTTTACTTGTGAAGTATTATTGAACAAAGTCAATTTGTATCATTTCTCCTTCCTTGCTCACATTGTAGGATAAGTCAGGATGAATGCCCCTTTATTTTTTTTGACAAGTCTTAAACATATGTCTACAAGATTCAGGGAAAAAATAGATGCTTCATCCCATTTTATTTATCATAGAGTCTTGATTAAATTTTTAATTAAAAATCGTTTAAGAAAAATCAATAGAACGTGGGATCACTTTGTCTTTCGAGGGGATTTTGTAGATATTCTATTACCAAAACCTAAAGATGTTAAAAAAAATAAAAGGGACACGAAAAATGTTGAATAGATCCAAACCCTTGGGGAGGGGACTTCATCTATCCAAACCAGAATCCAGAAGAGAAATATGATGATTGAACTTCCCCTCCTCTAGTTCTTGAATTGGAAAGGGTTTATACGACAGTAAGTAGAAGACTTAGAGAGAAGAATAACTGGTCCCCTCCTCGTATACCTTCTCCTGTAGAGGTTGAAGCTACTGAACCTAAGAAAGGGAAATAAAAAACTAATAGGGAGCCTAATTTAGTTGGATTTATGGAGGAATAAGGCCACATACTATACCTTTGAACAAACTGAGGCTCAAATTTAAGCTTAAACAAAACCCTATGCTGGTAGAGCATGTCATTGAGGAATATAATACCCCTAAAAAATATTTAATAATAAACATAGAAAAACCTGCAAGCTCTAAGAGCCCTAGGGGTCAAAGTAAAAATCCTTCCTAAAGATGCTAAGCAGGAAAGGGAGACAAGGTAAGGTTGATATATTTTTAGAGGTAGTTAGCAGACTCAGCTAATCATCTTCAAAGTAGATATTTTTTTTGTCAGCAATTTTCAAGGGCAATTTTATTGGGCGTTCATCGTTATCGTGACAACGTTTTTCCTGATTAAATTTTGATGAGCACTGACAGTTAGATTGTTAGCGCGATTTTTATTTTGTTTTTATGAAGCACTGACATTTGGTCTGTCACTGATCCTAGATGTTCTCCCATTTTGAACAGGTTCCATTGAATCTGTCAAAGCTAGGAGAAAACTTTTTTTGAGGCAGCGAGAAGAAGTATGAAGAAAATGCATCCATAAATGAAGGATTTGAGTACTAGATTCCCTTATTTGTGGATCAATTCCATATTTCAAGGAAAATATTACCAAATTAAGCATGATGAAGTGGTAGGGATTTCAGAAAATCTAGGTAGTGTATCAGAAATTAGTTTGATCCTTAGTTTCATCCATGACTCTAGAAATAGTATGATATTTATATATAGGATATTTTTTTATTTATTTTTATGATGGAATGATCTAATGTATTTGGTTTAAATTAGATATTTTATCACTTATTTTAAGACCTTGCAATTAGGTTTTTTCTAAAAAATTGGTTATAGTTTTGTAAGTACTCTATAAAGACTATTATTTTGCAAGAAGGAAGGGTTGGAAATTTTTTGAAGAAGAAGTAAGATGCGTTGGCTCTGATATTAATATAATCCATTATCATCAAGTTTACATGTGCGAATTTTCTAAGATTCTTGTGTGGGTGGTTTTTTATCTGTGTTTCTACTGTGCATTTTTGTTCTAAGCCATAACTATGATCAATATGTCTTTTGTATTTGGAAAAAAGTGATTGAATTTGATTTTTTTTCCGAAAGGTCAGATTTTTACTTTCCAAATTACTTCTATGTTGTTCAGCTTAAATATTATTATCAAGATTCTTCCTGCTCTTCATTTTTATGTTTATTTTCTACTTTCTCCTACGATACCTAAATGATGATTTTTCTAAAAATCCATAAGACATCTTGAATTTGTTAAATTTTTATGTATCATGTGGTTAACATACTTTATACTAGACTCCATGCCCAATGGTCCTTGTTTTATTATTTCCAAACCAATCTTGTCTCATCAATTAAATATGGTCAATGAGCTTATAAACCTACTGCTAAAGTGATAATGAGTGGTAGAGTTTTAAGAAGAGATCCCTCTCTCCATATTTAAGGGGTAGATTTCAATCCAATGTGGTTAGAGGTTACCTTAGCTTTTCCACTCTACAACCATGTTTTTTTCTAAGTGATAACACCACTAATGCCTCAACCTAAAAGCATTAGTAGGTTATTTGGCTCTACTTATGGTTAGCTTTAGTTGGACAATTGAACACTCCTTAAAATTAGTTTCAGGGATGCACTTTACTAATTATTACCTAGATATATGTAGGAAAGTTTATTTTGGTTGATTGAATATAACATGAAAAAGGTCATACAACTGAAAGGCAATGATTAATCTCTAATTGTACGATTTCAATACCATGATAATATGTATTGCATTGATCTAACAAGGTGGCCACCTTTGGCTCAATACTCTTACTTATTTACTTTTACATAACTATATAAGGATAGTTAAAAGGATTATCCATAATCTTGTACATTCTAATGCATTGTGCAGATTCAAATTTTCTCTCCACACAAAATATAACAATGTTATTTTAATAATTAATATAGCATAACATAGATGCAGATTTAAATTTTCCTTCCACAAAAAAATATAACAATTTTTTTTTAATAATTAATATAGCATAACATGGATAATTCTATTTTAGTATATTAATTTTATTTTATTTTCATTTAGTATATGGATAACAGTTGTAAGTTAAATGGATCCCTTTGGCTCTGCCTTTTATGTTACAATTATTATTATTATTATTATTATTATCCATAATTTTGTTTTTTGAAATTATGTTATAATTTCATAAAATTGAAAATATGAAATTATATACATGTTAATAGGTATATCAATATATTTATAATTATATATGTTTTTAAATTCGGTTTAATATTTGTGTTTATAAGCATAAATGTGTAGCATGCTTCAAACAATTTGATGAAATGGAGTGTATCAAAATCTTTTATCACTCTCCACATGAATCAAAATTTGAAATTTGCAAAAATAATTGTACACTTTATGATTCACTAAGATAACATCTGAAAAGTATGTTATGATTCCTTGCCATAGTATGACTCTAGAGCAATCAATTTTCCTATTGACCACTATTATTTTTGCATTGACCATGGAAAGTTAAAATGTTTTTAACTTTATAAATAATTAAAGTATTTTTATTTTGATTAAAAAAAATTTGTTAACATTTCATTGGCTTAAAAAATTCATGTTTTATTTGAGGTTCTTGAAATTTGTTGCATGCCACACATGAAATTTTCTCATCCCGAGAACTCGCAAGTTTTCACTATGATCAATAATTTTCACAAGGATCTTGTAACCTTATTAGACAAATTGATGTAAGTTAATACATATATGAGTGTATATTATTACCCTGACAGTTATATTTTTCCTTCGTTTTGAACCAAATCATACCGAAGGTCATTGCTTAGTTAATGTAACTGAAAGTCAATTTTTTTCATGTCAATCATGAGGCCAAGGTATTTATTTGATGCTTTAATGTATCAAACCATGCGAAAATTATGAGATTATTGCTTTATGCCATCTCTCTGCCACATAGTCTCCATCTCCATAGCACATTCACACAGCCAGTGATGGCCAACGAGTTTGCATCGAGATGCCTCAACACCAACTCTACCAAGGAAAGCACTGGGTTTTTAGATAGACACCCTCATGTAATAATTTTAATCTATCGCTAGAATATATTTAAATTATTTTATCTCAATATTATTCTTTATATTCTTCACGTTGTATTCTTATTATAGAAACTAAAAAATTCATCCACTCACCAACTAGTATGTTATGTCTTTCTTAAGAGATCGTTTTCTACAAACTTTTCCAAGGTTTTGTTTTTGTGCCCCCAATGAGAATTTTTATATCTAGAATGAAGAGAAACAAGATCCCTTCACAATCATGTAATAATCACAAGGAGAAATTCCTTTGTTGATAATATTAGAATTCTAAGTTTCTCTATTGGCATATATCAGTTGTATAAACAATCATTCTTGGGTTGTTGTTGTTCCCTAAAAATTGGACTAGCATGAAGATGCAGATTTTCTACTTCCACTGTGACCCCAGTAATATAGAGGAAAATTCGTATTTATGTTAGCATTATTTTTATTGATTTGTAATTAGAAAAAATAAAAAAAAATGCAAATGCTGGTCACTACCGACCAGATTGCAACATTGTTAGTTTCAGAACGATGAATTTCTTTTGTTTTCTTTGTGTGAATTAGTTTTCTACCAATTCATAAAATGTTATGCACAAACTTTTCAATATGCGAGCCCCGAAAAAAACTAAGCCTTGGTCGAATCTGTGAAAATAAATGATTTGGTCCAAGTATCATTTTCCAAACATAATATTCATCCATATTGAAAAGTTGTTTCTTTTGGGCTTATAAAGTTCGTTGTCGGTCTATTTTCTTACTAGTGGTTACTCTCACCAACATTTATGTAAGTTCTTGTCTCTTAGTAAGAATTTAATTTTTGCTCTTTATATATCAAGTTGTATTTTTTCTAAAAATATAACTTCCACTTAAGCAGAAGGAACTACACTACCCTACAACACTTGTTTAATGAACATTCCTTTATCTTCTATTTTCCTTAAAAGCACATGAAATACGGTGAACATACTTATAGATTTATCCAATTGATCATACAGTACAGTCTTTCATAACTATAAAACATAGTTCACATATTTCCTTGATAAGATTTTGTACAGATTATATTTAGTGATACAATTACTAAAAGGGTAAAATAAACATTAGTTAATATCAACTATAAGTGCAAGTTGAGTTGATTGGTAATTGTATGTACACATGCCTAATGATGTTCTCAAATCACATGTTATTAATTAAATGTGATTCACAAATCCACTTTTTGGCATATTTTTGTGTGATCATATTAGTATCATATACAAAAATTTCTCATAAATAGAAATAAATTGGATTGCAAAATTTCTCATAAATAGAAACAATCATTCTTGGGTTGTTGTTGTTCCCTAAAAATTGGACTAGCATGAAGATGCAGATTTTCTACTTCCACTGTGACCCCAGTAATATAGAGGAAAATTCGTATTTATGTTAGCATTATTTTTATTGATTTGTAATTAGAAAAAATAAAAAAAAATGCAAATGCTGGTCACTACCGACCAGATTGCAACATTGTTAGTTTCAGAACGATGAATTTCTTTTGTTTTCTTTGTGTGAATTAGTTTTCTACCAATTCATAAAATGTTATGCACAAACTTTTCAATATGCGAGCCCCGAAAAAAACTAAGCCTTGGTCGAATCTGTGAAAATAAATGATTTGGTCCAAGTATCATTTTCCAAACATAATATCTATCCATATTGAAAGTTTCTTTTGGGCTTATAAAGTTCGTCATTGCCTATTTTCTTACTAGTGGTTACTCTCACCAACATTTATGTAAGTTCTTGTCTCTTAGTAAGAATTTAATTTTTGCTCTTTATATATCAAGTTGTATTTTTTCTAAAAATATAACTTCCACTTAAGCAGAAGGAACTACACTACCCTACAACACTTGTTTAATGAACATTCCTTTATCTTCTATTTTCCTTAAAAGCACATGAAATACGGTGAACATACTTATAGATTTATCCAATTGATCATACAGTACAGTCTTTCATAACTATAAAACATAGTTCACATATTTCCTTGATAAGATTTTGTACAGATTATATTTAGTGATACAATTACTAAAAGGGTAAAATAAACATTAGTTAATATCAACTATAAGTGCAAGTTGAGTTGATTGGTAATTGTATGTACACATGCCTAATGATGTTCTCAAATCACATGTTATTAATTAAATGTGATTCACAAATCCACTTTTTGGCATATTTTTGTGTGATCATATTAATATCATATACAAAAATTTCTCATAAATAGAAATAAATTAAGAAAAAAAAAAAATGTATGTTTTTTTGCTCTATAAATAATAATTGTAAACATCTATAGAATTTTTTTTCAAAATTATTTAATTAAAATAATTTTTTGAATTTTAAAAATACATTCTCTTTAAATAAACACATTTTCATCCAATACCACATTACTTATGAGTGCCAATTTTCACCGAATAGTAATAATCACTATTTTTTTTATCAAAGATTGCATCTTGTAAAAATGGCTATAAAGAATAATTCCATTAAAAATGGCACTAAACGCATTTTCATCCCATACCACATTACTTATGAATTCAATTTCAACCAAATATTAATAATTACTATTTTATATAAAAAAATTATGTTCTTATAATAATAATAAAAGGTTTTAGAGGAGCATTTTTCTATTGGAAATGAGCACTAATATTCCCTTTGGGGATGGGAACTAAATTGTATAGCGTCATTTCAGGAAATGAAACCAGAGCTAATTGGTTCACTAAGGTTTTCGTGTTCTTTTTATTTAGTTTAACAACTAAATATTATAGTTGATAAATAATAGAGTAAACAATTATCATTACGATGCTCCAATACAAATTGGGAAATAACCTTTATTGTTGAGAACCCAGTAATCTCAATTCAAATTGGAAAATAATCTTTAGGGTTGAGAACCCAGGAATCTCAATTGTAACTTAAGCACTACACATACACTTCATTAACACATCTACATTCATCCATGGAAACAAAACTATGGGAAAGTATAATTTAATAACATGCACTACTGGCACCAAAATACAAATGATGAAACTAATGATTGATTTTACCTAGGTTGAGAGAGTCCCTTCCCAAATTTGATTGAACACTAACCTTACATGGAGAGCATATGTCCTTTTATAAGCCTGGGAAATAAGACATGGATCACAGGTAAGGCAAGAGAAAACTTACTAAATCATAGGGTAATAACAATTCCTAACAACAATAACAATAAAGTAATATTATTTCATATTCTCCAATATTACTCACGCATTGTCCCTTACTTATATATGGTATTCGAAGGAAGGAGGTTGTGAATCATGGTATACTTTTATACTATTGTGTGAGGTGGAAAACATAGTGCATGGCTAGTATTAGAATGGTGGTCGTGTATTTTTTGATTTGCAAAGAGTTAAGAGCGGGTATTAGAATGGTGGTCGTGTATTTTTTTATTTGAGAAATGTTAAGAGGTGAGATAGTTTGTCCTAAGGCTATAGATGAATCATGGTATAATCTTATACTATTTTCTGAGGTGAGGAAATATGGTGCATTGCTAGTATTAGAATGGTGGTTAATAGGATAAGTTTTTATTTGAGAAAAGTTAAGAGAGATGAGATAGGATGTGCTAAGGAGATAGACGAGACTAAACATGGAGTTTTGAGATATTTGGCTCTTTAGCACCATTAGAAGATTTGTTTTGAATAATGAGTAAGCAGACATAATGATATCCAAAACCCTATGTGATGGATTGAAATTTGTGAAATGGTAAGACGTAAATGTATAAATATTTGTTTTGAGATATTTGGCTTTTTGGCACCATTAGAAGATTTGTTTTGAATAATGAGTAAGGAGACATAATGATATCCAAAACCCTATGTGATGGATTGAAATTTGTGAAATGGTAAGACGTAAATGTATAAATATTTATCCATCATAGTAATTGAAGATCTTTTAGGTGATTAATGATGTATAAGATTAGGTTAACATAATTTCTATCTTTTTTTATATTTAAATGTCTATTTTATATTCAAATGTCTAATGCCTAGCTCTATATAAGTCTTATAAGCCTTTTAAGGCATCACAAAAACTAGTTTTTCTTTAGAATGGACTAAGAAAACAAGTTGTCCCTTATTTTAATATATTGAAACTAGAAAAAATGTATGGTAGAAGAGTGAGAGACTCTTAAAGTTTATGAAAGAATGCAAAAATAACAATAAAAATAGAAACTTGTACCAAAACTAGAAACTTGTACCAAAACTAATTATTGATTCTTTTAATTTATTAATTTCTTTATTTTAGTTAAAATGAAAAAATCTATTTTTAATTTATTTAATTTTAAGTTTTTTTTTGGTTTTAAAATTTTTTAGAATTATTAAATTCAACTGTAACATTTTATGTATATATATATATTATATTTTTTTCTCTATTAAATATTTGCATTTACTTATACCAAGATACATTCATTTTAGTTGTGAATTTATCATAATATTATTTACACTTCAGCTATAAAATTATTTATATTTAGAGAGTTGATTTTTCTAAGCACTTGATTCATATTAATATTTATATTTATATAAATTTCACGTGTGTATATATTTTTTCCGAGGAAATATTTTGGCAGATCCACGAAAGAGAATCTGGGCAGATCCACCCAAAAGGATCACATCAGATCACATACTGTCACTTACACTTATTACAATAGCCTAAACCCTAGAGCTAACCCGTGACCTCCCATTAAAAAGATGCTTTTAGCCATGGTAACTCAATCTATTGAACTAAACATAGGGACTTCTCCCTATCTATATATAAAGATGCTCTTATTTTTATTCTATTAAAACTATAATAACAAACACAAATTGTATTTCTATTTGATATGTTTTATAATTTAATTTTTTTGTGATATGTATATTATAATTATTTTTTTAATTTTATTAATAAAATCAAAATTATAATATAATAAATTGAATTAAATAAATTTATTATTTTTCTTTTCCTTTTTTCTTTTACTTTTTTAATTGAATCAATATTAAGACTTATTATTTTTAGATTTAATACTTTATTTTATGAAAATTATTATAACATTTTTATCATATTGAACTAATATTTAAATATTTACATTCATTTACAATCACTATAATATCTTATCTATACCCTATTGTAAAAACACTCCTAAAATTCAATGGTTCACTTATATCTATGTATTAGATCGATATATTATTAAAATATTTTAATTTATCATTAATTATAACAAATTTATTTTAATTTTTTTATATTTACATAATTGTGTGAAACTTTAACATATTTATTATAAAAAAAATTATGCAACATATTTACATAAAAAATATATATATATTACAAATATAATTATTTTATATTCCATTTCCATTTAATTTTTTAATTAATAATAAATATAACCGAATCTAGGATATTCAGTATATTCAAATAGCAATACGTTTTTGGTAACTGATATGAAGTGAATTAACTCGTTCTATACAGTCATGCCCCTCGACATTTAAAATTTTTAAAATGATGGAAAATGCACACTATTCCAAATTTCTTGAATAAGTGTAACTACAAAGTAAATATTTTTACATAAATTTGTTTTTAATTACGTTTTAAATATATTAGCCAGTATTTTTTAAATAAAGATTTTTTTTAATTATGTAAAAAAATAATGTAATTTTATTATAATTAAAGAAAATTTATTTTGATTTTGAATTTATCATGATTTATTATTTTTCGTTTTTCATGTTTAAAAATAAATAATTTGCAATAATATAATCACAATATAAATGTATATAATCACAATATAAATATATATACTTTCAATTTTATATTTTTATTTATTTATAATTTTATAGATTTTAGTATTATATTTTTCTTGATTGAGATTGTAGATCGACTCATATTATGATAACCCATGTTAAAATAAAGAGACAAATAGCACACAAAAAACCACAAACAACAACACTTTCTAGAGGGAAAAAATGAAAAACCACAATCCAAAGTAAGCTCAACGTATTTTTAATAATTAAAAATGGTTACAATACAGTTCAAAGGCTATGCTCTTAACAAGAGCAATGCGTAACAAGCTCATGCTTTCTGGGTTTACACCATGCTACATCATGCATTCATGGCTACTTTAACCTATTTCCCAAGCTTCTACAAAACAACTTGAAGCATCTTACCATGGATTATTCTGAGTCATTCAATATACTTCATCACAATGATGAGTTACTTACTATCATTGGATTGTAAACCAGCAATAGTAAACATATAAATAATCAAATCAAGTTAATATATAAATAATCAAATCAAGTTAGTTTAACTACTTTATGACAAAATCAAACATTAAACCAAATAATTTGAAAGGTAAAAACAAGATTGAATATTATAGAGTATACATATTAACTTGGTGTAAAGTAGTGTGGAACAAATGTAACCAATTTATTAGTTATACCAATTATTTGAGTTAGAGGAGGAGATAAAAAATAATTTTAATGTATGTGTTTCATTTTGAATATTTTATATTAGATAGATGTATAAGAAGTAGAAGGCCATTTAGAGTGAAAAAATTATTGTTTGTGCACATTTCGTTAGAGAAATTTGGATTTCTTACAGGAAGGAGAATCCAAGATGTTGTGGTGATTATCCAAGAGTGCATCCACTCAAACAAATCTAAAAATTTGAAGGTCATTTTAATGAAAATATACTTTATTAAAACCTATGATAGGGTGGACTCATATTTTTTAGGCTTATACTTGATAGGATTGGTCTACCTCGGAGACATATTAACTGGATTATGGTCTATGTCACTAGGACCAACCTTACAGTTTTATTAATGGAAATTTGACTAAGTTATCTGGAATTAATCGTTCTCTCCGACGAGGATGTGCTTTCTCCCCACTATTATTTATACTTGTGATAGTTGGGTGGAGTAGAGAAATCAATGTTGCAAGGGTTGAAGGTCGAATTATGGTATGTAAGATATCAAACAACTTGCAGTTATCCCACATCATGTTTTTGGACGATGTTTTGGGGATGACGTAGCCTAAGTTGGTTGATTGACACAACTTCTCCTTAATATTTTCCAAATTTGGTAGAGCGTCTCGAATCTTCTTGAATAAGGAGAAGACTTCATTAATTGTAGAATGTGTTGAGGATATGGAGATAAAAATGATATGATATTTGTTTGGTATCAAATTCAAGCCTGTGGATGAGGGTTCCAAATACTTGGGCTTCCACTTGAAGCCTTTTAATTATAAGAGAAATGAATTGGATTGGATTCTTGAAAAAATTAACAGGAAATTATCACAGTGGGATAACAAGTGGCTATCCTTGGGAGGTAGGATGATTATGGTGAAGTTTGTTCTTCAAGTAATTCATGTCTACTGGATGCATTTATTTCATCCGCCAAAGGAAGTTATCCACAAAATCAATTCCTTAATAGTGGATTTTATTTGGTCAG